>JALPQD010000030.1:3010912-3597333 GCA_023101885.1 Typhlomys cinereus
CCTTATCAATCTGATGTATTTATAATTTTATTTGAAATCAAGTAATAACTACCTAAAAGTCTGACAAATATTCTTGCTATGCTAGTTAGATGTAGGTGTCGATTTGACAATTGGAGGCTGAACTCTGGACATATGAGTGATAAATGAATAGTTGGGGCGATCCCTGAGCCACCTGAGGGGTTATCTGCAATCAGGGAAGACTGAGACCATGGTAGGTGAGACCCTTCTCTGGGCAGGTAGATAAGATGGAGAGAGCTGGGTTCATTAGTGTGATACACTTAAACACACTTAGTATGTTGACATTGAACGTTTGCCCCTCAACATATCATGGGGCCGGTTCCCTCAGCTCTGGGCATTGGTATGAACTCTCCTGCCAAGCTGGACTGTGAGCTGTAACCAGAATCATAAGCAAGAATAAAACCCTTTTCTCCTAAGTTGTTTGGTTATGTATTTATCAGCAACATGCAAACAAGTTGCAACACTTGCCAATAAAAGACTATTTCTAAGTTATTTTCCTGAGGTGGATGAGTAAATTCTTAGCTGGTCCACTCTTTAGCGCCTCTTTTGCCCCTGACGACAGCATCTAGATTGTTGACACAATGTTATGAGAAGAGAGAGAACATTTATCCACATGCACATCCTTGTTTTTATTCCCAATCTGTTATCATCCTGGCTCCTGCACTGTTTGCTTCCTAGAATACTGTTTATTCCACGCAGAACCTAAACAAGATAATTTATTTCTGGACTCGCTTGAATACCAGTGTGTTCCCAGCTCCTTGGGACAAACCTGTGGGTTCTGGCTCCAGTTGTCACATCTGCCTGACTAGAACTCTGGGGAAAATTGTAATGTGGCCACTGGGGTCCTTGTCCATCTCTGAAACACACGGTGTGTGGCCGTCCTGAAAGGAAATGTCAGCAAGAAAATAAGCAGCAGAGAGACCAACCTCAACAGTAGTGGAGCAGACTTTTAATGGAGCCCAAGAAGGATCCCCTCCACTCACCCACTTGAATGGCCAGAGTTAGGCAAGGGAGAGCATAGGTAGGGGTTTTGGCCAAACTTTTATAATTTAGAATTGGGGGAAGGGAAGAAAGTAATGGAATGAAGAAAACATGTGTTTCTGCCTAACCCGGTTTGCCTAATCTCTGGGCAGTACAAGACTGCGGGTGTTGGTTAATTTTACCCTTTTTATTGTGCATTCTCTCTGTTAGGAGTCCAGTGCTGGGTAGATTTTCTGGAGTTACCGAGTTATGCATCTGTTTCACGGCCTTCGGTTTGTAAGCTGTGTGTAATTATTCTTCAAGATTCTGGGACTGTGAAGTTTTGTGAGGCTGTCACAAGTTTAAAATTTTAAAAATTTTAAATGCCTCCCAGGCATGGTGACTCGTATGGGCAATCCCAGCACATGGTAAGCTGAGGCAGGAGGACTGCAGCAAGTCCCAGACTAGACTGAGATACATAGTAAGTTTGAAGTCAGCCTGAGTTATGAGAGAGAAAGAGAGAGAGAGGTAAAGTTTTTAATTAAACTTTTTCCAGACATAATGGCTCACATCTATAATCCTAGCACTCAGAAAGCTAAGGCAGGAAGATTGTGGTGAATTTGAAGTCAATTTGAGATACATAGTTCCAGGCCAGCCTGGACCCATCTCTAAAAACAAACAACTCTTGGTTTTTCTTTTCTAACAAAGCTACACATTTCCCAGGACTAACACCTCCCCAAATGAAGAATGAATTTCTTTTCCTAATGTTGAATCTCTTCTGTCTGTTAATCCCTGTCTGTTTATTGAAAACCAGAAACTACTAAAGCTGGAAAATGGTGAAAAATAAGAGGACAGAAAGTATCCTATAAATAAAAGCAATAAACAGTAATAGTGCATGAAATGAGAAGTGTGATTGCTTCTCTAATGACAGTGAAGTGACAGAGACTTCAGAATCACTCATCAGCTCCTGAACATTGAAGCATGGATGAATCCTGGCAGGTCATTATGAACACGCAGTGTCAGGGGGCTGCCAGCAAAGCTGAGGTCCTCAAACATAACACAACAGAAAAATCGCTGGAGCTGGGACCAGGGCATGGAAGTCCAATCTGTGATTAATAAGGATGCAGAAAAAAATAGGAAAGGCGAAAGCAGACCATAATCAGGGAAGTACAACACATCTACTTGACAAGTTTTTTGAGCCTTAAAGACAAAGGACCGGATTTTAATGGCTGCCCCGGAAAAGAGAGAGAACATTTAAGAGATGCCCAGATAAGAATAACTTCCCCTGTAGGGTTTTGGTCACAAGAAGGATTTGAGAGAAAACACCCACAAAAGCAAAGTAGTCTGAGTCTTTTTGCTAAAGGATTAGAAAGCCGGGTGCAAGATCTTATCCAGCTTCAGCAGCAGCAAAAACCACTAGGAAACACTGGAGAGCTGTAAGGGCTCAGCCGATCCCAGGGTAGGGCAGGTGTGGATGAAGGAGCGCAAGCCTGCAGGTGTAAGCCTTGGGTTAAAAGGTCTGTCTTCAGCCAGCATGAGATTGCTCAGGCCTCCCAAGCAACCTTAGCAACACAGAGGTTTAAGATGACTTTGGATAATGCAATCAATAAGAGTAGGAAATAATCATTAGTAAGAAGTACATTATGAAGGCCACACCCTAGTTACCAGTAATTACAGATGCAACCAGGCGATGTCCCAGTTTTTTTGTTCTTTATTTTTGCATATGGGGTATAGGTGTGTGTGTATGTGTGTGTGTGTGTGTGTGTGTAGTGGGCACTTGAGTGTGCATGCCTATGAGGCCTTTTTTCTTCCGTACATATCGTGTTCACTTTACTGCTGTTGAATCTTGAAATAAAAGTCTCTGAAGAAGTAGGAAAGACCATCGAGTTTTTAAAATATTTGTTGGGGTGGCAGTGTCTGGTGAGATGGCTCAGCAGGTAAAGGCACCTGTGCACAACAGACCTGGCCATTTGTGTTCCGTCCCCAGAGTATACATGGTGGCAAAAGAGAACCAAATTCCAAAAGTTAGACCTGCACATGTGTGCCTGTTTTTTCTCTGTCAAACTCCTCTACTCTTGATCTCTGCCAAATTAATAAAAATAAAAATATTTGTCAGAAATATAATTTAAAATGAAAAGATTGTGAGTGTGCATGTGTATCCACACATTTACACTGATTATAGGGCACCAGTGCTGTCCTGGTGTCAGGATTTAAAACGAGTGAGTCGTGGACCCTGCAGAGGGTGTCCGCACTGAGCCACTCTGGTGTCTATGCACTATAGGAGCAAGGTTTACATGTGTTGTGGTATGTATCATCACTTGATCCTTTTTATGACTGTATACCTATCATATAGATAATAGCACTTATCATTAGTCGATAAACACTGAATTTTATCTATTGTTTTCCTTTTTTAACTTTATTTTGCACACATGTGCAACTGTGTGTGTGTGTCAGAGAGAGAGAGAAAGAAAAAGAGAGAGAGAGAGAACACTTGCATGCCCCTGTGGAAGACCAAGGGTGACTTTGGGAATCACCCTAGATTGCTTCTACCTCCTTTTTGCTTTGCTCTGGGATTTCCCAGGCTCTGCCCACCGGGTCCGGTAGTGCAGGCTGCTGCCATTTCCACCTGGCATTTTTTACATGGGACCTGGGATCCAAACTCAGAATTTATGCTTTTGAAGCAGAGTCTTAACCCCTGAGCCACCTCTCCAGCCTATTGTTTTCACTATTATGAGTGATGTCTTGTTGAACATTTACACACAGGTTTTTGTGAGGACATTGATTTTGTATATCTAGAAGTCATTGTCCTAAATTTGATTCTAATTCAGTATTTCACCTTTCAGGGAGTTACTGGACTATCTTCCAAGTAGCATATCATTTCATATTCCTATCATCGAAATAATGAAGGGCTGAGCTCAGTGGTACAGCACTTATCTAGCTCTCCCTGGAAGCCTGGAAGATCCTTCTACCACCGCTAGAACTAAAAGACACATACAAGGAGAACTAGAAACACAAGGGTACCAAGATAATTCAGACAATTCAATGTGGCAAAGAATTGTCTCTTCAATTAATGTTGTGAGGTAGGGACAACTGGATTTCTACATGTAAAAAGTGAAGTTATACTCTGATTCATATAAAAAATTAGCTTAAAAAAGATCTGTTGCATTGACTTGTGTGTCGTCCTTGCTTTTCTTGCTCAGTGCCTGGCAGGCTCAATGGGCAAGCTTGCATGCCAGTGAGTCTAGTCAGTGGTCATAAACCAGGGTGAAGGGAGATAGTGATCTGCACTTCTTACCCCAGCATCTATCTCTGGGGAACACAGCCAAAGGGCGATGACCTGGCTGCCCTCGCTGTTATCTCTTCCAGAAGGCAGCAGAAAGGATGTGTGAAGACAAAGATTGTGGGTTCAGAACCTTTAGGAGGAAGTGAAGCGATACATGTGCTGGAACATGGGCCCGTAAACAGTGGGCACATACGTAGCAGGAGGCTAAATGGAATAGTGAGGAAGTCGGGGCGGCATGGTGGAATCCTGTGGAACAGAGTGAATCATAGATCATGAAGCCATTTGCATTTAGAGTTCCAGTTCGGTGATTTCTGAGTTTTGTCTGGATTTGGCATCAGTGGAGAAGTGTCCATCCCAGCGACCAGGGCTGATCCCAGTGATTTGTTGGCAGATTCTGTTTTCTGGTCAGTGCTAAAGATGGTCTCAGGTGGGGCTGTGAGGTGCAGGACATCACTTGTCACTCAGGCCTCTAGCAGGAAATCCTGATTTCTATTAGTTTCGGGGAAGTTTGCTGACAAACACATTCATGTCTCTTTTTCTACCGGTGCCACGGGAAATTCCACACCACGGTAGTTGCTGCTTCTGGTCCGAATGTGAACACATTACCACTGTGACTCAGAATGGCATTTGCCAGTCCCCAGCAGCTATTTTGAGCTTGTTAATATTTTAAATGAGGAATGACTGCTTTTGCCTAACATTAAAATCTGGACTCTCAAATGAAAGCAAAGAAATATATATAATATATATTTTTTAATGGTGAGAAAGAAGTTTCTCTTACTTTATATATAGAACAACTAATGATCATAGAACATTGCCAAGATATTCCACAGACTTTAGGAAACATTAATTGGGAGAAAAAAATAGTGTTTCTTATCCTTCCAAGACAAAGTATGAGCTAATACTTATTAGTGCACTGTTGAGTTCTTTCTATATATTAATTCATCTGCTCTTCACAAAAGGTCTGTGGGATGAGAGGAGCTATTCCCTGTTCTGCACAAGGGAAGACTAAGCACAGACAGGCTAAGAAATTGTCCATCATCATGCAATAAGTGGGCAGCTGTTCTCAGTAGATGCCACCTGCCCCCAATACTCATGTAGATTCTTCTCCCCTTGGATGTGGTCAACCAGAACTCTGACTTATATTAGGATAAGTAGAATTCAGTAGAAGGGATATTTCCTGACTTCCCAATCAAAGTTATAAGAAGCCCTGCTATTTTGTCTGGATCTCTTGGGATATTTGTTTTGGGGGAAGCCAACTGCTGTCTAAAATGTTTGAGTACCCTGAAGCTCCATCTTGTTCTCCCACACTGCACCCCCTGGGGAGACACAGGCAGCCTCCAGCTGTTCCACTGGCTTAGCTCCGATGTGAATGGAGAGGCTGTAGAACAACTCAGATAAGTACATACAGTTCTTATTCCAAGGATAGAGGAAAGGAGGTTTCCCTCCATTAAATGCTTGTCTCATACCACATCTGTAAGGCGCCACTGGTCAAGTTCTTCGTCACCTTATCTGCACTTCCTGTTGCTTTAGACTTAACAGCAGCAAGGTGGACCCTCGGCTGACTTCACAGAACAGGCCCTGGAGAGGGGGAGGCTGAACCAAAATGTAGAACAGATGCAAACTGAGACGAAGACTTGGAGGAAAACTTAAGGTGTCAAGGCAGGGGAAGTGTCTCTGAAGAGGTGACATTAGGCTGGACATACACAATGGAGGTTAGGACTATGAATGTAGCTAAGTAGCAGAGTGTTTGCCTAGTACACTTTCCCCAGTGTTTAAAAAAAAAAAAGACAGGAGAGTCCACCTAGCAGAGTTGAGGGAGGTTCTGCAGTAGATGCTGCATTGGCATAGGCCACAAAGGAGGGGTAGGTAATAGGATCTGGTAAATTTAAAGCAGGTTAGAGACTGGCAAGTAGCCAGAAGTGGTGGGTGAGATCAGGAGGGCCTGCTGGTATAAACTGGAGGTCTTGGAAAAGCCTATAAGGTTTGTTCTGAGATAGCCATTATCTTTTTTAACTTTCCCTTGATTACCCAGAGCTTCCATGTGTTCTTATCCAGGGATGGCTGCTAAGTTTCTATTGATTTGCCTGTTGATTGGGTTTCTCCTGTCTGGATGGTGGGCTGTAATTGTCATGGCTTCTTGTGTCTGATCCTGGCCCCTCTGGTCCAAAGTCACTGGTGCACAGTGACTAAAGTGGTGATTCCAGAGCTGCAGTACGGCTGCCCCCACCCCCTAGTATTGAAATGCTACCTCCTGGCACCTGAGTCAGGTGAAGCCCAGAAGCTGTGGCCTAGGACTTCTGATGCAGGAGGTCCCCACCCTTGAGGACTCTGCAGCCACACTTGGGCCACTGCTCCTGAGCCCCTCCTCCTCTTCATCCTGCCACTCCCCACACCCCACACATACACAAAAGAAAAGATGGTGGAAGCTTGACGGCTCTACCAGACTTGAGCAGCAGCACTGAGCTGTGTTCCATTACTAAACAGATCCCCCAGGAAAGGCCTAGAGTGGGAACAGACACCTCTGCAGAGGTCACCAGGTGACCAGATGAAGGGAGTGTGACGTGAAGCTGCTATTCTCTGCTTCTTCCCTAGAAGAACCCTCAAGCATTTTCTCTTCAGAAGGCAGGCGCTTGGGGAGCTTCGAATGGACCATAAACAAGGATTTTACTCCCCACATTTCTCATTTGTGCTTTCAGATATTTAATAGCCCCTCCTGATAGGGGCTGTAACAATTACTCTTAACTATTGCTGTGAGAGAACACCCAAAGTCAAATAACTTAAAGGAGAAAAGGAAATTTATTCATTTTATGGTTCCAGAGGGGAGAAACAGTCTTTCATGGCGGAGGCGACTTGGCTGGTGGCCGAAGCTGGAAGCTAAGTCACAGCAGACATCCCGTAGGCTAGTGGGTGACGGCTGAAGACTGGAGGATTCCTGGGAGTCTCTCTTCCCAATCTCCTGTTCTATGGTTCCTTTTATCTGGTCTACTACTGAGAGGATCCAATGAGATCTAGGGAGGTTCCAATGGGATCTAGGGCTGCTCTTTGTATTGTAAATGTATTGATCCAGATAATCTCTTCAGGTGGTTTCAGCTGATCTCAGTTAATGCGGTGTGTGTCAAGTTGACACCCAAGATTACCTATCAGAGGGTTTTCTTGTTAGATTGTCTCAATCTTTATTATGCATAAGAAAGGATCTCCACCCTAGTCTCTGTGCGCTGGCCTGGTGAGCAGTTGTACGTGCAAAGCTCTGAGCAGAAGAGAAGCAGTGTAAGCTGAGAAATGCTTCCCAGGGCATCTTTCCATTTCCCAGGTCCTTTCACCTCTTGGGTCATCTAGGCAAGATACTTGACATCTTTAAGCCTGCATGCCCCTTCTACAAAATAGAGAGCGAGTCCTTTGCCACATAGTCCAAACAACTCATAGGTGCTCAACAAAGCAGTGGCTATTCTCAGTAGCCATGAAGTACAGCCAAAGGTTGACTTCAGTTTCATGGGAAGCTATCCAGCAGGCGGGCTTCTCTCTCATCCATACTTTCCATGGATGGGAGAGTGCTGAAAACAGCAGGGCTACCTGGGCACCGGTGATTCCACAGATGCTGAGATGCAGGCAGGTTCACCCAGGCCAGGAAGCGGCTGTGATGAGCTCAGATCCAGCATGGGGTCAGTTTGCTAGAGTTATGATAAATGATGGTTAGCATTGCGGTCATTGTTCATCTTATGGAGCTGTAGTTAGACACATTATAGATGGCCCAGGATCTTGACCAAGTGCTCTGGTACTTCCTGGGTCCTGGACTCCAAGAGACTAAAATCTTACCTCTGCGGGGAATAGACAAAGGGTTAAAAAAAAGGCAAGAGGAGGCAAATCAAAACTTAGATTTTAGCAGGAGCACTGGGGAAAGTCAGGAAATGCAAGCAAGGCTAGAGTCTGTGGCTGCTGCAGAATGGTCGAGAAAGAGGAGTTCTTTAGTGACAGCCTGGCCATTACCACAATTTAGTTTTTTGATTCCATAATCCTATTTTCCTGTATCTGGGGATATTTCTCACAAGTACCATGACAAAGTTACCTCGTGTCACCTGTTTCACCTAGATTCTTTTAGCTCTAAGAAAAGCACCTCTCTTTTTGTTGTTTTGTTCATTTTGGTTTTGGTTTTTTTGAGACTGAGCCTGTTAGCCTCAAGTTCAACATGTGGCCAGGGACCACCTCGATGCCTGGCCCCTGCTGCGATCTCAGGCCTGCACCACCACACCTGGCTTTATTTGACTACTTGGAAATACTATTAGTAACTTCGTGGATTTTACTGAGTCATGTTTTTTTGTAAGAAGCCCAATACGGACTCACGTGGTCCCTCTGACTTGGTCTGCCTTTTCATTTGTGACATAAACCCCAGAATAATCATCTCTGAGTAATAGTTCGGAAGCTGTAGTTTTGTTGGCGGAGATAGTCTTCATGGCTGGCTGGTGTCTCACGGGGCACTCGTGCAGTGCTGGGCTGTTGGAAAGCAGGGAATGACCACAACTGGGTGCTCATGGTTAAGAAACACTGAAGTTCTTTGTTAAATTCCAAAGTTGACATCTTCACTTACCATTTCTCTTTAGAAAGCTGCAGCTGGAAGAATCATTGTCTTTTTTCCCTCCTGAACCACAAAGTGACAAGATGCCTTCTTGGTCAATGTTTGTGGCCTTATCACACTTGGGTGGAGTCTGGTTTCATTGGCATTTTGCCTCAAGAAAATGCTTTCAAGTCAGCCAAGCTGACTATCTGATTTATAGATGTATTGTATAAGACTTTCTTGCCTGACGTACACAAAGTCCACTTGAAAAATGAGGAATGGGGAATTTCCGTGTGTGCACTGATTCTTGGGTTCCGTTGGTTCCCATACAATATTAGAAGGCTGAATTCAGTGACCTCTTAAGCATCTTTTGACCTTTCCTCTGCTCATTTTTTTCATTATAGAATTGTTTGGAATTGGATGACAATTTAGTTAAACTTTCAGGATAATTAGTTATCCTCTTGTAAACATTCAAGGACCTTAAATTGGTCCAGTGGGAGCCCACTAGAAGGGATTTACTAAAAGAATATAAAATGGTAAAATGAGGCCTTAGGCTGATTAACTAGTAATGTTTTCAGACACTGAGCCAAACTAACTTCCCTGTGCATTTGACTTCTTATCATTTGCTATGCACAGCCACCACAAATAGCTAGAAACTTAAGATTAGATAGAATCCTTAGTGATCACAAACTCATCTTCGAGATGTAGAAACTGATGAAATAGTTGAACCAAGAGACAAGATTAGGATTTTTACCAACATTCCATTTCAGCAAAGATCTTCAAATGTCACATAATATTGCTGTCTAGGCTTTTAAGAATATGCTTCCCGGCCTGGAGAGACGGTTCAGGGGTGAAAACTCTCCTCCCGAGCAGAAGGGCCTGAGTTCAAATCCCACGTTCCCACATAAAAATGCCAGGCTGAAAGGGGGACAACCTGGACCTCTGGTCCTGGTGGGCGAGGCCCGGGAAATCCTTGTGCGAAGTAAAAAGAAGACAGAAGCAATCCAGGATGATTCCTGAAGTCACCCTTGGGCCTCCACAGGGATGCACAGTGCCCTGCGCTACACACACACACACACACACACACACACACACACACAGAATAATAGAAAGTTTTTTAAGAAAATGAACATGCTTCCCCACTTACTAGCCCACTCCCATTCTCAGTGGTGTCTCTGTCTGTTTTATAATAAACTGTGTCTGATTGTATTATATTAACAACAACAATATTTTGCTTTCTTTTTTCAGTACCATTCCTCTTTAAACAAGCCTGTTTCTTGACTTAATCAGAGATGGAAAGTGAGATAGGAAACCCAATTTTCTCTTAGTAATGTTGGCCCCTTAGTATATCACAGTAGTGTATCACATGCCTATTTTCCTTTTTATAAAATATATTTTTGAGCTGGAAAGATGGCTCAAGGGTTAAGACTCTTGTCTCACGAGCAGAAGGTCCTGAGTTCAGATCCTAGGTCCCTTGTAAAAAATGCCAGGCAGAAACTGCAGCAGCCTAAATTTCTGGCCCTGGTGGGCGGAGCCTGGGAAATCCCAGAGTGAAGCAAGGAGGTAGAAACAATCCCGAAATCGCCCATGGTCCTCCACAGGGACACACAGTGCCTTCTGACACACATTAGATAGATAGATAGATAGATAGATAGATAGATAGATAGATAGATAGATAGATAGATAGATAGATAGATAGATAGATAGATAGATAGATAGATGATAGATAGATGTAGAATACTAACAAAGTCACAAATCAAACTCAGCCATAGACATTCCCAAGTAATTCTAGCACTTGGGAATTGAGGCAGCAGGATCCTGAGTTCAAGGTCAGTCTCAGCTATATAATGAGTTCTAGACCACTCTGCACTGTGTGGCACAGTCTAAAAAATGCAAAAAAAGATAAAAATCACCTCTGCCTCTGCCTTGCACCATCCCAGCATCTCCATGGTGCTGCACAGTGGCTAAAAGCGCAGACTCTGGGCTCAGAGTCCCTAGGTTTGAATCCTCGCTGCTCTGTGAAACTGCTATGTACTTTGGGGATGTTGTGTTACCTTCCTAGTCAGTTCCTGCCCCTGCAGATCAGAGGAAGTGATAACGCCCAGTTCAGGGAGTGTTACAAAGACCACTGAGATGATTCTGCTAGGAAGCTTCTGGACAGGACAGGAGTGGAGAAGAGCACAGTAAATATTTGCAGCCATTACTTATTTTTAGCTGCCATTTAGCTGGAAAAGTTCAGAAACAAACTCTTCCAATTGCAAAGTAAACTCAGCCTGGAAACAATGCAAAGATGCCCACGCAGGCTTGACTGAAGTGGCCATTATTGTTAGCTGAAGTGCCTCTTTTTAAAGATACAGCCAGAATGCCTGAATGACCCCAGATAGTTGAAGTTTATTTTGAGATGATTTGCACTTCTATAGTTAGAAACAAGCTTTTCTCGAACACCATTTTTAGAACTATAGTTAAGAAACTAAATCCTGAAGTTGCTTTAAAAGTCTTACTTGTTCAAATCAATTCATTTGATCAGACCAAATTTATTTTTTGTGGTGAGAACATTTTCTTTTCCCGCCCTTCTCTTGTCAAGTTTTAAGTCTGATGTGGTACTATGGGCACAACGGCATCCAGACACTCTCCAGAGCGCATGCATCCGGCGTAGCTGAAATTGACCGTTGACCAGCAGCTCCCCATCCCCGGCTTCCACGAGATATCTCATGGAAATCTATCTATCTCATGCAGCATTGCCCTGCTCTACAAAGTCTGACTTACCTCATTAATCATCATGTCCCAAGGTTCATCAATGTCACATACTCGAGTTTCTTCCTTTTTGAAGGCCGAATGATGTTCCCTGTTAGCAATATGCCACATTCTCCTTGTCTGTCTGTTTATGCATGGGACTTATGTTGTTTCCACATCTCGGCTTGAAATAATGCTGCATCGAACATGGGAGTACAAGATACCTCTTTTGAGATGTGAATTTCAAGGGATTTTTTTTCTTTAGATACCCAGAAAATGAATTGCCAGATCATATTACTAGCTCTCTTTTTATTTTTTAGAGAAATAAGCCAAATTTATTAATATAAATTTATTGCTGTTTAGTAGTAAGTCTTGAGTTACTGCTGAACAGAATGAGGAGGCCAGACTTTGCCTTCATGGAATTTGTCTTCTAATCAACAAATAAACAAAGAGGTCATTGGCGCTGTAAGAGTTAAGAAGCTGACTTAGATAGTATTAAACGCCTGCATTGGGCTTTTGTGAAACTAACTTAGTTAATGCTTTTCCTGCTTCCTGGATGTCTGTGTTCTAGTCTAGCTGACTAGTCTAGCTGGGTCACGCAAACTCACCAAAGGCCGCAGCAGAGAACAGACTTATCAGGAGAGTTCAAAAGGGAGATCCCGTCCTAGTGGGTGGAGGGAGAAACCACAGAGCTAGGGGTGGTCACAAGTGAAAAATAGGGAGGGTCATTGTGGGCCAAAGGAAAGTATAGGCAAAGGTGTAGTGGCAGGGAAACAAAGCGTGCCTCTGGTGCTCCGCAAAGACCCAGTGGCTCCTGGAGTGGGTAGGGTGGGACTCAGTAGAAAACTAGGAGAACAGGCCCAGCAGCAAGGTGCAGACCAGTCATGGTGACTTTACTGTGCAAACACTGGTTGTCAAAGTAATCTGGAAACTCCTAGTTTTGAAGATTCTCTTCAGCTTCTAAGAAGAACTGGAGTTGTGTGGGGCCTGCGTGGGGAGGAAGAAGCCTGGAAGGAGACTGGCATTCTCAGTGCCTGGGTGTTAGAGGGATACCAGGAGGCCCAGGAGATCTTAGGGTGACTAAAAACACTGGCAGGGAAGAGCTAAGGAAGGCTGTAAAGCCCCTCATGGAACTGGAGCTGCCAGCTCTGCGGAGCAGGGACCAAAGGCCACATGAGGACCGACCCAGGCAGGGAGAAGTTGGCCTCGGTTCTGACTGGCCTCCATTGTTCTACATCCTTCCATTGACCTACATCTTGTTTGAAACTTTCATAATTAGAAATTTGGCTCTGGGGAGAAATTTAGGCATTTTCCCCTCTTGTTCTGTTAAAATTAGACTGCCAAATTTGCTTCCCCAGGGTGTCCTACCTGAACCAGAGAGCAACGGTGAGTCCCTCATACCATTTCCTGGAAGCAGTTTCTTTGGATGAGGACCACGATTTCCACAGGCTCTGTGACGGGAAGCCCTTGATTGGGTAGATGGGGCCCCTTCCTTCCTGGCCCTCCCTTTGTTCTTGGACCATGGAGCCAGGAATGCCAAACTGGAATCTTCCGCAGGGCAGATACCCCCAACTCCTCAAGCTGGATAACTTTTGGGTCTTTTGTAAAGATAGGACCTGTTATTTTAATTTTAAGCAATTAGGCTGATTCATTTTCTCTCCTCTCTCACTGTCTCCTTTCCTCTCTTCTCTTTGTCCTTTTTCTTCTTCATCTCTCTCTGTCTCTATCTTCTTTCCTTCCTCCCTCTTTTTCTCTCTTATTCCAGACTAATAGAAGTTCCACTGGAAGGTTCTATAGGATTGAAATTATAGAAATATAATTAAGCGAATAAGTATTTTTTAACAATTTCTTCATAACCCAAGGTGCCATAGTCAATCCTACCTTAAACACACATGCATATGTAGGCAGCGTCCACACATGCGCATGAGCAGGCCATGCTGCGTTATACATGCTCCTCATCTGTTCCTGTAAAACGAGAAAGCAGGATGCTTACAAAATGACCCAGCCCTCAGAGTTCCAATTGATAAGACGAATTTACATTGCTGCCCTGGACTGCTGCTAAAAGACTGATTCCTAACAGAGATCTGGCTTTATCTTCGTTCATCACCATTCAGGAACAGTTTATTTCCATAGTCCCTTGAGGGAAACATTTGTAGTATAACTTGGCAGTACTGAATTTTCAGATTTATATCTTTAAACAAGTCTAGCAGCCCTGGATGCTTCCTTCATTTCCTTATTTGAGTACGTTCCATAATCATTTAACTTATAAAATGCGTCCATTTCAGTTGTGCAGTTTGGAGAGTTGTGACAAATTTGTGCACACAGAACCTCCACATTCATCAGGGGTAGAAACTCCATTGCCCATATGACCTTAGGACATCCCTCCATATTCCAACCGTCATCCAGGCATAGGCAACACTGTTTTGTCCTTACTGCTTTGCCTACTCTGGAATTTATATAGATAGAATGGCTCAGTTATACTCTTTGGTAACGGCTTCCTTGATTCCACCTTGTGTTCCTATAATGGATCTGTGTTGCATTCTATATTTGTTCCCCTTTGCCAGTCAATGAGCAATTAAGGTGTGTCCCTTTTGAGGTGGTGCTAGACACAGCTAATAACTTGGGTTTTATAAAGATCCCTCAATAACATCCCAGGAATTTGATGTTAATTAATCATTTTTACTTTTGTGTCTGAATTTTGTATTCTCTGTGTTGTTAATTCAAAGAACTTGAAAATTATACTTCAAATTTCCAGACAAACATGTTACAAAAGATTGTGTAAAGCTACTTCCAGGAATCTTGGGCACATATTTCATAGATATTATGAAAACTGCATTTGGTGGGTAGTGTTGTAGTGAACTCACCAGCAAGGAAGGGGACCCTGTCTTTGAGCTCACAGCCAGCTCCACTGACCAGATATGTGTGAATTGACATGGCCTTGGAAGTAGGAGCCCAGGAAGGCAGGAACGGCTTCTCAGCGGATGTTCAGTCTCCATCTAAGCCAGGCTGTCAGCCGTGGGTATAGGTGTGACCTGGGCTGTCTGAAAGGACTGAGCAGTGATGTTCAGGTATCAATCGAACATTTTTAAAACACTGTGTCCAGCAACCAGAACAGTCACCATGCACCATGACCCATCTCAGGACCATGGACTTTTTCTTTTCTTTTCTTTTTGTTTTTTTGAGACAGGATTTGGTGTAATTAAGGATGACCTTGAACTCTTGATCTTCCTAGCTAGGAAGCATCTGGGAGTAGAATCAAGGTTAATTTTAGGCTGGGCAGGCCTGTAATCACAGTACTTGGAAGGAGAATTAGGAATTCAAGGTCATCTTCAGCTACTTAGCTAGCCTAGGTATTACATGAGACCATCTCCAAAACAAAAACAACAAAGAAAGATTTATTTTTAGGAATAACCCGGGACCATTAGGATCAAATGGTAGAACTCTATCTACTTCACTGCTTTGTTGGATTCTTGTGCACTGATAGTAACCTTTCTCTAAGCACTGATTTTCCCACTGGGCCCAAGCATCTTTGCTTGTTCACCTTTATCCATTACTGTTCTTTCCTGACTGTAGACTATATTCTTGAGCCAACATCCTTGACAGACATTTACTCAGGCACTGAATACAAAGATTGGGTTTGGTGATATATACCTGTAATCCCAGCACTTGAAAGCCTAAAGCGGGAGAATCATGAGTTGGAGGCCTGCCAGCGCAAAAGAGGAGGAGGAGGGAGACCAATATGCATCCACTTGTTTGAAGTCGTGTAATAAAAGTACAAGCAGGGGGAGGGAGCAAGGGGATCCAGGGAGAAGTGGAGGGAAGGAGGGAAATGGGGTACCTATCAAGTTTGTATGAGTGGAAAAAATAAATTAAAAAAAAAAGAAAACATTGCATTAAAAAAAAGTACAAGCAAAGGCTGTGGGAGCTCAGAAGAAGGAGAAGGGAGAAGAGATAATAATAGTTTATATTTACTGAAAAGTTACTAAATCTCAGCACTGTAAGGGATGTGCTCAAAGCATATTCTCATGCATTCATTCATTCAATAACCCAATTTTACAGATGAGAAAATGAAGACAAAGTTAAGTAGCATATAGTTTAATCAAGGTTAGCCTAGGTGTTTTTAAGAATTAATAGAATTAGGGGCTGGAGAGGTGGCTCAGGGGTTAAGCCTCTGCCTTGCAGGTGGAAGGTCCTGAGTTCGGATCCTAGACCTCACATATAGACGCCAGGCAGAAGCAGGGTAGGGCGGAGCTTGTGAATCCCGGGGCAGAGTAAACAAGGAGGAGATGGAGGTGTCCATGGTGGTTACCGAATTCGTCTGTGGTTCTACACACACACACATACATACACACATGCACATGCACAATTGAATAAATAATAAATAATAAAAAAAATTTTAAAAGAATTAATAGAATTGGGCTAAATTTCTTGATCCTAGCAGAAAGGGTTGCCAGGGCCCCAGTAATAGCAAAGGCAGGGGGCTGCTCATGAATTTTTAAATCCATCTTCAATAGGAATCATTTCCTTGGTTCTGTGTTGCACCACACAACCACATATTAGTAACTTTTTAGAATGAGAGGACACTAGTCTAAATGTGTTTTGTTGACAACAAGACTGTAAAAGCATCTCTGTACAGTTTCACGTGGTGTTCCACGCCTGTAATCCCAATAGTTAGAAGGTAGAGGCAGGAGGATCAAAAGTCCAAGGCAACCTGTGTCAAACAAGCCCAGTTCAGAAAGATTGACTTCCCTGTGGGTTCTTCCTTGACCTTTCCTCCCTTCTTCCCCAGGAGAACCAACCCACTGTCCCTTCACAGACTAGACACAGGCAGGTGATCTGGAATTAGTCATTCATCTCTTTCCACCAGAGCGTTGGACCCTAAGGAATGCTGCAAAGACACAGGAGAAATAGAATGTGTTCATGGCAGAGGTGGCTGGATGACAGTAGTGATGTTTCCTGGCCCTTTTCTGAGTCTAGTTCTCCAACTTCCCATAACTGTAAACACCCCAATTCTTTAAACATTCCTTTTTCACTTAAAGCAGTCAGAATCTGCTTCTTTAATTTGCTTCCAGGAATTATGACTGGTAAGGCACTTCCCTCACATCTTCTTATTTCTAAGTGCTTCTTCCTGTCAGTGCCAAAGGGAACGTGCCATCTTAGCAGGGAAGTCAAAAGAGTCACCAGGGCCTGGGCCAGCGCAGCCTTGTGGACGTGGTGTCACTTCCTCTCAGGCCGCTTCTGCTGACTGCTTGGCTGCCATGCATCTGTCAAACTTTAGCTTAAATTTGAGCCCCTAATATTTGTCTCAGTTTTTTTTAAATATATACAATAATTGGATCTAGGCTGGAGATGTAGCTCACTGGCTGATTCGCTTGAGCAGAGCACAGGAGGACTTGGGTTAGATCTGTCACATGCACACAGCCCTCCACTGCTATGGCGAGGTCAAGCTCAGGAAGAGAATTGTGGGTGCAGTTTTGCTCCAGATGAAGCCATCACACATCTCTGGAGGAAGGGCCCTGTCCTCATTTTCTTGTTTTAGAGCAATAGTGAGAATCAAGAAGCATAAGTGAGGCTTGCTTGCTTGTTTGTCTGTCTGTCTGTCTGTTTAAGAGACTGGCCTCTGTCAAGTGAAGATCCAGTTCATTCTTGTTACTGTATGGTGTTTAACTATCTGAACAAATGAGTATAAAGTATCTGAAAAAAGGCATGGTGTTAAAATTATGTGGTAGAGCCCTCGGTACTCAATACTTAGACTTTGACATAAATCTGAATATTTTCAAAATGGAGAGAGGAAAGCTCTGGGGAGTGGAAGAACAGGTCTCTCAGCCGAGCAGGGTTGGAAGCTGGACCTGTAGCTGAGCAGTCTGAGATTAAAATGACCTTTGGGGGACAGTGTCCCTTGTGTGTTCCTTGTGGGAACCTGCCTCCCTGGAGAGCTGTCTGAGAGTCTTGACCTCATACTAAAGAGTGTTTACTTAACTGCCTGATTTGCAGCATGTTGGTAGAAGGCCAGAGCGCTCAATGGAATTTGTTGCGGACCTGACTGTTTTAAAAAAAGAAATTGGCAAAGATCATATTCTGCATGACAGAATTTTTTAAAATACTTCTTCACACATTTAAAATATAAATAGTCACATGATAAATATCAGACCAACCCTTAACCTCAACCCCACAAACATCAGCTAAAAGACAGTGATTCCTCTCTCTCGTGCTTGCTGAACTCTCCCTGGGAACCCCAAGTGGCCTCCAGGTCTCCCCTTTCTCCATCTCCGGCGCTTTCTGAAAAGCGAGACATGTGCCCAGGGCCTGCAGTGTTCATAGCTGGTGGTCGGTTCTGCTACTGATCTCAAAGCCCTGTGCTTGGTGAACTCAGAATCGTAAGGACTAATGAAGTTGCACATATTCAGTGCTTCACCTGGGACCCATTTTATACCTTATGCCTTTCTACAGAAGGGCTCCCAGGTCCCCTGTGCTAATCAGATAGATCCAGCCCCAAAGACCCCAATTTGAAATGACTTTCAGGGAGCCTCTGCTGCCTCTAATTTAAGACTCCGCCCTCTCGGTGTCTGCCGAAGCCCTCCCCCAGCCGTGGTCCACACAGCGGTCAGTGCACTAACACACTCTTTTTTCCACCCAGGATATGACTTCTGCCAGGTCTTGCAGTGGTTTGCTGAGCGGGTAGACAGGATCATCCTGCTCTTCGATGCTCACAAACTGGACATCTCAGACGAATTCTCTGAGGCCATCAAGGCCTTCCGGGGCCAAGATGACAAGATCCGAGTGGTGCTGAACAAGGCCGACCAGGTGGACACCCAGCAGCTGATGCGGGTGTATGGGGCTCTCATGTGGTCCTTGGGCAAGGTCATCAACACGCCCGAGGTGCTCAGAGTCTACATTGGCTCCTTCTGGGCACAGCCCCTGCAGAACACGGACAACCGCCGGCTCTTCGAAGCTGAAGCACAGGATCTCTTCAGAGACATCCAGAGTCTGCCCCAGAAGGCTGCAGTGCGCAAACTCAATGACCTCATCAAGCGAGCGAGGCTGGCCAAGGTAAGCGAGAGATGATGGGATGTGAATTCTGGGGTCTTACTAAGTTGTTCTTTAGATAGGGAAGAGTTCCATCTGTGAAGCCTTGGAGGATGGAATGTGGTAAGATACAGCCTCAGGGTCAGGGAGCTTTGCTTCCATCCCAGCCTCTGGCCCGAGATCTCAAGCCAATGGAGGCTTTAGAGCCAGTTTTTGAATCTGTAATCTGGAGCCACACGCGTCTCATGCCGTGCTTTTGAGGATTCGCTGTGGCAAAGCACTCAGCGTAGCACTTGGCTACTTGCTACACTAGACGCCATGGAATCAGACCTAGCCCACCCTGAGAGAGGCAGCATCGCTAGAACCCACAGGATGCTCAGAGGCCGACACTCCTCCCCATGCACCTCAGGTTAAAACCCAGTATCACCACCTGGACCAGGGAACCTTAGGAAAGAAGGCTAAACCCACGAGACTGGTATATTTGGGGTTCATTCACCCTCATTCTGGGCTACAGCCTCTTTATGTGCTCACTGGTACCCCAACCTTGTATCTGAGCCTCTCAGCAGCCCCTAGATATGGTGAGTGCAGTCTACTAAGCCTCCTCAGGCAGCAGAATCAATTCTTTAAAGTCTCTGAAGAAACAAAAATGTATCACACGCCAAAAGAAATAGAGGGGGAAAAGTTCTTTAGAAAACATTAGTATATTTCATAAGATGGTTTTGCCCTAATACTGGAACCTCAGAGTCAATTCCCAGTTAGGAGACTCAGACCAGGCTGAAGGACTTTAAATACTGGAACATCCAGTCCCTGCCTCAGAGCTACTGCACTTACCATGTGTACACATGTCCCTGTGTGTTCATACACGTGTGAAATGCTCGCACATGTAAACTACTCAGGTGTTGTGGTGACCAGCTGAGTTTGGGATCCAGAGGTTTGTGCGGACTCCCTTACTATTCCAGGGACAAGGAATGGTAACTTGAAAAATCAGGCACAACTGTTGGTCTAGCCTTCTGCCCTAGTTCCAGGACTGCAGCCAGCACAGGCTAGGCTGCTCCATATCCACCTCAGCGTGCTTACTCAGGAAGTGAGGTTAGCGCTTCTTGGTCTTCTGGCGGTGGGGGGAATTCCACAGGGAAAAGTGGATCAGCCACCACTTCTGTGCCTCATTTAGAGGTCATAAACATGATATGCTTAGACCAGGACTGGGACCTGCCTAGCGGAAAAGAGGCTCAGAATTCCCTGTTGAAATATGGGGAGCTGTGTGCTGATTGATGCATGGGCACTCAAAGGATGGTGACTAGAAGCAGGTAGGGTTTCCCTGAGGGTCATGAGCCTTCCCAGCACCGTCACCTCATTGTTCCTCAGCAGCTGTCTTCATGCCTGGGCACACTCTTGGGTCAGAAGAGCTGTCCCTGGCTGCCTCAATCTCTCCTCACCTTACATCCCAGGACATGTGCACATGAGGTCCCGCAGTGCTCTCTGAATCACCTTTCTTTATCCTTTCTTCCCGGGACAAGCCGTTTCCTCTCCAGAAATACAAGCCACTTTCATTTTATTCCACAAGGCAGTTGTGCTAACTAGTTTTGTAAAACCATTAGATCTGCAACTCTCCTGGAAGGATTCTTCCTGGGCCTAATGCTTGGCAGCAAGAAGTCAGGCTTTGCCCGTTCAGTGACCCTGTGGCATGTGGTATTTCTCTTGTCCAGCTGGTACAGCTAAACTTAACCTTTGGGGTTTGTAACAGCCTACATTATTTTATAACCAAAGCTAGAGATTCCTGTGGCCTTTGCAAAAGGCTTTTCAAGAGTGTTGTTTTTTTTTTAAGTTATTTTTAAATGCCCATGAACATTTTAAATTTGCTAGTCATTGCTGGGGGCCCAGTGACTACAGATGCAGTTGTATTCAGTGATGTGAAAAAATAAGATGCCGAGAACAAGCTATTAGTGGTATTGAAGGTCTCAGAGCTCCTCTGCCAACCCTCCTGAGTGTCGACCCTCCAAGCAGTCACCATGGCCTAGGTTGAGCAAGGCACAGAATGCCGCTGTGTTCTGACACCAGATAATGAAAACCCTTGTGCAGATGGAGGGGTGGAGGAAGAAGGTCAAACTTGCTGAGCTTACTTATAGGAAAAAAAATGACTTTTTTTTCTTCCTTAGAATAGTATCTGATTTGTTCCTTTTCATAAAGGAAAACATTTGAAGCACAGCTACTTCCATCTCCGTGCCAGATGCATGTGGGCCACTTCATACTGAGCAGCAGAGCAGGAAGCAGCCTCAGCTGGATAAAAAGCAGAACTGACTTGGCCTGAGCCCCTAGCATGGCACTTGCTTCCTACCATCTGCACTGTTTCTCTGTGATGCTGGGGCTCAAACCGAGAGCTTAGACGTGCTAAGTGAGCACACACCCCAGGCTTCCATCCAGACTTTTTTTTTTTTCATGTGTTTGCCTATGTCTGTGTGTGGCATGTACATGTGTATGTACAAGTTAACATGTAGTTGTGCACGCGTATGTGCAGGTGCCATGTGTGTGGAGGCCCAAAGTTGACATCAGGTGTCTTTCTTAATTGTTCTTCACCTTATGTAGGGAGGCAGGGCCTCTCAGTTGAATCCAGAGCTCATTGATTAGCTAGACTAGTTAACCAGCTTGTCCTGAGAAGCCCCCGTCTCTGACTTTCAGGTGCTAGTTGGTAGTCATGTCAACCAGACTTTCATGTAAGACCTGGGGACCTGAAAACTCTGGTCCGCACACCTGTAAAGGCAAGCACTTTACTGACCTAGCTTCCCAATCCCCATCTGCAATTCATATTTTACTTGTGACCCTGTTTGTTTGTTATTAGAAGAACAAGGAATGGGCTGGGGGGTGTAGCTCAGTTGGCAGAGTATTTGCTTATTATGCATGAAGCCCCAGTATCACATAAACTGGGCATAGGAATGCATTTATATAATCCCACCACTCAGAAGATAAAAGAGGAGAACCAAAATTCGAGGGCATCCTTGAGTAACACAGTGAATTTGAAGCTAACCATGGCTACATGAGATGCTATTTAAAAAAAAAAAAAAAGAAGAAGAAGAAAAAGGAAAGAAAGTGCAAGAAGCCACTGAATTTGTTTACATTCCTAAAATTGCTGTTGTTTTGATATATTCATCTGTCTTGGCTCAGTTTTCCTTTCGTAGCCAGAAATGCCCAAGAAGATACATAGTTTGTACTCCTGTTCTTTCACTTGGTCCTGTCAGTGATTACACAGTTGGCCTCTTTACTTTACACACCAATACCTGACCCTCAGGAAGGTGAAGTAAGGTCCCTGAGCTGAAGTCACAACAGCAATTTACAGAATATAGATTCCAAGCCCAGCCAGTAAGATTGCTTGGTCCAGGAAGTACTCACTTAAAAACCAAAGTAAGAAGCCTGAAGGGTAGAAGGAGGTGGCCAGACATTATCTTTCGGACATGGAAGGGCTGCCACATCCATCACCTTGTGTTTTTGTTTTTGTTTTTTTACTTAGTTTTGAACATTCACAGCAATTTTATTTGGAATAGCCAAATGTTGGAAACAAACCAGTGGTAGAATTACTACTCAGTAATGAAAATTGTGAATATTAATGTACAACTACATGGAGAAATCTCTAAATAGCAGCCAGACCAACTTATATCTTTTTGGGGAATATCAATCCATCCCTGCCCCCCCTTCCCAGCCTGTATTGAACGCTAAGTGAAGACTTTCAACAGGTGCAAAGTCCATTCCCACACATCTCAGTCATGAGCACTAAAGTTAGATGAAACTTCTCATCTGAAAGTGTCCAATCAAGAGGCACCAGAAAAGCTATATAACTTGCTTCAGGTCACGGACCTAGTCACTGATAGAATCAGATCTGCAACAGCAGTAAGGCTTCAGAGCCAGGATTTACAAAGCCCCCCATGGAAACCATTCAGCAAAAGACACGCAGAATTTAAGGAAGGAAGGAATGAAAATGAGAGAAGGGAACGCAGAGATGTCTTGGGTTCACTATAGTCTGTGGAATTCATTTTGATCTTTCAGATGTAATTTCTTCTGAGTCATATGTGCAGTGCCTGGCTTGGACAGGTTTCTCTTTGGAGAGGCATTTCGCAGTTCATCCAGGCTAAAGTGTGCAAGAATCACTGCAGTGTGTGAGGATCCCCTTAATGCTCGGCCTCGGGGCTTTAAAAATAGCTCCAGCAGGATCCTAAGCTGTTGTGGATGTCACAGTTTGAGCCCATATACGGAAGCCTGTCTCTTTGAAGAATGACCTCAGCTGCCTCAGCGGCCCTCTTTAATCCCTTTTAAGGCTGTAAGAATCACGTATCGTTGATGCCAGCTTTGATCTGAACAGAGTAACAGATCCCTGGCTCAGCCGGAACAAAATGGCTCCTTTTCTTTGCCTTTCTCTGTTTCACACTCTTCCTCCTCTAGGAGTTTACTTTTCGAGTCTCTTGTTTAATTCATTGAATTTGGGAGCAGGGAAAGCTGGGTCTTGCTCTGTAGCCCAGGATGACCGAGAATCCACTATGTAGCCCAGGTTGGCCTCAGGCCTATGATCATCTTCTTGCCTCAGCTTCCCAAGGGCTGGGATTACAGATGTGAGTTGCCATGTCCAGCACTAACTAAACTTTTTTATATCAATGTTCTATCAACATAACCCCACTTCTGAAATATCCTCATCCCCAGGTTCATATGCTGTATGCAAGTTCCCAGCTGGGCTTGCAGAAATGCAGGTTGCCATCAAGAATAATTTTGTCAAAGAGTGGCATGATACTTGCTTTACCAATCTCCCTCCCCCTGCCTGAAAGACACATCCCACCAAGTGTCCATTCCATCACAGGCACTGGTAACTGGTAACCAACACACTGCTTGGCGCTGTCCCTCAGACCCTGGTGGATCCAGCTAGTGCCTCTTGTGATCACGGCATCTCAGTCTCAGACACACACACACACACACACACACACACACACACACACACACACACACACACAATGAGATTTGTATCTGTGTATATATGAGCTGTAGATAAGCTCATACAAATCTAAAAGACAGGCATTCCTTTTGCCCATTATTAGCCTACAGAAAAAAAAAATCAACACTTTGATCTGATGGATTTGATCTAATAGTGATCACTATTAGACGTCTCTCAGAACTGATCACTATTAGATCACTATTGGACGTCTCTGATTTTGCATAAAGGAACAGGATGAACTAAACATAAGAATGATGAACCCCTACAGGTCAATATAATTTGCTGTGAGTTAAAAAATCAAGACCCTTCCCAATTCATCATGTATTGCTCAAATATAGAGTTTATTAATTATTCAGTAAGAATTAAATTGCCACTGCCTCGCTGCCAGCTGCCACCCTTCAACTAACAGCCACTAACTGGTAGCCTTTATATTCTTCTTCTTCATAGACAGAAGGCAGCAAGTGCCTGATTTCTTACTTGTATAGTAACTGGCAGGGTTGTCATTACCCATGGGATGAGAGGCCCACACACATCCCCAACTCCCCACAGGTCAGTATTGATAGCAGGGACTGAACTGTCTTATCCTGCCTCCCTGTTTGTTCTTTCCCAACACTCCATTCTGTTCCCCTTCTCATGAAGAGCAAGCGGTCTCACTTTCACAGGGACCATTACCAGGTTTTCCCCTCAACTCTGCCACTATTTTGGAGAAGCATCTTTGACACAGAAGAGCAAGTGTAAGCTTTTGAAGTAACCACGGATTCCAGACACTTGGCCTCCCCTGTGTTCCCCAAGCATCTTTAGAAAATGACCACAAGAATGCAGGCAGAACTAACAATCCTCTATGGTGTTGCTAGTGTCTGTGGGCTGTGATATATCCCGTTTTGGGGGTGGACAAAGGGGAGAGTAAATGACCCTTCTAGAGCCTCCCAGAGAATTTGGAACAAGCAGAGATTAAATACTGGCCCAGTTTTCCCTGGGGCAGCCCGAGCCCTTGGGTCCTCACCTCCTGCTGCGGTGAGGGTCATAGTCCTGTGTGTGTCTTCTCCGGAGCAGTTCTGAGTGGTATGACTCACCTGACACATCCCCTACAGGTTCATGCTTACATCATCAGCTACCTGAAGAAGGAGATGCCAAATGTATTTGGAAAGGAAAGCAAGAAGCGAGAACTTATCAGCAGGCTGCCAGAAATCTACATTCAGCTGCAGCGAGAATACCAGATCTCTGCGGGGGACTTCCCCGAGGTCAAGGTCATGCAGGTACTAGAATCCATTCAGAGTCTTGGGGACTGGAGGTGGGGACACTGAAATGTCACTTCTTGTTGCCCAGCTGGTTACCAGGGACACATGATGATTAGTGAACGAGCGTGTAGCAAATTCATCTTCCTAATGGTGACCCGGGATGACGTAAAGCAGAAGTTGCCTGTCTTCTCAAATGTTTAAACAAAAAATAACAATTAGTAAAAGGCCATTGAAGCTCACATGAAAAATGTAAACGGGCAACCTGACCTCTTAGATCCAGTGCAGTTATTTTTGCAGTTGACATCACTCCTGTGTTCAGGATCCCAGAACCTGAAGGGCATGAGCGCTGGGCTGGGCCTTGAAGGTCATCTCAGATGCTCCCACGCCCGTGGCTGTGGAGTGTGCGCCCAGGCAGCCTCGCTGAAGAGACTGTGACATGACTGTGCCCTGCCGTACACAGTGAGGGATTTGCTGAAAGAGCCGGTGTTGGTGGCCTGTGGCTTGATTTCATGGCCTCCTAGACCTGTATCCAGGCAGCTCTATCAAGCTAGGGCTGCATTTGGCTGCCCACTGTCCCAGAGTCTTCTTGTCCTACATATACCTACCGGGGCTGCAGGCCCCTCTGTAGGCAGGTTCAGGTGCCTGCAGCCACCAGCTGGCATCACACCCACACAAAGCCAACAGGCAAAGGCCACCATGTCTTCCTGGCTGGCTGCCTGCTGACTCGTGTCTGGTAGAGATCATTCCACAGGGAGAATGTTTTTTGGAGTAGTAGCTTGTCAGGGTTCGTGAGTGAGGGGAAATTGGGGAATGCGTGTCTATCCTCCATGGGGATATCCTGTCTAGCCTGGTAGTTACTGTCCTGTGGGAATGAGCCCAGAGGGTTCACAAGAAGCAGAAATCTAGATTTGTATATAAAATCACCCAACTTTCAAATTTAGTCTCAGACAAAAAAAAAAAAAAAACTGCATAAGCCAAGCAAAGGCTTCACTCTGAGATTTCAGTTACCTCTGCCCCAAGCCAAGAGCGTGGCAGCCTTGAAGGGAGCATGGCTGAAGGCTGGACCTCCCATTTCCTTCCGCTTGAGGGAAGAGGAGAAGGGGAGAGGGTGGTAGGAGCAAGGGCAGCTTTGCTGAAGGACGCTCTGACACAAGGCAGGGAGTGCTTCCTGCCTTCGGGACAGCTCTGTCATTGGGGTTGCGGTGAGTGTGGTCTGCTCGCGAAGGATCAGGCTAGATGTGTTCTACAGCAGGTGGGTATTGCGATCTTACAGGATGTGTTGGGTTGCTTCTGGTCACGGGACCCCTCACTTGAGGCCTACCTCAACTAGGACTTGTCTCCCAGACACTTCCCCTTTCACATTTCAATTATGCCCAGTATCCCATGACGCAACTACAGGGCAGCTGTTTCCTTGTTCCCTAAGAAGGGAACCTCAGTTTGGAAGGGAACTTTGAGTGAAAATTATGAAAAAATACCCAGCACGTGAGGTGGTTTCACAGGGCCTCCATGGTCATTAGCCTAATAAGGTGTTTCAGCATCCTGTCCACAGGACGAGAGGCTGCTCCCTACACCCTGAGGTTCCACTGAGCCTCTCCAGGTTTCTCACACCGACCACCAGGTGGGTTTCCATAAGGCCCCTGCGATGAGAACCACTTGTGACACAGTTAACCCGAACCTGTCTGGGTTAAAGGACACCCTGGCCTCCCCGAGCAAGAGGCAGTCCCTAGGGAGGAGGTCAGAGGAACCTTGACTCAGGAGCAGCCACAAAGTTCAAACCTGGCCTGAGCATTCCCAGGGCAGATGCCACACAGTGCCTTAGGGTCTTCAGTGACAGAGCAGGAAGTCCCGACCTGGCAGGTGATGCGTTCACTCGTGTTCACTTATTCGTTTATCTGAGAAATATTAATTAGGCCTGCTACGACCAAGCAGTGAACAGAAATTTAAAATGGGGTAAGAATAATAAGTCTTTGCCCAGTGACTGTTGCCCTAGCCATGAGCTCTTGGCAGCCAACCCATTGTCGGGACAGAGGGCTTCCTGCTACAGCGTGAAGGCTATCGGCTTCAGTGGAATTAATGATTCAATGTCTGTGATTCAGTGTCTCCTCGCGAGGCTGTAAGTGCACGAGTGCAGAGACCTACGTCCCCCTCACCCTGCTTCCCCTTCATCTAGAGTGTAGGGGCTCCGGACCCGCACCAGGTCGCTCCCGTCCCTGAGCAGCAGGCGTTCCTTGTGACATCAGCTGTGTCTGGGGATCATAGTCCCGGCCCGGGTCAAGGCTGCGGGCAGGGCTCGCACGGCCCCCTTTAGGCTTCTGCTCCCCTGTTCTCAGGGGGACTTGCAGATGGTGCCCCATTAGTGCCAGGACAGGCGCTGCCTACCTGCTTGTGAGGCTGCTGTGTCCACATCCCCTACCCCGTCCTGAGGGACGCTGACCTACGCACCGAGCCTCCAGCATGCAGAATGAGAACCTGGAAACGCGGCCTCCACGCTGACTCAGTTGTCCTGAGTTTGGTCCCCAGCTGCTGAACTGCAGTGTTTACCACAGCAGAGGCGGCAGCGCCTTCCATCCACTCTAACCTCCCAAGTGTTGGAAGACTCCTGGTGAGCTAGACGACAGCGACTGGACAGGGACAGCCGTAAGGGCGACCTTAGCCTATGGAGAGCACAGGCCAGAGGAGGGTTTGTCTCCTGTGTGATCTCCGGGCAGAAGTAGCTGCCGCTGCCTGGTCACCTCCGCGTGTTGACTGTTCTCCCTGTTTCTCCAAAGCCAGCCATCGGAAGCCATGTCCTCCTGCAGGCTGGTGGACAGTGGGCAGGCATCGTGCCTGTGTCCATTTGCCAAACACAGGGCTCTGGTGTGCTCAGGGCTCGGACTTGCTCACAAGGGACAGGGTAGGTGTTCGTGCACCCAAGGGAATCCAGACCACGGATCCAGTAGCACTGGAATTTTTCTGTAGGAGGCCTGCACTCCTTCTCCTCAACAGGCCCCTTTCAGTCTCCTCAGATGACTAAGATGCTGGCACTAGATGCCACAGTGCTGGCGACATTACTGCTGAGGTTGGGGATAATGTGCTAATAGTTCCAGTCTGCCGGTGAGATGCGGGACTCGGGAACCAGAATTCATTTCAGAGAGCAGGCCTGCTCTGCCGCGCCACTCAGCCGGGCTGGGGTCAGCCCAGCTAGCAGGTTTGATGGACCAGAGTCTAAAAGCTGGGGTCCCCTCACCCCTGCTTCTAAATGTCAGCACAGAATCCCTGCCCTACTACACACTTTAGAGTCACATTTTGGTCGTCCGTTAGAAACAGCTTCCACGTGAAACTGTAGCCCTAGGCAGTTCAACATGATGTATCGATTCAGAGTAGGGCTCGGCAGGGATCATAGTCCTAGCGCTTGGGGAGGCAGAGGCAAGAGGAGCAAGAGTTCAAAGCCATCCTCAGCTGTATACCAGCAAGTTTGAGGCTAATGTGGGCTACATGAGACCCTGTCTCAAAAGTTTAAGAAAAATAAAAATAATAAGGTTAGGTAAAAAGTGATATCATGAGAAGAAACAAAGCATTTCTTTGAAATGCATGTATGTGACAGTGTGGTATTATTTCAGTTAAAGAGTTTATGTTTAAAAGTGACTGCAGACACTAGAGAGATGGCTCAGAGATTAAGCCTCTACCTCAAAAGCAGAAGATTCTGAGTTCAGATCCCCGATCCCACATAACAACATCAGGAATAAATGGTGGTGGCCTATAATTCGGTTCTGGAAGGCAGAGTCTGGGAAATTCCAGTGCAAAACAAATGAGAGGTTGAAGCACTCCAGAGGGATTCCTGAAGCCACCCTTGGGCTTCACAGGTACACACAGTGCCCTCTGATACACATACACACACACACACACACACACACACACACACACACACACGTTAAAGTGGCTGCAGATACAGAGATTCTTGCTAGGTGATGGGGTTATAAATTACCTAAATGTGTCTCTGTTATATATTTATATGTTTTTAATGTATTGATTCTGTGTTATGAAATGTGTGTGGTAGATATATATGTGCTGTGGCACGTGTGTTTGTGAAGTCAGTTCTCTCCTTCCATCTTTCTGTGGGTCCAAGGGACAAACTCATGTGGTCAGGCTCGCATGGAAAATGCTTTTACCTGCTGAGCCATCTACCTGTTTGTTTTGAAAGATGTTCTCATGTAGCTCAGGCTGACCTCCAACCTTGAACTCCTGACTCTCCTGCTACCACCTCCCAAGTGCTAGAATTACACACATGTGTCACTGTATCTGGCTTAAATTTTTACTTTGTACTCTTCACCTTCTTCCTGTTTTTTTACAATAAAATTATGTTATGTCGGTACCAAGATTTTTCTTTTCCTAGCAGCTTCTGTCCAGAGCAGTCAAGACTGACTTCTCTGAACTCTCCCTGCTGCTTCTGCAGGAAACCGCATAGCTGAGCAGCCACTCTTGCCCCACCCTGGATGTCCATGTAGAAATCCTTGACAGAGAGCCTCCGTAAGAGCTGCCATACCACATACTAATGCACTTATTTGATAAAACTGTTGAAGACCTTTTTTTCATTTGTCTCTGAGACCCCTCATGTGAGGCCCTAGGCAGCTTTCACAGTTCAGAACTAGAGAAAGTTTATCGTCTCATCTCTGCAATGCCTGTATGACAGCAAGCCCAAGAGGTCCTTGGGGACACCTTGTGCAGCTGAGGAACCCAGCACTCCAAATTTAGTATAGGAATCGGCCTTCTTTAACCTCAGGCTGGCTGTGATCACCCTTCCCCTTCTATTCACTGGGTTTCCCCTTTCTACTGACTTATTTACATGCCGTATTATCCTTTTTTTCCACAAGCCCTTGTTGAAAGACAGAAACTAAACAACTAGTTATTCTTCTGGTGTTACTAAGGCTCCTTTAAAGCAGGTCTCTGGCTCTCCACACCAGTATCCCTGGACTTCACATAGCACGTGATCAAGCAGCGCTGGGAATATGTGCCCGGATGGATGCACACATGAAGGATGAGTGAGGGGGTGTGTGGGTGAATAAAGAGAAGCACACACGAGTACATGAATAAGTGTAAAGTAAATAGGAAGGGCTCTCACGCTGCCCACAGGTGTTATATGTGTTTAGTAGAAGAGTGTTGGGATACGTAGTTGTGTGTCGAGTCGTTGTATATTATGTAGTTGTATGTTGTGAAGTACTGTGTGTTATGTAGTTGTACACTGTACAGTTGTGTGTTGTATAGTTGTGACCCCTCTTCCCAACAGGGGGCTCTACTCTCTGGAGGTAGTTGCTGAGTTCCCTGGCCTCTCCAGAGCCTGTGCTCCTGCTGCTCTCTCTGCCCATGGTGGCTTCCCCCAAAAAGGTGGGGCCACAACCTGACTCACGGTGCTCAGCCCTGCTGCCTAGGTTCACATGCCCCGCTTCCCATCGCCTGGCCCTTACCAGTCCAGTTTCACTTGTGCTTTTGAAATAACAGCTGGCTAGGACTGCAGGATTTCCCTAGTGCTCCTGATCAGTGTGCCTTGGGAGGGGGGGCAGGGGTCCCTGCAGGGTGCTTCCTGGAAGATTAAAACCAGGGAACATGGAGTAGACACCCCATCACTGTTGGTCGTTTCCAGCCGATCTAAAAGCAGCTCTTTTTAGGGAGGCGAGGATCAGTTGGTTGAGACAAGATGTCACTAAGGTAGACCAGGCTGGCCTGGAACTCACTGCATAGACCAGGGTAGCCTCAAACACATACTGATCTCCCTGCCTCTGCCTTCCAAACGCTGGGCTCGCAGATGTGTGCTGCCGTACTCATCCTAGCCAAAGTTCTTAAACATTTTTCCCCTAAATATAGTCCCTGAGTCACAGAGCAAAGAACACCAGCACAGAGTTGGTCGAATTGGGTCCCAGTTCTTACTCCAAGACACTCCCTATGGCAAGGTGACAAGGCGGTCCTTTCTCCCTCCGCATTGTAGTGAAGATCATGGACGCATGTTGGAGAAGACTTGTGAGAAAGGAGTCCTAATTCTCTAGCATATTAAGAAAAGAGAAAGTGAAAGGTTTTTTTTTTAAGTCCTGGGGGCAGCTGCCGCTCCTGCAGACACTAGCAAAGAGTAACCACTGTGGAAAACCACATCTCGCCCTTCAGCTCTTCTCTTACCCCCGCGCCCTCCTGCTTCTGAGCAGACAGAGCTCCAGGTGGCACAGGGTGTGGTGGACCATCTTCCTCAAAGCAGAACCAGCTCCCGGCTGCCCCCTGCCAAGAGCGTGTCACCCATTCTGGTCTCTCTTCCTGTGCAGGAGCAGCTCGAGAATTACGACTTCACCAAGTTCCACTCGCTGAAGCCCAAGCTCATCGAGGCCGTGGACAACATGCTGAGCAACAAGATCTCGTCCCTGATGAGCCTCATCAGTCAGGAGGAGATGAACACGCCCACGCAGATGGTTCGGGGTGGCGCCTTCGATGGCACCACCGAGGGCCCCTTCAACCAGGGCTATGGGGAGGGGGCCAAGGAGGGGGCCGATGAGGAGGAGTGGGTTGTGGCCAAAGACAAGCCTGTCTACGATGAGCTCTTCTACACCCTGTCGCCCATCAACGGCAAGATATCGGGCGTCAATGCCAAGAAGGAGATGGTGACCTCCAAGCTGCCCAACAGCGTCCTGGGAAAGATCTGGAAGCTGGCCGACTGTGACTGCGACGGCATGCTGGACGAGGAGGAGTTCGCCCTAGCCAAGCACCTCATCAAGATCAAGTTGGACGGCTACGAGCTGCCCAGCAGCCTGCCACCCCACCTGGTGCCCCCCTCTCACAGGAAGTCCCTTCCAAAGGACGACTGAGTGACTGGGCTGGAATCGGCCTGGGCCTGAGGTCCGCTCTGCCACTGACTTGCAGAATGACCTTGGGCAAGGCACTGCCCTCTCCATGCCCCAGTTCCCTGTCTGTAGGATGGGGAGGGACAATACCTGGCACTAGATGAGGCCTTTCCACCTCTAAAATCCCTGAGATTCTATGAAAATATTGGGAGGAGTGGGGGGATTGATATGCAGAATGAAGGATTAAGAAGAAAAGGAGATCATCCAAAGATACTCAGAAACCTGGTGGGCTCCTAGGGACACAGGAAGTGAGCAGTCGAGTCCTCAGAGCTGCACCAGGCAGTTTGTCACCATGAACCCCCATAGCACCTGTCTGTCTCCCAGAGGGCATGGGGCGGGGCAAGTCAAGATAATCTAATTTATTTTTACTTATTGTGTTTCCTGATGTATTGGGGGGACAGAGCAGAAGGTTTCTCCTCACTCCAGACTGACACCAAAGAGAAGACTGATGTCCAGCAAAGAGGTCACACCATGCCTGTGCCCTGTCCTTCTGCAGTCCCCAGCGGAACAGGCTAGGAGGACAGTCTGTCCCAGCTCCCGCTGCCTATCCCCCCAAACCTCCCTCCTGGCAGTGCCAGATTCGGTTAGGAAATTCACAGCCTTGTTAGCCTCTAGCAAGACCTCCAGCTGGCCTTTCAGATCATGTTGAAGTCTGAGGCCTTTCTTGCCAGGTTGTACCAAAGTCTATTTAGACTTAAGCTATAATAAGGGAAAAAAAGGCAGTTCTCTTCTGTCATTTAGTGTGGCCTTTAACCTTTGAATGTTCCCAAAGCTCCTTGGTGGATGGGCAGAATTTAAATTCAGCAAAGCCATGCCTTGATCATGCCTTGATCATGCCTTGATCATGCCTTGATGTGTGTGTGTGTGGTATCCGAGGCCCAGGGCCACAGATGAATGAGAAACCAGCCCCACTCTGGGCTACTGGTGTTTTGTTGTTTTTAAGAAAAAAATAGGCATTTTTATTATGTACACGTGTGTTTTCTCAAAGAATAGTCTTCATGCACAATCTTTTATATAATAGCTTTTCTTTGAAAACCATGTGGCTCATACATGAGTGCCCATTTTGAGGCAGGATTGGGCCACGCACATTTCCGCTGTTAAGAATTCCTTGCCCACTTCCTCTCTGAAAAACTTGGTCAGGTGCTGGGTCAGGTGGAGGGGTCGCTTCTCACTACCCCCTCAGGTTCCACCACGTAGTAGGTGGCTTCCACCCTCACTTACGCAGGCAGAGCCACAGGCAGCATGGCCCAGCCTGCACTTGAAAGAAGCAAAACGGTCCCATCAAGCCTTCCGCAAAGCACGTCATTTTACTCTCTGCCGCCTGCCTCTGAATCGAGAAATACTGAGGCAGGAGAGTCAACAAGAACCGAAGACCAGTCTGAGTTACACTGTGTGTCGCAGACAAGTCTGGGTTACAGAGCGAAAGACTAATTTCCAAAGAGAGAGAGTACACGGATACACACCCTAACCTGTCTTCTAAAGCATGTTGTGCTTTTAGTCAGAATGAGCACTTTTGAATCCGCTCAACGTGGTGGATCCTGGGACTCATACAGGTGTTTTAGTGACTCGAGGACCCCAATGTACAAGCACAGTGAGGCTACCAGTGTCCGAGGGGTAGGGAGCAATTTGGGGGAGGGTACTACCTTTCCACTCAGAATCACCTTGCTGCTTGTATTCTGAAACTTTTTGCATATATATATATATACATAAATATATTCACATATACTTCTCGTGAGCCTATTTTTCTTTATCCATCAGTGTGTTATATGTAGAGGTGACCAAGTTGTGTCTGTACAGAGCCTCTAGGGGCAACAGGCTGAGCCATCTGTGCAGAAGATACACCCCAGGGCAGTGCCACCTCCCCATCCTATGCCTTTGGCTGGTACCGGATGATATCCTTGGAAAGAGAAAAATCACAGCCTACTTTTCATAACATTCCCACAGCATGACTCCATCATCATGAAAAGTTCCTTGATTATGTGACCAAAACGCCAGGCACCCTCCCAACTCCATGCATCTGCTTTGTGTTGCTGTGCCAATGTACCTGAGAGAAATCAGCCATCTCATGATAGCAGAAAGGGACAAGATACACCCCTCCAGGCATGCCCACAGTAGCCTGCTTCTGCCACCTAGACCACACAGGAGTCCTAACAGTCCACTGGGCTTCATCCATGGATGAATCTAGAACCCCTCAGACCCACCCACCTCTCTAAGACATCACTCTATTGACTAGGCCTCAGTCTTGAGCCTTAGGAAATTGTTTCAAGCCACGGTATCACTGCCACATGACCCCAGTTTTCAAAGTTCCCCCGGAGTGTTTCCAGACAGGAGGCAAACCTGCCTTCCGCCCAGCACATGGTACCACGTACCATAAGCTGCTGTGGACAAGGGAAAGAATGTTCCGGCCCTTCCCGCCATCCTCACCTTCCAAGCTGTAAGCCTGCTTCTGAGGCCCCGCAGGCCCATCTGGAAAGAAACCACATACAGCTGTGGGGAAACCCCAGCTCTATGGGTGCAGGCAGAGGAGACAGCCAGCCTTATCTTCAACGATTGACTGGCACGTGGTCTGGTTCAGAGCTGCTTCTCCACCTCAGAGCCGGACTCTTCTGAACACCTGTCACTGTGTAGCCATAGCAGATTTGGCGCAGGCTAGGGCTCCTCGGCAAAGTGACAGGCTTGAGTTCAATTCTTATTCGTGAGGCAAAATGCCTTCCCTCTTCCCTGACCTTACTGTCTGCTGAAAGAGACCCCAGCAGAGCCCTGGCCCCCCACTGTCTTACTTCAACCCCTTCCTCAGGCAACCATGTTTCCCTGAGCCCGCACATCTTGCCCAGGCTCACCCCAAGTTATATCTTGGCACCTTCTGCTTGAGCGTTTTCATGCTGCGACTCTTCCATCATGCCAGAGACAAGTGCAAAATGCATTGATGTAAGGGAACTGCGTTTACTGCTTATTTCCTTCCTGAAATGTAACAGAAGAATAATCTCTGAGTTTATTCAAGTAACCCAAAGCACCCTTCAAGAAGGTATCAGGCTCCACGTCATTTAGGAACGCAGTTTAATTAAACCACAGCGTCTCTTTTCTGTTCCCCTTCGCAATCTTACTTAAAAATGACAAATTAAAGAAGGTACCGAGTGTTGATCACTAAACTTCTGAAACAATCCCCACTGTGCCCCGCTGACCCTGGCATCCGGTGACTGCCTGCTTCTCAGAATGAAAGCGTAGTCCCTTGGGTCCATTTTGAAAGGAGACAGAGAAATTCCAAGTGGTGTGCCTCTTGCTTACACCATCTCTGTGCCCCCCAACTCCTGTATTCTCTCTGGAGCAGAGGGTCCCCACGTCAGAGAACATTGCTGAGGATAGAGGCCCACACCCCACCTGGCAGAGTGAAAGCCAGAAGGGAAGTGAGCGCTGCAGAGATGGCAAAGCACCGCTGAGCACATTTCCTCACGCGCTGGCCTGCTTCCCTGCACCTGCAGGTGCCAGCCCTCACAGCAGCTCTGTACCCATCTACCCCTGCAATGTCATTAACCTGGACCGTCCTTTGCAGAACTCCTCCCCCCCCCCACCTGCTCTGTGCAGTGAGGTTCGCATGCAATAGACTCCCTCCCCTTCTCCAGCATAGATCCTGCCTGGTCGTGTGTGAGCCAATTAGAGTATTTCACACACACCAGTTACAGATGTGCATTCAGAACATACATGTTGCCCAATTCAAACCCTGACCTCTGTTCCAATCCTCAGAAAGGTGTTCTCTCTTGTCCTAAACCTATAATGTGAAGCAGCGAGCCTACTGGCACAACCGTATGGATGACATTGAGAGGAGGTAGATGGGAGGAGGCAGAGGAAATTAAGTCTACAGTGATGTTGTCATGTGAGCTGCTGGATAGAGCCTCACTCGAAGCTCCATTTAATCCAATTCAAATGGAAATCTCAGTCAATCACTTGGAAAATAATCCAAATGTTTCATTGAGCGTTTCGCCAGGGGCTGCAGTACTCTCTCTCAGCAAGCAGCTACTGTAGGCAGCTGAGTTAAAGGAAGAAGGAGAGCAGACCCCCGGCCTTCTGACAACTTCATAAACAGCCATCCCTGCTGAAATCAGCAAGCAAAGCTTTAGTCATTCTGTCTGACCTCGAGGTTCACATCAAGCAAGGCACCCTGGGCCAAGGGTCTGACCAGGCAAAGAAATAAACTCAAGTATCCCCGAGGTCAGGAAGTAGGGAAGGGAGTTTGTAGAAGAAACAGAAGTGGCAAAACACGAACAGTGGGCGCTGGAGAGACTGTGTGAACTGAGAGGACAGCTGAAGGCCAGGCTCGGGCAGGACAGCGCTGGGCTGTGTAGGATACAGGGTTAGGAGCTGGGTGGTCTCAAACACAGTGCTCAAATAGGTCCGCTGCATCCGGCTTCTCCCGTTGAGTTTTCATGGGCCGGGTGGAGCTGTGCTTTGAAAATGGACGCGGAGCACAAGGACGAAGTGATGGGACCTGCAGAGGCAGCAAGCAGGTGACACTTTATCTGGGCCACAAGCTCACCGCAGCATTGAGAGTCAGCGGCAGGGAATGGTCAGGGACTAGCAAAAAGAGAGGTAGCGCTTCTGAGAGAGCAGCCCCCACTCGCAGCAGCTGCCTTCCAGGGACCCGGCTCTCTCTTTTCACAGACCTCAGCCACAGGAACATCTCCCAGAGGAGGGGTACACCTCTCCCAGAGCCTCCAGGGACACCGGCACACTCCCCAGCTCAGCGGCTCGATGGGGTTTAGCCACATCGCCAGGCTGACACCCACTTTCCCGCTGGCATGCAGCACAGGACTGTCCGGGAGGGGAGAGCCCAGAGCCTACGTGCCTCTCTGCCTGCCCTGCCTGGAGCCCCAGACCTAAGAAGCCCAAAAGTTAACATGGAGTTTGATTTTAAAGGAGACTGTTCCCACAGCCTTTGGGGGGTCTCTGCTTTGTGGGGGAGTTTCCTTCAGAAATGCCTCCTTGACCCCATCAGGTCCGAAGAAGTCTAGACCAGGGTCTGATGGGTCCAAATGACTGTTCTGGGGTTAAGAAAAGCTGTTAACCAGCATGTTCCCTCCATGCCCCACCCGAGACTGTGGGGTGCAGAAGGGGCTGTGAGTTCATCCACGGGTTTCCCTGTCAGCGGCTTTGCCCTTTGATACCTCAGACTGCAACACCCCATATGTTCCCGTCAGAACCAACAATACTGCTCAGGGGCTTCTGCGACCTGGAAGTGAAGATGCCCACCTGCAACTGGGGAAGTGGGTGGGGTGAGGTGGAGGATGGAGGGAACCCCCTTACAGTGGGCCTGGAGAATTCCTGAGCCACCCGCTGCTGTCTGGGCCCTGCCCTGTGGCAGGTGGGAGGACAATGCTGCCTGTGTGCCATTACTCCTGACAGGCTGGCAAAGGGGAGGGCCGTGGCATGGCCCCAGCTCCAGCCTCGCCTCTCCTGATGCTTCTCTCCCTCGCTGCCCAGCCTGCGATCTTCCATCTCCGTCCGACCAGCAGGGCCTCCTCCTCCCTAGGACCAAGACATCGTTCACCAAGGTGAGCCGTTTCCATCTTCCTTCTACCTATCCTAGTTAGACAGGGAGGAGAGGCCGGCAGCTGTGCCGATGGGATTAGCAGCAGTGGTTCAGAGAAGAATCTAGAAGGTTATCAGCCATGAGCACTGACCTCAACCTGCCTTTACTCTAAGCCATGACTCCCACCTACCACGGAGAAAATATGCCAGGATGCAGTATCTTGGGTCTGTCTTCCTCTGCAGCCTTCATACCCCTACCGCCCCCAGGCACAGGGAAACATCCAGTGGCCCTCGGTCCCTAAACGACTGTGGCACCAATGGTCAGTTGCCTTTTCAACTCCCAGCAGTTCCTTGGCCTGCAAGAGCCCTGAGCAGGCAGCCCAAGCCCAAAGCTCTGCCTCACCCAGCCTAGACCCTACCATGGCTTCTGAGTATGAGATGAGCCACATCCCCAAGCTGCAGGCTCGGCACACGCACATGCAAGAGAAGACCTTCACCAAGTGGGTCAATAACATCTTCCGGCTTGGCCGGGTGAGTATGGGCTGGAGCAATCCCTCCACCCCCTAACTCCCCCCCAGCTTCAACCAATAATCTGGGTAATAGCTATTGGGTACCTAGCCTACTCTGGCCTGCCCTTCCCAGACCATGAGGCTAGGCTTACCCTACACCTACCTCTATCCACTCCCCAGGTGGGCATTAGAATCCAGAACCTGTATACAGAGCTGGCCGATGGTGCCCATCTACTACGGCTGCTGGAGCTCATCTCAGGGGAGGCCCTGCCAGCACCCAACCCTGGCCGCCTGCGCGTGCACTTCCTGGAGAACAACAGCCAGGCACTAGCCTTCCTCAGGTCTAAGGTACACCGCAGGAAGAGGTTGTTGGGGTGGGAACCGAGGGAGCAGCAGGATCCTGAGGTCGTTCTGCCCTGGACCCTGCCTCTGGGCAGAGCAGAGGATCTGGTCTGAATAACCGAGGCACAGTTGAGGCATAAAAGCAACAAAACACTTCTTATGCAGCGCCCTTGATTCAGCCTCCAGTCTATATCACAAGATATATATTGCACAAGAACAATCTATATCGCTGTCAGGACTGAAAATCCACTATCTAATAAGGGAAGCTGCAGGACTCTGTGCTGAAAGACAAAGTTCTCTTAGCCTTTTCATCAAAAAATTTGGGCCCATGGGTCCAGAATGATTTGCCAGAAAAGACGGATCTTCACCAAGTAGCAAAACCAGATGAGTGCTGAGGAGGATCATGTCCCAGTCATGGGGGGGGGGGGGGAGAAAGGACAGGGAATTGTGGGCCCTACCTTGCAGAATCGACAAGGGTCTCAGCAACGAGAGGGCATCAAAGTCATCTGAGGGAAGAGAGAAGCCAAAGACACGCTTACTAAAAGAATCAAGAACTCGGGTAGCACAGAGAGGCCCACAGAGTACCCCTGTGACATGCATGGCAGGGCTCTTTAGAGACCCCTGCAACACAACAGAACATACACACATGATGCCATACCTGATACAGCTCCTCTTGAGGGGCGTCTTCCGAGGGTCTCTCTCCCTTCTTTATTCACTCAGCTTATCTTTATTGCCTGCTATGTGCCAGACCTAAGTACTTAGGATGCATCAGAGAACAAAATCATCATCCCCATTGCAGGGGGGCAGGATCAAGCATATTCAGGTGGGAGGAAGAGTGCTCAGGTTTCAGTTGCAAGTGAGGTGGTCCTGGTAGGCCACCTTGCGAAAGTGACACTGGAAGAGAGGCTTAAAGGAAGAGAGATGAATAACCATGTGGATGCCTGGGGGGAATCGGTTCACAGACATATAGCCTCAGGCCTGTGCTGAGAATGAGGCAAATCCCAGGCCCTGACCGGAGTCCCAGGGCCTGGGTACTGTGTGACTAGGACAGGGGAATATGGAGCCAGAGACACATATTGGATCCTCTCCCACGATCTGCCAGGTCTCCTGTCTAAGGAATGGGATCTAGGACAAAAGTTTTCAACCTCAGTGCACAGAACAACCACCCACTATGTTTGTTCAAATGCAAATTCCTGGGCCAGAGTCTGATAGGGAGGAGCTGGGGACTCCCTGGGGATGGAATGCTGACCAATGAGAGATTCTAGGTGACCAAGAGCCCAGCCCCCCTCTGGATGCTGCTGTACCCTGGGAGGAGGAGGCAGACACTAGCTACTGTGTACTGTGTGCTGTTATGACCTCTCGTTTACGACACCGAGCATTGACATCGGCTTAGGTTTACCTGTAGTCCATGTATGGGGGGGGGTTCCTATCCAGGGACCCATCCCGGTTTACCTGCTTAAATAATTATCCAGTAGGCTTGGACCAATCCCCAGTTACTCAGAAAATCATTTATTTCCTGGCCTTGCCCACTGCCCCGGGGACCGGCTCTAGTCAGAGCAGGCTGGATTCCATTGTGGACCTGGGTTCCTCTGATCTGCTTGAGAACACAGGCCCCTTGGCTTAGCCCAGCCAACTGTTCCCACAGGTGCCAATACCCCTCATCGGGCCGGAGAACATCGTGGATGGAGATCAGTCACTCATCCTGGGACTCCTCTGGGTCATCATCCTGCGTTTCCAGATTTCCCACATATCCTTGGACAGGGTAGGATGCTTGAGGCCCAAGTGCCCGAAGGCCAGAACCAGCCCAACCTCGCCTCAGGCCCGGAGGGACAGAGGAGTTTGGTCTCATGTTTATGGTCCCATAGCAGGCCCTTGGCATATGTAAAGGGCCAAGAAGTCAGAATGTTGGGACATTGCCACGTGCTGAAGTGAGAAACAGAGCCAGGACTTCACACATTGCTCACGAGCAAGCAAGCAGTTGACATTCTCACTTGACACTGAAACCCTTAAATATTTAAAAGGACCCCAGCTCAGGAGACCACTGAGACAGTGCTACTTCCATGGACTCCATTTTTCTCCCTGTTCTTTTTCCCAGGTTGGACCAGAAAGTATCAATATAACAACCTTACATGGGTCCATTTTGTGTTTTATCATTTCCAAAGCACTGCCCCAAACTCAATTCCAGTGGGTTAGGCAAACCAGGCTGGAAAATAAAACTTTAATGAATAGAAACATAGATTTCACACAAATCCAGAAGGGCCGTCAAAACGCATCATGAGATAGTGAGCCTCGAGGGAGCAGAACCTTGTCTGTCTGAACCCCGAGAGTGAACCTCAACTGTGGGAATGGATGGGTAGCTAGGCCTCTGACTGAGCTCATGGCTTTCAGAAATCTCAGAGCCTCAAAGCCTTCCCCATGGGACCAATAAGTGTTCATTCTTCACCTACCTCAAGCCTGTTTCCTGCTGACTCCTGATTAGCTGGGATCCCTGCAGTGTCCCAGAATCTCTTACAGAGTCTGCTGGCATCTACAGAATGTCAATGCCAATAGTCCCTACCTCAGAGAGCCAAGGGGGATGAGAACTGAGGAACAGAGGCCTACAGAAACCGGGATAGTGGGAAAGTAGTGTAATGAAAACCAGCTTCCATTCTGTGAGGCCCTAGGCCCGTTAGGGCTCAAAAGCAAGAGCTGGGCTAGGGGGAAGTGCTTGTTGCACAAATGCAAAGACTTGAGTTCCAATATCCAGAAACTGCAGGGTTTTTTTTTAAAAGCCAAACGCATATAGGAGCATGCATAATCCCAGCACTCCTATAAGATGGGAGACTGGAGACAGAGGAAACCCTGGAAGTTCATTGGGCAAATAGTCTGGTTTGCACAGCAGAAAAACAACGAAAAGACCCTGTCGCAAACAAGATGGACTGCACAGTGGCACAGATGTGCGCTCATAAACAAAAATGCATGTGGCCAGGGACACACGACACACACACACACACACACACACACACACATACACACACACCAGGAGCTATTGTTGTCGTGGTTGCCATTCTAAGACAAAGTCCCTGCTCTGTGGTGACAGGTGACGCCTCTCAGTCGTTGGATTCTTGGTGGGTGAAATGAGGGCAGACGAGATGCCCTGAGGACAGGACTCGATCCCTGCTCCAGATCCTCTGCTACAGCCTCCCCAACCCTACACCACACATTGCCTTGTTCTGTTCTGCCAGGAGGAGTTTGGGGTCAACACAGCTCTGCTGTCGGCTAAGGAAGCCCTGCTGGTGTGGTGCCAACGGAAGACAGCCAGCTATGCCAATGTGGACATCGCTGACTTCTCCCACAGCTGGAGTGATGGGCTGGGCTTTAATGCCCTCCTCCATGCCCACAGGTACACTCCAGTCTGAAGCCTCCACCCAACGAGCCCATAACCCCAGGACTGGGTTTCCAACTGCCCCTCTCCATGCACCCCAATGCACTCGCTGATTCCTGAAGGAGGAGGTCAAGTGAGCCCAGAACTAGAGAAGACCCAAGTCCTATAGGTGCTCCAAGCTACATGCCACGGATCAGTAGTTTTGCCTTTGACCCCTGTCGTCTCCACTTTGCACCCCTCACTTCTCTTCCCTGTCCTCTCCCTGGCTGGGGCTTGCCCTTTGAAATAACCCTACCCTGTCCCCTGTCAGATTAACCCTTTCTTCCCATCAAAGCCCTGTTCGTATTCAACCTGGACCTTAGGTAAATGTCAAAGGAAAATACATTTGCAGTAAACAGTGAATGGCCAACATCGGCCAAAGCAAGCCATTCTGCTGAGAAGTTCTTTCCTTCTCTCCGCCCAGGCCAGACCTGCTAGACTACAGCTCCCTACACCCAGACCGCCCGCTGCACAACCTTGCCTTTGCCTTCCGAGTAGCTGAACAGGAGCTAGGCATTGCCCAGTTGCTGGACCCTGAAGACGTGGCAGCCCCACAACCGGACGAGCGCTCCATCATGACCTACGTGTCCCTGTATTACCACTGCTTCTCCCGCCTGCGCCAGGGGCAGACAGCCCACAGGAGGCTGACGAAGGTTGGTGATAAAAGGAAGCAGTAAGTTGGGCATACCCGTCTCTGCCACTTAATTGCCAAGTTGGCCTCACTTCTCCCACTCTGTTCATAAGATGGATATGATAACTCCTGAAATGCTGCTTGAATGTTCAAGGGTGCATCATTAAAGTGCTTGTCATACATGGGAAGCAGAGGGAACTGTGACCCTTCTGGACCTTCCCTAGAACACTGTTAAGCTCCTAATAGGATTACAAGGCTTAGAGAGCTGAGTCTTCAAGGACAGATGGAAAGACACTCTACAGAACAGGGGCTATATTGCATCCATGCTTTTGGGGGGCTCTCTTACACTGTGCATGTGGTGGCAGAAACTGAGACTTGGGAAAACTGTCCTCAGGGTTAGTGTCTTATTGTTGATATAAGGTGATAATTCAAGTCAGTGACTTGAATTGGGACAAGTCTCGTCCCAATGTGGAGAAGGAGCCCCATACATGCCTGTGCCTCTGAGGGCTGGGGCCCCCACTTTGGTGTTTTCTCAGGTAAGAGAAGCTACAGAGCATCCAGCTGGGGGGGGCAGCTAGCATTCTGAGGCCTGCCCCAGGCACAACCCCACCTGTACTCTACCCTTCACCAGATCCTACTGCAACTCCAGGAGACAGAGGCACTGCAGACCCAGTACGAGCAGCTGGTGGCCGACCTGCTCCGCTGGGTTGCGGAGAAGCGCGCGCAGCTGGAGGCGCAGGACTTCCCAGACTCTCTGCCCGCCCTGCGCCAGCTTCTGGCGGCCTTCGCCTCCTTCCGCACCCAGGAAAAGCCGCCTCGGCTGCAGCAGCGAAGCGCCGCAGAAGTCCTACTCTTTCAACTGCAGACAAAACTCCGAGCCCAAAACCGCAGGCCCTTCCTACCTCAAGCAGGTCTGGGTCCTGCAGAGCTGGCCCAACACTGGGCAGAGTTGGAAAGGGCAGAGGCCACCCGAAACCAGGACCTGCAGCAAAGGTTGTTGCAGCTAGAGAGACTGGACACCCTGGCCCAGCGCTTCCAGCGCAAGGCAGCCCTCAGGGAGACCTTCCTAAAGGATGCAGAGCGGGTGCTGGACCAGGTCAGAGCTGCCCTGGCCAGCCCAGACACCGCAGAAGCAGCTGCCCAGAGGATGGGAATGCTGGAGGCTAGCATCCTGCCCCAGGAGGGGCGCTTCCAGGCCCTGGGTGAGATTGCAGACATCCTCCAACAAGAGCAGTACCACAGCTGGGCAGATGTGGCCCACAGGTGAGTTCTAAGCACATGAACCCATCTTCACAAAGAAGCTAAGCTCCTTCCTACCTTACCCCACCCGTATGTGTGCCCACTTCCAGCCACAGTGGAGAAAGGTGGCCTTGGATTCATAACCCCCTCTAAAAAATAAGTACTCCATGCTTGCAGATGTGCAAATCTTACCACTAGTAACTCGTTACTTCTGGTAAAGCACTGTTGTTTCTAGGTAACCTCATTCACAAAACAGGCATTTATTGTCTGCTGTGTCCTACGCACCATTCGAGGTATTGGACATTTATCAGTGATAAATGTCCTTCTTGAAGCTTCCAACATTTTTAAGAAAAGTGAGAAAATTATGAAGTATATGCGAATGATCAAAAAGACAAAAAACCGGCTGGAGAGGTGGCTCAGGGGTTAAGCCTCCGCCTTGCAGGCGAAGGTCCTGAGTTCGATCCCAGATCCCAGTATAGACGCCAGGCGGAAGCGGGGGCGGCCTGCGCTTCTGGTCCTGGTAGGGCGGAGCCTGTGAACCCGGGCAGAAGGAGGTGAGGCGTCCATGGTGGTTCGCGAATTCGTCCTGGTTCTACACATACACAGACACAACACACACAGACAACAAGACACACAGCCGCACACACACATACAGCGACAGTTGAATAATAAATAATAATATAAAAAAAATCATTAAAAAAAAAAAAGACAAAAAACCGGCTTGGTTATATAGAAGACTTAGTGATATGGCCTGTGTTAGCATGTGCAAGGCCCTGGGCTTCATCTTCAAAAAGAAATAAGAAATAAAGAGAGAGAGAGAGAAAAGAAAGGAAGAAAGAGAGAGAGAGAAAGAAAGGAAGAGAGAGAGAGAGAGGTCAGATGATGTAGTGGATAAAGGTGATTTTTGCCAAACCCGTTGACTTAAGTTTAATACACAGAGCCACATGATGAAAGGTAAGAGTTGACTCCAGAAAATTGTCTCTGACTACCACATACACGCTGTGGTGTACACACACACACACACACACACACACACACACACACCACACTAAAAAAAGAAAGAGGGGGAAAAAAGAAAACAAACAAATGAAATATATGTCAAAGGCCGAGGCGGGAGGGTGTGGCTTGGATGCCTAAAAAAGAGTTCCTGGAAAATAGTTTTTTATTAAAAACGAAAAAGGGTCGATAGAGTTGGCCATGTGGTTATGGAAGACGACATGTCCTAGGCAGAGAGAATGGCAGGATCGGCATCCCAAGGTGAGTATATACTGGCAAAGTTAAAAAACAGCAGCGGTCAAGGTGGCCAAGTAAGAAGTCGTAAGGCCCGGGAGACTTAGCTGGGCCCTAAGTGGTAAAACAAAGTTTAGCTGTTTTGTTTTTTTTTTTTCCCTTAGAAAAATGGGAAATTACTAGAAGGCCAGAGCAGAGTGCCATGCCTTTGTATAATAGCGATCACCTGGATCCCACATTGGAACAGACTGAAGGGACAGAGGCAGAAGCAGGGAGCCCAGTTAGTTCTGTTGATGCTACATTGATCTGGGGTGTAGAAGCAGCAGAGGGGATGAGAAGTGATAGAACTCTGCATAAGATTTTTCATTTTGCTTTTGAGATAGGGTCTCGCTATGAAGCTCTGGCTGTGTTTGAAATTATGGCAGTTCCCCTGCCTCTGTTTCCTGCATACTAACATTACAGTTGCCTCAGCTCCATAGCTGGAGGATGTGAGTATATGTATGTGTGTATGTGAGTGTGGTGTATGCACATGTATGTTTGCAGATGTGCATGCTTATATGCATAAAAAGGCTAAAAGAGATCGCCCTGTATAACTCTGTGCCTTATTTCTATGAATCAGCTAACTATGTGGTACTGGAATCCAAACTGCAGTCCTCATGCTTTTGCAACAAGGGCTATTGCCTGCTGAGTCATCTCTCCAGCTCCCATGGATATGTTTTGAAGACAGTACTGAACAGTATTTGCAGACAGTCAGACACGGGGTAAAAAACTGAGTTATCAGTGTTGGAAAGAGGGAGCTTTTATCCACAGAGATGGAGGCTGGAAAGAAAAGGCCCCTTCCAGACCCTCCTTTTGGCTTCTCTGACTGTGGCCAGGACAAAACACACCCCAGCCACCCACATCAGGATGCTACGTCGGTACTCTGACCTGGCCCCAGAGGTTCCGTGACTCCAGCTTTCTTTCCCCCCACGTGTGGCCACCTTATTCTCCTGTCCTCCAGGCAGGAGACGGTCACCAAGCGCTGGCAGAGGCTCCTGCAGCGTCTGCAGGAGCCGAGAAAGCAGGTGGCAGGAGCACAAGCTGCGCTGAGTCTGCTGCAGGCGGTGGAGGCCGCACTGGGCAGCTTGGGGAGCTGCAGGTGAGCACTAGACCGATAAACTCAGGGGTCCTTCTCAAGTTCGGGCTCACAGGGACCCAGCACCTGGAAATGCAATGACCATTTGTCTCTGGTCAGGTGCTGGCCAGTTCCACGGCCTGTGGGCAGCAGCTCGCAGAAGCAGTGGACATGCTACAGAGGCATGACCTTCTGGAGGCCCAGGCCTTGGCCTGCGGGGCCCACGTGAGCCACATTACCCAGCAGACAGCAGAGCTGGATCCCTCCGGGGGCACCAGTGTGAAGATGCTGCTGGCTAAAGGGAGGGCGTTGACCCAGCACCATCACAGCCTGATGTCTCTTGTCAGGGCCCGGTAAGAACCTGCCCCAACCTTCTGTACTTTCACTAACTCAATTATACCCTATCCAGGCTGAAATACTGCTGGTCTGGCAATCGCCTGTACGCTGACCCTGAGCCCCAGACCTCAGTCTCACCTGTGAACACATTCTGGGAAAGAGAATTCTTTAGAAGCCATGGCCTGCACAAGTGGGCCCCCCCACACACACACACACTCCATGTCTTGCACTCGTGATCTTCCTCTGGGCTCTTTGGTTCCCCAGACGCGCTCTGCTGGAGCAGACCCTGCAGCGGGCACAGTTCTTGGACACCTGTGAGGAAGAGCTGGCCTGGTTGAGGAAGCACACACGGCTGGTGGAGGAGGCGGGCCTGGGCCGCGACCTCGGGCAGATTGCAAGCGCTCTGAAGGAACACCAGGTGCTTGCTTACTGCCACAGCACAGCTGTCCGGCAGATGCGGAGGACCCTGCTGTGGGGGGCTGGGAAGTAGGTGGACTATTTCCCTCCCTTCATCGGTCCCCCCTCCTGGCTAGTCTCTGGAAACCGAGCTCCATCGGCACAAGAGCGTGTGTGCAGATCTTATGCAGAGGGGGTGCAACCTCAGCGCCCGCGGGCCCCCTGCTCATCCAGATCCCCAGAAGAGAGCAGAGGCCGTTCAGGGAGCTTGGCAGCTGCTCTGGAACCAGGCAACAGCGCGGCGTTCCCGGCTGCAAACGGCCCTGCTTGTTGGACAGGTAGTAGGCAAGGGGAGGGGTACCCAGAAAGGACAGGGGCAGCCCGTCGGGCTGGGCCGGCAGACACCTGCTAGATCTCACCTCGACTCACCTCATGCAGTACTTTGCTGACTCGGAAGAGGCCGCTGCTTGGCTTCTCCTACGGCGAAAAGAGCTGGAAAGTGCATCGTGCGGGAAGGACCAAGCAGCAGCCGAAACCTTGTTGCTGCGCCACTTGCGCCTGCAGCGGAGCGTGCGCGCCTTCGCGGCCCAGCTGAGCCTCCTGGACGAGCAGGCGCGGACCGTCGCAACCCGGGCATCACTCACGGTGGGCTCGGGGACCGGGAAGGGACCTGGGTCCGTGCACCGACATTGGGACACACAGAGGACTACAGTGGAGGGTCTTCGTGGCACTGCTCTGGGACCCCTGGGTTTATTCTGGGACTGGGTGTCTCCCCACCTCAGTCCCCAGCAAGTCATCCTTCAGCAAGACCTGAAGTAGGAATCCTGTCTGCTATGCCGGCAAGGTCCCTTGCAGCAGGCTTGGCTCACTCTGCCCAGCACAGTTCCAGAGCACAAAGTGCCTCGGGGAATCTTTACTTTCACCGATACATCTAAAGTGACCCTTTGTTCTGAAGTCTCTTTGGCTCTCTCATCTGATGCCCTCATTCACATAGCCCAATTGTGCCCTTTCAAGATGCAGTGCACGAAACTGGGGAGGCAAAAACAGACCTTGGACTCAGACCTGGCTCTTCTTTCCTTATTCCTCACCAGTCTGTACCCCCCCACACCCCCAACCTCCGCCCATCCTTGCTCCATGCACTTTTCCAACTGCAGTTTAGGTCCCCTAGCTTGCGGGACACTGTAGCCTGGCCATGAACAGTGATAACTGGAGGTCCGACCACAGTCCCAGCCTACTATGACCAGTTATCTGACACCTCACACCCAGGCTACATAACCCAGCTCTTCCTTTTCTTTTTTGCTTATTCCCACAGAAAAAAAAAAAAAAAATTAATGATTCTTTGAAAAAGTTTTATTTCTTGATGTCAGCATGTGGAGGTCAAGAACAACTTTTGGAAGCTGATTCTCACTTTCCACTATGTGGGCTCTTGGGATCTAACTCAGGTTGCTAGATTTGCTCCCAGATGTCTACCTTTACTCGCTGAGCCAGTTCGCTGGCCCATAATCTATGATTTAAAACAATATTTATCTACAGGGTTGGGGAGGTGGCTCAGTGGATAAAGCACTTGCTACACAAGCTCAGCACCAGAGTTCAGATGCCCAGATCCCACATAAACTCCAGATACAATGTCATAGGATTTATAATCTGCGTGGCCATGAGAAGTGGGAGATGGAAACAGGATCTCCAGATCTTAGGCCAACCAGCCTGGGTTACACAGCAGCAGTGGAAAAACTTGGTGTCAAAACAAGATGGAAAGGCAAGGAGCAGCATCCTAAGATTGTTCTCAATCTCCTCCACACACACAGTGACGCACATGTGCCTGCACATGCATACACACACACCACACACACACACACACACACCTACAATAATAATAAGTGTTAATCCAATCCCCTACCCACCTTTACAAATGAAGTGACGAAGAGAAGAGGGGACAGATCAGTGCCTAAGGCCCTATTATTCCTGACAAAGAGACTTTTCAAATCCCTGTCCAGGTCTGTTTCTAAAAATCCGCCCCCTCCCCCCTCCCCTCCACCCACCCCCACACTCTCAAGGTACATAAGTCTTGGTACAGAACAATATTGACTTCCTCCCATTCTGTGACCCCTGCTTTTCCAGTGTGTCATTTTTTACGAATTAGTGGGACTCCCTTACATATTTGTTTGTGTGTCCTCTACTGTCCAACTTGTGCAAACAAAGTTAGGGAGGTCATGCCTGATTCCTGGCATCTTCAATACTTTGCCCAATATTGAGGGAGAAAATGCAAAATTCTCCCTTCTTCTAGGGGTGGGGAGTCATTTTGTCAACTAAACAGAACCTTTGACCTTTCATATAGGAGGAACCCCCTGAAGACTGGAACAGGGCTGATGGAGACACAGCTGGAAGACCCCAAGATAGGGCCCCAATTTTAGCAGCTCCAGGCAGCCAGGACTCGTGTCTTAAGATCCAGATTCACTCCGCCTTCAGAGGTATGAGGTCATGACCTTAACGGGCTTCCCTTGTGACTCTCGGAGGCTTCCAAAAGCCAAAGGGAGACGTTAAAGGGAGGCCAATTGGGTCTCAGCAGGAAAAAAAGCACTTGAAGCACCTGTAAGCATTCTGGTGCACAGGATGACACACCCCGCATAGATACTCATAGAAAAGTGGTTTTCACACCACCAAAGTTAAGATGATTTGGTATGTAGGCTTTGTCCAGTGGGAAATTCCCCAGGCATTCCTTCTTCTATTTCTTCCTGTTTTCTTCCTCTTTCTCATCCTTCTTTTTAGTCTTTCTTTCTTGCTTGCTTGCTTTCCTTCTTTCCTCGTGTGTGTGTGTATCAGAGGACACTATGTCCCTGTGGAGGACCAACAGTGACTTCAGGAATCATCCTGGATTGCTTCTATCTCCTTTTTGCTTCACCACAGCAGGAAATGTTGGCCACCACCGCTTCTGCCTGTAGTTTTTACATGGGGCCCTGGGATCTGAACTCAGGACCTTCTGTTGCCAGGCAGAGTCTTAACCTCTGAGCTCTCTCTCCACATCCCCCCTTCTGTATTCATTTTATTCATTCCCCTCAACTCAATTCTGCACAATCTGCTTGATGTTGATGCTTCACCCTTTCCCAGGGGCAGAGGACAAGGGGTTAGAAATGGGATACTCCTCCATCGCCAGGGATTGGTGCCAGTCTATGTTTCCTCACTCTTCTCTGGCTAGCTTCTGCCACCACAGCCCTTTTGCCTTCCCATATGCAAATGTTACTTCTCGTGCAGACCCCAATAGACTGTGTCTTGTCATCTTCCAGTGCCCCAAACCATTCTGGCCTTTATTTCTATGGACACCCATGATACTTTTTCATGTGGCAGCATGCCCTGGTCACCCAGGCATAGCCCTGGATAGTGCCCTACCTGATGTGGGCCTTGCAGTCCTCAGAGGATGGAGGTCCTAGGTGGAAAAGTTCAGCTTCGAACCTTCTCATTTCCAAGACTCTCCATGCAGGGCCAGACATGGGGTAACGCAAAGTACTGGTTAATCTTCCCCCATTGTTGGCAAACTCCCGAGTAGAGAAGAAGCATGAGCCCCCAAGCAGCCCTCACAGCCTGTGCACTCACAGCAGATCGCACTTGCTTCTCGGTAGAGGCCCTGAACACCACCCGGGAGCTGAAGGACGTGGGAGACAGCGAGGACAAGGTGCCCGTGGACCGCAGCATAGAGCAGGAACCTCGGGTACAGACACCAGCCCCGTCCTGCCAGACTTTCTGCCACTTGGTGAGAGTCGGGTGTGGACACACTGCTCTCTGTCTGCACAGGTGGTGTCTGCCCTGAGCCTTCTAAGGAAAGGCACCAGGATGGCTCTCCAGGCCGGGCCTGACCTTGACTTAGATCCCAATACCATACTTCAGACACAGGCTCGCTTGAACCAGAACTATAAGGACCTGCTGGCTCTGGCCGAGGTAATGCTGTCTGCTCAAGCAATGTCTGTAACTAGACACGTGGCACACACATGTCGTCCCAGCCACTCCAGAGACTGAGATGAGATTTCTTGAGCCCAAGAGTCTTTGACCAACCTGGGAAATGTAACAAGACCCCAAGCCAAAAAAGTGCAGAGGATTTGACTTAGTGATAAAATGTTTGTTTGATATATTTAAAGACCTAGTTCAATCTGAAAGAAAGAAAGAAAGAAAGAAGAAAGAAAGAAAGAAAGAAAGAAAGAAAGAAAGAAAGAGAGAGAGAGAAAGAAAGAAAAGAAGGAAGGAAGGAAAGAAAGAAAGAAAAAAAGAAAGAAAAAAGAAAGAAAGAAGGAAGAAACAGCAGAAGAGGAGGGAAGAAAGAAAGAGGAAGGGAAAAGAAGGAAGAAAGAGAAAGAAAAGGGAAGTTCCTAAGTTCTTACCCTAAACTAGACTGTGTTATGACCCAGGGGACAAAGCGGTGACTGGCATGCTCTTTGAGAGCAGGGTGCAGGGAGGCAACAGCTAGAGAAGGGCCCGGAGAGGCATGTGAGACAGCAGTGCAGAGCCCGCGGGCAAATGATCCTAGAGCAACCCTCAGCTTCCTCCAGCTCCCCTGCTGGTACCAGAACACGGCTCAGTGGTGAAACAGGCCCCCTTCTGGCCCTGGCCTGCCAAATGTTAGTGGGCTGGGCTGGAGGTGCGCGCATGCGCACACACACACACACACACACACACACTCCCCCTACTCCCCCAATCCCAGCGCCCTGGATCTCTCCAAGTGCCTTCTGTGGTGGAGACATGGACCCTCAACCAGCACGTTTTCACAGCTCCGCAAGTCCCAGCTAGAGGAGGCGGTCGCCCTCATGGGCTTCCACACCTCCTGTGCGGAGCTCCAGTCCTGGCTGCAAAGGAACGCAGAATTGTTCCAAGCACTGCAGCCACAGAGTGACAACTTGGAGATCACGCAGCGCAGATATGAGGTAAAGCCACGGGGAGCCAAGGATGGCTAGGGTGCTCCACCCCCGGCTTTGCTCCTCCCCCCTGGTAGTCACTGCCTCAGTCCTGTCTAGGGAAGGTCTGAAGGCAACTGGCCCGACTCTGAAGGTTAGGGCCTTGGATACCTGCCCTTCTCAAGGTGTGAGCATCTTAGAACAGAGTGTTCTGAAACCTTTGTAGTCCTAAGGGAATGGAGGTTGAGGGAAGAAGCCCCACCACCACCACCGCCATACACACACATAAACTCCTTTCCACCCAGAACTTTCTTTCTGCCTTGGCCATGGGAAAGGATCGCTGGGCCGAGGTCACCAGCACTGCTGAGCAGCTGAAGCAGAGATGCCCTGGGCACGCCTCAGAAATCCAACAACAGCAGGAGGACCTGAGCCAGCGGTAAGAATGAGGAGGCGTGCAGGATGGAAGGACAGGGTGGGCAGGACCCCGGCCTAGGAGGCACAGGCAGCGAGAAGAGGACACCGCAGCCCGGCGGTTCCTGTCACGTAAGGCTCTGTCCAAAACCTGTGATGGAGGCATCTTTGAGTCGTCTTCCCAGGTGGCGGCAGCTAGAAGCCCTGAAGGAGGAGGGAGACCGGCAGCTGGCACACCACGTGGCGGCGTGCAGCCTTCTGCAGGAGTCTGGACCCACGCGGGCCCAGCTGCAAGAGATGAAATGCCTGTTGGAGAACCTGGAGCCAGGGAGCTCCAAGGAGAGCCTCCGAACTCTGCAGCTGACCCAGCAGAAGATCCTGGTGCTGGAGAGGAGAATCCACTACTTCCAAAAGGCAGCTGCAGAGTATGTCTGGCTTCAGCATGGTGTTGGTGCCAGGGAAGGCAGAGGGAAGCCCCGATGTAATGAGCAAGAGGGCAGGAATTAGAATGGGGAGAAAATGGCAAGGATGTGTTTATTGGAAGGGCTCAGGCAAAGGAGGATGGATTGTCAGCACAGAAAAACGGCAGCTGCTTCTAGGTGGGAGCAAATAGATACTCTGTTCCTTGCTGGGATACATAAATCTGGGGTGCCAGGCTCAGATGGGGCACTGACTGCAATGGTATCGTCACCTAGGGTGGCAGGATCAGGCCCTGCAGAGAGCCGGCCACTACGGAAGCAGGTGGAGGCGCTGCAGACGCTGCTGAAGCAAGTGCAAGGCCAAGCGGCTCTGCAGGCCGAGGCCCAGGCTGAGGCTCGGGCCCGGCGGAGTTTTCTGCAGGAGAGTCGGCAGCTGCTGAAATGGGCAGAGGGCGTCCAAGCTCAGCTGTGCGGTGCGGAGGAGCTGAAGGATAAGGCCTCCGCCCAGCAGCTGCTGAGGGAGCATGGAGAGCTACAGGAAAAAGTCTGCCTGTGGCAGGAGAGGTCAGAAATGGAAGACGGGCAAGGCCTGGGGTCTGGGGGGGACGGAGCCCGTGTCAAGAGAGGGCAGGAAGCCGTGTGGTCTCCAGGAGCACGGGCCATGCTGGTATGCAGCAGGGTACTTGAGGCAGGCTTTCTGGAGGAACACAGGCCTGGGTCAGGCAGCCTGCACATTTTGGGCAGAGCCCCCAGATTCTGAACTGCCTGAAGGGCTCTGGGCAGTCCAACCCAGTCACACCCCTTCTGGTGCCTTCCAGTTAATCTTCCCTGCTGTTCTGAGCAATGCCTGCCCCAATGGCCCCTAAAATGGGATTAAGATAGCCATTCCCTTAATATTGAGACCTCTCTCCAGTCAGAGATGATAGGACAGCCCAACCAACAGTCAGGGATCCTATGTGCCTGCCGTCTCCAGGCTGTGTCTGCTCCAGGAAGCCCGACAGGTGTTCAGTCCCTGAGAACACCTGCCCCCTTCTTGCCGCACCCTCTATCTGCTTCAGGCTTTTCCTGCCTCCCACAACTGTGCCACCTGTTCCCAAGCTGTGTGGTCTGCACTCGGCCAAAAAAAAGGGGGGGGAGGGGCCACCTGTTCTACTCGGTCAAAGGTTTTAGTGGCCCTGTAGTGGCCACTGAGCGTTTGAGCGTTCTGTCTTGTTGACTGATCCTGCCCCAGTATTAGCCACTAGCTGTCAACATTTAGAGACAGTGTGGACCACGGTGCCGGCCTGTTAGAGTTTCCCTGAGGGACAAGCGAACTGATGGAGCCATCCAGCCACAGTCGCCCTCAGCTCGGCTCCATGGTGAATGACTGGAGAGAGGAACCGGGTGCGGTTTGACGTGTCGTTTGTTCTGCACAGGCTGCAGCAGCTGGAGGCTGGGCGTCCGCAGCTGACGGGAGCCTCACACTCCCCACACTCCCAAGAAGTGGTCGGTGCCCTGAGCCTCCTCAGCCAGCACAGCCAGAAGCTGGGAGCCACGTGGGAGCAGAGACAGCAACAGCTGCAGGAGGGGCTGGAGCTGCAGAGATTTGGCGGGGAGGTGGATGACTTCGTTACACCTGTGCGGACCACGAGGCCTTCCTGCGCCTGGACCATCTCGGGGTACGGAGCCCGGAGAGTGGACTGGAGTGTCGTCCCGCCACCACTGGAGGGAGCTCACCGCCGTGGGGCCAGGCTCTACCCGGGAGGCTGTTGGGTGAGCTGGTGCTGACCTGTTCTCCCAGATGTAACCTTAGGTCTCTGACTCCAGGAGGACCTGAGAGAGGCCCAGAGTCTGCTACAGCAGTACCGGCGGTTTACGTGGCTTCTGAGCACCCTGGATTCTCGTGCAGAGTCCCTGCGGGTACGCGGCGAGAAGCTGCTCCAGCGCCAGCATCCTTCTGCGCACAAGTGAGCCAGCTGCGCACGCACCCTATCATTCTCCACCTGCCCAGCCTGCTGGCCTGAAGCTGGGAAGGGCGGGGTCCCCCTGAGGTGGGAAGGATCCCCCTGAGGTGGTCTGGGTCTCTGAGCCCTCTCCCACACCTGCCCTTCAGGATCAGGGAACTGCTGCAGAGCGCCCAGGTACAGTGGACCAGGGTTCAGGAGAGGAGCGAGCAGAGAAGAGGGCAGCTGCAGACTTCCGTCCAGCTACAGGTAAGGGGCCCCCAGACTGCAGGAGGACCCTTGGTGGGAGGGGAAGAGCACGCAGCTGCAATGAGGCAGTGTGACTGTGTTGATGGAGTGCTTTCCCCACATGCCCCATCATCCACTCTCACAGAACCTGCTTAGGTTTCGCAAGTAGAAGTTGGAGCTGTGGCCATACAGCTCTCAGAGGGGGTCGCTCCCTCATCCTACCGGACCTTTCCTCTTACTTCAGCACACGTGAAGGTTTTGTATGGGTGCTGGGCAACAGCTGCAGACCTTAGCTTTGATACTTGTTCAGCCTTTAGACCAAACCAGTTCAAAGGCCTCCCAGAACTTCAGCCTATGAGAGAGAAAGAGAGACAGAGACAGAGAGACAGAGAGAGACTTGTCACCTGAGTATAGGCTGAAGGAGCAGGGGGATGTGACGTGTAAACGCAGTGTCCCTGCCCCATTCCAGGAGCATTAAATCCGAGTTCTGTCTCCCCTGTACCCCAGAATTGTCCCTGGATCTTGCTTTCCCCTACAGAGGTCCCTTCGTAGAGGTGGAGTCCTTGCACAGCCCTGCTGTGGGTTCTGAGGCCCGTTCTCTCCTGGTTCTTGGGCAGGAGTGGAAGCTGATTGTGGCGGAACTGATGCTGTGGATAGAAGAGAAGTGGCCCACAGCAGCAGATGAGCACCTTCGACCACCCAGTAGACAGCAGAAACTTGAGTGGCACAAAATGGCTGAGAGTGAGCTGCTGGCCACCCGCGGGCATGTGGAAGGCTTGCAGAAGGTGGGGATGCTACACAGAGGGGCCCATTGTCTTTTTTTTTTTTTTTTTTCCGTGAAGCACAGCCACTAAAGGAAGGATCGACTATAGTTAACTTCTGTTGCCTTCACGTAGCCGGTGTCTCCCTATCTAGGCATCCAACCAACTCAGCAGACTACCACTGCTGTAGAAGGCGGCTGTAGCCGGCCACTTGCTCCTGGACACCCATGCCCAGCATGTGTGGTTGGTGGTGGTGTCAGAAGCTCAGCAAAATGTCTGGGGTCATCCTTTGCCTTCTCTCCAGGCCGGGAGAGAGCTGTTGCAGAGCCATCCATATGCCCAGGAGGACATACAGGCCAGACTTCAGGGCCTGAGTCGCAGGTGGGAAGAGCTGAACCACAAGATGGCAGAACGAGGGGACAAGCTGCGGCAGACCAGACAGCAGGGGCGAAGCCTAGGGCTACTACAGGTCCGTGGGGAATGCGGGGCAAAGAGGAAGACTGCGGCTTGCCTGGGTCGGGGAAGGAGCAAGCGGAGAGAGAAGAGGCTGCGTGTGCTGCCTCTGGAATGACCCTGTGAAGCTCTGTGGGGGGGCTCCGGCCCAAAGCACACTGAGCCTCTTCTGTGTTCAGTGTGTGACGGTCACAGCTTGATTCCTCCGGAGAGGAGGAAGCGTCAAGAGATGGTTTGGGCCGTGCCAGGTGGTAGATGATGATGGGTCCCTGGTGAATCTGGAGCTAGGGATCAGTTAACTTTAAAAGCCGATGCAGGGTGGCCTACAGTGCTGTGGAGGAAAGGTGCATGGAGCCCTTCATGGCCCTCCGCAGGATGTCAAGGAGAAGATGGAGCAGCTGGAAGGGGCCCTGTGGAGTGCGGAGATGGGCCAAGATCTGTGCTCCAGCAAGGGGCTGCAGAAACAGCACTGCCGACTGCAACACGAGAGCCAGGCCCTGGCCAGCAAGATGGCTGCCCTCATGTCCCAGGTGCACAGTGTAGACGCTTCCGAGACCATCCTGGAGGATATCCAGAAGTGCCACCAAAGGTAATCATTCCATCCCCTCACCCCCCGCTGTGGGCCACTCCTCCGGTGAGTGGCACATGAAGAACCTAGGGACCCCCTTTCTTTACGAGTAGAGTCATTCTGGGATGGGAGGGTTGAAGACAGAGAAGTGCCCTAAGCAGGATGTCCACCGCTGAAGTCAAGCGATCCTCTCGGCGGCTGCCCATCCTCAGAGGGAGTTTTCCTCCTTTCTTTATTCTCGTTCCTCGCGGGTCCCTGGCTGGGATCAAGAAAGGATGAGAGCTTCGTCCTCGTCCTTTTTCCAGCCTCCCTGTTTTTTCTCTTTTCCCTCCATCAGGTTTCAGACCCTGCAGGGCCATGTGGCTGCCCGGTGCTTGCAGTTACAGGCCTCGGTTGACCTGCACCAGTTTAACCACCTTAGCAACCTAGAGCTCACATGGGTCGCTGAGCACATACCCGGTGTCAGCTCCTCCAGCCGTGCCCCATGCTGGCAAAGTGCTCAGAGTCTTCAACATAAGCACAAGGTAGAGCCTGCCTTTTCCTTCCAGGACCCCAACATCCCATTTCCTAAGCTTTCTGCCACTATTTGGGGTTTCCTGGCTTCTATTCTCACTTATTGTTTGTTTGTTTGTTTGTTTGTTTGTTTGTTTGTTTAGTGTTTGTGGAGGTCAGAGCTTGATACTGGGTATCTTCTCCAATCATGTATCACTTTATGTATTGAGGCAAGAATTTTTCCCTTGAACCCAGAGGTCTGTGATTTGGCTTATCTGGCCAGCCAGCTTGCTCCACAGACTTCCTGTCTCTGCCTCCCAAGGGCTGGGATCACAGGTGGGTTGTCACACCACCTGGCATTTACGTAGTACAGGTGATCTGAACTCTGGTCCACATGCACCAAAAAAATACTTTACCCACGAAGCCATATCTCCAAGCCCCTGTCCTGACCTCTAAATCCCTTGTCCTTGGCGTCTTGATTTCCAAATCTTCTCCTTCTCAGCTATCGTTAGCCTGGGAATGGATGTCTGGAATGGACGGAGCCATAGCCGTGTTTCTATTCTGAATACTCTCGGGTTAGGCGAATCCCAGAGGATTCTTGGTTGCTGTTTTGTGGCAGGTGCTCCAGGCCGAGGTAAGAGCTCACCAAAGGCAGATGCATCGGGTGCTGGATTCTGGACGGAGCCTAGCAGCCTCTGGGCACCCCCAAGCTCTGCACGTCATGGAGAAGAGCCAGAAGCTTGAGGACCACTGGGCAGAGCTGGAGCGGGCATGCGAGGCACGTGCCCACTGCCTGCAGCAAGCCTGTGCTGTCCAGCAGGTAGGAAGCAAAGGGTGCTGGGTGGGCTCTGTGAGTGAGGACTGGTAGGATCTTCAGGGAGGGAGGTCAGTGGAGAGAACCGGAGGCCAAGAACTAGCTGGTTCTCTTAAGGACTATGCAGGCTGCTGATCGCCAGAATGAGCGATAGGGAACGTGTCTGAGATCACGAAGGTGAAAGAACGCCGTTCTTGGCAGTACTTTCTGCATGTGTCGGAGCTGGAGAGCTGGGCGGAGGAAAAGCGGCCACTGATGAGCAGTGAAGACTATGGCAGAGACGAGGCAGCTACCTTGAGGCTCATTAGGAAGCATCAGGTACCACATCTTGAGCACCCCTATGCAGTGTGGACTTATGACGGGATGGTCTATCACACTCCCAAAAGCACTACTGTGTTTTGAGACAGAGATCCCTGCTGTTCCTTCCTGAAGACATCCAACCCCATTCTATCACTGGGCAGCTTCAGCACTATGATTAGTGCCTTCCCTTCTGTAGCCTTTTGCCTAAATTTGCCACTCCCTGCAAATGGGGGCAGATGCGTCCATCTGGTTTAGTTCTCTTTTCCAGCACTTTCCTACTCCCTTGAGATCACCTGCCCTGTGCCCTCCACAGCTATCTTTTTCCTGGACTCTTTTGCATGACTCAATGTCCTTGCTGAAGTCCACCTGCTCCCACAAGTATCCCCTGGTAAAGGGAAGGACCTGCACTCTCCAGTCCAAGTAGACTGACTCCCACAGCCTTGCCCCCTGCTCCACTCATACTTCTCATTGCCATGGTAGTGTCCTGTCTGGACACTTTTCTGCATAGTCCAGTGGTCACATTTTCTGGATCTTCAGAGAGCTGTTTCTAAAGGACATGCTTGCAACCTTGGTCACGTGGGGCTTCCATGTTGGAAGCACACAAGGCAACTTAATCAATTCTGTCTACGTTTACATCGTGGTCTCCCATGATGCTTTTTATACTCGCCTTCCTTGGTCCTGTCTTCCCTCAATTTCCTACTAAGTATTAAGTCTTCCGAGGGCAGAGACCATATCTTCGATTTGTAGAATAGTAAGTATGCCATCATGCCATCAGTGCTGGGTATGTGAATGATAGGTGAATGGATGAAGAAGGGAGTGGATGAAAGAGTAGATAGACGTGTGGGCAAATGAACTGAGGTGTAGATGGAAGGAATGGATGAGTTGTCGAATGAATGTATGGGGGCTATGGGAGATCAGTAGATAGGTGTGGAAGGTGTGGAGGATGAATGGATGAATGGAAAGGTGAAAAGCCAGCTAGTCCAGGTTCTTTTAAAAATATTTTATTTATTTAAGAAAGAGTGGGGGGAGGGAGAATGTATGTGCCACTTGGCACACACGCGAAGGTCAAAGGACACCTTTTGGAAGTCGGTTCTCTCCTTCCCCCATGTGAACCAAACTCAGGTGACTGGGTTTGCACAAAGGTGCCTTTACCCACTGAGCCATTTCATCAGCCCAATCCAGGTTCTTATACTGGCAGGTGCTGCAGCAGGAAATAGCTTCTCGTTGGAGCTCCATGGAGGATCTCGACCAGAGGGCCCAGACGCTCACTCTGCATGAGGCCTCTAGGCAGATGGGTGTGGTGTGGAACAGACTACAGGAGAAGTTTCGGGTGCTGAAGGAGCTGGCAGCCTCGCGGTAAGGGGCCCTGTGACCCCTCTTGTCAGTGAGCACAGGGGTCCTTAGACACAGCTGATTGTGGTCTACCGAAACTGGAAAAGAAGAGGCCCTTAGAGATGCATCTTAAGTCTGAGTGTATGTTTTGTGCAGCTTGGCTCTTTCCGTAAATTCTTCAGTGAGGGTCCACTGGGCAGGAACCCCGCCCTCCTAACCCCCAGACTCTCTGCTTGCCATCTCTTGCTCAATTCACACTTCCTCTGCCCTCTCTTTTCACTTTCTTATGTCACCTTCCCGAGTCCTGAATCACAGTTTTGAGCAAAGACCACCCTTTAACAGACCCACCCGTCGCTGGGGGTTGAACAGCTGATACGTAGGGAACCACGGGTTATCACCACAGGGCCCGGGAGCTGGAGGGGACCCTGAGGCTCCACGAGTTCATGAGAGAAGCTGAGGACCTGCAGAGCTGGCTGGCCCACCAGAAGCAGGTGGTCAGAGGAGTTGACAGCTTTGGAGAAGACTACGAGCTGGTGCCGGTGAGGGGCTGGAAGCGGGGGAGGAGGGGTCCTGCAAGACTGGATGGAAAAGGAGCCCCGCATTCAGGACAGGCCTTGGCGGTTGGGTGGGCGCACTGTGGGTCACTGAGGTCTCTGGAGCGACCCTTTCACCGACTCCCCCCTCTCCTCAGCCCATCTGCGCTGAGTTTGCAAAGTTTCGGCACCAGGTAGAGATGGCTGCCCAGCGAGTAGCAGTCTGTCAACAGTTGGCTGAAAGCCTCCTGGAGTGTGGGTACAGGTCGGCCCCCAAGGTGCGTCAGAAGCAACAGGATCTACAGTGAGTGCTGGGTTCCGGGCCAGGTCCGGGCTGGGTTTGTACGAGGGTGCTGGGCAGGTGCCCTGGAGTGTTGAGAGAGGGTCACGGGGATCTGACTGATCAGCTGGAGAGGAGGCCGATGTCAGAGCAGCTAAACTTCCTGTGGCTGTGGTGAGGCTGGGCTGCAGGCCAGAGAGTCCAGGCCTCCAAGGGCGCTGGCTCCCAGGACTTGGAAGAGAAGCTGGGGGGAAACTATCTGGGCCAAAAAGGAGGCTCCCATGCTCACCCCAGCACAGCCCTTCTGCGCAGAATCCCTGGCTTCCTAGCTGGTGTGGGTCCTTCCCCAGTCTGTGTGCTTGAGGCAAAGTCATGATCTACAAACATAACCCCAGCACAGGGCCTGGCCTGGTAGACTCAAAAAAAGTTTGCCAAGTAAAGAAAGAAAGAAGACGTGGCTTCTGCTCTGAGGCCATTTGCAATGGGATCAGCATATTGAAAATTAGACACGCAAGACTGGAGGAGTCCCACGAAGCAGGGCACAGCGAGCGCTGAACGCGGCAGCACAGAGCTGGGTCCCGTGGTACTCCCTAGGGGAACGGGTTTGCAGGCAGGAAGATCAACTACAGGAGAAGGAGAGAAAGTACCGCTCTGGAGCTTTGAACACGTCGAGGATTCCACCCAGAGAAGCTGAGCAGACCCCGAGAAGGAGGGATGCAGGCTGCCCAGGGCTAGTTGCTGCTGTTCCACATGACAGGGCTGCCTGGTCGGAGCTGCAGGCGCTGACTCTGGCCCGAGGTCACCTGCTGCAAGACCGAGAAACTACCCTCCGAGTTCACAGAGACCTGCTGGACACCCTCAACCACATCCAGGTGTGAACCCGATTGGGGAGAAAGGGTTCCTTTCTAGAAGTAGGGCCTCCTAAGCATGGTGCCCTTGACCGTCTCCTCTCCTAGGAGAAAGCAATGAGCCTTCCTAGTGATGTGGCCCAGGACCTCCAGGGGGTGGACACTCAGCTGCGGAGACACGAGGCGCTGGAGCAAGAGCTGTCGGGTGTGGAGCAGCAGGTGAGTAAGCTGCTTCTCCCTTAGACCTCTACAGACCACCCGCCTGGGCCATCAGTTCTTCCAGTTGGGTCTGTCATGCACGGTAGGGTATGGCCCAGAAAGTGCCTGGGCTGGAGTACCCAGATGAGGGACACGTCTTGAGACGTCAATCTGTGAGGATACTGCCCTTCCCCCTGTTTCCTACCCCCTAGCTGCAAGAACTGCTGGAGGCTGGCGGCAGGGTGCAGAAACTGTGTCCAGGCCTCCAGTCACGTGCCGTGCAGCAGAGGCAGCAAGCTGTGTCACAGGCCTGGGAGGCTCTCCGACTGCGCGTGGAGCAGAGAAGGGCCCGGCTGGAGCAGGGACACCTCCTGGCTCGCTTCTACACAGTGGTGAGCATTGCTTCCTTTTGGGAGGATGTGTGTGTGTGTGTGTGTGTACGCACGCATATGTGCACAAGTGTGTTGTGCCACCAGAGACCCTGCAGTTATGAAGGGGAAAGAGGTATGGATAGAAAGGAGAAGAGCGAGAGTCCATCTGGAGGTCTAGCTGGCTGTTCATAGGCCGAGCACTGGGGACATGGTGGAGACTTTCTAGGTTTGGGTCAGCTCCAGCACATGTGAATGACAGGGCCATCATGACAGTCCCAGCCAACCCAGAGAATGAGAACAGTAGGAAGGCCCAGAACAGAAGTATTCTAGAGCATCCTCTGAACCAGTCAACATCTGTTCAACATCTGTGGTGAGCTCTGTCAGGAGCCGCACGTGGAGAGAGGAGGGAGATTGAGAGGCTGTGGAAGATTACCTTGCTGCCCTTACTGAGGCCAAACAGACAGGATAGAACAGTGGTCCTGGCCATGGGTGGTCAAGGAGTTCCTCATCCCAGCTCCTAATAGGCCGGGAGGCTCAAACAGTGGCACTGTGGAAGGACTTGTGTTTACAGAGCTACTTCTACATTCCCCTTTCCCTGGTCAAGTGCCAGGAATTGACAACACTCTTTTACGTATGTGGTACCTACCATTGACCCTTCTGCCATGGCGCAACGAACTGTTTGGACAAAAGTGTGGGACCTCCAGTTCTGACATTGTGTGTTCACCAATCAGCTGGAGACAGTTGTAAGTGTGTGTTGGCAGCTTTGAGGATGGTCAAATAAGAAAATGTTGAGGTAAAGAGAAGAGTGCAAAGAAGAAAACCAGCCTTGATCCTGAAAGAGCAGGAGTCTGTTTTTTTCCCCTTCCATCAATCAAGCTGCTGTCTTCTCCCTCGCTCACCAAGTCAGCTCTGTGCAGACGGGAAGGAAGGAAGCGACACAGCAAGCTCTAGAGTGGACCTGGGAGGGCTAGGTTGCACGAGAACAGAGAAAGCAGAAGACAAAGGCCACACGTGCCTCACCAAGAGTTGCGGACAGTTTAGCATCTCCACGTGTGCGTGGGTTCTGGCGGGTTGCAGTCGGGCCATGAGCCTGGTTCACTGCCACCAGCCCAGCCCTGCTGTCTCCTGATGGTCTCCTGCGATCAGGTGCAGGACTACACCTCCTGGGCAGCCAGAGTGCGTCAGGAGCTGGAGATGGAGCAGAGCTCCCCGGAGCCCGGCTGCAGGCTGCTCAGCACACATCAGTGGCTACGTGCAGAGCTGATGGCCAGGGACGAGCTGCAGCAACAGGCCGCCCAGTTAGGCCAGCAGACGCTTCTGGTTGAAGAGACCCCCACCAAGGAGGTAGGCCCTCCTTTCTGTAACTCCCAACTTACTTGCCTGCCTGGTCCCTACCATTGCTCAACTCCCAGTGGTGTCACCAGCCTGTCTTCAGAAGTTTCCCTTGGGATCTGTTTCCCCCCTTGCTCACCCCACCTTCATATACGCCCATCCCCAGATCCAGGACAGGCTTCTAGCCCTGCAGGAGGCGCGTGACCAGGTGTTCCAGACCTGGGCACTCGGGCAAGAGAGGCTGCAGGCCGCTATGCGGGAGCAGCGCCTGCTCAGCGGGTGCAGCCGCCTGGCCAAGACGCTCACAGCTCAGGAGGCAGGTTCCGCAGCCCACCCCGCCAGCCTCCCGTGTCTCTTCCTTCCCCTCCTGCTCTTGCCTTCCTTCCCGCGCCTTTAGGTCTTCTTCTATGACACGGAGCACAGAAACTGAAGATAAGTCCTGTCAGAAAGTCAGAGCAGAGCACTGGGGCTGCATGGTCTCCACCGGCACCCCCGGAACAGGTTCCAGGCCGGCTCTTTCCCAATCCAGACCCTGGACTCTAGGTCCCCCCAGAGGTGCTATTGGCCCCTAACTGGGCTCCCACACACCCTCACTATTCCCCTGCTCACACTCAACCTGACCACGGGCCCCAGGGGACTGCCTCAAGGGACAAGTGCTGGCAACCCTGGCTGCTTCTGACCTTTCTGTGGACCGATGCAGGAATTCCTGAAAGCCAGTGTCCCAGGGGGCTCCGTGGAAGAGCTGGAGCAGTTGATCCGCAAACATGGGATCTTCCAGAACGTTCTGGCTGCCCAGGACAAGAAGGTAGCAGGCTTGCAGAGTCCCGAAGGCAGTTGATGTTGGGGTCCAGAAGGGTCTTGAAGTGGGGTGCTGACGTGTCTGTGGAGCTTAAGGATGGATTGGTACATTGTGGCTTCAGAAAAGTTCTAGGCGGGAACTGTGAGGGTGCAGCCACCCTGCAGGGGCCCCAAGGAGATTTAAAGAGCTGTGTTCACCAGCATCTTGGTTCTGGCTGTTGCCTGGAGAACAGGTCAGACTTTAGCCATGCGAGTCTTTGGAAAAGGAACAGGCCTCCAGGGTGGGAGACCAACATGCTGTACCCCTGCCCCCGCAGGCCGCAGCTCTTTGTGAGCAGGTGAAGACACTCCCAAACCCCAAGGGGCAGGCCATGCTTCACCACATACTGGAGCTACAGGGCCGAGTCAAGGAGCTGGCAGAGAGCCGTGGACACGCCCTGCACACCTCCCTGCTGACAGCCAGCTTCACCAGGGCCGCCAGCCAGGTAACAGGGCCATCTTTGGCCTAGTGTCCTCTCCCTTCACGCCACCACATCGTGGTAAGGAAGCAGGTTTAAGAGTTAAATGGCTTTCCGGGGACTGGGCTAGAGCCCAGAACATTTGGATGAAAGTTCCTGTGGGCTGAGACCCCACTTTTTTGTGGGGTGTTAGCAGGCCCATAGCGAAGAGGAGCTGCAAGGCAGGGACACTAGGCCCTCAGAGCAAGGGGCTCACACTCCTGAAACGAGCACCCACACAAAGCCCCTGCCCACATGTCTTCTGGGGCTAGAACCCTGGTTTTTCATTTGCTGGAAGCTGCCAGTCCTGCCCCTGAGGCCAGTAGTCATCCCCGACCTGGGTTCTGCTCAGGGGTGTAGGGAGCGTCCAGGGGATCATTCTAGGATTTGTGCCCCACCCCTACCAGGCTGAGGACTGGATCCAGGAGCGGATCCAGCAACTGAGATCCACAAGCTCTCCTGTAGACCTCAAAAACTGTACAAAGCACCTGAAGAAACACCAGGCTTTCAAGACTGAGGTCCAGGCCCATGAGCAGGTCATGACCTCTGTTGCCAAGGTAACCTCGACCTAACCTGCCTCAGTGCTGACCGCAAGCTCTCAGGGAAGAAGACAGGCTACTGACAAGCTCTCCTATCCCGTCTTCCAGCAGGGAGAGGGTCTCCTCACACAGAGTCTCCCCCTGGCAGGAGAGGTCTCCAAGAGGCTGCAGGCCCTGTGGGACCTGTGGGGGAAACTGAGGCAGATGGAGGCTATCCGGGACAAGGCCCTGGAGGACAAGCGAAGTTTCCTGGAGTTTCTGCAGAGAGTGGACCTTGCAGAGGCCTGGGTCGAGGAGAAGGTGGAAGCCCTATCAGGCAGGGGAAGCTACAGGCCGAGGGGCGAGGATGGAACCAGAACGTTGCCCCCTTCCCTTGGCTTGCACAGGACAGGATGGTGAACAGTGGGGACCTGGGCTTGGACCTTGAGCGTTGCCTCCGGCTCTGTGGGCGGCTCCGCGCGCTTCAGGTAAGGGGTCCTGTTGAGAGCTTGGCAAGCCACCTTCCTTTGGCAAATTTGACTGGTGGGCTCCAGAATCCAGTGTAGGCTCAGACACTGCTTGGGGTCATTTAGGTGGCCTCCCTCTCAAAGGTATCATGCCTACCTCAGAGGTGAGAGAGCACATGGATATGACGGTGAGAGTTACACAAATCTTTACTTGTGGTGACTTATATCTCCCTGCCACACACGTGTGTCCAACAGCTGGTGAGCTCTGGATTCAGTCCAGTTGGTAGTCTGGTCTTAATGCTCTAGTAAAGAAGTCAGGGGAGTGACATGGGACCGGTTGGTACTGCTTTTGCAATCCTCTGAGCTTATGATTATTTTAAAAATTTAGAAAAAAAAAGCCACATATGTCTGGATATGGTGAATAATCAGTGCCTTCCTTTAGCGTGACTTCAACATCTCCTTTTCAACCCATATGAACCCCCAAATATACCAGGGATTGATTTTTATTATGGAGGAAAGAAATTGAGTTCATAATCAGGTGTTGGAGACTGGACATGTTAATCCGATCCCTTGATAAGTGTTTTGTTCAAGGACAAGAGCTGGAGTCTGGAGCGGCAGCTCTGTAATTAAAGTGATTGTCATGCAAGCAAGACAACCTGAGTTAACTCCCCAGATTCTATTGCAAAATGATAGTAGCCATAGTAACCTGCTTGTAATTTAAGCCCTGGAAGGCTGAGACTAGGAATCCCCAGAAGAAGTTGGCCGAAGAGACTAAACCTATTGGTGAATTCTGGGTTTAGAGACCCAGCTCCAAAAGAATAAGGAAGAAGAGCAATGGAGGATGATATGATATCAGTCTCAGCCTTTACACACACACGTACTCATATATGCATGCAATACACATGCACACACCTCGTATATACACATATTTAAATATGTGTTTAGAAGAGGAAGAGGAGGAGGGAAGGAAGGGATCATGGTTTGAGCTCTGGCTGGGCCAAGTGAGTCATATGCCCTCTGCTCTAGGGTCACGCTCAAGTGAGAAAGTGCTTTGGGGAGTTAAGCAAGCACTGTAAATATAGGGGGTAGGAAGCCTACAATTCACTTGACTGGGGTTCCCTCCCCTGTGGATCTGCTAGACACTAATGAAGGGTTGCCACCTTCCCCCTCCTATTCTGACAGAACATTTTCTACCCTCTGAAATTGTGGGTTTAGGCTAACTTTCCTTACTAAGCCCAGGAGGGTGACCCGTAGCACCTCACCTCCCACCACCTGTAAATGTGCGATGCTCCTCCCCAAGTCTCAGCTGCCCACTCTGAGTAGGTGGTCTAGCGCCCTCGCTTGTGCCTCCCCCACAGGAAACAGTGGGTGACAGCTACATCAGGAACATCAACAACTTGTCACTGCAGCTCCAAAACCAGGACCCCAAGGAAGCTGAGACCATCCGCCAGCGACAAAGCCAACTCAACAGCAGGCCAGTCCCAGACTGGGGAGGACAGCGGGGCTGGGAGATGGGCAGGGGGCTGCGTGAGGCTGCATGGTTCACCATCATCTTCTGGTCAGGTGGACGAGTTTCCATGACAACCTACTCCAGTACCAGCAGCAGCTTGAAGGTGCCCTGGAGATACGTGCACTGTCCAAAGAACTGGATGTCATCACCGGGCAGATGAGGGAGAAGGTAAGCGGTGAAGCATCTCCTCACGCACTGTGAGCCAGAAGTGGCTCCGCCTCGGGTCACCCACGAGTCCTGTCCCTCGGCCACCTCTGCTCCTCAGGCGGGTCCCATCATAAGTCCACAGGGAATCTGCGGAGAGAGTAACAGCAAGCCAGAGAAGCCCTCACCTCTGCAGCTTGGAGCCAGGCCCCTGCAGAAGTGCTGCAGGCCAGGGCCCACCTTCTGTTTCCCCTGGGTTCCGAGCAAGCCGAAAATCCACAGGAGGTTCGCCCCAGTATGGCATCAGCCACCACAGAGATGGGTGGGCTCAAAGCTGGCACAGGTGAAAATAGAGGTGTGTTCAGTCTGAGCAGCCCCATGTGAAACGCAGGGTACTCTGTTCTGGGTCTACCCAGCTTCACAGCTGACCGAGGCTTCTTTCCTCTTAGTTCCCCATAAAGGGATTGGAGTCAAAGAGACAAAATTTTAGGATGCACCACACTCAACTCTCACCTCAGAGGAAACCCTCGTCCCAAGTTCTTTCTGAAAGTTTCTCCTTCACAAAAGGGAAGGGACTGTGCTCAAGGCCAGGGGGCTGCTCCAGGCCGGCTGCTCCAGGCCGGCTGCTCCAGGAATGGATTCATGCATAGTGCTAGCTTTCTGCACGGCCACTCTGGGGCACTCGGGCCTCTTTGTTCAGAGGCAGGTAAAGCTGAGGCCTACCCTGTCATGGCGACCTTCTGCCTTCAGGAATCCCTGATCCAGGCCCTGGAGGGCGGAGAAGAAGATCTGGACAGTGTGCAGAGGCTGTTGTGGAGACAGGAGACGCTGGAACGGGAAATGGGTCCCCTTGGGACTCAGGTGAAGGTATGCAGCTGGGGACCAGAGGTGGAGCCGGGACACTTCCTCAGAGGAATCCCGGGAGATAAGGCAGAAGGGCTTCCGGATCCCGGGAGCCACGTGCCAAGGTCTCCCACAGCCCGGGCCTCCCTTGCACAGTCTCTGACCTTTGATTCTCCCACAGTCCCTTGAGAGTAAGGTGGGCTGCCTCTGTCAGAAGAGCCCTGGGGCAGCCCACAGCCTGACTCACAAGCAGCAGACGATGATGGACAGCTGGCAGCGGCTCTTGAGCAGCACCCAGAATCGGTAGGGTTACCTTAGGTCTCACATCCCTGCAATACCTCACTGAGTCTATTACCCCCAAAGTTTCTTTTTTGTTACCCCATTAATTACTAGCCCATGGCCCTTCTATGCTGAGGGATTAAGGGACGGCAGACAGCAAGCACTAATAGACACGGGAAAGAGAGGCTCCACAGCCCGAGGACTAACTGACGAGTCCTGTGGGCAGGAGAGAGTCGCTGGAGGTCCGTCGCCAAGCTCAGACGCTGCAGACTCTGCTACAGGATCTGCTGGACCGGGCACAGAGTCTCCGGGCTGAGATGGGTACACAGGGCGTTCCCTGCAGCCCGGCAGGAGCCCTGCGCATGCTGGAAGAGCACCAGTCACACAAGGTGATCGAGCAAGCCGGGGGTCCTGGGGCTTTCAGACTTCACTTCCCTGGCTGCCATTCCTTCCACTGATCTCCAGTTATTCCAGAACCTTTCTGTGTGTCTCCTGACCTAGTCTGTCCTTTCCTGTCCCACTCTTTGACTGACTTTCCCTGCCTACTGGGCCTTTCCTCCACCTGCAGGGAGCCAATCCCAGTTCTGTTGCAGGTGGAGATAGAACTCCAGACCAAAAGTCTCAGCCTGGCCCGCAGCACGGGGCAGCAGCTGCTTGCAGCTGGGCACCCAGCCGCCTCTGGGATTCGTCAGATCCTAGCAGCTGTGGAGCAGGAGCTGAGCAGTCTGCGAGGGTCCTGGCAGGAGCACCAGAAGCAGCTGCAGCAGACGCTGGAACTGCAGGTGGGCTCCAGCCCAGGCTCCAGCCTGCTCTACCGTCAAAGGCCTGCTGGCCCACAGCCCTGGTCAAAGCCAAAGCAGAGTGGCTGCCTTACCCAGGTTCCATGCCAGTCAGCTCACACACAGCAGTCTGGCCCGCCATGGGCTGTTTTGTGGAGACAGGATCCTAGGCGCACACGCACACACACGCACACGCACACGCATACACACACACACCTGTGGTGAGTGGGCACTCTACCAGCTTTCTCTTGTCTTTTCTCATCAGCTGTTTCTGAGCTCTGTGGAGAAGGTAGAATATTGGATCTGCAGTGCAGAGGCCTCCTCAGCCAGTGAGGGTCTGGGGGTAAGTGCCCAGTGGGAGTGGGGAAAGATGGCAGAGAGCACTCAGACTAGCCAGGGTTGCCCAACCCCTCCCCTATCTGAACAGTTACCATCAATCTTGAGTATTTCTCGTGTCCTGGGGTGCCCCGGGAGTCCAGGCGGTAAACCTGTGGCGTGGCTCTTTCTTCTCAAACCCTGTAGCAGACAAGTGTAGCTCATGGAGACTTGGTAGAATAAGGGGGGTCCAGTGTTGCTCGGGGTGTGGAGGAGAGACTGGAAGCATTCTTGCTGTAGAAACAGATGCGAGACCCTTACCCTAAAGGCTCGAGCAGCCTTGAGGGTCTTGAACATTGCCTTTGGCAAGAATAGTCACTTCATGGAAGAGGGTTTGGTAGGATGGCTGAGGGGAAGGGAACAGATAACTCAAGATGGAGCAGGGGCAACCTCATGGACAGCACCAGCTTCCCACTCCCACCAGGACCCTTTGGCCACTGTGGAGACCCTCCTATGGAAGCACAAGAGGTATAAGCAGGACTTGGAGGCCCAGGCAGAAAAGATCAGTGAATTGGAGGCCACAGCCCGCAACCTGTGCCAGAGTGGACACCCCGAGGCCCCACGCGCCCTGGCCAGGTGCCAGGCCTTGCACCAGAGGTACCCATAACTTTGGAGTGGGGGGACTGGTTTGGGCATCTGGCACCCTAGTTTTTACTTCCTGTTCTTTGATTTTTTGGCCAAGCTCATCAACCTTTTCTAAGAGCTGGGGTCAGATGTTAGAGGTGCCTACCACACCTGGTCATTGACGTGTTTCCATCTATTAGCATCAGATGACTCACGGAAAACCCACTTCTGGGCTGGGGCACTGGTTTGGTGTGTAAAAATGCTTGCTTTATAAGCACGAGAACCTGAGTTAAAAATCTCAAAACTTCATGTAAAAGCCAGACATGTAGTACCAGTGTCTAATCCCATTGCTCCTGCGGGGAAATGGGAGGTGAAGACAGGAGAATTCCTGGATGCTCAGAAGCCAGCTAGCCGGGCATACGCAGTAGAGACACTGGGCAAGGACCTATAGCCTAGGTTTTCCTCTGGCCTCCATATGTGTGCCGTGACACACATATACTGGCATGTCCACACACCTGCACACACATAGACACACACACACACATACACACACCCCAAAAAGGAGGAGGAGGAAGAGAGAAAAGGAAAACCCCACTTCCTTCTTCATTCAGCTGAGACAAAGAGCCGTCTTACTAAGAAGTTCACGATAGGAAACTGAGAGGGGAAAATAATGTAATGTAGTGTATACTAAGAGAGGGAAAAATGAAAGATACCACAGTGTTAAATATCAGCCAGTCCACAGCTCCTCTACTGCACTGGGACTTCAGGCAGGTTCCCCTACCACAGTTAAATCTTGAGCCTACCTCTTGTGATTTTAGGGCTCGTATATTAGCACAGCGCCTAGCCTTCCTGGGTAAACTGAAGATCACTTATGTAACTGAAGTTCAACTAAAGACCTACATGTTCTACCCATTTCATGACATGAGGCTCTGTGTTTTTTTGGTTTTTTTTTTCTTCATAAAAGCTCCTCCAGTGTTTAGACCAAAACAAATATGGTAAAAAAAAAAAAAAAAAAATCATACTAGAGTGGAACACCCTTCCCAGAGATCAAATCGGCACCCACACCTTTTGTGGCTCCTTATGCTAATGCCCTGACAGGAGATGGTCTGTGCCCTCTCCACTCTTGCAACTAGTCTGCCCTGGGTACTCATGGGGGTCTGAGCCGACAAATGGCAAGTGTCAGTTTGCTGATCTCTCCAGCTCTCATTTTAGGTGGCTTCCAGCAGGCCCATTCACCGCCACTAGCACCACACCCCTGACCTCCCCTTTCAGGCTTACACCACTCTCAGGAGAGTGTTCCCCTTCAACACGGCCTCTCTGCATCTCCCCGAGACCTCCCTCTTTATTTAATTCATTTATTTGAGAGAAGGTGCACACATGCATGCCGTAGTGCTCAGGTAGAGGTCAGAGGACAACGTTTTGGAAATCAGTTCTCTCCTTCCGCCATGTGGAATCCAACTCAGGTCTCCAGATCTCAAGCAGGTACCTTACCTGCTGAGCTATCTCAACAGGCCCTAGTCCCGCACTCTTTGTTGGCGAGGTTCACACCAGTATGGAAACACTGATGGGGAAGTATGTGTGGGGTGGGATGTTAGAAGTTTTTTTTGTTGTTGTTGTTGTTTTTAATTTTTATTATTATTATTATTTATTCAATTGTGTGCATGTGCGTGTGTATGTGTGCGTGGGTGTGTGTGTGTCTGTGTGTATGTAGAACCACGGACGAATTTGCGAACCACCATGGATGCCTCCACCTCCTTCTGCCCCGGGATTCACAGGCTCCGCCCTACCAGGACCACCCCCGCTTCCGCCTGGCATCTATACGTGGGATCTGGGATCCGAACTCAGGACCTTCCGCCTGCAAGGCGGAGGCTTAACCCCTGAGCCACCTCTCCAGCCCAGAAGTTATTTTTGTGTGTGTTCAGGTGTCAGTGTACTTAATACATTGGTTTAAGGGTATGCACATAGAACATAAATTAATTTGCATATATATGCATGCATACATTATATGCATTACATGTTACATTTGAGAGGACTGTGATTAAAGCATTCATGTTAATAATATATAACAAAAAAGTGGCTTAAGCCAGGCATGATGGCATATCTCTGGAGTTGGAAGTACTTGGGGGACTGAGGCAGTAGTATCAAGAGTTGAAGCCAGTTTGGTCTACACAGCAAATCTGAGGCTTTCCTGAACTACATAGCGAGACTGTCTGAAAACAAACAGTAAAGAAGATAGAGGAGAGACAGAGACAGAGAGAGAGAGAGAGAGAGAGTTCTGGAGACCTACAGTCTCAACTACTCGTGACCCTGAGGATGGAGGATCATAAGTTGAAGACTTTCTGGCTACAGAGTGAGTTCAGAGCCATCACAAACAATTCAGTGCGACCCTACTTCATAATTTTAAAAAGTAAAAACAGAGAGTCAGATGTAGCTCAATGGTAGAGCACTTGCCTCATATGAACCAGGCCTTAGGTTCAATCCCCAGAATGGCAAAAAAGAAAAAAGTTGCTTAAACACTATATTAGTTTGAATTACTGCAACAAAATGCTACAGGCTGGGTAATAAAAATAACAAAAATATGTTATTGCACAGTTCTAGAGGTTAGAAGTCCAAGATCAAGTTAGCAGGATCCGTATCCTCTTAGATTACAGACAGACTCTCTTTCTATGTTCTTGCTTACATCCTTCCCGTGCATTTGTGTCCTTATAAGAACACTTGTAGGGGGCTGGAAAGGTGGCTCAGGGGTTAAGCCTCTGCCTTGCAGGTGGAAGGTCCTGAGTTCGGATTCTAGACCCCATGTATAGACGCCGGGCGGAAGCAGGGACGGCCTGCGTTTCTGGTCCTGGTAGGGCGGAGCCTGTGAATCCCGGGGCAGAGTAAGCAAGGAGGAGGCAGTCCATGGTAGTTCCCAAATTCGTCCGTGGTTCTACACACACATACACGCATACACACACACACATACACGTGCGCAATTGAATAAATAATAAAACAAATTAAAAAAAAGAACACTTGTAGCAAATTAGGACACACCCTTATGACCTCATTTTATTTTAGTTACATCTTTAAAGTCCTATCTCCAAATGTAGTCCCATTCTGAAGTAATAAAGTTAGGACGTCAACATAAGAAATTGAAGGACATGGGTAGGAGAGATGGCTCAGGGGTTAAGACTCTGTCTCTCAAGCAGAAAGTTCTGAGTTCGGATCCCAGGTCCCACGTAAAAATGCCAGATGGAAACGGCAGCAGCCTGCATTTCCGGTCCTGGTAGGAGAAGCAAGAAGGAAGTAGAAGCAATCCAGGATGATTCCCGAAGTCACCCTTGGTGGTCCTCCACAGAGACACACAGTGCCCCCCCTCTCTCTCACACACGCACACACACACACACACACACACGCACACGCACACACACGCACGCACACGCACGCACACACACACACACTAAATAAAATATTTTTAAAAAAGAAACTGAAGGATATAGTTCATCCCATAACTAATACTAACATGGAGGGGAAGCATATGTATTTTTTTTTTCTAAAGGAAACCTCAGACTCAAGGCACAGTGATACCAAGAATAACTGGGCTAGGCACACATGTTACAGAAAGGAGGGAGACAGAGAGAAAGAGAGTGTGAGAGAGAGAGAAAGAGAGAGAGAGAGAGAGAGAGCGAGAGAGAGCGAGAGCACTACGGTCCTGTTGGGAGAGCCTGGGACCTATGAAACCCTCCTTCTGCAGAAAAGAGACACTCACAGAGCGAACGAGGGACCGAGGTCACCAGCTGGAGCAGCTGCAACAGCTGCAGACTTTCCTTCAGGATTCCCAGGAGGTTCCCCTTGCCTGGAGTGGGAATGGAGTGGTTGTGGGGTGGGAGTGGTTGTGGGGTGGGGTGCCCTTCCTCTGGGTCACTCTGAGGTAGGGAACAGAACCTCACCCTTCCCTGTGCTCAGGTGGTCGAATGGCTCAGGGAAAAGAACCCGGTGGCTCTGGAAGAGGGTTGGCGAGACCCCGCCGCGCTGCAAACACAGCTGCAGAAGCAGCAGAATCTCCAGGCTGAGCTGGATGCTGGTGCTCAGCGCCAGCAGGAGCTGCAGATGGTGAGGTCCCAAGGCTGAGGGGCCACAGCACAGTCCCTACAGCCTGGAACTGCCCCCAAGTGTAGTGAAGACAGTCAGTGTGCCATTTCATGCTTTCTGTGTGGGCACACACGTGATCAGAGGACAATTTTGTAGAGTCATTTCTCTCCTTCTACTTTTATGGGTTCCAAGACTTCGAACTCAGATTGTCAAATTTGCATGGCAGGTGCTTTCGCTCAGCCAGCACAGAACAATCCTTTGGTTGAAGATATCAAAGCATAACATCTTTTTTTTTTTAATATTCTCTTCTCTACTTGCAAAGACAAGTCCTGAACCCCAGGCTGACGTTCTCTGACATCAAGTGCCCTGCTAGGTAGTCCACGTTCTTCTCATTTAACAAATAATCATTATGATTTCCACTGTTTGAAGAAGGAAAAAGAGGCTCAGAGAACTTGTGCAAACGGGATGTGGTGGAACACACCTGTAATGCTGGTGTTCTGAGTCTGAGACACAGGATCCCTAATTAGAGGCAGCGTGGACAATTTAAGTAAGGGAGACAGAGAGAGAGAGAGAGAGAGAGAGAGAGAGAGCCTGGGTTACAGTACATGCCTGTAATCCACTACTCAGGAATACAAAAGGAAGATGGCAGCATATCCAAGGCCAGCCAGGGCTACTACATATTGAGACCCCGTCTTGAGGAAAAAAGAAAAAGGATCATAATCACCCAGCTCACAGACCACTGCTGTGGGGCTGGTCATTGAGCCAACACGGGTTCCGTGGGGGCAGCAGCCCTCTCTGTCCACCACATGTGTGCAATGTTTGGCGCAGGAGGGGCAGAGGCTGCTGCAGGGGGGCCATCCAGCCTCAGAAACCATCCGGGAGCGGCTGCAGGAGCTGGGGGACCTCTGGACTGAACTTCAGGCCAACTGCCAGAGGACGGTGACCAGACTGCAGGACACCCGCGAGGTGAGGCTGTGGGCTGCGCGGCTGCGGGACCAGCTCCCAGCCTCGTCCCTCTCTACCCACTAGCATCCTGTCCCAGGCTCTGCATCTTCAGCGGATCTTGAAAGAAATGGAGAGCTGGCTGGAGCCCGTGGAAGCTGAGCTGAGAGCCCCTCTTGGAAACCAGGACCCGTCTAGGGTAGCTGAGCTCTTGGGGGCGCAGGGGGAACTGGAAGCAGTTGTGGACAGACAGGCCAAGCGAGCCCAGGACCTGCTGCGCAAAGCCTCCATTCAGGATGGCGGCCTCATCAAAGATGTGGAAGAACAGGCTCGGCGGCTGCTTCAGAGGTAGGTCTGCCCAGACCCCGGCTCACCTCGCTTGCTCCCTTCCCTGCCCCACTTTGGGTTCTCGTCTCTCCTCCTGCTCATGATGAGGAACACAGAGTAGAAAAACACCATTTCATAGGTCTGGTCCTATTGCCGACGGCCGGCCGCGGTGCCCTCTTGGTTCTGCCCCTCAGGTTCCAGAGCCTCGGGGAGCCCGTGCGGGCGCGCAGGACGGCCCTGGAGGCCCACGGCCTCCTCGCACAGTTCTTCAGGGATGCTGACGAGGAAATGGCCTGGGTTCGGGCAAAGCTGCCCCTGGCCGCGGCGCAGGACTGTGGCCAGAGCCTGAGCGCCGTGCGGCACCTGCAGGAGAAGCACCAGGTGCTGGCTGGCTGCTATGGGAGTCTGGAGGGGGCTGCCTCAGGGGGTCCGTGAGGATCCTGCCCGGGGACAAGGCACTGCAGGGTGGGGCGCATCTAGAGTCTTCGAGTCCGAGAGTGGAGATTTCTTGCAAGCAAGTCCTTGGGGGCGCCCTGAGGCCTCCGGCCATCTCTGGTCATCCCCGGGGGTCGAGTAGCACTCCCAGCCTTTTCTCCTCTGTAGAACTTAGAGAGTGAGATCGGCAGCCACGATACTCTGATCCGGGTGGTGGTGGGCACCGGGCACAAGCTTGTGCAGACCGGGCACTTTGCTGCTGGAGAAGTGACTGCCCGGATCCGGCAGCTGCAAGGGGCCCTGGACCATCTGCGGGCAGAGGCGGCCCGGCGGAAGCTGGAGCTCAGGCAGGCCCACGAGGCCCAACAGATGCTGACAGAGGTGAGGGGAGGTGTGTGGAGTGCAGAGGGGCCAGCTGTGCTGTGAGAACAACAGCTGGAAGGTCACTGGGGGTGAGGGCGGGGACTGGAACTGTCTCCTGTACTACATGGTCTCCGGTCCCCAGGGTCCTCCCAGAAAACAGGCCACGAGGGTATTTGCTTTACTTCACTGGTTCATCCAAATCTGGTCCTCTCGGTTAATGCTTGACATCAGCATCCCCGGGGCCTTTTCTGTGCGATTTCACCATTAAGCCTGATGTTCTTACCTAAATGACTCACAAACGAAACAGTCATCAGAAATGAAGCCAGGGCTGGGGCAATGATTCGCCTCCTAATTTGTTTGTCCCACAAGCCTGATGACCTGATATGCAAATCAGATCCCTAGATATGTAAATGCAGAACTCAATGATATAATGGTCTGTAATTCCAGTGTACCTATAGGAAATGAGAGGAAGAGAGCTGACAATCTCATTAGCTCACAAGCCAGTCAGCTTGGCTTGCATAATAGTGAAGACACCCAATCTCAGTGTAGAAAAGTGAGGACAGCACTTGAAGCTTGTCCTCTGACCATGGGACATGTGTGCCTACACATGCATGCACACCCACCACAAACACAGAAGCGCCACACATACCACATGCCCACCACACATATCCCACACATACTACCCACATAAACACACACATATATATACATACACTTTCCCCCCCTACACACATAGAACTATAAGCCAGACTGTAGTACACATATATAAGCCAGTTACATACCTGGAACTCCAGCACCAAGGAGACTGAGACCATGTCTCAAAAAGAAACAGCAACTAAAATTTAGTTTTCTTATACTAAATTACAATATAACTTACCCTAGAGAGCCAAGAATAAAGTATATAATTTTGCATAAAAAAGAATCACTTGGAATCTTTAAAAATGCTGCTGCATAAGATCTGTCCAGTCCTAATAAGTGCCTTCTGGGAGGGCCACACACGATTGCTTCAGAGAACAGAGGTTAGAGGGCAGCAGCTACGGGAGCAGCTATAGCTACGGGAGCAGCTATAGCTACACCAGCTGGAGCAAAAGATCCTTCAGCCTGGCTGACCACCAAGGTGGCCACTGCTGAGTCCCAGGACTATGGGCAGGACCTAGAGTGTGACGAGGTGGGAGGACTATCAGAGCTCTCTGCAGGTGACCCTTCATACAGCAGACTGGGGATCGCCCTTCTGAATCCAGAGGCCTTGACTCCTCAGCCTGAGCCCAGAGGAAGCCCAGGAGGAAAACTCATTCAGGCTCTCATGCCACCTAGCTCCTGGAGGCAGGATCCTGGCTGGCTGAACGGAGTCACGTTCTGGACAGTGAAGACATGGGCCAGAACACTGAGGCTACACAGCTCCTTCTGCGGAAGCTGGAGGCTGCCAGGAGAGACCTGGAGGGGTTCAGCCTGCGCGCAGGGAGACTGCAGCAAACGGCAGCTGTCCTGGAGAGTGAGCGGAACCCAAGCAGGTGGGCGGAACCACAGCTTCCAAGGGGAGGAGCCGAGACGAGGGTGCCTCCCTCACAGAGATGGCTGCGGGTGGTCTAGCCTGAAGATGGAGAGCTGCAGTCGGAACTACTTTCCTGCCGCAGTCCCAGGGTGCTGGCCCAGCTGCAGGCCGTGAAGGAAGCCCACGCACAGCTGCTTCAGAGAGCAGAGACCAGGGAAAAAGGACTGCGGGAGCAGCTGCAGCTGCACCAGCTGGAGCGAGAGACCCTGCTCCTGGAAGCCTGGCTGACCACTAACATGGCCACTGCTGAGTCCCAGGACTGCGGGCAGGACCTGGAGGGTGTCAAGGTGGGTTCCTTCTGGGCAGACCCAGGGGACAGGAGAGAGAACTGTCCTCATGAGTGAAGAAGGTCTGTGTTAGGGATTGTGGGGGAGAAGCAAGGGTGCTGGAGGGGGTGTCTCTGTAAAGATCTCTGCTATTCTAGAACTAGGACCGAGGAATGTCAGAGCCCTCTGTCCTGCTAAGCTGCCAAGGCTGCTTGCAGAAGCAGCCCGTGCCTGGCCCTGCGCCCTTACAGGTACTGGAAGAGACGTTCAGTGCTTTCAGCAGTGAAGTCCAGCACCTGGGACAGGCCAAGATGCAGGCACTGAGAGAGCTGGCAGCCCCCCTGGAAAGGGAAGCACCCAGATTCTATCCCCAGATTCAAGCCCAGAAGTGTCGCATCCAGGCCACTTGGGAGAGGCTGGACAAGGCAATGAAAGCCCGTGCAGAGGTGGGCACCTACAGGGCGGACCAGCCGAGGGGCGGGGGAAGGACGCTCACTGCCAGGGCCAAGCAGACCTGTCAGCTCCGGACCCGGAATAAAGATGGAGGCCTCAGCCTTCCTCTTCTAGACCTTAACACTGACTTGGCTTCTCCCTGATGCAATTCACACCTCCAAAGCAAAGCAGGAAGAATGTCTGAACGGCTTCCAAATCCCTTGAAGTCAACCCTGGCACGAGCTCCAGTTCTAGTAAGATACACTCAGCTGAGCTCTTACCGTCAGCTACGTGTCCCTCCACACGGTCTCATCGTATGAATACTGTACCCCAGACACTCTGCATTTGTGTGCTGGTAAATCTTCAGCTTTCTTCTAGGACCGTAGCTGTCACTGCAGCTGCTGGTCTCTGAGAAGCCCAGCATTCTGAGCTGTACCCCAGAAAATGCCTTCTCTGGGGTTCCTGAGTCAGGCAGTGTCCAGAACTACCCTGATCTCCTGGCTCCCTCAGAAAAGCTGCAGGTCAGGTTTACCTGGGCCCAGTCACAACCCTAAAGACCAGCCCCACTTCTTTTCATGGACGGGTCCTCACAAACCTCATTCACTGTATACAGGAGCCCTCTCCTCACTACATGTTCCCAGGCCCCATCATATCAACAGAAATATCAGGGGTTCACTGGGCAGCATTGCGTGAACTGTGAACGAATCACCAGTTCCCACAGTCCTTGTTCAAAAGTCCGTGTCTCCAGAACGAAGCATGGGGAACAGAACCCAACCTCAGCGACTCCTCCTTCCTCCTGTCTCAGAATCTGGCCGCAGCCCATGAGATCCGCAGCTTTGAGCAGGCCGCGTCTCAGCTCCAGGGCTGGATGCAAGAGAAGATCACCCTGCTGGAGGAAGAGCTTCGAAGTCACAGCCTGTCACTTGCACAGCCCCTGCCGCCGCCGCCGCAGCAGCAGCAGCAGCAGCAGCGCCTGCAGGTGAGCGTGGCACCTCTGGACGTAAAGAGAAAGACAGAAAGACCTGTGTTTCTCAGACCCTCCCCAGCGGTCAGGCAAAGGTCCTCCTCCCAGGGAATGCTCCCGAGTCATCTCTTCAGAATGTCAGCTCCTTCCCCAGGGATTTGGCTGAGCTACTAAATGGAGTGCATGTCTGGGGCGAGTGGGGGAGACTAAGGCCTGATTTGTGTTCTGGTTGCAGAGGGACTTGATGGCTATTGAAAAGGCGGTGACAAGAGTACAGACGGAGGCCTGCCGACTGCGCCAGCGGTACCCCGCGGCTCAGCAGAGCCTGTCTGAATGGCTCTCCAAGGTACAAGAGGCCCGGACCACGCTGGAGGCAAAAGCCCAGAAGCAGGGCCAGCAGCTGACACAGGCTGCCCAGGGCCACGCCTTCCTTGCACGCTGTCGAGAACTGCTGTGAGTGAGGTCCTGCTGGGCTGGCTTTCTGGGAGAGCAACACTCTCTGCCCTCGTACCCCAGGCTGTCCGGCCGGCCCGCTAGCCGCTTCCTTTCCCTTCCCTGCAGAATGTGGGCCGAGGAGAGGCAGGCACTGGCGTCCTCAGAGCAGCTGGCCAGGGATGTTCCAGGGGCCAAGCAGCTCCTTGAGCAGCATGAGGAGCTGGGGCAAGACATCCAGAAGCACTGCCTTCAAGTGCAGAACATGCAGCAGGAAGGGCAGCAGCTGGTGGACAGCGGCCACTTCATGTCCCCGGAGGTATGAGCACTGCCAAAGCGCAGGGTCTCTAGCTGGGCGGGAAGGTCCACTTCTACTTGGCTCCTGTCATCTAGGTACGGGCGGAGCTCCGCCCAGGCTCTCAAGGTGGCAGTCCCTCCCTGCAGGTGGCGGAGTGTCTAAAGGAGCTGGCAAGGCAGCTGCAGGTGCTGCAGACGGCCTGGGCCCTGCGGCAGCGATGCTGCAAACAAAGCTTGTGCCTGCAGAATCTGCAGCACAGGCTGGAGCTGGCTGAGACCTGGCTGGCGTCCTGGGAGGGCCCACTGCTGGACCCTGGTTGTGGGGTGAGTGAGGGGCTGGCGTCCTGGGAGGGCCACTGCTGGACCCTGGTTGTGGGGTGAGTGAGGGGCTGGCGTCCTGGGAGGACCCACTGCTGGATCCTGGTTGTGGGGTGGAGTGAGGCAGATATTCCTGCTTTCCATTCATGGCTGGGACTTGAGGGGAACAGACTGCTGCTCCCCACTCCGGAGCCGGGCCCCACGCTGACTTGCCTTGCCTCGACTGAGCTGTGCCTCCCCAGAACTCCATGACAGACGTGGAGCGACTGCTTCGCAGGTCTGAGGACTTGGAGAAGCTGCTGGCAGCCCAGGAGGAGAAGTTCGTCCAGCTGCAGATGATGACTGAGGTGGGAGGGTGGGGTGAGGAGACTGCAGGCCTCAGGCTGGTGCATAGACAGCCCTTCTCTCAGGACCCCCTACAGCAGCAAAGCTTCAGTATCCTGTGTCGGTTCCCTTTCAGGAAAACTTCATGTCCCCTGCCTGTTAGTGCCCAGGGGAAACGGGCATCACAGTGCATCTCTCCAGCAGAGAAACACAGAGACCAGATTGCTTGCAGTGGGCAGAGCCAGGGAGGGTTAGGCCCTATGACTGGCTGCCCCTGGCTGCCTCACTTTACCCCTCCCCAAGCTGGAAACGAGGCTGCTGGAAGCCAGATGGCAGGTCTTTGGATATTGGGAGCTCAAAGCACAACTAGGTGACAGACCTGCAGCTAGGTGCCCCCTTCACACCATTCACGCCTCCCCCACAAGTTCTCCTAGGGGTATGTAATCAGACTGCGAGCGTTCAGGATGTACACACACACACACACACACACACACATACACACACACTCCTCTAGGAGCATGTAACCAGGCTACAAGGTGCTGAGCAGAGGGGTCAAGGGTCACTGGGGATGGGGTGGCTGGGGAGGGTTTGGGGAGGGGTGGGTTCCTCCCTTCCTGAGGGCTTGTGCTGGGCCTGACATCTGGATATGCATTTTCAGGAGGTAAATGGTGCCTGCGCCATGGAGGGGGTCTCTGGAACTTAAACAGTAGTTTGCCCCCAGGAGAGGTAGGTGAGTGCCGGCAGCCCCACCCCTCCCCCCACAGCTCCACGGTGCTGAGAAAGTTCCTGGAGCCTGGCCTTGCAGTCGTGGATAGACCCCCCTGGCCTCCAGACACATCACAGCTTCTGTCCAGAGGGGAGGGAAGAGCACTCACTTCTCTTCATCCTAATTCTATTCCACTATCTCTACCACCAGCCTCTTTCCAGACTCCCAAGGGGGCCTGTATCTATTTCTCCTGGGGAGGGGCGAGTGATGGGGAGTCAGCTTGGGAGGACTGAGGGTTCTGCTGCACTGTAAGGCCCATGGGACACAGGTGAGGACTGAACCACTGAGCTTCCAGAGACAGGGCGACAGACACGCAGGGGGAGCTGTGTCTGACCAGGGTTAACCTCATCCTTCCTTGGCTCTACAGAGCTCAAGGCCAGCTCAGGGAGGATATGTGGCCCGCATTGGGCCATCCTGAGCTACAGTGACTGGCTCAGAAACTATTTGTTCTCTTAATCCTGGAGTCCCAGGACTTAAATCTACTGTTCTGGGACTGGAGAGCTGGCTCAGGGGTTAAGATTCTGCCTTGCAAAAGCAGGAGGTCCTGAGTTCAGATCCCAGGTCCCACGTAAAAATCCCAGGTGGAATGGCAGCGGCCTGCAGGTCCTTGGGAAATCTCAGAGTGAAGCAAGAAGGAGGTGGAAGCAATCCAGGATGATACCCAAGTCACCCTTGGTCCTCCACAGGAACGCACAGTGCTCTTTGACATATGCATGCACACACACACACAATAAATAAAGTTAAAAAAAAACCGTTTTGGGCTGAGGAAGAGACTCCACATTGGCCACTCTCCACCTCAGAAAAGAAATCCTCATGTCCCTCCAATGGCGGCAGCAGAATCCAGGCCATAAAGTTCCCTTTCTCTACGGACTGGAGGACCATCTCCTCCTTAGGGCTCACTCCTCCTCAGACCTGCCCTCCCAGCCTTTCTCACGTACAAAGACCCTGCAGTGACAGGCCATTCCTGCTCCAGCCAGCCCCAAGGAAGCGGGGAGGATGGTGGGCATTCCTGGCACACTGCTGGAATGGATTGTCTTCCTGTCCTCTCCCTCTAGGACAGAGCAGCCAATCATTTGTAACCCAACCTCAGACCTCGCTGTACCCCTTGCTCTTGGCCTCCATCCTGTCCTTCTGTCTGTCCCTGCTCCCAGGGGATAGACCAAGAGCTGCAGCATGTCCGTGTCTGAGGTTAGGGAAGCAGGAGAAGGCTGGGAGAGCGAGGCAGGTTGACACCTAGAAGCTCAGGGTGCTTGCTTGGGATCCTCAGACTCATATGTTGCAGCTTCACTCAGATGCCCACCTCACACATGTCTGTCCCATCTTCAAGTCAGTGGGCTTCAGGCCCTTTAGGGATGAGGTCACTTGGAACAGATGAGAAGATGTGGAGACAGTTGTGGTGTAAGATCCCTTCTTAGTGGGTCCCCAGATCCAGCAGGAGCCTGTAAGTGATAGCTGTGTGTAGCCACGTGTCTGGATGGCCCCAGGCTGTAACAGGTGGCAGTCACAGCTGCGGTTTCCGACATAATGTGACTTGATTCTGATAATGAGTAGACACAGTGGCTTCTTGTGGTGCTGGGGATTGAACTGGGGGCCTGCTAGGCAAGAACTCTACCACTGATCTATGTACCTAGATATCATTTACAGATACAATACAGGATCTCAATAAGTTGCCTAGACTAGCCTTGCACTCTCATAGCCCAGGCTAGCTTTGAATTTGTAAGTCTCCTGATCCATTCTGGGATTACATGCCTATGCCACAGGGTGGCTCATGGTGTACCAGGGGTAACCAGGACAGCCATTTCCTCTGTTGTGACACAGTTCCCAGGGGAAAACCAGAGTCACCTGCAATAGCTGACAGATGCAGCATGCTGGGTCAGAAGAATCAAGGATGTTATGTCCTGTTCATGCCACACAATCCTGCTTATACTAGGTGGCATGGATAGCATGCTTGGGGATGATTCTGAGATGGACAAGCTCTAAATGTACTCTCTGTTCTCTCACCAGGCCTGGACCTTGAAGTGAATCCTGAGGCAACACCATACTTCAGGGCTCCAAGTGGAGACTCACTCTAAGTACCACAATGAGTTGCTCAGCTACCAGTCCAAGGATACCTTCCCTTGGCTGCAACATCTGGAGCACAGAATTCCTGCTGCATACAGACTCCACATTTGTTGCAGCCTGATGGTTTTGCTGTCATTGGTCTCCTTCTGATTCATCCCAGGCTGGCTGAGCCCTTTAACTGGATAATAACCTCACTCCAAGGTACCCGCCAGGCAAGACAGCCTGTGAGTTTGATCACTGGACAAGGCGGGGTTACTGCAGCAGTGGTTCCTGGACTCACTGGCCACCTCCCTGCTGGAAAGGACGACTTGGGCAGAGGCCCTGCTTTTTTAATGGAGCTCACACTGACTGGTGCCACAGTTTTATTTTTTAAACCAGTCCCTTGCCCTATAGAGCCAATAGCCTGGCTCAATAATCACTGGATGGTGCCTCCCGTTATAAGAGCCTCGGTAATGTATAAAGTGCTCCGGGTCTCACTGTCCTGTACATACAGCCAGAACTGCTGGGCTCTGGCCACTTCGTCCCATCTCTACCCTCAGCTGCACAGAGCCTTTAAGCCCCAAGTCCTTCTGCTCCGGCAGCTTTGTCCACTCCGTGGGGTCCCTGGTCCAACTGCAGCTGTGAGCTAGACTATTCCTATTCCCTTGATGGACAGTCGCAGCTCTTCAGCATGCAGACTTCAGGCTGGATTTTGTGGCAGGACTGCTGGTAGCTTTGGTGTCACCTCTGGACGTCTTGGTCGGAACTGTGCCTAGGCATCAGAGTCCCCAGAAGCTCTGGAGCAGCTGGTGATGTTGGTCCCCAACTCAGAGCAAAAGGGAGCGAACTGAGAGTCAAGGGTGATCCGGCCCAGGCCAGAGCCCAGCCAGGGCTTCCCGGCCATCATTCAGGCCTGGGCTGCTGCTTTCTCTGCCTCCGTCGCTGCACAGCCTGGCGCAGGGCGTCCAACAGTTGCTCCTGGTTATTGCAGATGTTGTAGTGTGTCAGGCGTAGCAGCTTGTTCACATCCTCCTGGCTGTAGGTTACTTTCGTGTAGTGGTATGGAGAGTCAGCAGAAGACAGGTTCACCTCCCCAGCTGCCTTCTCCTCTGGTGTCCGTGGGACCCCTGTGGAGAACGGACAGTTTAAGCAGGGAGAAGGGCACTGGGGCCGATGGGCAGGTGGTCTGGGCTGTCTGCACTGAGGCAGGAAGGCTGAAGGAGGGGGGCTGGGGCTCACCAGGGGCCGAGAACGCGCGGAAGGAGTCATTGACCAGAGGGAAGTGCAGCACGGCTGGGGCGGCGGGCTGGGCGGGGTCACAGAAGGCGTGGCACTCCCCAGGCTGCTGCTGCTCCTCAGCACTGGGTGAGATGGACGGGAACGGGATACCCTGCTCCTGGCAGAACCGGCCCACGAGCTGCAGCTGCTGCTGGGCAGGCAGAGGGGTTCAGAGGGGCCTCCGAGGCATCCCTGGGGCGCTCACCCCAAGACAGACTGACTGGATACCCACCACACAGAACTGAAGTGGGCCCGGAGCCCCAGGGACCCCAACAAGGTCTAGGAACCTGACCAAGCCTCCTCTGCAGCTCCCCTGGGCCCCTCTAAACCAGTGGCCAGCAGCCCTCAACTTCTGAAAACGGGAAGCAAAAACCCCTCCCCAGAGTCACAGACATGCACAGCAGGTGTGCTGGACCCTCAGAGGGCGCTAGGCACAGCAGAGAGAACTCTGGCCCAAAAGACATGAAAACACCTCGCTGCCCGGCACCAACTCCCTGAGCAGAGTAAATTCTCCCAGTACCAAGCTCAGAAAATTCATCATCCATACAATGGGTCACTGCCATGCCCCTGAGGGAAGCTGGGCCAGACACTGAACCCTAAAGAGATCTCATTAGGAACCCAGAAGATAGGTTAGCCCAGACAGCCACTACCTCCTAGACCTGTCCCACCTTTAGATCCCCCATCCTTCTCAACCTGAAAAGCTCCATTGAGGTTGTAGTCCAGTGAAAGGATGAGGTCCACATCCCGAGTGGGCTGCAGGAGGGGTGGGCAGCTAGTATTGATGAAGTAGCCAACATCCAGCAGGCAGAGGAGGGGCTCCGTCGGTGTCAGCTGGTTAGGGAGTCCGTCCAGTTTGGTAGCTGCAAGGGTTTGGGGATGGGGTGGGAGAGACCGCAACAGCTGCCTGCTGCAGGCTGACGGCCTCTGCCCCTGGCCCTGGCTCTCTGGCCAGACATCACTAGAAAAGGGGAACCTGCAGCCTCACAGCCCACACTGAGATACCTAGAGGAATAGGGGGCATCTGCACCGGAAACCCGAGGCTCAGGCCGGCACGGAGGCTAGAAAGCTAAAATTAAGCAGGAAAACTGATACCTTTCCAGGCAGAGAAGTGAGGGTGCTGGAAATAGTCCTCGTGGAAATGGAGGCCACGCAGGAAATTGTGGGTGGCCTGGGCAAGTGGGCGCTTCGTCAGGAGATCAGTGAAAAACTCAGCAATCCTGCCAGTTGTTGTGGGCGGTTCTTGTATCTTCAGATGGGGGACCTGCTCTTTATCTGCACAGTAAAGAATGTGGGGTGAGGGGATGGGGTGTCTGTCAAGAAATGGGGACCTCTGGCCCTTCATCCCAGTCTCTGAGGTGACACAGGGGAAGCAGTTGAAATCTTCCTTCACAGTGCTCCAAAGGCTTCCTGTTGGCAGGTCCCTCTGTATTCTCTAAAGGAGCCCAAGCACCTACCCAGGGTGGCCTGATCCTGGGCCCAGCGATCCCAGAACTGGTCTGGCTCTGAGGCCCAGTACAAGCTGTCTTGGAGGCTGGCTGCAAACAGGTTGCTCCAGATACCTGTGAGAGGGACAGGAGGGGAAGATTCGCCCACCGCTGTCACGGTCAGACCCTTCCCCACGGCCTGTCCTGGACCAGGAAGTGTTTCCATGGCAGGGCGAAACCTTCCCCTTGCCAGGGCCTGTTCTCCCAGCCTCCTAGTCCGTCAGCCTCCAGACTCCTCACCTTCCAGGAAGCAGATGCGGGATTCAGGAAGCTGCTTCATCAGCCGCCCCATGAAGAACTCGGAGCCAAAGAGCTCGGAGGGGATGAAGGCCCCGTACTTGGGGAAGCCCACCTCGTAGGGGGAGAATTCGCACCATTCTGTGAGTAGGTCACATATGTCAGCCATGGAGCCAAGGCCCTCAGACTCCTGCCATGGGCAGACTCCCTCAGGCAACCTGGGGACCAGAGGCTCAGGCCTTATCCTATGATGTAAGCACAGGACCTAAGTCTCTGCCCAGTCCCAAAGGTGGGGGACTCGGCAGAATGACAGTCTCTGGAACGTAGGCCAAGGGAAGGGGGGGCATGCGAGCCCTCTCTTACGTGCACTCCTAGTTACCCTGCACCCCACCGCCCACAAGAGCACAGGTCCCAGCTCTGGAGCCACTCACCCCCAAATTCAAAGGTTGTCAAGCCCTGTTCCTTGCTGTTGAGGGCACAGTAGATGGGCATAGGGTTCTGGCCTCGACTCAGGGCTTCCCGCTGATCTGAGAGTTTGTGTTCATGGGGCTGAGGGAAAGAAAACCACAATCTATGTCCACAGCTCCTTGGTATATGGAGCCTTTTTGCTTGTCACCTGGGGATGGGACCATCTGGGGCTCCTGCCCTAAATTTGCCCACTGTGGCCCACCCCTCCCCACACCTCATCATGCAGCAGTGCCTCGTTGATGAGGGCCCACAGATTGGTAAAGCAGGTCGGGTGGCCGAGGCGGGCGCGCTCAGCCAACTCCTGCCGGTATCTCCGCAGCTTGCTGGGGGCCAGAGCACCCAGCTTGCTCTTTGTCACCTGGGTCTTCATCAGCTCGGTGGGCCCTGCTAGGTCTTTCTGGGACCACTCTGGGTCCTCATAGAGATTGGCCAAGGCCCTGGGGAAAGCCAGAGCCCAGAGTTAGGGGTGTTGTCACTGAAGAACCCATCTGGCCTTCACGCACCTCAGGCTTGCCGTCAATCCAGTTACTCAGAGGCCTATGGGACCTAAGAACTCTTGACTGGGGCTTTCTCCTGTGACCCACCTGCCGCCTGCCAGCCCAAGCATTCAACCCACCACTAGCTCACCAGGTAGAACCTGACGCCCCTGTGATATAGGAGACGCAATCCAAAAGGCCCAGCTCCCTCAAGCCAGCCAGCTGCCCGTATAAGGACGTCATTGCCCGGATTCCACCGCCAGTGGCCATCACAGCGACCACCGGGATCTGGAAGAGAGGACAGCCAGGTTCAGAGAGGCCTGTGAGAGAGGGAAAGCCACACCCTGGGAAGAGGACACAGCAGTCAAGATGTGATAAGGTCTTGGGACCAGCTGAGTCAATGCTGGTGAAGAGAATCTATTCAAAAACGTCTCCAAAGGCCTTGCTTCTCTGGGTGTGATGACTCCAGGAAAAACAGGCCTCTGAGGTCCAGGACTCATCTCTTCCTGCCAGTACCTACGGCATCTGGAATCACTTTCTAGAACATCCCACAGTCCCCTTGAGAGTCTCCCAAATGGCCCCGCCCCCTTGCTGGAAGTCATTCCCTTAGGAGATGGGCCAGGCTGATCTCTGGGACTGTCCTGAAGGAGACCAGCGCATACCAGGTGCCTGCCTCACTCATCAGTCAGACTGGATCCAGTTCCAGAACCGGGGCCAGGAGGGACCAAGAAACAAAGGGAAGGAAGGTAAAGCGAGCTCCAAGTGACTCAGGCAACCCCGAGACATCAAGGCAGGAAGTGAGCAGGGCGAGAGACCTGGGCGAACCAGCTCTAGGCTGCTCACAAAACAGCCATCCCAACATCCCACCCAATCCCACGCAGCCGCCACACCTCATCCTCCTGCAAGTCTTCGTCCAAATGCAGGGTCTGCTTTAGGGCCGAGGCCACCACCTGCTTCCTCTTGCTCAGGAAGGCCTGCTCCTCCGGGCAAAGCCCACAGCCCAACCTCAGAGCCAGCTCATTTGGTCTGGGGAGAAGGAAGACACCCAGAGGCAGCTCTTAGCTCAACAGAAAAGACGCCGGCCTCTTGCCCACTCTGCTTTCCTCTCCTCAGCCCTCGTCACCTCTTGCTGTGCCAAAACACTAAGGCTGAGGTGGGACAGACCCACACAGCAATGTCTGTATGACTCCCAAGTCCCAATGTAAGGGTCCACACACCTTGAACCCCACCTTCCAGTCAAATCTCTGTCTCTCACCTATGACTCCAAAATAACACCAGAGGGGGCAGGAAAGAAGGTTCCATGTCCCCACCTCTTCATGATGAGAACCCCCCCAAAGGCGAGGATTGATGGCAACTCCTCTTTTAAAGGCATTTAGGTCCTTCCACAATAGCTTCCGGAGTGAAGAGTGTGGCTTTTCCTCTTGTTGTCTCTGTCCCTCAGACCCTGTATCGCCTTCATCGCCCTGCCTGTTTGTCCATTCATACACTGATCCTAGATTTCCTAGGACTGGCACTAGGCAGGGCCCACCCCTCCACTGAAACAGAAGCCCAAGTGGAAACACTAAGAACAGCCTGTCTGTGTTGAGGCTTCCTCACACTCCACCTGTTGCAAAGTCTTGAGCACTTCTGTAGGGGTCTCATGGCAGACACCTGGGAGCTACCCCATCTCCCCCTCACTCCTGCCCTTGCTCTCCAGGCCTGGCACCTTCCCTCTTCTGTCTGGTTGCCATTCCAGTGCTTCCCCATTCCCCCAGACTCTCACCCTTCTTCCTTCTTCAGTTCTACCCTCATCAGGGGCTCCTAAAAAACACAAGCAACGCGGTCACGAAGGCTGGTCCCCTCCACCAGACTGCTCCTCCCATCTGGCCTCGGACCATCTCCAGATGGTCCTACACACTCTTGGGCCCCGGCCACCTTACAGGGACATCCTTCCACCCAGACCTTGACCTCAATGCTTATCCAGGAATGCCTGAGGACAGGAGTGGCTCCCAAAACAGGCCACTCATTCAAGACCTGGCTGGTCATCACCAAACCTATGCACACATCCAGCTCCCTCCTCTGGGTGACTAGTACCTGGGAGGTAGGGAAGACAAGCCTCACCAACTGCGAGGGCGGGAGGGCCTGCAGCGGCACCTTCAGCTGCTCGTGGGGGTCATCCTGAAAGATGAAGCGATGAAGACGGGACTCTCGGGAGTCATTAATTAACCCTCCTCTGTTAGTGAAGACCCCACCAGTGGCAGTGACAGAAGAGCAGCAGGGGCAGAAGCAGCAAGCCTGGCTGCTGGGGAGGTGCAGGGAGCGGGGCTGGGGATGAACAGAGCTCAGGTCAGGAGCGGTGCTGAGGAAAGAAGAGAGGTCTCAGGGGCCCAGGACTGAGGCATACTACCTGCAGGTTAATATTCAGTTCTTGCTCCCAGCCGGCCAGGCAATGGAAGCAGAAAGACTCAGTGCCCAGAGGGGCGTCCTGTGGACCCTCACAGGCCCCAGGAACCACAAGCTGAATTTTGCCCTCTGACCCTAGAAACAGAAAATAACCAATGCTGGGGATGGGGCTTGGTCCAAAGAGTTCCTCATAGAGCATATCATGAACTCCTTCCCTCCAATATGGTGGTGTGGCCTAGGTGGGGACTGGAGCCCACATCTCCTTTCTGAAGTTCAAAGGGAGGAGCTTGGATCCTGGGATTCCCAGTTGGACACCCCTCCCAACCCTGAATCCCCTTTGAGAACTGAAGCAGCCAGTGCAAAGTCACCCCATTAGAAAGGAAGAGGACACAAGGGACCGGGGTTGGAGGGTCTATCCAAGCAGATTAGGGACTCACTTTTTGGGGATCCTGTCCTCTCCAACTGAACATGCAAGCAGGAGAGCTCCCGGGCCTATGGTAGAAAAAAGGCCTCTCAGACATGAGCACCACCACTCTCAGAGACCCCCCCAACTGACCCCTGGTCTCTGTTCCCCAGCACTTGCTACATCATCCTCAGACACAAGAATTTGCTTGAGACTTCCTTCTTCAGAATATATATCCAGAGATCCTAAACTCAGCCTACCTGACTTGGGCCATGGTTGGATCAAGCCTCAAGCCCAAGAGAAAAGCAACTGGCAGCTCCTAGGGGTCCCCCAGCCCACCCCCACGGCACTGTTCCTCACTTACCACCAGGATGCCATTGCTGACAAGTCGCTCCGTGGAGTCGGTCCTGGAAAGAGTCCCCAGAGATGCTTCTTTGCAAGAGCTCAGGCATCGTGCCTAGAGCACAGATATTCCTCCTCCACCAGAGAGGGGCACCGGCCTTGGTATACTGGCACTGCCCCTCCCAGCAGCAAGCTATCCGCTGCCACCCCCCAGGTCCCTCAGGGCTTACTCACAGACTCTGCAGCCGAAACTCCACTTCCAGTCGCCCCTTGCCCTAGAAAGAGAAGCAAGCTAGGACTGCCAACCCAGATGCAGTGGGGTTGCCAAGGGAGCAGTGGTAGAGAAGGCCACTGTTCCTCTCTACTCCATCCGCAACCCTTGGGCTTCTCCTAGAAAGCAAGAATGTGGGGTGTAGGCTGATTCCTACGTGTAAAATCTCTTGGAATGACCGGGATGCCTGGGCTACTCAACAGAACAGAGGACCCTGTACCAGCTACTCTGAAAAGCGACCTCCAGAGTTGGGGATCCCCTGCTTCCCTGAACCTAGCCTTGCCTGAGAGTTCAGTGAGAAGTTCTGGCGCCGGAACTCCCCAGGTCGCAGAGTCCCTGCGTCAAACAGCACGGACAACACGGGGTCATCTTTGGTCAACAAGTCCTGGTCAAAGACTTTCAATTCCACGATATTCTGGAAGGAAATAGAGAGAAATGGCTACAGGAAGGAGGAGGGGAAATGGAAGGTGAGTGGAATAGGGAACAAGGAACTGGAAGACAACAGTGGGTGTATGGGATAGGAGTAGGGTGGGGCTTGCTGGGCTACCTTGAGCTGCCTGTGGATCCGGAAATGGAAGCTCTGATTCCAGACAGGATGCCTGCTGTTCTTGACTGTGCGTGTCTGGAGTGTGTGGCTGGAGGCCGTGGGCAGCCACAGAGTCACATAGCAGTCGGAGGGTGTCACTACAGGAAGAAGGAACATATGCCCATGATGGTCACATCCTCTCCGGCTTTACCAGATTTCATCTCCTGAGACTTTTGTCCACGGGACTGAACACCCTCTGCCAGAACCTCCTCCCAGCAGGCCTGAGCAGGCCCAGCCTCCTCCCGGCTCCCCTCGATGGCGCTGCTCTCTCTGCATCCAGCTGCTGCCTCCTCTTGCTCCCAGCACAAGGCCAGGGGAGCAGCACACTTACCTAAGTCCTTGGAGGGCAGCCCATAGGCCTGAAGGACACGCACGGTGAGCAGACAGGTCCCAGGAACCCTAGCCTACAAAGAGATGGGGGGCAGGTTTCTAGCAGGTAGATGGGGCTAAATGTGACAAGGACACAGAGGAGGCTGAGACAATCCCTCTAGGCTTAATCCTCTCTCAAAAGGAGACCCGCTCAGACCCAGAATCCTGAAGCAACAGGATCATCGCTACACCGACGTCTGCCCACACTTACATACTGCTCTGAGCCAGCTTACATTGAGGACTCGTTTATCGCACAGCCCTATGAAGGGTGCTTTTACCACCCCCAATCCCACAAGGAAACTAAGGCCACCCGTCTGAGGCTTTTTCCAAGACTGAACCCAGGCAAGCTAGCTAGTTAATATCTCATGCTCCGGGTGTAATATTTAGTCTTTCTACTCCAAGACCTCAGCATTCACCCCTGCTTAACAGCTTTGAGGCTATTAACTAGGCAGCAGGTCAAGGAACAGGAGGGGACTGTCAGGCCTCGGTCTAGCTGTTCCCTGTACTGCCTGGAAACAGTATCTGCAGAGCTGGAAGAGCGGCGACCCACCCAGACCACCCACTGGTTGCCGTCCTCCTGGTCTGATGGTGGGCTCCAGAGTTCCTTCCAAATCCCCTGATTCTGGGGATGAAGACACTGAGTGCCAGGGCTGGCGAAACCTGTGCCACCCGGACCTTCCTCTGTTCTTCAGTCATGCTTCTGGAAGATGGGTCGGGTTAGGGAGCTACAGGGTCAGGACCTGAGCTGGGGACATTTACCTACCTGAGGCAGCCCTGGGGCTCCTGCACTCCAAGCACCGAGTCAGGAGCATGGAGCAGGCACTTCCGTCTGGGGCCCTAGCACAGCAGCTGGTAACCTCAGTGCTCCCAGTACCAAGCCAAGGAGCTCTACCTGGAACCCATTACCAGGGCAGACCTCATTCCAGTCCCGGCCTCCTCGCTGGCTTCTGCTCTCTGTCTGGTCCTGCGACTGGCAAACATCCCTCCTCCCACCCTCAGAAGCCTACAGCTTCCCTAAGAAACAGCACCCATCAGGCCTTAGGTGGGGAACCAGTTCTGAAGCAGAGTCCCAGCCCTTGCACAGCCTTACCTGAGCCATAAGACCAAGTCTTCAGGATCGGGAATGATGGGGCAGTGACCACGGCCCCGGGACCATCGGCTTTTAACTCGAGTCACAGTGAGCCAGCTGGCCATGCACTCTTCTCTGACCCCTCCTACCAACTCCTCCGTTCCACCCAAGCCTCACGCCCACTGCTGACCCAACCACCTGCTCAGGAAATGAGGCACCTTAAGCCTATGTTGGAGCCCGTGACGGCTCCTGGAGTCAGCCACAGCTCCCTGGAGCCCCGCTCTCCTCGACTGTGCCGCTGTGCTAGTCCACTCAGCCCTGCCTTAGGGAGGGGATCATGCACAGCTTGCCCGGGGGAGGGGGGGGGACGACGACGGGACAACAGACCCACAGAACACCGGCCAACAGAGGGACCGAGTGGCGTGCTGTCAGCGAGGCCTTTCGCAACCTCCCTTCTGATGCCAGTACGACAGGAATGCCCAGTCTGGACTAAGCCCTGGGCAAAATGAGAGGAGTACCCCAGGCCCCATCACAACCTGGCAGGGGAGTGGCTGTCACATAAAACAGCCCTTCAAAGCCATGTCTGGGCGCCTCCACCCCTGGGGCTGGGTGGCCAAGGATGAGGCCTATGGATCGGCATGTGGGACACGGGCTCTTCCTGCTCTTCAGACTGCTCGGGAAGGAGTCTGGGCAGTAAACTAAACCGACTCCTTTCCTCAGAAGGATGGCAGGGCTTCACATACAAATGCAATGAATTTATGTCATTTTCATCCTTTATCACCCAATCTCATCCCTCTCCAAACCTGCTTTCCAGTCTCCCTTTACTTCCATCTTTTTTGCATGTGTGGCCTATTGAGTTTTATCTGAGTTACGTGCACTTCTTGCAGGATTCCAGATCCCACCAGCTTACTAGATTGCGATAGAGGAAGAAACTGAACAAAACTAGAAACAGCATTATGGCCCTGGGCCAATGAGATCCCAGGGAACAGTTACAAATACAACTGTAGTGGCTTGCATCCTAGGTTTGGATCTGACCCACACCCCCAATTGGGATCATCCTGAAATTTTTACTTCAACTTTTAAGCTCTTGGCAAACCATGGAAAGCAATTCAGGTGAGAAAGAATCAGAACACATGAATCACAAGCACATTTTATTGGCCACTTCCCCTGCCACCCCATGCCAGTTCTTACAGACATCACCTCCATCCCAAAACAGTCCTGCGAGTGGAACCATTATTATGTCTGCTTTATAGCTGAGACGCTGATGCCAACAGGAGTGAATGACCCAGGTCATGGCATGGCTGCAAGAGGAGCTGCAGCACCTGATGCCTGCTTCCTCCTCTTGTGAGGCAACATGCTCGGCACCCTCACCCAGACCTGCCAGGCACCTCCTGGTCCTCTAACGACATTCCAAGTTCCTCCAAGGCTAATCCCAACTCAAGCCAGAGCCTGGCCAGCAGCCAGCACATGTTCAAACTCCAGGCTACCTCCAGAATCAACCCAGTCCTGGAGGGGCTCAATGCCCCCACTAGCTGTCCTTGTAGCATTCACCAGGGCCCATTACTTGAAGCCTGTAGCCTTGGTGAGGGAGTCCACCAGCTGGAAGTAACTGTACTTGAGGTCATACTCCATGTCATACCAGAAATTCACTGTGAGAAGAAAAACCTGCATGTGAGGGCTCCTCTCTCAACCTAGAGCCACCCTCACCCCTAACAGACACCTCTCTTGGCCATAGCAAGGCCTAGTGCTTCTCACCAGCAATGCAGCCGTGGGACTGCTGGACATGGTGGAACCATAGAGCAGGCAAGTAGAGCAGCTCGCCGGCCCTCACGGTGCAGCGAAGGGCTTGTGCCTGACTGTAACTGGGGTACCGGGTCAGGTCTGGAGCCAAGGGGTCCAGTGGGATCCATGGCACCTGGAGATACAGCAAATGGCCAGGAAACATACCGTGAGGCCCCAGGCTCTCCAGCTCTGTTCCTCCTGAGAGTAAATACCATTGATCACCCCCCTATTCCTCTCAGCACCAAAAGACCACAGGCTAGGGTTTTTCAAAGCAGGATGCCACTTCCCTTCCAATCTTTCATGTCTACCCCCTGGGACCCAATCCCCTCCCCAGAGCACAGGCACAAAACAGAGACCTTCTCCATAGTTTCCTCATCCACCACCCTGAAGGTGCCCTCTTCGGTCAGTTGGTAGCTTGCTGGTGTGTACAGCTCTAAGGGAGGGTAGGAGAAAGGACAGAATAGTCTTAGCTGGCCTACAGCTTGCCAGGCCCTCCCCACCAGTCAGTCCCTGAGTTTTCTGGGTGCAGAGGTCAGAGAGCTGCCTGGGCTCCAGCCTCTACTGCTGGCTACCAGCTTCCTTTGGGTCATGTCCCCTACCATAAGGGATAAAGGGCCGGTCACTGGGTGGGTGTAACAAGAAGTGTTTCTCGCCGGAGACCACACAGTACAGGTTCTCATAGTGATCCTTATGCACTGCCAATACAGGGAAAACCTAGGGTCAGGAAGATAGAAGCAGCCCACCCTCCCCACAGCCCACACCCCAACACTGGGGTCAGCAGACTCCAGGAGATATCAAAGACTCTGGTGGGAATCACAGAACTCAGCCACCAAGAAGGTACAGCCAGTGGGTTTCTCCTAACCCCAACTCCCCACACCTAATTGATCTTTAGGGAGCCTTCTAGAGATCTAGAAGGTATGGTGTACCCCAACTCACAATGCCTTAGCTGTCAGGGAAGACCCTCCACTGTGTCCCATTCCCAGAATCCCAAAGGAAATGTGAGATGACAATCAGTCTTAGGGCTCCACTCCCTGTCTTTCCTTCCCTCTCTCTGCCCCACCAGCTACTTCCCCACCTCTGGGTTCCCACACCTACAGGATGTTACGGCAGCTGCCTCGCCCAGCCAGAAGTTCACAGCATCAGGCATCTTTCCTGTGGGGTAAATAAAGTATCAGTTAATGCCGAGCTAGGGACAACACTACACAGAGATGCTGAGTCAAAACGCAGGTGGGGCAAACACATGCCAGGAAGCCAGGGAGAAGCTGACGGCCCTAGGAGCACTTCCCATGGGAGAAGGAGGAACAGAGCTTTCAGGAGTTCCCATGATGTCAAAGCATGGGTCAGACAGGGGGGCAGCACCTGACCCTATAGAGCCAACAACAAAGGAAAAGAATGAACAAGCAGGCCGCCCCTCCCTTTCCCCCTTCATCCCCGTGCCCTGCCCTTTCCCTTCCGCTCACCCAGCGCCTCAGATGCCCAGGGTACATGGGACTCAACATCAGACAGCAGCTGGGGCAGCTCGGTGGGCAGGTTGGAGCACTGCTTTTGCACATAAAGGACTCCTGGGTGTTGGGCTTGGCCCTCCAGGACATCCAGCACGAAGCTCAGTGGCAGGCGGCGCTCAGCGGGCATCACAAAACGGTCTCCTCGCACGGCATCCGCATATCCATCTGGGGTCACAGCTACACTCACTTCTGTGGAGCCCACTGTGGTTCTGGAGGAATAGGCACTGGGCTTGTGGTCAGCTGCTAGTGGTCAGCTGCCAGCCCCTGCCCCGGGGAAGCCCTTACCTTAAGTAGGAGAGGGACCACTTTTGGAGGGCCGGCCAGTGCTGCAAGGCGTTGCGGATGATGCAGGGCCTGTTGGGACACATCCAATCCCGGTAGAAGCAGAGTGGAGTTGGGGGCTCTTCCAGGTAGGGCACAACATGAGGTACGCTGAGATCTTAGGAGAGGGAAACGGGGGGCTGAAGACAGTGACGACCCTCTGCGAACTGCTGGCATACTAGAGCCCTCTCACAGAGGCCTGGACAAGGACGGCCACCCGTGTCCAAGGGGTCATTCGCAGTGGGCTGCTGCTTCCCTGCCGGGGAGGGACAACTGAGCCGCTGACCATGGCTGGTCAGGATGAGGCTCTAAATGCGCCTCCAAAGATGACACTGACCAAGCTGGCACGGACCCAGCACTTGGCCAGCCCAGTGTGGACATCACAGCCTTAAGGAGCCTGTGGTCTATCCAGGGAGATAAACTTCCAGGCGACAAGTCTAGACAGGTTAAGGGCTGAGGCATGTTCTGAACGAACAGCAGCGATAACCTCAGCTGCCACGTGCATTTGGACACGTGGGCAGTATGCCACCTGTGGGAATGTCTCCAGTGGCCCTGTGTCACCCTCACTTGAAACCTCTAGAGCTGAATGCAATGGTGCATACCTGTAACCCCAGTACCTGGGAGGGGACAGCAGGAGGATTGAATTTAAAGTCATCCTCGGCCACATAGAAAGCTTGTGGGCAGGCTGTGTATGTCCACCACACACATCTGCTTTTTTAAATTGATCTTTTACCTCAATCTTGTCATTGGACTGGAATCCTGCTAATTCTACCTCTTATCTCTCAAAACCTTCTCTCCTCTCCTCTGCTGCTTTCAGTCTTCACTCAAATTGATGAAATTTCCTTTCTGACCACCTTTCTTTAAACTGCCAATCACCTGCAAATAATCCTACACTCCCCCCTACTTTGTGTTTCTCCTTTATCATTGCCTTCGAAGACTATGCCACCCTGACTAGGCCTGATCTTGTTCAATCTTCCTGACACACTATATATTTGTTTCACTCTTTGTTTACAGTTTGTCTCCTTCAGCAAAATAGAAACTCCATGCAGGCTGGGATATTTCTCTTGTTCACTGGTACATTTCTAGAACACCACCCTAGTACGCACTAGGGGCTCAGTTAATATTTGCTCAACAGTTGAATGAAAAGAAAGTCCTCCCACATCTTGGTTGGATGGTTACGGCAATAAATTAACTTTTTTTCTGGTGGACTCTCACATTCCCTCAGAGGATCTATTATTGTCTGGTTCCAGTTATACAAAAATTCAAATTCGATCTGATCTTGTCACATGCCTAATGCAGAATCCTTTGGTGACTTACCACTACTCCTGATAGAATACAGTCTGGCAACGGCATGTATTCAGAGAGCTCCATGACTAGGCCCGACCTACTTTTCCAGTCTGATTTGGTCCCGTCTCATGTCTACCCCTTGACTGCACGCCCTCCCTCTACCTCAGGAGGTACAAGACTCTGTCATGCTCTTCACTCGCACTGGAAGGCCCAGAGCACAAGGCTTTGCTTTGTCAGTTTCTTCTAACCAAAATGCTTCGACCCCAGTCAGAGGCCAGTGCAACCTGTTCCAAATGGCTTCGCCACTCATTCTCAGCTCTGAGGTCCTTCTCTCTCATAGCCACATCTCCACACTGGCAACCCTGCCTTGCAATCAGTTAGAAAGTATCTTTAAATCAGAAACTGGAACTGAATGGAAAAAGACCCCAGAAGCCCTTAGGAACAGCAAAGGAAAGAGCTGCTTCGTGGAGTTGCTGCCCTGGATGGGATCTGCCAAGCAGACATTTCTTCTAGAAAGAAGCAATGCAGCCCCACGGAGTCACCTTCCGAGAAGGGATCAAGAGCTCCATACAACTCCATGTAGTACTCCTTGAACCCAAGGCCTCAGCATGATATGTGAACACTACAATGCGCGATAGTCTGGCATTTTTTAAATATATAAAACTGCCCTTTTTGGTGCTTTGGATTTTCTGCAATCATGTCAGTTTTATTTGCTCATCAGTTCCTTGAGAGATTGGGTACTGGGGCTTTGGGTTGAGAGCCATACAATTCCTTTGACTCAACAATTTTGGTAAAAATTTAAGTGACAAAAATACACACAAGCATAAAGACTTCCCCAGCACAAAGGCAAGAAAATGGAATCAGCCAACATGTCCATCATCAGAGGAATGGATAATGAAAATGTGATACATATACACAATGGAATATTACTCAACCACCAGAAAGGATGAGATTATGGAATTTTCTGGTAAATGGATAGAACTGGAAAATTTAATATTGAGTGAGTTATCTCAGATATAGAAAGATAAACATCGCATGTTCTCTTTTATATGCGGATGCTACCACTGATATTCTTGTCAATGTGTTTGGCCTGGAATTACTGTAAGAAAGAGCCAGAAAATTAAAAGACATCAATGAGTGGGAAAGTGGAAAGGAATGTTAAGGGGGGACCTTTTAAAGGGGAGATTTAGGCTACCACAGCAAGTAGAGTAAGGGAAGGAATAATTGGGAAAAATACATAAGGAAGCATGAAGGGATGGTAGATAGTAGAGACAAAGGGACTTAGAAAAACCCTAAGATTGTGGAAAGTAACCCCATAGGAATCTCCTATGCTAATATGTAATATGTAACATAATATGTCAAAACAAATAAACAAATCTTTTAAGGGAAGGAGCAAGAATGGGCAGTCCCTATGCAAAGGACCACAGAGTGAGGAAAATAGGGAAGGGGGGGAGCCCTGAACTAATCCTCTTAGAACCTAGTGACAATTAAAACTACACTAGAAGTAACAGGAATGTGATACTTCCTGACAAAATGTTGTTCAGAGAAGTCTCAAAGACCCCCAAACATTACAAGCTTTTGCCATTGCTCTTGGTTGCTCTCCAAAAAGCTGTCAGTAAGACCCTATTACTAAAGATGCAACACATATGGATCACAGAACATGGGCAAAATACATCAACTGGAACTGGTCTGAGAACTTCCTCCTTGCTGGATAGCTTACACAGTATCAAGGAATACAGTAGAAGCTGCTGGGGGAGAGAAATAATCACAGGCCTCATCAACTCATGAGATCTGCAAGTTGCAATATAAATCACCATGGCAACAGGTGACCACCAGTGTAATAGTGGCATGAATATCAAGGAGTCAACCAACAGCTTTCTGATTGAACTGAAGCCCCACTTGTCAGAATGGAACACATTCCTATTTCTGTTAAGTGGAAAAAGAACCTTAAAAAAAGGGAAGGAAATAGATCAATAGGAAAAGCAACCAATGAACTTACAGATAGGAAAAAAGTACACCGATGTGCTCAGTAAATAGCTATTATTCCCACAGATTGGAAGAACACTTAACACTCAGCCTAGAAGTCTTCTTCTACGACAGAGGTAGAGGATCTCAACACCTGACAGGATGCAGTGTAGAGCAGTAGAAGAGCAGTGAAGTGGACAGCAATGGCCGCCATAATGCAGAGTATCAGCGACCCAGCAAGGCTCACCCAGCATCAGGCCAACCTAATCTCTTCCCATCCTAAGACAGGGAACCTCCTGGAAAGGTGGGGGGAGGGGGGAAAGGGGGGATGGGGTGGTGAGATTGTAAGAACCTAAAGGTGGGAGAGTTCACCATTGGACAAGATGTCCCAATCAAGCAGAAGTGTTGCATCCAGGAACTCACTGTAGTGAGATTTGTCCTTACCAGACCTGCATAATGATTGACATCCCAACATGCTCCCATAGACTATCCAGGAACTCAAGAGAGATAAGAACATACAGTGGAAACCTTGGGGACTAAAGCTGGATGAGTGAAGGGAGATGCCCCTATCAGTGTGGTGGCTCAAAGAGAGGCAACTTGGTATGTCACAGAGGCCTCAACTTCCACAAGAGTAAACAAGCCAGAGGGAACCCTGGGGTCCATAGAAGTGGACAGGCAAATCTGTGGGAGGGAGTGGGATGAATTGATGAAGGGAAGAGAAGGAGATGGGAGGGAGGGGGGGATAGAGGGAAGCAGAGATAAGTATTCAATATATTTGTAAAACTAGAAAAATAAACACATTTAAAATAAAAAAAAGACTTCTCAGGCTTGCTATCTTTACTGCGCCTGTTCATAGCAGGCACACTCCTTCAGAGCGCTCAGCCAGCCCTGTGACATCTTCTACCTACTGCTGTGTACAAATGCAGTGTGCTGGCACAGTTGTCTGCGCCTTATTTAGACTGCTGTGTTTTACAGGACAGAATTCTCTTTGTGCTGTATGTTACATCCAGGACTGCATGGTTCTGTGTATGCAGACCAGAGAACAACGTTGAGTGTTTTTCTCTATCTTTTTTTTTTTTTTTTTTTTTTTTCCTGAGACCGGATCTCTCACTGAACCTAGAGCTCATTGACTGGCTAGCCTGGCTGGCCAGTGGGAACCCCAGATCCTCTGTCTTGGCCTTTCAGTGCTGGAATTACAGTTGGGCACCGTCATGCCTGGCTTTTACACAGGTGGTGGGGATCTGAACCCAGAACTTCATAGTGCTCACTCAATCCACTGAGCCAACTCCCCATCTCCTACTTGTTCCTTTAGTGATGCATCCTAAAGACACTGAGCATAGTCTAACACACGGATGTGCTTAAAAAGATTGTTAAATGAATATTCGTGTTCACTTAAGCATTACTGAAAATAAAGGGATTAAAATTACCCACACATCTATCAACCATGGATCATTATATTGCAGCACTGGCTCACAAGTGTGAAAGGAAGAGGGGTGTGGGATGCCCCCTACAACACAGGGAAAGTATGTCTAGTAGGTTTATGCAAATAAGGGTGCATAGAGAGAAAAACAATCTTTGAGGAAAGTTGGGAGTTGGGAGAGCTTACTTTACACTACACAAAGGTATCTTGTTTATGTCCAGGAAGAAATAATTTAATACAAAGGGGGGAAAAAAAAAGGACTGAAAACAGAAGCAGAGAAAGCGAAGGAAGGAAGAAAAATACAATCTAGCAGAAGAGCCAAAATGGCTTGAGCCGCTCCCTATACCCCGCAGAGCTTCCTAGGGCCCACAGCTTGTAGCTGAGTCTGAATTACGGCAGTTCGCTTCCAGCAAGTGTTCAGAAAGAGACCACCGCTGCCTGGGGGTTCTGACATCAAGAGTGAGGCTTCTGTAAGGAGGTCCCGCGATGCCCAGAGCCAGCTCCCACTAAAACGGTCAAAGCTGCACGGAGCCTTGGGCATAGAGGCAACTGCCACCCCCACTTCGTCCCGGAAACGCGGGAGGGCGCCGAGGACCGGCTCGCCGGCTGGGAGAGGCCAAGACCGCTCACGCCCACGGGCTGAGCGCTCCAGCGCCCAGGTCCTCGCGCGCTTAAGCAAGGACGCAGCCGCCTCTGCGCGAGTCCACTCACCCCGTGCGGCGGCCGGGAACGCTAGTAACTCCTTCCGCACGGTGTCCAAGGCCGCCTCCGCCATGAGGGCCGCGGGAGAGGCCCCGCCCCGCGGCACTCCGCGCCGGCCCCGCCCCGCCCCGCCCCGCCCCGCCAGGGACTCCGCGGGCCCCGCCCCGCCCCCGGCCCCGCCCCGGAGTTCCGAGCCCCTGTCGCCCTCCCAGAGCCCTGTCCCATGCTGGTCCTCAGCGATTCTTCAGTTATAAATGATTGCATTTATTGACCAGTTCATACATCGGTACAAACGGACACGTTAAAAACAGCCCCGCCCATACAGCAGGGGAGGAAACAGGCGCCACGGCCCACGACGAAGTATAAAAGTTATAAATAAGGGATTTTCAAAACCAGGATGGGACAAATATGAACCGGGAAGGGGGTGAATAGGGGAAGAAGGCGGCAGTTGCCGGTGGCCTCAGACATGCAGAAGGCGACTGGACGCCAGATTCTCCCCTCCTCCCACTAGGAAGGGCGGCTGCTTTCCCAACCTTGATGGGAATGCGGCTCCCTCCTGAAGGGCGGTCTGACCCTCCTTGCAGCAGGCACATTTCCAGCCCTCACAGCCTGCCAGGGATGCACCGCCTGCCCCTAGAGTTTTGGAGCTAGGATTTTGAGTTTGGCCATGCAGGTGGTAGAAAAGCAGACGGGCATGATTGCTGTGCTCAGGGCACTTGGGCTCAGCTAACAAGTACCCTCCAGAACCCAATTTCTTTAGAGCCTCTGCCCACAAAGCATGTGGCAGCCAAGGCTTTCATAGTCTCCATTTGGTACAAAGTCATCCTGTCACACCTGGTACAGAGGGAAAGAGAGCCCAGAGACACGTTCACTTCAACTCTCCAACTACTTGCACTCCTCCCACACACAGTTTACTATGCCTTTCCTCCACATCGCCCCTACTGGCTTCTAAATTCCAATCTATACCCTTACCTCTACCACTTACCTGTCGCACCTACCATTTACCCAGTGTGTCTCTTGACTCCTGAGCCTCCTTCCTCACAACCTCCAGTATCCAAAAGCACCCTTGGACTACCAGCGCTGCCTTTGAAAGGCGGTTTCCTTTCCCTGAGCCAGGAATCTACGGTCACCTCATACCAGCTGGGCTACGGACACAGAATTCAGAATTGGGTTTGCCATGCTGTTTCTTTTCATGTGCCTTACTAAGTCTCATGTAAGCCAGAGTGGTGAGACTGAGGCAGAACGTGGAGAAACTAGGTACATACCAGCCAGACAAGTGTTCTAGAAAGAGCATTTCAATCGTGTGTGAATTCATCTGTGACCAGTGTCACGGGAGGTGGGCCGGCGCCCTGTAAACCATGAGGGAGATGCCTACACAGGCTTTCAAATGAGCATCTCTCAGGATGCACGAAGTGGTGGAGCCTGGGGCTTCAGCAGCCTGCTGGGTCGAGAATAGAGAAGCCTAAGGGACTGAGGAAAGGAGACCAGGGCTCCGTGTACCCAGCAGAGGGCTTTACTGTCCCGCAGCAACAGCCCTCAGCTGGCTCTACAAGGCAGGTCAAGGGAAGAAGGGACGTGTGGAGGATAGACAATACCAGGGCCCTCATGGGGGGAGGGGAGGACAGTGGAATGTGGGGGGCTCAGGTCCTGATATCAACTCAAGTCTTCGAATAGTTGGGAATAACATGGAAAGCCAGGCAGCTCTGCCTTTCTGAACTGCCAGAAACTAGGGAAAATCACCCTCGTTCTGGTATCCAGGAAAGGGCAGCTGGTGTAAGAGGGGAAAGAAGTAGAGGTGAAGGTCCACAGTTGGCTGAAGGGCACTAAGTACCACATCGCCTCTCACCTCTACCCCAGAGTACCCTGTGTATGCTCCACCCCAGGAGCTGATCCCTGAAGTAATTTCAAATGGCTTCTAAGAAGAGCAGGCCAGCCCTTCCCAGTGCCCCCAGATGAGGCAGGCTGCCCTCCTACCTCTTACAGCACCAAGAGGACAGAGACCCAAGACTTATCCCACCATGAGCCACTAGAGGGGCTTCAGAGGCAGGAGTGCCAAGAAGTGAGTCAACAGTCAGGGAAATAAATTAATAAATACAGGGGCCCAGTGAGTAGCAGCTGGGAAGCTGCTTTGCCTCTGAGCACTGACCCTTGATATCCACTCCAGGCATCCTTGTAGGCTTTGGTGAGTGGAGGAGGGGCTACAGTTTGAAATGGGGGGAACATTCTCTTGGGGCAGGATTCTAGAACTCAGAGTCTGCGTTCCATGCGCCGCTCCACAGCTCGAAGCAACAGCTCTGAATATTGCTCCAGCAGGGCCTGAGTTTGTTCTGCTCCCACAGCGCCGGGGCTGCCACCAGGACTGGACAGGGCAGCCCCAGCCAGGGCCTCTAGCTCCTGCCGCACTGAAGAGAAGGTATTTCTCAGTAGCCGAGTGATTTGACTTTGCTCTGCTGAGGGTGTCTTACAGCTGGTCACCTGCAACAAGACACCCCCCCCCATCAAAGTAAGTTGGAGAAACAGAAAAAAAGACAGCCAATAAATATAAAAGGGGTGCTCTCCTTGAACCTAGTCTGCCTCAGCAGACGGGACTGGGTGGGAGTTCCACACATAGTATCATATGACCAGAGTCACTCTGATGGGTGGCCCAGAGGAGGAGCCCTTCACACCACAGAACCATCAACTTCTTCTGGCCACTCTTCCCAACAACTCACACAGACTGCAGACTGTACTTTCTCTTTCACAATTGGGCCCTGTTAGGCAGTCTAGGGTATCCAGAGGCTTTTTGGATACAAGGATACCATTAATGATCCTCTCACCTGTTCTGTCTAGCATATTCTTTAATGTTCCATCTTGCCTGTGAAAGAGTCCCTATCATGATTAGACATTTGGCTAAGAAACATCTACTAGCACCACTAACACGCTGTTTCCGGATGGTTAGTGTCCAATGCTTACCAAGCGGTATAGTCGCACGGCCTGGCTCACATTCCCCTGCAGCTCTGTCACAAGCTGTTCACACTGTTGCAGGCTCAAGACCAGTTCTGAGGATAGATACCACCCAGTGAGGTCCAGCAAGCTGCCCTTTAGGCCTCCCCACTCAGCAGTACTGTAACTAACGCTACCAGCCCTCAGTCCCTTTCTCATTGTGCTGTTCCCTCCCAGCACTTCCCAAAATACCATACAGACAAGGTTCAGAGGAAAAAGGCCAGCCCCAGCCCCAGGATCCAGAAGGCACTGAACAGTTAAGAGGGTTACAGGGAGGTCATGAAGGTTGGCAAAAGTGTCTCACCATCAGGGAGGTGACTTATGGACTGAGACAGGAGCAGACAGGACGAAGAACACCAAAGGCGGGATGCACAGAAATGGGATGAAGCCAGAGAACGGCCAACAGAGACGGGAGAGAGGATAGGGCAGGAGATGCGAGCTGGAGCCGTGCGCACCTGAGTCCTGGCTCAGGGCCCCTGAACTGGTGCATTCCATGGGGTTGGGAGTCTTCTCAGGGGGTGGGGGCTGCAAGCGTTCAGGGTCTTGGAGGAGGCTGCTGACCGGCAGTTGCTGAGCACAGGCATTGCTGGTGCCAGGATGAGCCTGGCACTCTGTCCTAGGTTTAGACATGGTATCCTCCCCGAGACAGGCCCGGCTCTCAACCGTAGTACGAGTCTTTCCTAGGCCTGCTAGGGAGCCAGGCTGTTCTGCCTCACTGGGGGACTGGCCCTTGGTTACAGGTGAGAATGTGGCCAGAGTAGGTCGGTCAGGTAATGGTTTGGGGATGTCCAGGACAAGGTGAGCCCGACTGGACAGGGCCCGCTTGTTGACTGGTGAAATTGGTATTGGTGCAGGAGCCTGAGGTTCTGTTGCCAGGCCTGGGTTCTCCCCAATAGAGACGCTGCGGACTAGCTTGGCCATAGAACTGGTAGTAGGGTTCTGGTAGGAGTGGGGCCGAGATGGGTAGCCATCAGACTGTGGCAGGGAGCCCAGGCCACCCTGAACATCCCTCTCCCGGGACAGCAACAGGCCTGATGAAGGCACCTCATCTGGAGAAGAGACAGAAAGATACAGGTCATTGAGCAGTGAGGACGATGTCCCTAGTTGCTACTGTTCCCCTGCGCATGCCCACTAAAGGACATCCAGTGGCAAGCACAGTGACCGTACCAGGCCCACCCCCTCCAGCATCCCCACACTCCCTGTACCCTGGAGCTGAGCCCGCTAGGATCCTTACCTTGTGGCACTACACTGTGCACAGACCGGGCTTTTTGGAGTCCAGCTAAGGGACCAGTTGTGGCCAGTCTCTTAGGAGTCCAGCTGCTGTCCAGGTTCTTACGGCGACGGGGCAACAGCACTGGAGTTGCCTCCTGGGAGCTAGGATTGCTAAGGGAGAGCTCCATTTCTGGGGTTGCTTCGGCGGGGCTGGCATCACTGCTTCTCAGTTGCTTACCAGAAGTGTGTGACACGTGGACAGGTGCTGACATTGGGGCTGGGCTTAAGGAAGCTGGAGATGGTTCCCTACAGAGAGGAAAAGTGGAAAAAGGCCCAGAGAAGTCTTAATATTACTCTTTTCAAGACGGTGAGACACTCACAGCACCAGAGGCACTAGTGGAGGACAAACATAAGGTCAGACAGGATTGGGGTGAAGCCAGTTGTCTCCAAACTAAGTGCAATGCACAGCTGGGGAGAGGAAGGAAGAAGCCTGCACGTTTCCAGAGACAGGAGCACTGAGATGTTAGCAGAGCCAAATGTTGTTGTAAGAGGTCCCTGTACCTGAGTGGGGGGGTCTGCCCCTGCAACAGGAACCGTGATGAGATGCTCCGAGACTCTGTCCTCTCCAGGGCCCGTGCTGAACCCCCTGCCAAAGACACAGAAATCAAGGATTGAGTCAGAAATCAAGCCCTTGCCCCATGTCTTGCCTCCCCTATACAAAGAAACCCCAAGGCACTGCCTGTTGGACCCTCCCTCTCAGCCAGGCAAGGAGGAGAGAAGGGTAGACGGCACTGAGCAAATGCTGGCCCTCTGACCACACCTGGAACAGCCCCATTGGCCAGGGTCTCAAAGTGCTGTTTTAGAAACTGTTCCTGGTCCGGAGTACGGGGGCTGCCTTCCTGTAGCCCAGAGAGGGCAGTGCCTCCCTCCTCTTCTTCCTCTTCTTCGTCACCCTCAGCTGGTTCTTCAAGGTCTGAGGAGATGCCATCCACACTTAAGGGCTCTGTGCTCTCGGAGTCTGGATGTGGGGGAGGGGAGAGGCATCACGCTGCACCCCTCTGTCACTAGAGCCTCCTCCTTGACTCCGGTCAACCAACCCCTCTTGAGTGGCAACCTCACCTTCATTGGGGTGCTCGGGGCTGGAAAGGCGGCTGCTGCTGTAATCCACAGAACATGCACTGTCAGGACTATGCTTTTCTGAGCCCCTGCTGCCTGGGTATGCTCTTCTCAGCGATCCTCGGGATGGGGCCTGTACTTGGAACTCACTGCAAGAAGGTCAGCGGGGGAAAGAAAAGGCGGTAAGCAGAGAGAGCAGCCCCATTAGACTCACCCTGGAAGCAGAGCTAGGGACAAGGTGCAGGCAATCCCTCGGTGGCCTCAAGGCCAGCCACCCTCTAACTGAAAAACACCCGGGAAGAAGGGAAGACTGGGGGCCCCCGTGGTTCTGACCAGGGCGCAATCCTTGCCTGGTATCCATGGTGGGACTGTCACCAGGTTCCGGGTAGACAATACCATCTTCAATGGATGCAGGCTCCAGATCCTGAGCAAAGATTCCTTCCTCTTGTGACAACAATCGGATAATGTGGGGACAGGAACAGGGTTGAGAAGCCTGAAGCTGAGGGGGTTTTTCATTCTGGAAATATACCAAGGGGCACTTATGGGAAGTTGCTGATGTGAGAAGAGGGCCTTAGAGAAAAGGCGGAGGTGGGTAAGGATCTAGTGAACATCAGCTGTGGGGAAGTGGATAGACACTAGGAAGTCAGACTGGGCTCTGGCTAGCATGTAAAGTTCTGTAAGAACATGAATTCCAGTCAATACCAAGAATCCTCAGAGGAGCCACCCAAGGCAAAGGCTCCTTTTCCCTCTCCACCCCAACCCCTTCTCTGCCCACCTGTTGCTATGCTGTACAGTCTGGTCAGTCCCACCCTGAACAAGCACAGCTGCACCCATGCTCAAGCCCCAACTGTTGGCTCAGGGCTAGTGGAGGGTTCTTGAGACCCCTAGAGAGCTGAAGAAAGCTGGCTCACCTGGCTCACATGTGAGGGCTCAGGGACCTGAGGGCCGCATTTCCCAGACCCAGACAAGGACACATTCAGTGAGTCCTGGCTAGGGCCACGAGGGCTCGGGACCAAGGTCTCCAGCTGTCGCAGGTCCAGCATGGAGCGAACACTCAGCTCTACACCTGGCTGGGCCCAGCGCCCCCTTCTTCTAGGTCCTGAGTTGGTTACAGGAACTGTACCCAGGAACTCCGTGGTCTCTTGTGCCTGATGGGAATCACAGGTAGAGAAGGAGCAACAATGAAAATTACAAATGCTATCAGTAAGCACTCATGCATCCCTTGCTGTTGCCAGGCACTGTCTGCGTGCTAGCTTGTTTCATCTTTGGCAACCACTGTACAGAAGAAGAACTAGCATTATCCTCCTTCTTATATATAAGGGAATCAGAATCACAGAGGGTTTCTGTGACTAGTTCCCATCCCCCACACACAGTTAAGTGGCCTGTAAGTTGGGCTGGTCCTGAAGAGTATGCTCTTAACTGCACTCTACACCCTCACTGCAGGGAGCTCTAGTCTCTGCCTTCGCCTGACCTTACACACCTCTGAACTAGAAGTCTTAACAGTCCTCTATTCTGAGGTGACTCAAAGTCTTTACAGTACTAAGAATACACCAGTATCCCAGGCTTGAGACCCCTGGCATGGTCAGAATACACTACAGAATCCACGCCACCATAACTCTGTGGAACTGCTACTAGCAACACAGTGCTAGGCTTGAAATCTCAACTTGGAACACCTGAAGGCAGGCTGCTTGGGAGCTTGCTCTCCAAGTCTTTCTCTTCCTCTAACACTCAGTAATACTTAGTAACTGGTTTTCTTGTGATTTTTTTCCTGTGACTAACTGTTCTGCTCTGAGCTTACTTCCTGATTGGTTCTTCAGAACCAGTTTCTCTAGATTTCTGCTTGCTAGACCCTTCAGTTTCCTGGTTTTAGTTCTAATCATGTAACTCACACATCCCTTTTTTACTCCCCACCTCAAGCTGCTCTTGGATAATATTGTTTTTTCCAGATCCTAGGGGCAAATCCAGTGGAACACTTCCCCTAGTGGTGACTAATCTCATCACCAGACCAAAAAAAAAAAAAAAAAAAAAAACCCAAAACACTAGAGCCCTCATCTCTAACTTGGGGTGGGGCCAGCTGCTTGAACTCTCCTCACAAGTACATGTGCAGATCCTACCCTCACTCATGTGTCACCCTCACTGTCTATACCCCAAGCACATTTTAAAGCAAATTTTAATGATAGCAACTCACCTGACTCATCTCCCAATGGGACAGACTTCGGAGCAGAGCTGGACTGGGGACTGACGCTAGACAGAAACAGGAACTCAGAAAGTATCTCTGCGTGCCCACCCCTGGGGCCGGGGCTTCACGTTGCCCCATCCCCTGTGACCACTGTGATGGCTCAATGGCTCAGCTCACGCTGCTCTCACCCCAGAGTCCCAATAAGGCCCACTGGCCACACCACCAGCTATGCCTACCAGCCTGCTACAGACCTGGCTCCTTCTTGGTACTCTTGTCAAGGATGGGCAGGGCTGGCAGCTCTTCTTCTTCAGTACCCTCATCTTCTCCCTCCTTGTCACTGTCTGATGAGAGAGCTGGTCCAGGAGAGGGCACCGCTGGAGCCTGGTGCCTGAGTCCAAAACAAAGGTGGTCATGGGGGAAGGGACCCACTGGGGGAAGAAGTGTGATGATTCTACATGAAAAAGAAATCTCGAGAAATAGACTGGCTGAGTGCCAGGTCTAAGTAAGAGTAGGAAGGTCCCAGTAGGGACCAACTGACTGAAGAAGGGAAGCCCAGAGTGGAGTAGGAAGGAAGAGTAGGAAGGAAGCCATCTCAAAATTGATCCATCTCTTGACCCATATTCTGTACTTACTGCTTGAGTCCAGAAGCCATCTGGGGAGAGGACGGTCCTTGCTGCTTGACCCCTCGCTGCCGCTGGCGCAACTCAGCCAGACGCTGCCTCATGCTGATGGTCATCTCAGAACTCAGGCGCCACACAAATATACAGCTAGGGCAGAGCACAGCACTGGGTGAGGCAGGCTAGAACTCTGGCGGTAGCAACACCATTACCCCTAACGCAACTATTTTCTGCCCAAACTGGCAAGGAGACCAGAGCCAACCTCCACTGCTAGGTCATATGCCATCAAGAAATATCCCTGTTCAGTGAGGAGAGGGTCAGGGTATGTTTGTGGAAAAGAGAAAGAATTTGTTAGAGAAACTGATTTCTGCTCACCTGTCCCCTGACACAGAGATGAGATGTTTGCAATCATTACTAAATTTCATGCCAGTGACAATCTCTGTAAAAAGCAAAGAATATGGTCTGTGAGGAGTTCCCAAACTCCTGTCTATCCTAGTAGTAAAAAAAGGGGCTGGTTGTAGTGGGGGTTGGTGCTATCCATACTCAGCAACCTTGTGCTCTCAGAGTCTGGATGTGGGGAAGGGGAAAGGTAGCGCCCATTGCTGTTCCTTTCTGCCACTCTGGGCTTCCCTTCTTTCAGTCAGTTGGTCCCTACTGGGGTGGGGGATGGGCAGAGTTGTCAGGCATCAAGAAACAAGGAAAGAATTCCAAGGACAGAGCAACAGGGGCTACAACTCACCTGAGTGACCAAACATAGTGGCCACACACTCGCCTGAGGAGAAGTCAAAAATGGAGAGGTTCTTGTCAGAACAGCTAGTGGCGATATAGATCCCTGAGGGGTCTGTCTGCACCTGAGAAGCAAGGTGTGTCGCTCAAAGAGTAGGGAAGTGCCACTTCCCCACCTCCTCCTTAGCACACTCTTGTCCCACAGAGCCTTTACCTTAATGAGAGTGCCGTCCTCACCCTGCGACCCTTTAAACAGTTTTTTCTGCTTCCCACTGCTAATGTTGAAGATCCTGAAACGAAAGACACTGTTCAAACAAGGAGTGAGGATCAAGCTCTACTGGCAGTAGCAACTCCAACATTACTCCAGATTGTTCTTCCTGGGAACTCCTTCCCAGTACCAAAAGGGTCTACAACTGAGATGAAGCAAATCACTCATTCTGTTGCCTCAAGGGCATTATTTAAAGCCTGGGCAAAAAGACAGCCATGGGGACTTAGCTGCATGAAAGAATGTGGTCAGAAACACTGAAAAGGTGATGCCCACCGAATATTTCTGTCCTGGCAGCCAATGGCTGTGTACTTCCAGCTGGGCTCCACATCCATGTCATAGAGAGTCGTCTTCCGTACCACATGGTGTGTCCGTGTAAACTGTACTCCATCTCCAGACTGTGGATAGGGCAGGGGGAGTGGGGAAGGAGGGAGTACAGGGGCAGACCCATAACCAAATGAATCACAGGTTCACAGAGCCCTGTTTTCATCATCCCTTCACCTCTGGCAACCTCAGGAAGGGGTACTCCCACCCCTGTCCTGCCCCTCTTAGGAACCTTACCCAGCACCTTACCTTCTGTGCAGTACGAAAGTAAATGCTCTTGTCTGCTCCACAGCTGATCATGCGCACTTGCCCATCACTGGCTGTAGAGAAGGGAGAGGGGGTTAGCTGTCCCCGCTGTTGCTACTACCCACCATATGGGGGCAGCCTACCCCCTGTCTTCGTTCCATATTTTTGCCCATTTAAACTACTCTACCCGATGAGCCAATCAATTAAACCAGGATGCTTCCTTCTAAACTCTCCATTCTTGGCTCAATCTGGCTGGCTCTCAGTCCCCTACATTGAAAGTTTGTATTCTACATACCTTCCCATTTGGACTCTATTTCCAAGTCTAACACTTCCCCATTATTTGGCAGACCCTTCTCATAAAAGTATGGGTGGTAGGTGACCAAATGTGTTACCACAATTGCCCTGTCCCCACCTGCAAACTTGACAGCAGTAATGGAAGATGAGTGCTCATCCAGTGTCTGCTGTAGACTATAATCCCGCCCAGCATCCAGCACGTGGATCAGCCGGTCCCGGCTTGCTGATGCTAGCAGCTTCAGACCTGGGGTTGGAAAAATCCTGTTAGCCCACATGTACCCTGAGTAGTCCCTTAACAATACCATGTAAAGCATATAAAGAGAACTGAATCTCATATCTCTAAGCTATAAGAATTGTAGAGTAGAGACAGAGCTGTCCTCTTCTTCAAAACCTGCAAAGACTAAATGATTCAAAATATTACTGGCCACATATCAGAAAGCCAGGCTCCATGCAAGTGGCACCAGTAGGAAGGACTGCAGGAGCCTGTACGATTCTGGGCTGGGTACTGAACATCCTCCATACCTGTGTCTGGCTTAGAGTACTCTAGGCACAATATCTCGGAGTCATGAGCTTCTACCTTTAGCATCTCACTCAGCGACTGTAGTTCATGGACCCTGCAAAGAGAAGACAAGAGGTTACTACCCGGCTGCAAGAACAGACACCCCCTTCTTCTGTTACATCTTCTCCCCAACTTTAAAAAAAGGTTTAAACTTAAAGAAAAATTGTAAAAAGTTCAGATGTTCTATACTTCCTTGCTCAGCTTTCCCTAACGTTAACATTACATACCACAATAAGACATTATCAGAACCCAGAAATTTATATACTATTATATTAACCAAATACCTTATTTACAATATGTCCTTTCACTTGATCCAGGATCTTACCCAGAGTTCAAGTGACATTTAATTATTACACCACTTTTGTTTCTTGTAGTCAATAGTAGTTTTCTCATTATTCTTTACCTTTACTAACCTTGATGCTTGAAGAGCACTGGTCAATAATTTTATTTTATGTAGCCCAATTTGATTTTCTTAAGATTGAACTGAGTTCATGCGTTTTTGGTAATAATGCCATAATGACAATATTAACTTCTTCTTAGTACTTCTTAGTACCAGCTTCATGACGTTGACATGTAGTTATTGGAATCATTTGGCTCTCCTGAGCTTTATGTTATAAAAGTACTCTTTCCCTTTTAGGGAATATTATTTTTTTCTTTTCAAATAACCCCACCTAACCTGTCCTTGAGGACCTAACTACTCTAGCCACCATGGGAGGCAGTCATTACCTAGTCCAGGCCTGGCATTACCTAAGCGTGCCCATACGGTCTCCTGAAGCTAAATGCTGTCCATTGGGGCTGATACACACAGAGCGGATTCCCACGCGGGGATCCATCAGGGACCCATCAGCTTTGTCTCCTCCGGGCAGCTCGGTATCCAATAGAGCCTGAGTGTTCCCGTCCACATAGATGATCTTAATGAGATCCTAGTGGGACAGGTGAGAATGAAGAATGAAGACACATCCAGTGCTGGACAGTTGTAAGTGTAGAGGAATGCTGGACAAATGAATCCTAGGCTCCTAGACCCCAGTCAATAAAATCTGGAAGAACAAGGTCTGGGGACCCAGTTACTGACAAGAGGGTTGAAAGCTGTGGCTATGGGATGCTAAGAATGAAGTGGGTGCTCCAGGTATCAGGCTCACATTGCTGAGGATGTTTCGGTGCAGGGTAGAGCCATGTATTCCAGAGCTCTCTGTGTTCCACAAGCGGATAGTGTTGTCTGAGGAACAGGTAATAAAGGAACTAGGGGGCAGACAGGCCTGGTTACTGTCTTTGACCTCCGGGTAGACCTGAAGGGACAGAGGGAAAAAAGTCAGACTTTCATTTAGGAAACAGTCTTTGCCTACCAAGGAGATGGAAGAGAATGAAATCCAGGACAGAATGCTGGCTAAGACTTAGCCAGGTGCCTGACACACGGTGAGAAACAAGACATAACTGCTGTATCCTCTACATCATAAAAAGCCATGAGCCAGATACCGCTCTGTCTCCTGCTTACATCAGTTCATTTAATTCTTAAATGAACTGGACAAATTGGCTACATCATTACTACTTGGCCAAGATCAGTGCTCCCAGGATGAGACAAAAGGGCAGAGATGGGGAAATGTAAAGAACAACCAGGGACATAAGCACTAAAAGTCAAGTTTGAGTCCCAGGCTCCATGGCAAGAATGTCATAGGAAAATGAGGGCAGTGGTAGGAATATAAGGTTAAACTTGAGGTACCCCACTTTCCATCCTCATAATGGTACCCCAGCGAAGCCTGTCAGTCCCCAGCAAGCCCAGCCACATACCTCCACACTCCAGACACAGGAGGAATGATACAGAGCTGAGTACACTTTGCCTACTTTCTTGGGGTCCCTCACATCCCAAACATAGATGCTGTGGTCGTTGTACACACAAGATAGCCACTGATTGGTCGGATCAAAGGTCAAGGCAATGGTGTCTGGATACTTGGCATTGGCCCCTCCAGAGAAGAGGCGGCTGTGGAAGAAAGGATAGGGTAAAATGATGAAAGCTACACAGATGAAGCCACCTCACAGGGAAGGGACAGAACACAGGGCACCCTATCCAGACCTTCAGATTTGGAAGTAGACCTTGGAAAGAAGAGAGCTGACCCTAAAGGCCAGGAGATGACCCAGCACTGATTGCTAGGCATGGTAGTCTCCAGATAAATACTAACAAGTTTGTAAGACCACCAATGTCAGACAAAGTAATTTTGGGATTACATTGGGGTAAAATAAAAACATGATTGTTCTATAAATAAATACAATATAGAAATAGATATTATATGTATCATATATAAATATATAATATATAATAAAAATTATAAATATTAAGCACCCAGACAAAAATGAAATCACCATACAAACCACAAAAATGGAGCTGAGGTGCTGGAGCACTTTTACAGTGCTTGCAGCAAAGGCCTGAGGGCCTGAGTTCTCTCTCTGGAACTCATGTAAAGATAGATGAAAACAACAGACACCATTCAGTTGAATTCTGACCTTCACATGCACATCACAGTGTATACATCCCTGCACTCACACATCATACACACAACCCTACCTTACACAAATAATAAATAAAAATTTTTAAATGGGGCTAAAGATATACCTCAGGAGTAGAGCACTCATCTAGATGGGTTCTAGTCCCAGCACATCTTAAAACTATTGTCATCATCATCTACTTAGGGAACTTATTTGACAACATAAAAAAAACTGATCAAACCCCCCCTTCCCTTCTAAAATGAATGATAACTACTTCTTTACCACGTGACACATTTACCCTGCACCTTTCCTTTTAGTGCTTAAAAATTGCCAAGACATGGGGCTGGAGAGGTGGCTCAGGGGTTAAGCCTCTGCCTTTCAGACGGAAGGTCCTGAGTTCAGATCCTAGACTCCACGTATAGACACCAGGCAGAAGTGGGCGTGGCCTGCATTTCTGGTCCTGGTAGGGCGGAACCTGTGAATCTCCAGGCAGAGTAAACAAGGAGGAGGTGGAGGCGGTCCATGGTGGTTCCTGAATTTGCCTGTGGTTCTACACACACACACACACACACACATATACATACACACGCGCACACGCATGCACACACAATTGAATTAAAAAAAGAACTTTGTTTAAAAATTGCCAAGATGGGGCTGGAGAGGTGGCTCAGGGGTTAAGCCTCTGCCTGCGGAAGGTCCTGAGTTCGGATCCCAGATCCCACGTATAGAGGCCAGGCGGAAGCGGGGGCGGCCTGCGCTTCTGGTCCTGGTAGGGCGCAGCCTGTGAATCCCAGGGCGGAGGAAGTGGAGGCATCCATGGTGGTTCGCGAATTCGTCTGTGGTTCTACACACATACACACACACACACACAGACACACACACAGGCGCGCACACATACACATGCACATGCGCACAGTTGAATAAATGATAATAATAATAATAATAAATTGCCAAGACATTCAATGGCAAAAGTATCTCTACTTCCTAATAGCATCTAATCATAAGAAAACTTCAATCCCTGAGCCACGGTGTGCATGTAGAGGTCCGAAGACAACTTTTAGGCATTTTCCTCACCTTTCCATCTTGTTTGCGACCAGGTTTCTTCACTAATGCTGTATAAACCAAGCTGACTGACCTTCCAGCTTCTGTAGATTCTTAGGTCTCCACCTCCCATTTCCCAAGGGAATTACAGACACTTATACCACTGCATTGAGGATCTGGGGATCTGAACTCAGGTCCTCAAACGTGCAAAGCAAGAGCTTTACCCACTAAGCCACTTCCCCAGCCTGAGTCAGTCTTACAATCATCTAACACAAGTCCAGATTTTATAAAAAGCTCTACCTACACCCACTAACTAAGAAATTCCACAGTATTCCATAGTGTATAGTAACTTTGGTTCTAACAAGTACCAATAGACCCAAATTCCTTTATCTACAAAGGTGCTCCTGGAAATCTACAGGCACTGATACTTTTTTCACTATGTTCTTTGAAGCACTGATAAGGAAGGCCGGGCACAGAGTGGGGTTCTGGCTGGAGACAAAGGGCCCACAAAGCTCACCTGGCTTCAGTAATGCTGGCAATGTCTGTCCCCAGGGCATGGGGCCTGGGCAGGGTGCTGAGAAAGTGAAGGTTAGAGGGGTTGAAAAGGCGCACAGTGCCATCAGCACAGCCGCAGAAGATGTACTCTTGGCTCACAGAGATGCAGTGGGCCACTGTGGTCTGTGGACAGAGTAATTCAGGTCAGTGAGGGCCACATGCCCACCCAGTCTTTTCCTCCCCAACCCCAGCAGCAACTTGTGAAAGAAGAAACCACCAAAAATCAGGGCAAGGGAAAAGCAGTCCAGCTACTCTGACTTGAGCCCCTCAGCTGTCATCCAGAAATGCCCTCCCTCCAACAACATGTGACCATAGAGTCCACAGCCCTGTGCATTTGTGGCAGGCGGGAGGGGACCAGGGACTCTTGTGAGGCATCAAGGGACAAAGAGCATAAAGTAGGAAAGGCCGAGCAAGGAGAAAGAAGCAGTCAGAGGAAGACAGGAGAGCCTAGGAGCACTTACTGTGAAGCTGTCTGTGTTCTGAGCAGAAGAGGAAAGCAGGGGAGAGAGACAGAGAGCAAGAGGATGCAGTTACAAAGACCACTAGGCTGGCCCTGGGTCTTCTCCTGGAGGCCCGTCCAGCATGCACAAAGCCCAGCCTCTTGCTAGAGTCCCAGTGCCAGTTCTCCCCATTTGAGACACAGCAAGGCCCTCTTTCCTGGAGACAGTTACTTACTCTGAGCTCCACCCACTTGTCCAGTAGCCTTCGTTCGCTGAATTCACACAGCAGTCCTGAGGATGTGATGCAGAAGGTGCTGTCTGCCTTTTTCCCTCGGCCACAGGCCACATCGGTGAACAGGTTGTTCCGCAGTTCCCCCAGAAGCCCTGAGCGGCCCAGGAGAGGCACCGTAGCATTCACCTGTAGACAGACACCTTATCATCCATCCTTCCATCCCAGAGCTGTCCCTAGAAGCAAGGAACTCAGTAGGAAAGGGAAAGTGGAAGTCCTCTGGTTCCTTGAGTCCACCCCAGCTCAGATAGATTATTAGGCTTATCCCAAACTCTATGATTTCCAAGCAAGCAGAGGGCACCGAGGTTGAACAGGACCCAGGCTAGGCTAAGTCTCGTCCCCTCACCTTTGAGGTCTTACTGTCATCAAGATACCAAAATTTGATGTGCCGGTTGCCTGCGGTGACAAAGTAGCTGCAATCTTCAGAGAAGGACACTGCTGTCACCCGACTGGACACCTTGTTGGAGGCCACCACGATGTTTTTCTGGAGGGACAGTCAAAGGAAGAATCAAAGCCCTGCCTCTTGGGGCTAAGAAAGAAAGAAAGAGAGAGAGAGAGAGAGAGAGAGAGAGAGAGAGAGAGAGAAAGAGAGAGAGAGAAAGAAAGAAAGAAAGAAAGAAAGAAAGAAAGAAAGAGAAATAGAGAAAGAGAGAGAGAAAGAAAGAGAAAAAGAGAAAGAAAGAAAGAAAGAGAAATAGAGAGAGAGAGAAAGAAAGAAAAAGAGAGAGAAAGAAAGAGAGAAATAGAGAAAGAAAGAGAAAAAGAAAGAGAGAAAGAGAGAAAGAAAGAGAGAGAGAAAGAAAGAGAGAAAAAGAAAGAGAAAGAGAGAAAGAGAGAAAGAAAGAGAGAAAGAAAGCGAGAAAGAGAGAAAGAAAGAAAGAGAAAGAGAGAAAGAAAGAGAGAAAGAAAGAAAGAAAGAAAGAGAGAGAAAGAGAAAGAGAGAAAGAAAGAAAGAGAAAGAAAGAAAGAAAGAAAGAAAGAAAGAAAGAAAGAAAAAGAAAGAAAGAAAGAAAGAAAGAAAGAAAGAAAAGTTTTGAGGATGGACAGCCAAAAGGATTTGTGATCATAAAAAGGGATGAGGAGTCTTTTCTAGAGAATGCAAAGGAATATGGGAAGGCACAGAGTCAGCCCCTGCCAGCAATGTGCTTGGAACACAGCTGCTATTTTAGCTTCAAATACTTTTGTAGAGTGAGACTAAGATCAGTAGAGTAGAGTGAAGAAGCTCAGGTGACATTTTTATTCTTCCACTAAGGAGAGTTGAAACCTGGAGCCAGCCTGCCAGTGACTCTCAGCATGCTTCTTTCATTCTTCTGTCTTCCCAACCCAATCACATTTCCACCTGGGTCATGTCATTTTTACTCCAAGCAATCTATAGGAAAGGAGTCAGGATGCTCTCTTCCCATGAATGGTAAGTACTCAGTAACAAACCAACTGCATTTTAGTTGGGCAGCACTCTACCTACCCTTCAGATCCCTTCCAGCTAAGCCCTTTTCCTCCTTGTACCATGTGTTTTCTCAGTTTCCCTTTTTTGTTTGATTGTTCCACTGCCCCTCCTCGCCCTACCATCCTTGGATCATAACATAAAATTATTTTGCCAAGTCGAGAAAAATAATTTTAAGAAAAGAAGTTTAGATGAGCAGCTCCCTGACTCCAAATTGGCACTGGGAACTCCACAAGTTTGTCAAGGCCATCCCACCTCAGCCACTCACCTTCCAGGCCCAAACATTGACAATCATGTCATGCTGGTAGCCCACAGAGACGATGTACTTGGCACTAGGGGAAAAGGCCACGCAAGCCACGCCGTACTTATGCTCTTGTAGCTCTGCCACCTGGCTATGCTCAGCCACGTCCCAGACCCGAACGGCAGGCATGTGCCCACTCTATAGGGAGGCAAGAACCAGAATGAAGGACTGTAGAAAGATATATAACCTTAGTCTTTCAGATTGTGTTCTTTGCCTTCTTAGCTTCTGGATGTTTCTCTAATGGGCCTCTGGCCAAAAAGTAAGAGCAGAAAAGGTGCAGAAGCAGCACAGTAAGTCTCTGAGGATGCCACTGTTCAGGAAGGCAGTGGCTCACGCGCTTGCATTTGATCAAAGCAGGCAGGCCTAAGAATCGCTCTTTCATGTCTACTTCTGCATACACACACACCCTACCATCTCCCTACTAAGACTGAGGGCAGAGTTGTTCCTGATGTGCTCTGCAGGGGATATCTGGGGATAAGAAGTGATTTAGGGTGGTGTTTTTCAAACTGTATGTCTAACAACACATATGGGCATTCCCTAAGAACTTATTAGAAAAGGTATCTGAGGAATCCCAGGCCCACAGACGACTTTGGGGTTTGTGACTCAATGAGCCACAAGAACCACTGTTTAAAGTACAGCATTTAAAACCAGGGTTTGGTATCAATTTACGGAGTCAAAGTGACAGTAGCCTTAATGGCCATAGGATTAGGAGTCTGTTGAGGGCAGGCCACTGGCACCGCACAGTACTGCTACCCCTTTTCTCTCTCACCTCTCCAGTGACCAAGTACTTGCCATCAGGGGAGAAGGCAAGTGCAGTGATTGTTTTCCTGAAAGAGACAGAATAGGCTTAGTGAAACACTCTCTTCCTCCCCCTCTTTCCTCCCATACAAAGTATCCGAAGTAGGTACAAAAAATTCAATGGCATATACAGTGCAGCCTATCTGGCCTCAGGTCCCTGCCTCTAGGTTCTCAAGATCCCAGCCAGTGCCCTCTGGAAGTCCCTGGAGGTTCACCCTGAGGCCAGGCCTACTTACCTGGAACTATTGAGGATATGATGCTGTTTGTGTTTCCGGGGATTGAACAATACAACCACACACCTGAGGAGATAAACGAAACATCACTAGGCTAAACGCCAAGTCAAAGCTCCTTCAGGAGCCCACCTTAGCCACTCAAGATGGCCTATCTCCACAGCTTCAGAGAATAAGAAGCCTGTATAAAGGACAGGGGACATAACAGGGACATAGGCCTTCTCAAAGCCTGTGCCCATATGATAGGAAGAGATGTAATATGGAAGAATAAATGTGATATGAATACACATGCCTCAGGTATGCAACCAGTTCTCAGGCTTAGAGTCAAAAGTTACTCATCTGTGCACAGAGAGATAAGGCCTGTATACATCAACACCTGTTGGGTGCAGGACATGGAGGGCATGCAAAGGAGCCAGAATTATAGGGCGTTTAAATAAGACTGGGGGTGGGGTAGAGTGCTGGAGCAGAGACAGCTTGAGAAGGCCTGGCAATATCTTACAGTATCACAAAACTTCCATCTGATTACATGGATACAAGCACAGATCCTGTCCCCCTTTGCAAAGGATAAGATAACCTCCAGTCAGAGGGCAAGGATGTTAGGGGGTTCAGATCCAGACTGACTGTCCAGAGACAGCTCTGGGAAGGGAAGCTGGGGGCCAAGGACCAGACAGTGCTCTAGGCAAGCTCCTTAGCTATGAACAGGCGCTGGCCTGTATTCACCAATGCTAGCACTGGGGTTAGCTGACAAGAGCAAGCCTGGAGAAAGATGAAGAAAGAATGAGCAGACAACTATTTTCCCAGACCTGAACTTCTATAATGAGAAATTAGAAGTAGAGTTAGTACAAGCTGCTAGTGCAATAAACCAACTCAGTGCAGATTCCCATGTATTCGGGACACTGGATCCTCCAATGGAGTCAACATGCCCCAAACTTCAAGGTCCAACAAATTGGAAGTCTTGAGTCTTGCCATCTCCTGTAATTTCCCCTATCAACCTTCCTCAACTGACTTCTTTCTTTTGTCCTTACCTCTCACTCTTTTCTGACCTCTTTCCCCTATTCCTTTCTCCTTTCACTTCTTGATTCCCGTTTTAGAGAGCTGATGGAAGGAGGGCTTTAACTATGACGAAAGCTGCATGTGGTAGCATATTTCTGTAATCCTAGCCTTTGACAGGCTAAGGTAGGAGGATCAAAAGTCTAAGACCAGCCGGAGACACAAAACAAGACTTTGCTTCAAAATAAATAAGTAAAAATAAAATTAATAGAAAGCCAAGGTAACAATGGAATTTTGTGTCCTATTATCTCTGAACAGATTTATGAAAATTATGTCAGTTATAATTTAAACTTTATAAATGTTGATCTTTAGATTTTAAGACTTTACCTGGGGTGTGTATAATACCCTTCAGATCTGCCATTATCATGAACTTGGAATGCAGCAAGTGTTGCACGGCTATTATTCTATGAACTATCTAATTTGTGCTGACCTGCCGAAGAGATGCTCTACAGGCTCTTCTCTCTGGCTAGTCTGACGAGTTGCAGGTTAGCTAGTTTTCTGACTAGTGACAGCTGACTAAGGACTTCTACTCTCTGAGAGAGTGCTCATCTAACTCAAATGACTTTATGCATAATCCAGTCAGATTCCAAAACAGAAAAATTCAGTGTTGAGGGCTCTATGATAAGCCTGTGAGTGGTCCCTTAAACCCTTCATCCCAAAGCAGCAAAGGCCAGTACATCAGACTGCTTATAACACTTTCCAAGTCACTACATACAGATTCAGTCTTCATGGAACAAAGTTCAATTCTATAGGGAAAATAGGTGTGTACATGTGTTGTATATACATACAATGCAGGTAGACAGATGACTGACTAAAGAAAAATGAGCAAACTTCCCTTTTCCACCCCTTTGCCTCAGTATAACAAATGTTCAGGCACAGTAAAGGAGAAAACACATATAGAAGGAGTCTTTTAATCTGAACTTTTATTCAGATTTTTTTTTGGGGGGGAGAGAGAGAGAGAGAGAGAGAGGTGTACAAACTATGACCAGACCACAACAGGGAGTAGAATGCAGATGCTGAAGTGAGGGTAGAGTGCCGAAGGTTCCCTGTGTACCTAACTTGTTAAAGTTTCCCCAATAGAACAGTCTATTCCCCAAACCTCTGAGGAGCCTCCTCAATCCAAGTGAACTTTCAGTAAGCTACCTGGTGAGCCAGGGAGAGAAGGGTGGGGCACAGTTGGCACCAGTCATTGGTTCTCCACCTCCGTGTCCCTGGGGCAGCGTGTACTGAGATCCTCGACATAAAGAGAGATGGGTTGGGCTGGCCCAACAGGCTGACTCCTGTAGCTCAGACCTGAGGGTGCAGAGAGCTTGCTTAGTCCCTGCAGGTGTCAGCTCAGGAAAGTCATATTGTGGAACACCAGTGCCAGGAAAGGCCAAGCCTTAGGTGCCCATCTGTGCACAGGCCCAGGCCTGTTGTATTCTCACAGAACTTTCCTCCTACCATTCTCTATCTTCCAATGGCAGAGCCAAATTAACACTCGGAGAGCCATGACTGGAGCAGCACACAGGGAGCAGGTCCAGAAAGTACAACCCAAAGCAATGAGACTTCACATTTCCTTTTCAGACTAATTAGAATCAGAGGGGCACAGGGGCTGACAGGGGCATAATGAAGGTCCTTCAGGCCCAGCTCCAATGTCACCCTCTAGCCCTATTTATTATTAAATCTCACCGTCCACACTTCCCATTGCACTTTGCAACCACTGCCTATCCTTTCCCTCAAAGCATATAGTAGCTTGTAATTTTCTACCTAATTTACTTTGGGAAAATGTTGATTTTCTTTAGATTGCCAGCTATGTGAAGATATTTTATGTTTTGTTTACCATCAAGTTTCCAACCCTAGGACAACAGCTACAAAATAAGTATTTGTAAAGAGTTATATAAAGTTTTAAGTTACTAACTTGCAAGACCTTAAAACTTACTGCTAAGAAACCTCTTCAGTAGCAAACCTATGACCCAGGGGCTGGTACATGGTTCTCCCACACTGCAGGCAGGATTCACTCCTACTCAAGGTCAACACAGTGGTTGAAAGGTGAAGATTGCAGAGTTCTAACAGACCTGTCTATTTTTACATTGTGTCATCTTGGACTCCTTCCTTTACTTTTCAAAACCTCAATTTCCTCCTCTGTAAAACAGAAGTATTATCTATTTCACAGAATTGTGAGACCTGAAGACAATGCACAAAGCAACCAGCATGGTGTTTACAGTAGGTCATAGTCGACATAACAGGATTTAAAATCTCTGCACCTCTGACTGTGCCTGTGAGGGTGTTTCCAGAAAAGCTGAACTGAAGAGGAAAGATTCCCTCTAAATGTGAGTGGCATCATTCCATGGGCTGGAGTCCTAACCTCCCCCCTCCCCACTGGATACAATGTGACCAGCTGCCACAGGGCACTGCCTCCATGACTTTCCCACCACGATGGATAATGCTCTTAAACTGTGGGACAAAAATCAACCCTTCCTTTTACAAGTTGCTTTTGTCAGATATTTTGTCACAGCAATGAGAAAAGTAATTAACATAGAAATTGGTACCAGCAACACAGAACTGTTGCTATGATAAGTCTGACTAAGTGGTTCATAGACCTCTGAAACTGGTTTGTGCAAGGAATGTAGAAGACAGTGGAGCTGCAGGCAAGAAGTCCTAAAATGCTGTAAGCAGAGCTCAATGGGTCATCTTGAGGAGGGTTTGGAAGAAAGAATGCTGAGAGAAATGTGGCAGTAGAGACCCAGTTTTTGAGATTCAGAGAGTCAAAAGGAATGTATTGGGAACTAGATTAGAGGCATTCATGTTACATTTTGGCAAAGAATCTGGCTTCATTCTGCCTGAATCTCAAGCCTTTGAGAGGGACTGAATTCAAAAGTAATGGATTAATTTGTATGGCAGAGTAAATCTCAAGGCAGAATAGCATTTAGGCTGTGGCATGGCTACTGTTCACTGCTCTAATCTAGGTCTGCTGTGAGAAAAAACAGCAAATAGAACAGAAAAATATGTGTAGAATTTAAAGTTTGGACAAGGAGGATGCAGAGAAAGCAGCTGAAACTATTAAAGAGATTCTTACTCTACACCAGTACAACAGCAAAGATGCCCTTAGGGTAAGACTCTACTCATTCAAGGCTCCAGCTCAACAATGTAAACAGTGGCTGCATAGGGGAATGGTTTCCCAGAGTCAGCCTCAAAGGCACAAGAGGACATTAAAGCTGTGGTCCAAGCATATTTCAAATTGGTAGGAGAATTTGTCAGCATAGTCTATGTAGTACTAGTTTTGCAGGCATGAAAAGTACAAGTACCCAGGATCTCTTTCTCTGCATCTAACCATCAATGAGAAGGAAAGGACTATACAGGAGGACACTGTAACAGGAAGTCCAACTGTGGCATGACATGCCACACAATACCTTCTGGAAAAGAGTCAATCACTAGGATCATACAGAAGCAGAATTATACACCATCTCTCCAGATAACTTTAGTTTTTCCAAGAGATAATGATGCTAATGTGTTTCCTGTGGCATCCCTGGTTATAGTCCTCTTTAGATACCTACCATCCAATTCCATACAAAAGAAAAAACCTTCTTGGGCCATGTCATGAGATCCACCACCATCTCTATTCTGGGACACTTTATAAGTCATTCCTTAAGAATATGAAAAAGACTGTGCGATAATTACTCTATGAATTAATTACGTGGTCCAGTGGCGCAGGGTATAAGTATAAATTTCTCTGTCCTGAAGACAGTAAACATATTTCTTCCACAAGACATGAATCTTCATGAGCAGCAAGATTTAAAAGCTAGGTCACAGTGGTGACAGTTTCTTACTCATTCTGCTCCAATCACCATGACTGCTGGGTAGCTCCTCAAACAAATGATTCCTACTTTCCCTAGGATCTTTGCACTTGACATTTTCTCCATCTACAATGTTTTGGTGAAAAATTTCACACGCTGCTTCCTTCTTGTCATGCTGGCATCAGTTCAAATGTTATGCTCTACTGAGCCCTGTTCACTCAGTCTTATGAGCAGCATCCTCACCAGCTTCCAGATATTCATTTACACTCTTCAATTACCCCGACTTTTCAGAATCCTTATCATTATCTAGTATTGCTTTGTTCATTTGTATGCTTAAGTCTACTCATCAACTTTAGAATGACAAGTTTATTTTGGCTCACAAAAATAAACTTGAGGCTGAAGTCCACAAAAGCAGTGATGTTGCCTGTTTTGTTCTCTGTTATATCACTGATGTCTGGCCCAGAATGGGCTTCTAATAAATGTGAACTGACCAAATGAATGAATGTATCAATGAACAAGCTGTTATGGGAAGAATGAAGGGCCCTGGTTTGAAATATGAAATATAGAAGGAAGCCAGAAGGAAATGCACAGGGAACACTGACACGTATATGTTCTCTATACATGATCCTATCATATACTAAGTTCAAGGAGTTTCCTCTTGGCTCATTTGTTCTCTCCACTGGCAAACACCCACAGGACTTGCATCACACAGTAAGAAGGTTTGTATTCTTTCAATGCAGATGTTTCTGAAATGTCATTTAGGATGAGTTTGTATGGGTTCCCACCGTAACCAATGATATGACATTGGGATCTCAGCATAAATTCCAATATGGGCACTCTCGGGAGAGGAGTTCCTCTCCTCTCCTCTCTAATTAAACAGTCAACACATTCTCTCTGCTGCTGGAAAGGCTCATGCTTTGTGCACATCCTATCTCAGTGGTCAAGAGCAGCTCTGCTCACAGCACCCTCCCTGGTTACACTGGCAATGGGGATCAAGAGAAACCCATTCTCAAGACTGACTGGCTCCAAAGAGACAACAGAGCTATGAAATGAGCTGGAAAAACAACAACAAAAACCTTCAACTAAGGCTATTCAACCAAACCAGGCCCCTCAAAAAGCATACAAGGGGACTGTTTAGGGTAGCAGGGAATAATGGTTAGTACTGATCATCAACTCAGCAGGATCTAGAATCACCTGGGAGACAAATCTTAGGGCATGTCTGTGAAATAACTTCTAAATTGGGTCAACTGAGGTAGTACGATCTGTCCTTAAATGTGGGCAGCACCATTCATTCCATAGGCTAGAGGCGAATGAATAAAGAAGAGAAAGGCGTACTGACATCCATTATTCCCTTCCTTCTGACTACCAATACAGACTGACTGCCCACCTTAGGGTTCCGCCACTATGCCTTCCCTAACATGATGGACTGTACACTCAAACTGTGAGCCAAAATAAACTTGTCATTCTAAAGTTGCTTTTGTTCAGTATTTTGCCATAGTAACAAGAAAAGTAACTGATGCAAGAGGCTTAAAGTAACAGGTAGAGGGTGGATTTCTTGTGAGGAAAACAGTAGCAAAGGAAGAGCTCAGGAGCAACTGAAACTGGACACTCAGCTGACATTCCTACAACTGCTGCCCACCCTCCTTCCTTATATTCTTTCGTTTCCTCTCAGAAAACTTTGTTTTGGTTTGATATTTGCTGCTGGGCCTCTGGGAGAATTTTCAGAGTTTTGTTTCTCTTCTTGTTTCTAGGATACCTGAGTTGGCTCCTAGAGTAACAAGAACAGCAAAAGGAGAAAGTGGGGGCTGGGGAGGTGTTAGGAAAGAAGGAAACGAGGGAGGAAAAGTGCCTGCTTGGGCTCACACAGACTCTAGTGGTCCACACACACCTTACAAGCACAACAGGAAACTCCAGGACCAAAAACCAAGAAAGGAGTCATTTGTAAAGACAGAAACAAGCATTCTAAGAAACTCAAAGGTCAGACAACAAATCAGAAGCACTGCCCAGGGCTGGCCCACACCAAGCACACTCAGGAAATCTCCTAAAGGGAAACAGCATTCCTATCTGAAAGGAGGTTTTCCAGGCACATACACTAGGGCTGGGAGCATCAGTTAACACAAACTCAAATCTTCAAAAGCTCCAGGCCTGGTATCCAGAGGTATGTGGGGAAGATGGGGGAGGGGGGCTTCCACTTTTTCCAGAAGGGCTTCCACAGGGTGCAGTATGCATAGAGCTGCACCCCAGGCCTTTCCTGCCCATTCTAGATCTAGCTCCAGCCCCACCTCCAACAAGAAGAAACCTGACTTTCCCAGGCTGAGGCAGGAAAGGAATGAGTGGAATTCCCCTGAGGCTAGCCACACAGGGTAATCCAACAGGACAGGCTTTTCATCAACTTGCTTTAGAAGGGGGAAATGGGAGGCTGGTTCAACCTCTGCCAGGCAGAGTCAATACAGCTTCCACAGGCCCCAACTACAGACACCAAATCCCACAGAATACCCTCAGTCTTCAGGGACAGAAGTCTCTCTGGCACAGACTAAGCTGTTGGTAAATTCAAATGGCAGTTAGAGTTTAGAGAAAAAGAAGCTTTGAAAAAAAAATAACCAGAATGTCTGGTCTTTACCCACCTCGTGCCATTTTAATAGTCAGAGCTCTTCATTCTGACTACTTAGACTTGAACCCCCAAAAAGATGCTGGCTATATGATCTTGAATCTCTAAACTATGGTGGTGACAAGAGATTCAACCTTATAGAGCTGCTCTGAGTTACATATATATAATTTGAGAGAGAGATGGGGTGAGAAGAGAAAGACAGAAAGAGAGAGAGATAGAAAGACACACAGAGACAGAAAGAAGTCACACATACGTACACCAGGGTGTACAGTTAGAGGTCAGAGGATAACTTCAAGTTTTCCCTCTACCATGTGGGCTTCCAGGGATGGACTGTGGTCACCAGGTTGCAAGCAGGACCCTTACTCACTGAGCTATCTCTCCTGCCCTGCTCTGAGTAATTAACACTTCATTCAAAGTGCTTAAAAAGTATCTGGCATAGATAAGGCACTTAATAAAGTGAGTTTTTTTAATGAAATGCTGAAAGTAAGCCAACCTGTGATATAAAACCATAAAAGCCCCAATGGAAATTACATCAGGGAACTAGGCATTCCCAAGTAACGGTGGAGTAATGAAAGTAGAGCAGTGGTCCTTCTCAAGTTCGCATTCCAATGCCCATCAGTAAAGGATATCAGCTCAGAGAAAGAACCCGAGGCTGAAGGAGTCTCCAAGCACTCAAAAGGAATACTTTTGCAAATCTAAAGAACCATAGTTAGGGATTCTCGCTTGTAGGAGCAGAGGAAGGAAAAGGCAACAAAGGAAAGAATATCAGCCCAATTCCCGATATTTGGCTCATGACATGGACGCCTCTCAAATGCCTGGAGTAGGTGAACAGTCATTACCAGTAACAAACAGAAAGAAGAAACAAGCCAAATGTTCATCAACTAAAAAGAACAGCAAATATGGTACAGCCACACAATGGAATATTATTTAGCAATTAAATAGAATGGTATATTGACATATACTATAACACAAAAGAGCCTCGAAAACATTACATCAGGTAGAAGTCTGTCATAAGAAGCCAAATATAGGATTCCATTATAAGATATATCCAGAATAGGCTAATCTGTATAGAAAGAATGTCTGATTAGTGGTTACCAAGGACTGAGGGCTTGGTGGAACAATCCTGGACTGCTAGTGGGTATAGAGTTTCATTTTATTCTTGTGTGTATGTGCTGGGATGGAGGGATTGTTTATCTTTTCTCATGTTTCCCAAGCTAGCCTCAAACTTGCTACATTGCAGAAGATTACTTTAAACTTCTGATCCTTCTTGTCTATACTTCCGCAGTGCTGGGGTTACAGGTGTGCACTGCCATACCTTGTTTGATACCACGCTGGGGATCAGTCTAGAACCTCACACGTGCAAGATAAGTTAAGAACTCCACCAACTGAGCTACAATTCCAGACCTATTTGTTTGTTTTTGACACTGTGTCTCATTATATTGCCTAGACTGGTCTCAAATTCCTGATCTCAAGTAATCTTCTGCCTCAGTCTCTCTGGGACTATACAACTGGTAGCATTACAACCATCAGGAGTTTCTTAGAGGCAATAAAAAATTTCCAAAGCTGATTTTTGGTGACGCCTACAAACCTCGGTGAAAAAAACAAATACATTCAGTTGTTTGTTTATTATGCCAGGTATCAAAACCAGGGCTTTGAAAATACTAGACAAAGCACTCTACCACTGAGTTACATACACACCTGGTCCTGAATTGTACATTTTAAATACATGATATCATATCTTCATAATGCTGTTTCTTAAAAATGACTAGAAGATAGTTACTAAATATGGTACTGGGAACTCTGTATAAGATAAAAATTCTGGGGAAAAAAAGATTATAAAGTCTATATGTATAATTAGGTAGAAAGAGGTATTGCAACAAGGACAACCCAATACCCAACAGAGAGATTTACCAGGGCTGATTATATTTCCCTCACAGAAATGGCATCAAAACATCAACCTAATACCTTCTAGAAGATAACAGAAAACATCTGCTTACTTCAGCTGCTCCAGTACAGTTATAAACTCCCATACAATAACAGTATCTCTTTAAAGACACTTACCCAGCTGGGTATGCAACTAAACCTGACCGGGGATCACAAGCCAGTCCTCTACCACCGGATACTGTTATTCCCAGCACCTTCTCCAGGGTCACCTGTCAGAACAAGACAGAGAAGTGACAAGTTATAGACAGTAGGTTTGCAAGGAAAGTAAAGAAGCACCTTTGACTTTCCTCTGAAGCACTATTTTTCTGATATTTTTATCTTCAGGAAAATGGAGTCAACTTCTTCAGGCTCAGTTATGACCAAAAGTCTCTTGAATGTGAGCTTTCATTTAACTGGTTCCATCTACTGTCACCATATAAAAGACAATTAGAGGGTTAAATAATAGCTCATGGCAAGCATTTCCTCACTCTGGAAAGGCACCATTGAGTTCTTGGGTCGTGAAACTCAAGGGAGGATCACTGATCTTCAGACTTTGCCAAGCATGAAAGAACAGGCCACTATGATCTATCTATCAAAAGCCAGAAAAATGTTAGGTATCAATTAGGTAACTCATAATATACTTGATCTTTACATTCCATCATGTTCTTTCCCTCCATCAGAGGAATCCACCTCCCAAATGTTTGTTAGTTCACACAGACTTGAAGCCTAAGAGGCAGAAACATGGCTAATGTTTTGCAAATCATAGATGCTTACGGTACTCTAATTATTATTATTAAGTCACAACTCCCACAGAGATGAAAGGGAAGCCAGTGTAAAGAGCTTGGAAATTCTGGGAGACACAGCACATGAGACATTCATCACTCTCATTAACAGTATTGTTCCACAATGTCTGCAGGCCACAGGACCCCCCACTGGACTAACCTCAAATTAACACTGGTCTTTCTGCTAGAAGATGCTGTATAAAATCCTGACTGCCTTGTAGACTCTTAATTGTCACTTCATCTCACCCTCTGCTACACATTTTGCTTGTCACTCTAGATTGTGTGTCTCCCCTCCCTCGCCCCATCCTTCTCAGAACTGTTTGTACTTCCCCCATCAGCCTTCCTTAGGGATGTCCTTATTCTTCCTTGGCTCAGAGACAGGAGCTTCTGATATAGAATGGACAGATAAACAAACTGTAGCCTTCTATGAAAAACTAACCTGAAGAGTCTCAGAGGCCCTAAGAGACAAACATGAACCAGAAACACAATGTTCACATTTGCAGCAGGGTAGAGTCTCTTAGTACAGGTCAGTTTCTAGAAAGGGAAATCCCAGAATCAGTTGAACAGCTTTAGAATATCTTCTCTCTTAGTATCACAAAGGAAGAAGTGCTCCTAGAAGTCCTGTTTAAATTCTTACCTCCAAGGCCATTTTAGTTTGAATTAGGTTGGGAGAAATATCCTGTGGTAAACAATGACTAAAATAAGTCTACCAAGATAGTACAGTTAACATCTACTCACCAATGAAAAAGGCCTGGTTTCAATTCTCCCAGCACATTAAAAAAAAATAGTAACAAAAAGAACAGAAAGAATGCAGGGTATGATGATATAAATACCTGTAATCCCAGCACTGAGGGAGTTTAGTCAGAAGGATTGCCATGAATTTGAGTGGGCCTGAGCTACAGAGTTTCAGGCCAGCCTTGGCTACATAAATATGCTTAATTTTTTTTTTCTCTTAAGATTCCCAAGAGTCTTCCATGTTTCTTGGTGAACACACTGAACTTATAAGTTATTCTTGGCCTAGCTGAGGCACTAAATCTAATGTCAGATAAACTAACTTCAGCCAACCTGCACTAAATTGTCTTGCAAGCCTGTCCTAATTACACCTCCTTCCATTCCTTTTCTCAACTTAATGATGTCCTGGCACAAAGACATCTGGCAGTGATTGGAGAACACAAACTCTTCCTGGGGAAGACTGTGATGATGAACATCTTGACACTGAGCCTTTGGTTATCCCTGAGGGAAGGGTGTTCAGGAACATTCCTGCTGCATTATGGCCAGTTGAAGAGATGAGAGGATCCTGAAGCCAGCATCCCCCACATGGACAGAAGAGCTCACCAAACCAAAACCAAGTGTAGTCAGCTTTAGGCTCCAAATTAATTTGATTTGAGGCAAATCTTTTAGATTCAAATGTGTATAACTTCCTATGTTCAAGTGTTGGTTCCAAAGAATCGGACTAAACCTGCTAGTTCACAGTTGTCTCTCCCTCTGATAGGAAGGCAAGGAAGTGTTCTGTGGGTAGAGAATCTAGTTCTAGAGAGAATTTGTCCTAAAACAAGTTTGCAATTTTCAACAATAATCTAAAGCAAGAAGGAGATTTGGTTTATTCATACCTTAAAGGTCAATTTTCAAACTTTTTTGTTGTCTATGAATACACAAAATATGTTTCATAAAACAGTGCTTACTTTATTACAGTATATATGTTAATATTTATTTATTTATTTACGTGTGTGTGTGTGTGTGTGTGTGTGTGTGTGTGTGTGTGTGTATCAGAGGGAGGGCCAAGGGCGACTTCAGGAATCATCATGGATTGCTTCTACCTCCTTTTTGCTTTACTCTGGAATTTCCCCAGCTCCACTCACCAGGTTGTGCACCCCTCTGCCATTTCCACATGGGCCCTGGGATCTGAACTCAGGATCTTCTACTTTCTTTTTCTTTCTTTCTTTTTTTTTTTTAAGGATTAAGGTAGAGTTTATTAGAGGAGAGAAAGGTAGGAATTCATGGACTCCAGACATGGAGTGCCATCAGGGGCTAGGGCGCCGGAGAACTCTTGAGAAGCAGGCAGTTGGAAATGGACTCATGAAGCCTAGGCATGGAGTCTATGAAGAGCAAGGCAAGGAGCTAGAAAGAACTCATGACACAAGTGCCAGGAGGGGCTAGGGTGCCCAGGATCTTCCACTTTCGAGGCAGAATCTTAATCCCTGAACCATCTCTCCAGCCCTAGAGTATATATTTTAATATACTCTGACTTATTCCATTTCATGAACAAATAATTCTGGCCATGGACCATTTGACCTACAATGGGATGAAAGATCAAGTTTAGAAAACCTACTGCAAACATTTCTTTTTGCCAGTCTGGGTAGCAGGCTCTGTCCACTGGCACCTTTATGTTCTTCCATCACTTTCCTCTCGGGACTCTGAACTGAGGAAATGCACTTCCTGAGTAGGAAAACCCCAGTCAGGCGTTTGCCTGAGTTCAAGACTTGGCTCAATTTCAAAGGATTTATGGGTTTGGGCCTTTTCTGGCTTTGTAAAGCAGCTATCCAAGAGAAAAAAAAAATTAGTTTCCTTTGGCTCCGCAGAGGGGGAGGAGCAGGAGAAGTACAGGGATATCAGCTGGTTTTTATTTTATGTTCTTAACTCAAACCAGCTTCCTGTTTGCAGGGAGTTTTGGGCTGAGCTCCACTATCAAAGGATCTGAGCCCCAAGCTCCTGTAAAGCCTCCAATTTCTAGGCTTATTTTGTAAGACTCCAACAAAATGGTTTAAAAAGGTCTCTCCCCCACTGTAAAGTCCCCTCTCTCCTCTCTGCTCTCTCCAAAGAGGTAGAGGAACTTTTTCTGGCTCTAGAAAATGAAGACAAGATTGGACACCCTTTGCAAACACCAGGGTTAAATGCCTGTCAAGTTCCTTCAGTAGTGTGCAGGTTTACACAGGCTTATCAGTATTGACATGCAGTTTGTCCTAAATTCAGTGACAGTGCATTGGATGCCTTCAACTCTGGATGGTGAGAGTACTTATTTCATGGTATCAGCACTTATGGAACCTTCTATCCTTATGGAGCCTATAAATACTTACCACTGAGTTCCAACTACTATCATCTCTCACTTGGGTTGGGACTCAAAGTGTTCTCCTTGTTTCATGCCTTGTCCATTATGGTCTTTTCTCAACATGGCAGGACACAGCAATTCTTTTAAATATAAGTGAAATCATGCCATTACTCAAAGCCCCCTAGTGACTTCCATCTCTCAAAGCCAAATACTTGACCTCAACTGACAAAAGCCTAAATCATTCAGCCCCTGACTTTCTCCATGAGGCCTTTCTCCTCACTTACTCTACCCCAGCAACTGTAGCAGCCTCAAGCACCCTAGACAAACTCCAGCATATTCTTGCACATTCTTTGGACTCTACAGCCCTTCCTACAGTGATTCATACAACCAATTCACTGAGCCTTTGGTCAAGATCATCTCCTCAGAAAGAGCTTTGCAAACGAGCTTTATTGCTATAGGTCTATATTTTGCTTACTCAGCCTTACTCTTCTTCATAGTATACAGCAGCAGTTAAAGACATTGATTTATATTATGTCCAGATTGTTAATGTCTGTTTTCATCATAATTGAAGCATTTTAAAGACAGAACCTAGTTGCTATGTAGCTCAAGCTAGCTATATTTTCAGCCCTTTAAACAGAGCCTTGAACACAACAAGAACTTGTCACATATTTAATAAATATGTGATTATCTGACAGAGACTTCAGGAACAGGGAAAGATCAGATATGAATAAACTCAAGAAAAAGTGGGTGTTTCAGGTCAATAGAGTTGCTCTCCAAAAAGTGTTTAAAACTGGTGTTGACTGAATGATCATGTCCAGTGAAAGGTAAGCACAAAGAAGCTTAGCAGCACAGGTAACATTGGCATTATTTATTTATTTATTTATTTTTGGTGATTTGCATGACTCTAGGAAATTTATGAAATTTTCTGTGAGTACTAGACTTACAGAAAGTACTTGGCAGTGGGGCTGGAGAGGTGGCTCAGGGGTTAAGCCTCTGCCTTGCAGGCGGAGGGTCCTGAGTTCAGATCCTAGACCCCACATACACATGCCAGGCGGGAAGCGGGGGCGGCCTGCGTTTCTGGTTCTGGTAGGGCGGAGCCTGTGAATCCTGGGGCAGAGTAAACAAGGAGGAAGTAGAGGTGTCCATGGTGGTTCCCGAATTCGTCCGTGGTTCTACACACACACACACACACACATACACACACACACACGCACGCACGCACACACATGCACAATTGAATAAATAAATAAAATTAAAAAAAAAAAAACAGGTGGGAATGGCGGCATGTATTTTTAGTCCTGGAAGGCAGAGACTGGAAAACTCCAGAGCAAAGCAAATAGGAGGTAGAAGCAATCTAGGGAAATTCCCAAAGTCACCCTTGGACCTTCACAAGCACACAGTACCCTCTCTACCTCTCTTTCTGTCTCTCTCTCTCTCTCTCTCTCACACACACATACACACACACACACACACACACACACACACAGAAAGAGAGAGAAAGATAGTCAGACAGACACATACAAAAAAATAAGTTCTCAAAAAAAAAAAAGCTTATGAGGCTGCACATCTCTGTTAGGCTGTGCCATGCTACTTTTCAGAACTACCATGCAGGGACCAGTGAGATGATGGCTCAGCAGGTAAAGGTGCCTGCACACAAACCTGGCAGTCTGGATTAATGGGGAGTTGATCCCATTAATCCAGACAGTAGAATACTGACTTTGAAACTAAAAGTTGTCCTCTGTACTAGTTCCTCTTTTCTGTTGATTGAGAAAACACCCAAAATCAAGCAACTTAAGGGAGAAAGGAAGATTTGTTCAGCTCACAGTTCCAGAGGGGAAATACAGTCTTTCAAGGTGGAAACGGCATGGCTGGTGGCTGAAGCTGGAGGCAGGCTAAGTCACTGCAAACATCTTGGAGCTGCCAAGACTCCTGCTGCAAAAACAGACTTCCCCAGAAGGTAGGGTGGGACTCATCCACCTTAAGGCCCACTCCCTGTGACTGCTTCCTCCAGCAAGCTCCACCTCTCAAAAGTGCCATGACTGTCCCAAACACATGGGACTGAGGAGGACACATTTCAAACCATCACATGCCACTCCTGGCCCCCACAATCTCATTATGTAAACTATACTCAGTCCAACTTTGAAAGTCTTCATAGAATACATTGGTAGTCTCAACACAGTTCAAAAGTTCAAGCCTCCTACAAAATCGAGACAGTTACATATTTCCAACACAAAATGGCACAGAATAAACATTCCCATTCCAAAAGGGAGGAATGAGGGGGGAATATTCAGGAAAGATTGGTCCATAACAAGACCAAAACCCAGCAGGACAAACTCCAAATCTTGCAACTCCATGTCTAGCAGGTGACCTTCTCATTGAAATCATCTCAGTTCCAAAGAGCTTTAGTTCCATCCCACCAACACAGCTCACTCTCTTGGGCAGCTCCTCCCAAGGTATACAACTCTCCTTGGTAGATGCCCTATGTTGGCTCTGGCATTTCTAACATCTTCACTCTCAATGGAAAATCAGGCTTTAACTCTACAACACAAACTGCCCATCTTGGGCCTCTAAACTATAGGCTTTCTACCACATGCTGCCTGGATTCTGCCATTCTCTGAAACCTTAGAGGAGGGATCCATGGCCTCCTCCCTCTTGCATTTATGATGCTTCGGAAGCCAACACCATGTGGACAACATTGCCAAGTTCTGCTGTAGCCCTGGGTTGGAGATTGGTCCCCTTGAATCACAGCTGATTCAGCTTCTCTGTGCTGAATGTAGGAAAAATCCCTTTCTCTCCTGGGCAGTTGCTTTAGGGGAGAAACAATTCCTTAGTTTGGAACTCCACCCTTTAGTTCATTCCTTCCAAAAGGATTTGCATTCTTATGGGTGGAGCCTTCTCTGAGAATCTTGCCCTCAGGACAGGGCCTCTCCTCTGATCCAAATGAAGAGCAGGCTTTGATTTACTAATGGATCTAATCTTTTCAACAGCTGACATTTTTTTCTCTGCCTTTTCCTGGTTCAACTCTTTTAAGTTTGCTATTGCATTTTTCATCAGTGGATCTCACAGCTTTTGCTTCTTCCTGCCCAGTTCCTTGTTCTTTTTCATAACTCTGAAGAAGAGTACTAAAAAGCAGTCATTGCCACACTATCAAGATTGTATTGCTTTGATATTTCCTCTGCCAAGCACTAGAATTTAATTTCAGGCAAGCTTTCAGGACGAGGACAAAACTTCATTAAACTCTCCTCCAACAAATGGCTCCATTTGTCACTTGTCCAGTTCCAAACATAGTCTTCATTCCCCTTTGGACCATCACAAGCTGGGCTTCCACTGTCTGCATTTCTAATAGCCTTGCTCTCTTTCAAACTCTCACAAGAAAGGCCCATTTGGCTCCATCTCCAAAACATAAAGGCTTTCTCAGTACAAAGCCACAAAGTCCATATTTCTCCCAACAAACAGTTCCAAAGGCACACTAGCTACATCATAGCATTGGCCATACTGCTAGCTATCAACTTCTCTCAGCTTCACAAAAAATTTTCACTCTTTGGTACTGGATTCTCTTAGTCTCACATCGCCACATCCCACTTATCTGGTACCAATTTTTCTCAACCTAAAATCACTTCACATTGTGGTAGCAAATGCTCTTAATCTCTCAGCAATACCCCACTTCTTGGTATCAATTCCTGTACTAGCTAATCTTTTCTGTTGCTGTGAGAAAATACCCAAAGTCAAACAACTTAAGGAAGAAAGGAAGATATATTTAGCTTACAGTTCCACAGGGGAGATATAGTCTTTCCAGGTGGAAATGGCATGGCTGGTGGCCGAAGGTGGAGGCAGGCTAAGTCACTGCAAACGTCTTAGAGCTGCCAAGACTCCTGCTGCAAAAACAGACTTCTCCAGAAGGTAGGATGGGACTAATCCACCTCAAGGCCCACCCCCTGTGACTGCTTCCTCCAGCAAGCTCCACCTCTCAAAGGTTGCTATGACTGTCACGAACACATAAGACTGTGGGGGATGCATTTCAAATCATGATATCAAATATCCTCCCTCTCTCTCTTAAACAAATAAGCAAATTTTATTTTTAAAAAAATGGAAGAAAGAAGAAACACTATATACATAGTGCTTTTCTTGGCTGCTAAGCATGGCAAGTGAGACTTTGGGTCTTGAGTTACTATACTATACAGAACTCCTATGTTAACCAACATTGAACATGTAACATGACTAAGATCTGAACTGGTTAAACTGTGAAGTGTGTGGTGTGTGTGTGTGTGTGTGTGTGTGTGTGTGTGTGTGTGTGTGCGCGCGCGCCTGCCTATGTACATGAGGTCACTTGAGTATGGGTGACTGTGGAGGCCCAAAGGTGACATCGAGAATCATCCTGGATTGCTCTACCTCCTTATGCTATGCTGTGGGGCTTCTCAAACACCACTTTCCAGGGTTAGAAACAGATTGAAACCACTTTCACCTGGCACTTTCTGGGGATCTGAACTCAGGTCCTTTTATTTTATTTTTTATTATGTATATCTTATACATTTTATTTGTATACAATATTGTAGATGAATATTTTACTAGAGCATGATATTTTAACTGATGAACTATAAAATATGTTAGATAAAGCTGGAGCTTATTTGACTCAGTGTTCTGAAGGCTGGGCAGTTTTGGCATCTAGTGAGGGTAGATGCTGTATCATAGAATGGTAAAGGCATCACATGGTAAAGTCACAGTATGCCAGCTTTTATTTCTTCTTCCTCTTCCTTTTCTTTCACTTCTCCCTCTTCTTTGTCCTTCTCTTCCTTCTTTTTCAGAGGGGAAGAGGAACTCAAGTCCTTTTATTTGCAAGGCAACGAACGGCTTTGGCCGGAGCCATTTCCAGAGATTTTGAAGTGGTTTATTACCCAACATGAGTAAGGCCACAAGATTTTTCAAACTTTTTGATCTTAGGACCTTTTCATGCTCTTAGACATCATCAAAGAGGAACTGAAGAGATGACTTAGGGGTTAAAACCTTTACCTGGCAAGTAAAAGGATCTGAGTTCAGATCCCAGATCCCATGTAAAAATGCCAGACATAAATGGCAGTGACCTTTACTTCTGACCCTGCAAGGCAGAGCTTAGGAAATCCCAGATCAAAACAATAAGTAAGTAGAACAATCCAGGATGATTCACATGTCATCCTTGGACCACCATAGGTACATACACATATACACTCAAAAGTGTACACACACACACACAATTATCAAAGAGGCTGGGGTTATAGCTCAGTGATAGAGTACTTGCCTAACATGCAGGAGGAAGCCTGAGATTCAATTCTTAGTGCCAACATAAAAAATACTACTTTGTCTGGCCCACAAAATGGCTCAGTATTGGATAAAGGTGTTTGCCATCAAGTTTGACAACCTGAGTTTAATACCTAGAATTCGCATGGTAGATGAAGAGACATGACTTCCACAAGTTGCCCTCTGACCTTTACAAGTGTACCATGGTATGTGTATCCTTCCCTCAACACACACAATAGATAAATAAATAAATGCTCAAAAAAATTTTAAAGCTATCTATTTTCAAAGAATTTTTACTTGTGCAGATTATATCTACTGATAATTACTATATTTAAAACTACAATGGAAAGTATTTTAAACATTTATGAATTCATTTAAAAGTAACAATAAGCCATTTTCATTATTATTTTATATATATATTATATATATATATAAAAAACTATTTTCAAAATAAGAAAAGTAGTATTTGTTCTAATGTCTGACTTAACAGAAAGGAGTTGGATCCTCACATCTGCATCTGCATTCAATCTATTGTGATGTCATTTTAGTTGAAGCACCTGAAGAAAAGCTGGCCTTATTTGGCTATATAGTTGAAAAAAAGGAGAACACCCTGGATCCCCAAAAGGGTTTTGGGATTCCCAGAGATTCTCAAACCATACTCTAATCACCTCCTCAATACTACAGCACCTTGTGTGTGTGTGTGTGTGTGTGTGTGTGTGTGTGTGTGTGTGTGTGTGTGTGTATTTCTGGATGTGTATCAGAGGGCACTATGTGTACCTGTGGAGGCCCAAGAGTGACTTTGGAAATTACCCTGGATTGTGCTACCTCCTCTTTGCTTTACTCTGGAGCTCCTCTGGCTCCACCTTCTAGGGTCAGAAGTACAAGCTGCCACTATTTCTATCTGGCACCAGGGCTTTGAACTCAGATCTTCTGCTTGTGAGACAGAGGCTTAATTCCTGAGCATCTCTCCAGTCCCAGTATCTGTTAACATAAAGAAGCAATCCCACTAGGGTGAGAGTTCAGGTCTCAAGCATCACTTGAGAAAACTGAGATGGGGAAGAGGCCTTATGAAAACAGCTGTCCTCAAAGTCCTGGATGTGGCCCAAAATTCTGCTTTTATTTGTTTGGTTTTTGCATGTGTGTGGTTGCATGTGTACATACATATGTATATGGAGGTCAGGGGGTTGGTGTCCAGAGTCTTCCTCAATTGCTGTCCATTATCAAAATAAAAGATCAATTGGAGTGCACTGACCAGCTAGTCCAGGTAGCCAGCTTGCTCTGAGGATGCCTTGACCCCACCTTCATAGCATTGGGATTACAAGTGGGCCACCATTCCTAATTGGTATTTATGTGGGTGCTGAGTATCTAAACTTAGGTCCTCACATGGCAAGCACTTTACCCACTCAGTCATATCCCCAGAACTTATTTTTGAGACAGGGTCTATGTAACCCAAGTTTTCTAGGGTTAAATGTAGCTGTTATGGAATGCTATTCTCTGAGCATGAGTATAACAGGCATTACCATCTCACAGTAGCCATGACTACCGGCAAAAGCTCCTCAACAGTCAGGCCTGTTGAAAGAGAGGGTTGAGAGAATCATGAGACCCTTGCCTGACATCAGAACTGCTTATGTTTTTAGCCCCAGGTGTGCACGGTCTTGGGAGTTGTTAAAAGCATATATAGACTGGAAAACTAACTGAAGAAGGAACTCCATCTGTTCAACTATGGGGAATTTATCATCCATAATGAGATGAAACTTTTTGGTGATGCAGCTGTTTTAAGGTCTCCCACACTCTTACAAGTAACCCCTGACCCACACTTATGTTAGAAAGTCCAATATAATCACCAGTTTGCCAAGCTAGACTTGAATGAAATCCTTCTTTTGGTCTGTTGCTGGTGTTCTCTTTGGGGTAATATGTTCATGTCTCCCCAGGAAAACTTAAGGCAACACTGGCCTTGAATTTGTAATGATTTTCTTGCTTCAGTCCCCTAAATTCTGGGATTATAGGTATATGCCACCATGCCCAGCATCAAGTTCTGAAAGAAACTTCACTTCTCATCCCTCAAGGTTCAAATGTTAAGAAAAACAGCCAAGAAACACCCCATCCCGAATGTTTGTGGCCAGTGACTTGGGACACAAACACCTCAGGCAGTTTGCACTCTGACCTATACATAGCTCTAGAAACAATGCTTCATGCACATGCAAAAACCCCTAACTAAGAATAGAGCATCCACTTCATACTCCACCATGATCTCTTCCACATCCACACTCTGAGAGGACACCCAATGTTAGACTAATACAGCTCTTGCTTTGGCAGATGGAGAGTGTTGAGATGGAGGAAACTCTATACCACCCTGAAACAAGTATCACCTTTCCCCTGAAGCAAGGCTACTGGAGGACATGATTTCACAGGTATCCTGTGAGAGAGCTTCCATGCCCACCATTCCTATTGCTAATAGTATCAAATTCTCATGAAAGAAAGGAGGCAGGCAAAGTCCTACCCCCACCCCCAATGAGATAAAGGTGTAACTGCACAATGGCCTATTCCCAAGAGAAAGACAGAGAGAAAATAACCCACATATTTAAGTGTTCTTCTGGCTTTCATCAAAGTAGATGGAAAAAGCATGTGGTTTATAGGTTATAGGACTACTTATTCATACCAGATAAAATAGTATTTTCCAACCTGAAGCCTGCAACCAAATAGGTCTTGAAATTCGCTTAGTATGCAATGAATAAATAGAACAAAAACAGATCATATAACATGTAGTAAGTATGAATGATGAAACTTGTTTCAGAGGTATGTGGGCATATTGAGTCACACTGCAAATTATATTAATGTGTGTTTCAGTCTGAAAAATCACTGGGAGTTCTACCTATTTTATCTTCAAAATCCATTAGGAAGTATAATTCATTTACTGCCCAGCAATCCAATATGTGACAAAGGTCATGAGAAAGACACAAAGTACTCAATGAAGAGGAAGACAGATGATCTCTGAACAGGATCACGGAAGAGAAACAAGGACACTTTCTTGGAAGGTGGCTGGACCTAACAATATAAATAGCTGGGTGTCTCTTGGCATTTGGATTTTGAGGGTTTAGAGATGAAGGTTTTTTTCAGAGTTTTGAGGTTGGGCATGATGTAGCACACAAAAGAGTTTTTTAAATTTAATTGTGTGTGTGTGTGTGTGTGTGTGACAGAGGGCACTGTGTGTCCCTGTGGAAGACTAAGGGTGACTTCCAGGAATCATCCTAGATGGCTTCTACCTCCTTGCTTCGTACAGGATTTTTCAAACTCTGCCCCCAGAGCCAGAAGTGCAGGCCGCTGGTTCTGCCTGGCATTTTTACATGGACCTGGGATCTGAACTCAGATCTTCTGCTTGCAAGACAAAGTGCCTCTAAGCCATTTTTCTAGTCCCATACAAAAGATTTTGACAGGTGAAAATACATATAAATAAATGTATAAATAAAAGTTTGGTAGCAGGAAATGCCAGAACAGGCAAAGACTGCTCAGAACACTAAGTCAAGAGAGGTAGAATGCAACTGGACCAGGCAGAACCATTTGTTTTTGTTTAAGACAGAGTCTTGCTATATAACCTAGCTTAGCCTGATACTCTTCATGTAGACTAGGGTGCCTTCAAACTCATAGCAATTTTGCCTGGACCTCCTGAAGACTAGGATTGCAAACTCTGAATGCCGAACTAAAAATAGTAACCTGCAGGTTCTGGGAAGCCATGGATGGACTTCAAGTAGAGGACACAAAGAAAGCTGTATTTTGGTGATGATGTGGCTAATGCATACATAGACAAGGAACCTAGTTACCAGTCTGTTACAATAATGAAGATGAGAAATAATAAAAATGTAGACCAGCATGAAGATGGTAGTAAACAAGAAATAATGCATTCAAAGGCCATAAAGCAAACAGAATTGGGCATTTATATGACTGGAGGAAGAAGAGAACTCCCATTCTAAATCTCAGAGATAGTAAATGAGACAGCCATGATCCCAAAGACCTGGGCCTGCAAGAAAGGGATGGAAACAGATGTTAGTTGGATCTGAGGAGCTTTGGGGATATCTGGAGGAACACAGAATACTGAACCAAGCATAAAGTTAATTTATGGAGGAGGTTAATACTGGACATAGATATTTAGATTCACATCACATAGAGGTGAAAAAACATCATGGAAGTCTGATGCGACAGAAGACAAAAGACAGGGAAACAGACAGAATTTTACAGCAATCTTATTTTTAAAGAATGGAGAAGATGAGGTACCAAGCAATTAAAAGGAGAGAAGAACCAGGAAGCAAGTGAAGGGGGCAGTTTCCAGAGGGAGAAGCAGTTAATATGTGTCTTGAAAGAAGCAAGAAGAGGATTCTTTTGATTTAGAGCCATCCACAAGAAGTCCCAGACCATGAAACAAAACACAATGCTAGGCTCTCTAAGCAGGACCTTGAAAGCTGTCTGGTTCTCTCAGCTTCTCTCCCACTCATCTGCAAAGACAATGGCACTGTAGGGAGGCATAGACTGTGAAGGTTTCTCTCTCTCTCTGTTTCTGTCTCTCTCTCTTCTCTCTCTTGGCACTGGCATGAAGTACCACCACTACACAGGGAGTCTGTCTGTGGAATGGACAGACTGCAAGATAAAGAACTTAGAAGGAACTTCGAGGAAGAGGGGCCCATGAGATTGTAAGACTCTAAAAATGGGAAGATCCACCACTGGCCAAGACATTCCGGTCAAGGCAGGAACTCACTGCAGTGAGACTTGTCCCTAGCAGACCTGCATAATGACTGCCATATCAACATGCTCCCATGGACTATCCAGAAACTCAAGAGAGATAAGAACATACAATGGAAACCTTGGGGATGAGTGAAGGGAAATGTCCCTATCAGTGGGGTGGCCCAAAGAGAGGAAACTTGGTATGCCACAGAGGCCTGAACCCCCACAAGAGCAGACAAGCCAGAGGGAACCCCTGGGTCCATAGAAGTGGTCAGGTAGGAATGTGGGAGGGAGTGGAATGGATTGATGAAAGGAATGGGGGATGGGAGGGAGGAGAGATGGAGGGAGGCAGGACTGAGTACTCAATATGCTTGTAAAACTAGAAAAATAAAAAAGCTATATACTATGAACATATAGCAAACCTAAAAAAAAAGAAGCATGGGGCTGGAGAGGTGGCTCAGGGGTTAAGCCTCTGCATTGCAGGCGGAAGGTCCTGAGTTCGGATCCTAGACCCCACGTATAGTCGCCGGGCGGAAGCAGGGGCGGCCTGCGTTTCTGGTCCTGGTAGGGCGGAGCCTGTGAATCCCAGGGCAGAGTGGAAAAAAAAAAAGGAGGGAAGCGGTCCATGGTGGTTCCCGAATTTGCCCATGGTTCTACACACACACACACACACACACACACACACACACACACACACACACACACGAGCACACATGCACAATTGAATTAAAAAAAAAAAAAAGAAGCAGTACTTCTAAAAGGCCAGCATCACCTAGGACTTGGCTTACTTCAAACTGGTAAGGAAACTCCAACAACTGAAATTGATGTGTTTTTGGATGTCATGTTTTGTTGCCACCAGTTTCTTTCTTCTCTCCTCTTCTCCCCCCCCCCCACTTCCCAATCCCACTCAGTACAAGTTATAAATAAATACCTGAGTTGTAAGCTATTCCAGACAAATAGTGGCTTGCTATTTCTATAAACAAGCATGCTAAAGACCTGTCTGTTCCAGGCAGAGCACTCCCTACCTCTTCCTCCCTTCCTGCAGGTTAAGAATAACTATGTTTGTCTTTTGCCCACATACTATACTTTAATCTCACAAAGCAGATTCTTCACCACATTCTGAAATTGCCACTTAGGCAAAAGCCACACAGGAAGTCCAAGGCCAGTAGGCCTTTTGGAGAGACTTAGACAGCTGGGCAGAGACCCAACACTTAGACCAGAGAAGAGAAGATCTTTGACTTCTTCAGAGTGCCATCTGGTCAGAGGTAGGAGCACATTCCAAGAAGGCAAACAGACCTAGCCTCTCACTACTATCTACCCACCATGGCTAGTTTAGAGTTTGACTATATGTACAACAAAGACTGCTAGAACCACTGACTTCCAAGCTCTTCTGTTCCACAGTTCAGGATTAGCTAGAGTTCAATCAGTTCTTCCATGCTGGGATTAAAATAGTCTCAGCTTCTGAGGAAGGTAAATTTGTCACTTCTTGGGAAGAGGTAATCTTAGAGATCCTCTAGCAATAAGCCCCTGGAGACCAGAATACTAGAGCAAAGGTTTCCCTGACCTGGCCTATCAATAGACTTACTTGAAGAACTTTTTTTTCCGCCCCAGACATTAGTCCCTACCCTTTGCCCACATCTCCTTTCCCCTGTCCTGCAAGATAAAATGCACGTGCATGAGTGCGTGTGTGTGTGCATGCGCGTGTGTGGTGAGTTCCAGAGGTCAATAATGGAGGTCTTCCTCTATCACTCTCCACTTTATTTTTTAAAACAGGGTCACTCACTGGAGCTTGGAGATTTGGCTAAACTGGCTAGCCAGCAAATTCCAGAGACTGTCCTGTGTTGATCTCAACAGTGCTGGGATTACAGGCATATACTGCTGTCTCACTTTTTCTGTGAGTGTCAGGGTTTAGATTAAGGTCTTCATGTTTATGTGGCAAATGCTTTACCTAAACCTGAGTCATCTCCTGAGCCCTTGTCTCCCTCCCCTTCCTTCCCCCTTCCTTCTCTCTCTCTCAACAGGTCTCCCTATATGTCTATACTAGCTCAAACTCCTAGGCTCAAGCAATCTTCCTGCCTCAACCTCCAAGGAGTTAGAAGCATAGGTATATACTACCACAAGAAATGACTTACTGATTAATCAGTACATTAAAACTCTCCAGAGTTCAGCATGACATCTTATAGTCTTAGCTACTTGAGAGGTAAGGAAGGAATGCTTGAGGCCAGAAGCATTATAGGTCAACCTGGACAATATAGGGAGATAAATTTGTGTGTAAAAGCTCTTCAAATGGTTTTAATTTTAATTGGCTTTTCCCATTTTCATGTATGGGGGGGATACATACATATGGAGGCCCAAAACTGATATTAGGAATCATCCTCCATCTCTCTCCCACCTTATTCTTTCTGAGCTTGCAGGCAGGGTTAGTCTGGAAAACCAGCTTGCTCTGGGGATTCGCAGTCTCTGCCTTTTGAGGCTGGAATTGTAGGTAGACCACCACACCCGCCCAGCATTTCACATAGGATCTAGGGATCCAAATTCTAGTACATTTTCTTGTGCGATAAGTACTCTAATCACTAAGCCATCTCCCCACCTCATAATCAGGCTTTGATCTGTTGTATTTAAAGCATTTTTTCATTTCCCCCCCTAAATCTTAGCTCCTGGGACTAAGAGAAGAAACTGGTGCTCCAAGTCTTGACAGAATATGAAGCACAAAGGATCTTGTGTAGAAAGTCTCTAATACTATCAGAGCTACCATTCACCAAACATATAATCTGCCAAGAATTGTTCTAAGCATTTCACACTGAGTATCTAATATATTATTATTGACAACTTAAGGGAGGACTCATTTTACATATTTTCTCTCTCTTTCTCAACAGGTCTCCCTATATGTCCAAACTAGCCTCAAAATCCTAGGCTCAAGCAATTTTCCTGCCTTAGAGTATATCCATTTTACAGATGAAGTAGGTAAGAATAAGTGGAAGAACCAGGATGTAGTCCTGGAACTGTCTGGTTCCAGAAACCACAGTGCCCCAGGGAAGGAGTTCAGATTTCTCAATGCCATCAGAATGTTGCCATTTTTGCAAGCGCACACCAGGAAGTCATCATGCCTTTAGGTGGATATCAGAGACAGACTGAAAAGCAAGACAGAATACAGAGGACATCTAGGCACACTGTTGGGAATGCCACTACAGCCCAGTTATTTGGGAAGTTAAGAGCAGCCTGGGCTCCATCTTTTATTATGAAAAAAGAAAGCAGGGTATGGTAACACACATCTATAATCCTAGAGCACTGGAAGTGCAGCAGGCCAGAAGAATCACAGTAAATTCAAAGGCAGCATAGGCTAAATAGTGAATTCTGAGCCATGTTGGGTTATAAAATGAATCCCTGTCAATATAAACACCCCCCCCACACAGTCATAAAAAAAAAAGAGACAGAGAACAGCAGGATAAAGTAGGGGGACAAGAGTAACCTCTCCTACTAGCTTCACTGTTTTTTTCAAAAATTATCAGAAATTATTAGTTGGCTAAACAAATCTAAAAGAAGAATTATGAACTCTCCTCACTGAGAATATCACAAAGAGGAAAGGGGGGGGGGGAGAAGAAGAGAGTTTCATAATGCCAGACTATCCCATGTGGTTGGAACATACCCATGACTGAGTCACACTGAAACTTACAGTCAAAATGGAAAGGTGACCAGTTTCCAAGATAACTGACTGTGATTTTGTATGCAGATGAAGGCAGAAATAAGGAAGCATCCGACTAAGAGAAATAAAAAGAGACTTTTGTTGAAGGTCCAGTTGTAGCATAGTCACCATCACAAACCCAAGTTCCCATGTCTCAAGTTCACAGCACAGCACCCAGGTAGAGGAGGCCTTGACCCTCCCTTTCTCTTCCATAGTTCCCCAAAAAGGAAGGATACTAAATAGGTCAATTCAAACACAATGATGGGTATAGTGGTGTGTGTATAGTGTGAGGGGAGATTTTTATCCTAATGTTAGAAACTTCTCTACAATAAGCTCAGAATTGCAAAGTCTTGTGATCTAAAAGTTTATCTGAAAGGTAAAGGGGCTGCTCTGGCCTTCACAGGACCCCTTAAGGCCTGTAGGCCAGACTGCAACGACTCAGTCAGCAGTTGGAGGCTTATCTCCTGTTCTTTGGTCAGGATGGCAGTCTTGTTTGTCTTTGGCCTAATCTCGGATAGGAAGTGATACCACATGGCTCAACATGCTTTTTCCCTAACAATATATTAACTTAAAGCTGACCAAACTATTCCCAACATTGCAGCAAAAACATCTTTTTCTTGATATTGCTAGGTGTATACAATTGCTAATTGTTTGAGAACATAGTAAATGACAAATGTCTTTATGTACTTCCTTGCATACTTTCCTATTTACAACTGCTGTTTACAATTGCTGATTTCTTTTTTACTTCCTTGTATGCTTTCCTGTTATTCATTTTTGAACTTCTTATTTTACAAGATTTTGCTGTTCCTTGTAATTGTCTTTATGGTTACTGATTCTGGATGATTCCCTAAATTTAACATATATAAGCACACTTAGCCCAGAATAAATATGTCTCAGCATAGTCTTGGTCTTGCTGAGGTTCCTCCAACCTAGACCTGGTTTCAATTCCCACTGATCCCATTCAGGAACCCGACAAAGACTGGCACTTATAGAAAGGGCCTAATTTTGACCAGATCTGGTGACATATGCCCATAATCCCAGTACTTTGGGAGGTAGAGGCAGGAGGGTCAGGAGTTCAGCTATATAGTGAGTCAGCCAAAGCTAAAAGAAACAAGAAAAAAAGGGCCTAATTCCTTTTCCACACCTGAGTTTTTCTCTTAATGGAGTGGTTTCTAACTTTGTCAAGAGGAAGAATGTCAACTATTCTTTGCCAGGACTACATGTGTAAAATGAATGTATGACCGAGAACATGAAGGGGTGCAGGGAAGGCTTAATGCTCCTGTTATCATGTTGACTTGTGTCATGAGATACTCCTGCCAAAGGGAATTTTTTTTTTTTATATATATGACATTCTGTTCTCCATGAAATGCTTACTTCCCTTTTATTCCCAATACCTTTAGGCCTTTACTATCTTCCTGGATGTAGTAATGACTTCAAGTCAGCTCCCTTCCTGTGTGTCTGTCCTCACTCAAAACAAAACAAAACACCCTCCTCCTCCCCAAAAAATAAACCCCAAACTTTCAAGGGAGTTGGACCAGTGAGATAATTCAACAGTAAGGTACCTGCTCACAAACCTGAGCCTTAGAAATCCATGTGGTGGAAGGAGAGAACTGACTTCCAAAAGTTGTCCTCTGCCCTCCATCTGTGCATGTGTACACTTTTCTCTCTCTTTTTCCTCTCTCAAATAAATGAATAAAATATTAAAAACACTTTCAAGGATGCCTAACTGTCTATTAAATAAAGCAGAAAATGTCTTAATAGCCCAGCATCACCACCCTACTTCTATTTCCTACTACTCACCAAAATGAAAAATGTACATTTTTGTCAGTCTGGATTATTCATTATTCTCAAAAGGAGCTTCAAGCTTTAGTTTATACTTCTTCTACCTGGAAGTATATTGGTATGTCATTATGCAGCTCTGGTAAGGATAAGTCCCACTGTAGTGAGTTCCTAGATGCAGCAATCCTGCCTTAAGTGGAATGTCTTGTCCAAAGGTGAACCTTATCATTTTCGGGTTCTTACATTCATACGCCCCCTCTTCCGTGAGGTTCCCAAAACCTTAATGTCCTTCTTGCCTAACACCGTTTACTAAAATCCTATCCCGCAGGGACCAGCTCAAATGTCATGTTGTGTGTGTCACACCTTCTGTGGTCACATGGCTGGAAATGATTCATCTGTCTTTAGTACTCTTTTTTTTTTTCTTTTTAAAACTTATTTTATTTTTCTAGTTTTACAAGCATGTTGAGTACTTATCCTTGCTTCCCTCCATCCCCCTACCACCATCCTTCTTCCCTTCCCTTCCTCAATACATCCCACTTCCTCCCACTCTCCTACTTGTTTGCTTCTATGGACCTCAGGGTTCCCTCTGGTTTGTCTACTCTTGGTTTTTAATTTTTCCACTTTTACAAGCATAATGAGTACTATACCTGCTTTGCTCCATCATCTCTCCCTCCCATCTCTCCATCAATCCCACCGGAGGTTCAGGCCTCTGTGGCTTGTCAAGTTGTTTCTCTTTGGGGCACCCCATTGAGAGGGATATTTCCCTTCACTCATCCAGCTTTAGTCCCTAAGATTTCCACTGTTTATTCCTTTCTCTCTTAAATTTCTCAATATTCTACAGGGGTATATTGGTATGTCATTATGCAGCTCTGGTAAGGATAAGTCCCACTGTAGTGAGTTCCTAGATGCAGCAATCCTGCCTTGAGTGGAATGTCTTGTCCAAAGGTGAACCTTATCATTTTCGGGTTCTTACATTCATACGCCCCCTCTTCCGTGAGGTTCCCAAAACCTTAAGATGGGGAGACTGGGTTTGTCTGATCTGGGTATGCCTTGTTGAGTCGCTGGTACTGTGCATTATGGCTGGCCATTGCTGTCCACTTCATTGGTCTTCTATTGCCCTAGACTGCATCCTGCCAGGGTGTTAAGATTCTCTTTTTAATTTTAATTTTATTGTAGGAGGAGATTTCTAGATTGAGTGCTAAGTGCTCTTCAAATCTATTAGTATAATCATAGCTATTTACAGAGCAGATTGGTGTATTGTCTTCCTACTTACAGGTTCATTGGCTGTTTTCCCCTTTTGATCTATTTGCTTCCCTTTTTTAGGTTCTTGTTCTAGTTAACAATAACAGGAATGTGTTCCATTCTGACAAGCGGATCTTGAAGCCAATCAGATAGCTGTTGTTTGTCTTCTTGATATTCATGACACTATTACACTGGTGGTCACCTATTGCCATATCAACTTAAAGATGTGTCGATGGGGCCTGTGATTGTCCCCCCCGCCCCGTAGCTTCCTTGGTACTGTGTAAGCTATCTAGAATGTCCTTGATACTCTTACAGCAGCATTTTATTTGCATGATCCACAAGTTACAAACTACTTAATACCTTGTTACAGAAATTCCTTATGATTTTGTTTTATCTTTTCTGCTAGTCTAGAATCTCCTGGGGGGCAGAGGCTATGTCTTATGTAACTCCTCACATAACCCAGGGCAGTATTTAATACATATCTGTTTAGCTCATTTTTAAAAACTCAACTACATTTTTAAAACATTATGAATACTTTAGCTAACCTTACTTAGTACTTCTTTTACCTTCTAGAAAATTCTTAATCATCACTGACAGTCCTAAAAGACAGAATAGGAACAAGATTTTGATGCATTTTCAGGAAGACTGAAGAAGACCTGTACAGCAAAACCATATGCCTTCCTCAAATATTCAATAAACATCCTTATCTCTGACTTTAGTAAAGATAATGGGTACAGTTCTCTAAGAATCTAACTTAGAGCAGGGAAGATGGCTCAGTGGGTAATGTGCTTCCCACACAAACCTAAAGACTAGTGTTCAGATTCCCACATCACACATAAATTCCAGACACAATAACATAAGCATCTGTATCATCATGCACAAGCATACACGCATATACATGCACACCAAAATACTTTTTTCCAGAAAGCATGTGTACTTTTAAGAATATCAAACATTTTATTTACCAAAGTTCACCAAAGACTTAACAGATATGAGGAGTAAATTATTTCAAAATCAACAAGGTAATCATGAATTTGCAAGAAAATATTTTTAAGTAACATCACTACTTAAAAAACCTTATTATACCATATATATTTTCAGTAATATTTATGCATAACTACTTAATGCAATAAGTATAGATTTTTAAATTTCAAACCTTTCAGATTTAAATATGAAACACATGTTGAAATGGGAGGTTTTCCTCTTTATTATATTTTTCTACTTACAAAAATAATGCAGGTTCATTATTCAAACATTACAGAAATACATATAGTGAAAGTCCACCATAATCTCTCTCTCTCCCTGAGATAACCAACATTAACAATTTGGTATTTATAATCTCACATTTTTCTGTGCATACAATCAATACACAAGTATATTTTCACAAAATACAAGTAATAATCAACATAAATTGTTTTGTGATTTGCTTTCCTTCTCTTTCTATCTTATTGAGCCTTCCATATTAGTACATGTATCTTGACTTCATTCTTTTTCAAAGGTACAGAAATTTTATTTCATAGATGTATGCCTACTAAAAGCTACTTGGATAATGTCAAAGATTTCACTATTATGAAAAAACCCACAAAAACTCAAACTTTTCTCCTAATAAATATAAACAAATTATTCTCTAAGAAACTGGATGAATGTCAGATCAACAGCATAATTTTACCTATAAATATCTTCACATATTTTTAAACAAAAATTGTGGGTCTTTCCTACCCCTTTTCTTTTGCTGTTATTAAGACAAGATTCGCTATGTCGAAGCAATCATAATAGGACTTTGCATGCCCTGCGCAATGTCCAACACACTATTGACCTCACAAAGTCTAGCATCAGCTAAAGGCACCAAGATCCTTGGAGGCAAGGGATTGACAGCCACAGTAGTATTCCTATGCTTAAGGGGAACACAAGAAAGGGTTCAGGGAAATGCCACTGGGTCCTTGTACGTCATCGGAGAGGAGGACCAAGTTAGGCATACACAATAAAGGACTCTCTGGGAATTGGGGGGGAGACACTGGGGGATGGGGAGGGAGGGAGGGGGAACAGGGGGTTCGGGGGGAGGAGGAGGGAGGGAGGGAACTGGTCTACCTATTAAGTTTGTATGAGCGGAAATAATAAAAAATGTATTTAAAAAAAAAAAAAGATTCGCTATATCGCCTAAGCTGGCTTCTAGCCTCTGATCCACCTACCTAAACCTCACAGGTTCTGGGATTACAGGTGTACACTAAAAGCAGCTCTCAAAAAATGTTGAAATAAGATATTTCACTCAATTAAAATGTTACAAACTTAATGGGTTATACAATTAATATGTTTTCACTCTGCTTTTTTTAAATTCTTAGACTGAAAGGAAACAATAAGACTTACTCACTTTTCAAACTATTTCAACATAAATTAATTAACCCCAAAGAGGTAAATTACTTCTACATCTGGAGAAGGTACTGCTGTTATAAAACATCACTATTCCAGTAACTTTTACTCTGACACAGAAAATTAGAACTGATTCCTACCCCTATGAGTTTACTGGTTTGACTTATAATTCCCCCCAAAAACCTCATGACAATCGCGCTGAAGTAAATCACACAGTAGTAACAAAAAGAGCACTTCTAAGCTTTCCATTTGGTTAATATTGTTATTACAAGTTAAATAGTTGGCAAGAAAACAGTATTGAGGACGTGTTAAATGTTGGCACAAAAGAGGCTGAACCTGCAAAAAAAAAAAAAAAGGACTTCTCACAAATGGAAATTTGAAAGAATTAAATCTTACTAACAAATTAGAAGAAGATTCCTTGGTATTCTAGAAATCTTTGGACCCTATTAATATTAGCAACCTCTTACAACTGTAAAGTTATTTAGGCCATCCAATGTGCTTTTACAGTCACTAAATCTCACTTAAGCCGCATCACAGCCCTGGAAAGCATTAGTAAGAAGTCCCTTAGAAACGAGGACGCTGTGGTGTCCCTTCCCAGTGGAGTCCCATTCCCTCAACAGCCTGGGACCTCAGAGTGTGGCTCAAGGAAGAACAGCTTGAGCACAAACTGGTAGAAATGCAGTCTTAGGATGGGATTGAATTTGAATATGCCTTTTAACAAGGCCCCTGTTCCTTTCCCAGCTAATCTCATCTCCACCCCAGTCTATATATTAACTTTAAGTTGTTTGCTTTTTGTTTTTTTCTGACAAGAAATCACTATATAGTTAGGCTAACCTCCTGCCTGAGTTCTCCAGTGCTGGAATTATATGTATGTACCACCACCACCCAGGTGTATTAACTCTCGAGGCGCCCTATTCACCTGCCATTTCTGGGTTTGTGGGATGGTTGCTGAGAGGGCCTACAAGAGAGATCAAAGCAATCTGGGGAAGGGAAAGGCATCATAAGTAAAAAAGACATGTTTAGAAAAGTCTGCAGCAGGTTATTATGTCACACGAAAACAATCACAGTGTGCAGAGACCGTGTTCTCTCGAATGCAAACCAACCAATGAGTATCAGAGTAATAGAGAGGGCTTGTCTGCCTGCTGCAGGTTTAGCCCAAACAAGCAACTGCTTGCCTTTCTCCAAGGCAGGACCTCAGAGATGCCAAGAGTCAGGGTTTTTGAGCATGCTGAGCTCCCCGAAATTCCACCATCAAATACTGCCTGTAAGTTACTGTCCATTCAGTCTACCTGACTTGAACTTCCTTGGAATAATACAGTTAAGCAGACCTGGAGAGAACTTTCTTTTACACTCATGCTCACATTTGCCTATATGATAGAAGAAAGCAAAATAATACAAATTTGAGATTAGGTAAGCCCAATCTTTTGCTCAAGAGAATCTAATAGTTCTGCAGATAAAACAAGTGAGGTAGGCAAGTGATCTCACTCCTATTCATGTTCAAATTCACTGAATCATTTCACCATCCAGGTCAGTTCAAGTCAGGGACATTTTAGATAGTTTGCTTGTTTTCCTATAGAAAGGAACATTTTGAACAAACTACTCGCCTTGTTTCAAAAACAAGGTCAGTTATAGGCTAATAGGTAACAAAAAGGCAGTGTTTGGAGGAAGAGATCCAGCATGGCACTTGAAATGAACACTCCTTAAGAATATGAATACACAATTAAACCAACAACCACGAGTACCTCAGATTAAAGCCCCATCACACCCCAATCTTCCAGAAATGACCAAGACATTTGCTATTCCTCAATCCCCCACCACGCCAAGGGAAGCAACAAGGGCTTGTGCTTTATAGGCATCTGGAATCACACAGCTGCAACAACTTGACATTCAGTTACCCACAGAAACCACATATTAAGCAGTGCCTAACAAAGTACCACAGGGTAAGATATGGGGTAAGTGGTCAGGAAAACCGGAAGTGAGAAGAGCAAGGACATAAAGACAAAAGTTATCGGAATTCATTAGATTAACTTTTGGGGTTTAGAGAGAAAAATAACTTTTTAGGAAGCAAGAGAGTAAGAGAGAAAAAGACGGGGGGGGGGGAGAGAAAGAGAGGAAGGAGAGAGAGAGAGAGAGAGAGAGAGAGAGAGAGAGAGAGAGAACCCCCTTCCAGTATATTTTGTTTGAAGCCTTTTTTGAGTCAAGATTTCATATAACATAGGCTGGCCTCAAATTTTCTGTGCAGCCAAGGATGACCTTGAATTCTGGGTCTTTCTGTCCTTACCTCCCAAGTGTCTAGATTACAGGGCTGTGCTACCACGCCCAGTTTTTTTTTAAGTGTGTATATATATTATTTAAAACACACACACACACACACAAACCTTTTCTAGCCTGTAATTAGGATATGACTTTTGGCTACAGCAATGCTAGCCTAGTTTTGCACTCAGTAAAATATTTTGAAAATGAAAATTCCCTGGGAGGAACATGGAGTAAAGATTAAGTATGGGCTTTGGAGCTAACAGTCGAGATGGCACTCCAGTCCAGCTACCCACCTGCCCTTCCAACATTTACTCACCCCACAAAGTAGGAACATAACAGTTCTTGACCAGAGTTGAGTAAAATTTGAATGAGATGATATAGGTAAAATGCCTACTACACAGCAAATATCTATTACTAAATCAACTCCACAAGCACTGTTATTTCTGTCAGGATTAGGAGAAAAGCACTGCCAGTTGCCAACAAAGGTCAAACACAGGAGTTACAGTAAGCACTGTCTGACTATGTAGCATGGCACAAATCCAAAATAGTGGAGAGAGGAAGAAACATGAAAACCAAAATGATAAGATCAAGTTCTTAAGTATTTTAATTTTATAAGTAAACCATATTGGAGCAAGAAATGTAACTCAGTGTAGAATGCATGTGCAAGGCCCCAAGCTCAACCTCCAGCAACCCACACACAACCACTTGGATTGCCTAAGATAGAAGTCTCATCTCTGTCCTCATATATGCTGATGACACCTTCAAGCATCATATCCGTCAGAAGCTGTCAGTACTACTATTTTACTTGTCTGGCAGTTATATAGATCATTTCATAATTTTTCATGATGTACTATGTTTCACAATCTTTTTGATATGCTACATTTCACAATTAGAAAAAAAAGTTTTGCCTTTAAATGGTCAGTTGAACATATGAAAAATAGCCGGAGGCACCAATGAAGTTAGACAGACCTCAAAGGCTGCTGAGGTATGATAAATTAGGAAACTATGACAACCTCAGTATGAGTGAAAAGCGAAGTTTGAATCTTGAAGAACAGGGGACAGGAGGTCTAGTTTAGTGTACGGCACTTGCTTATACCACTCAAGGTCCAACGTCCAATCCTTATCACCAAGAAAATACAAAATCCCTGAAGAACCAGGGGAAAAAAGAACAAAAACAAAGAAAACAAAATAACAATCACAACAGAAAACCTTTCCTTCTCAAGACTTCTCCAAAAGAGCATTTGACAAAGTGGGAAAAAAATCAGCCATATGGTTTCCACACTGTGTTGTTCCAAGATCTTCAAGTAAATTTAGATCTCAACTATGAACGAAGGGGGAGAGTAACATCTTTAGCCTCTTCTCAGTTTTAAGGGAGAGATGAGATACATAAACATAGAATCCAGTCTAAAAAAACTGTTTAAAGAGCAAGGAAAGTAATGAAAAAACATCACAAACATTCTCTGTGATAAAGAGGGAGAATTACTCCCTGGCAGTCTAAAAGGGGACACCCACACTGTGAGCTTATTCTTCTGTAAGTATCCTCCAAAAGCACAGAAAACTACTATGGCAATTAAGAAGCACCACAAATGCAAATAACATGATGGTCGCTTGTAGTTCCCACACTCAGGACACTGGGGCAGGAGAACTGTAAATTTGAGCCTAGCTCGTACTACATACACAGCAAGACTTTGTCTCAAAAAAGGAGGGGAAAAAAAAAGGAGGGGGAAAGGAGGAACAGAAGAAGGGAGGGGAAGAGGAGGAAAAAGAGGAGAAAGACAAATAGGGAGGAAGAAGAAAACAAGACTTAGAAAATCTGAACATTCAAGAATGTGAACCCTAAGAATCCACGTTGTGCGGGGTGACTGTCATACTCATTTTATTCCTCGTGAAACATTCCCCACCCTTTAAGCTTAAGATTCAGAAACTGAGAGCTGGCTGGTTTCAGAGACACAAGTCTATAATCTCAGGACTCAGTGCAGGGGTGGGATGCTCTGGAAGGAGGACTGCCTTAAAGTCAAGGTCCTTTTGGACTATACCCTAAAACCCTATCTTAAGAAAGAAAGAAAAACAATAAAATCCATACGCAGAGTAATAAACACACACACACACACGATGGGTCTCATTCTCCACTTCTATAGAAAAGTGCTCTGAAAAAGGCAGCTGACAGAAAACTTAGCTTTACACTGCACTGACAATGGAGCCAAAAGAAGCAGCTTAGTTTGCAGCAGGGAGAATGGAAGCAACAAATCCTACTGAAAACACTGTAGCTTTTTTTTTCCTTAACACTGCTGTCTGAACATGAAGTAAAATCAACAGATATTCTTAAGAACAGCTTGATAGGCCATGTTCTCAGAGGAGTTTCAATAACATAGTCCAAACTTCAAGCCTTGGCCTATTCTCCAAACAAAGGACAGCGATAACAGTCACAAGCCCAAATGAAGACCAGTGGGCTGGCAGCGGGGGAGGAGAGTGTTAACAATAGTCAGGGAAAAGCCTTCATGTCTACCTGTGTTTTTCCACTCATCTAGAAATGAAAACACACAAGTGACAAATGGAAGAGAAAAAAAAGTAAAGTCAGAGAAATACCAAAGTTCCAACTGGTAGTAACTCACTGATTCAACAGGAGAAGTTGTGGATATGATATAGTTGGGTTGGAAGAGCATTTGCCTAGCAAGCTCAAGTCTCTGGGATTCAATCCCCAGCACTGCAAAAGAAAAAAAAAAGTTGCCAAAGACTGATCTAACAACTCTGAAAAGATTATGGCCAAGTAGAAGAGCAGAGGCTCCTAGAAAAAACTCTGAGCCTGAGAGGCTGGGCTATTTTTAAATAGTAAAGAAAGAAGTGTTACTGGGTTCAGAGTGAGAAGACTTTCTCCAGTGAGAATCACTTTGAAGATTGAGGGCAGCTGTGGGCAGCAGAAGGAAGGATGATCAAATGAAACCAGAACACCAGCACTTTTCCTGGTATTCCACCTGTTATAAGGATTTCAAGATACTTTACGAACCTTAATTCAAAAACACATTAGAGCTAAGCAACATGACACATGCCTGTAACTCAGGAAGCTGAAGCAGGAGGACTGCTGTGAGTTCAAAGCAAGCCTGGACTATTTAGTGAGGACTGTACTAGTCAGTGATACAAAGCAAGACCCAAAACAAAACACATCATCAACATTCATGGTGGCACATGCCAATAATCCTAGTACTGAGAAGACTGAGGCAAGAGGATGGAGAGTTCAAGGCCAATCTAGACTGCACGTATGGGTATGATTCTGTCTCAAAAAATATTATGTATCAGATACATAAAACTCATTAAGAACTTAACCAAAGTTAATGAAAAGAGTTGCTGGCCAAGGGACCTCTATTCTTGGTCATTTATCCCAAGAGAGTACATATCAAGCACTAAAAACTTCATTGCTAGAAATCCCAAGGAAAGTACTTAATGGAATGGTGACATGTAAGACAGGCATGAAGTGAGATACCATCATCAAGTTTCCACTCCTGATCATAAGGGAAATTCTTCAGGATCTGTCTTAGTAAGATAATGATTAATTCTATAGGTCTGACCTCATAACACTGTCATTCTATCAATCCACCCCTGACACAGTAGTTTATACAGTAATCAGTGTAGAAGACAGGGTAGAGATAAAAACTATTCATGGAAAAGAACACACAATGGGGCTAGACTAATACTTTTGAGAAGTCTCTGTGAGAATTTAGGTATGAAGATTTGGGGGGCATAGCACTTAGGGACAGAGTTTCATAACTGACATTGGGCTTCTGGTAGCTCTTAATACACACAATTACACCCAAGAAAGGTACTAATTCCGTACAGCTAGGAAAGAGCCCTGGAGAAAGGGTTTGTTTGTTGAGATGGGTTCTTTTGGTATAATCCAAATGAACTTCAAACTCTCTCTCTGAATGTTATGATTACAGGTTTACACCACCACAGTTCTTGTGTTGTTAGGTACTGAACTCACGGCTTCTACCAGCTGAGTTACATTCCTAACCCACAGAATGCACTTTTACAAAATTTTGCTCCGATAGTCTTCACTACCCTCTTAACCCCTCTCCCAAGTTGAGAACAGCAAGCTAGAGCTAATGATCTATGCAAGTGCTTTGAAAATGACTCTGTTTGCTTCTACCAAAAATATTCAAAGTTGAGGCACAAATCCAAGGACTGTCTGGGCTATTACATAGCAAGATCCTGTCTCAAAAGAAAAAAAAAATCAAAATAGGAGACTACCTGAGGTAACAGTGCATAAAGACTCTGATATTTCCTTCTTTGATTCTCAAGTGGCATGTCTTTTTATCTTCAAATTTTATAATCTCAGTATTCAGGAGGCTGAGGCAGGAAGATGCTAAGTGTGAGGCTTTGGTGGACAACATGGCAAGTTCCAGGCCAGCCTGGGTTATAACAGTGACACCATGTCTCGAAAACAAGCAAAATAAAATCATCTATCCATGAATCACAGCTTCCTGTTAACCCAGATTATATATAGTTCCCACACTTTAGAGTCTAAGAAACTAAGTTTTATATGAGTTACCAAAGGAGGGTTTTCAGACTACTGTTAAGGACAGCCTTCACTAAGGAACATATGGGGAAGTAGACATCTCTAGGATATGAGGTACACAAAAACAGCTCCTGGTTTTCGGTATTAAAGACAAGGGTCAGCACTGAAATCCTACTTGAAGCAAGGATATTTAAAGGTGATGCTAGAGATGTCCCAGCTCAGTGTTTCATGAGAGATGCCCTCTTTGTGGCTGGGCCTGACAGTCTAAATAGCCCTTCCTTTGTGAGGTTTTTTCCTACCCAACTCCATGATTCCATTATAACAACTTAGAGCATATTTCTAGTCTGATTTAGCTATAAGCTCTTTGGTGGCAAGGATAATGTTTTATTAATGTTTTTATATGGTTCTAACTGGTTCTATACCTAATAGACATTCAACACACAAAAAAATGTTGAACATAATTAACATGTTCAAAAGTTTGAATGACATGAAAACTTGTAGATAGCCAAGGCACCTTCTGGATTCCGGACCAATATCACAGTAAGTACTCACACTAAAGGTTAAACTTGTATATATATATATATATGTGTGTGTGTGTGTGTGTGTGTGTGTGTGTGTGTGTGTGTGTGTGTATTTCCCCCTATGTATATTAACCCTGGTCAGAAAAAGAGCCCAAAGATGTGAGAAGATTGGTCTAATTGTGCTGGCAACAGCCAAGTGACCAGCTAGGAATGCAAGCACCCACAGGTCTACAAATATGCAAAGAGATTTACATCCAAGAGCTTGTAATTTGAGTTTCATTCTCTTACCTCTAGAGAATAGGAATAATTATTAATAAGAGTCCTTGAAAAGGACTATTCCCATTACCATGAAATTTTGTGGCATATTTTAATTCAATAGCATTCCTGCTAAAATACAGGAAAGCTGTTCATCTTCTTACCAAATCCAATTAAGGCTCTGCTAAGGGAGAGAGATCTAAGTCCTCCCAGAACCATGTCATGCTGTGCATTAGACTCTAAATCATCCCTCACCGGGCTTACTCATCTCTGAAGAGTCACAGGCAAGGCAATAAAATGTTGTTGTCTTAAATGACTCTCCCTTTGGCAATCCTGTACCACATAAAGCTATTGTGTTTACAGACTGCTAATAAGACACAAAAGCTAATCTGATCCTGTGGGAATAAAGCTCTAGATTCCCTCAAGGGATTAAATAAATTTACTCTACTTTTGTATGCCCAAAGTTGTAAGCTTCAACAATGTTCTGGGATTCAATGCAGTTGGGGGACTGGACAAAGTTGAATAAAGCCTAAGGACCAAGCTGGGTGTGATTGTGCATGCCAGTAACCCCAAGAGGCTAAGGCAGCGATATTAGGAGTTCAAAATCATCAAGGGCTATATAAGAAAGGCATGTCTCAAAACCAGACCAAGCAAAGACCATTAAAGACAGGACCAAAACCTAAACAAAAGAAGGGACCAAAAGGACCATCTGCCCAGAAAAAGATGTAGTTCCTGGCATACAGCATAAGGAATAAAAAACATTCAAAGGCAAACCTCGGAAACTGTTTTTCTGTCACACGTTATGTCTCTTTGCATGCTATCATTCCTAAGGAGCCAACAAACTGCAGGTAAATTAACTTAGGTCTCTTAAACATAAAATTGTTTTGACATCAGGCAAAAGCAATGGGACATGCCAGTATCTCAGATAAGGTACTTTAGTATATTTCTTTCTGCTAGTATAGTCTGACATAACCCCACTAATTCAGTAACAAATCCACAACAGCCACAGTTTGATCCTTCACTTAGTGTGTGATTCCACAGTCCTCCAAGAAGGGAAACTGAGTCATAACATGTTAACTGGCTTCCCCAAGCATCCACTTAGTTTGTATTGAAGTTCTTTCTGGTTAAAACCAAGTTGCCTTCCTTCTATTCACTTCTCTTCATGGCTGAATCTCAGCATGCCTACCATGCTATTCTTCCTTCAACTTAAAACCAAGTCACTGCTTGCTTGAGCGACAAAGAATGCGCACATCTGATCTTTTACAGTCAGCAGGAGTATCTCGTTCTCTTCTTTCCCAAGAAAGGGAAAAGATGAAAGAACAACACGAAGCAAGAGAGGGAAGGATTGGAAAGAGGTAGCTCCCAATGAGGACTCACCTTGGAGCTGAGGTCCTCGCGCCGGTTTCCTGCCTTACTTCTGCGCAATTTGATGGATGGGGACCGCAACAAATTCTTGATCCGGCTGGTAATGGTTGAGCCTTCCACGGCCATCATGATCGGGGGCCCCCAGGGAGCAACCCCCAGCCTGGCCTTGGGACTCGTCTCAACAGCAGCACTGCCTTTCCACTCCACCAGGTCTTCCGAGACGCGCGCGCACTGGCCTGAGATGGCAGAAGCAACCTTAGCATCGCACCGCGCGGCTTCTGCCCGCCTGCGGCTCTCACTCTAGGTGCTACGGGTCCTTTCTCTGCTCTCACCCCTCGGGGCTCGAGCCCCGCACGCGTTTTCAGAGGGGAGAACAGAACCCTGGGCAGGGAGCAGGAAACCCCTAGACTGAAGAAATGCCAGGCCCATTTCTGCCAGGGGCGTTTAAATGGAAAATGGGATGGGCTCTAAGACGACGGTGGCTAGTCTGGTCCCGGGTCTGCCCGTGTTCCTATGGCAACTGCGGCACCCGAGGGCCGAGGCCGCTGAGGCCACCCGGAGGTCCGTGGGGGCCAGAGCGCTCGCGCCCACGGTGCTCGGAGCGGCCCGTTCGGCCTCGGGAGCCTCCCTCCCCCACCCCCGGCCTTGGGGAGCTGGCTTTCCACCCTCCGCTCGGGCCTGGATCTTTCTCTTCCGCCCGCTTCCGAAGCCCCTGCTACTCGTCAGCGCCCCCGCTTGGACCCAGCCTCACCGGCCCCGGGGCGCGAGAGCTGCCCCGCTCACAGCGCCCTCAAGCATCGCGCTTGACGGTTTCAGCCCCGCCGCGGCAGCGGCAGCGGCAGCGGCAGCGGCAGCTATGGTGGCACCAGCGGCTCAAAACGCGAACTAGAGACGGGGCCAGGCTGCGAGCTAGGAGGGCGGAGCCGAGGCTAAGGGGGTGCGGTCTGCAACTAGGAGTGGACGAGCGAGCCCACGGGGGCGGGGCCAACTAGAGAACCTAGGAAGCACAGGGCTTGTGACTGCGGACTATGCACATTATTATTGTGGGGACCGCTCTTAGGTCAGCGTAACACATAGCTTTAGAATTGAATCAGGCCTTTTATGGTATATCAGGCTTGGTCTCTCAGAGAACTGATTCTGAGCGCCCCAATACGGTAACCACGCCCCCAGGGTGCCGAGGTTGACATTTGGTAGACCGGAGCTGAAATTAACTTCAAGCTCATAAATACAAAATTGAAATGCAGCAAAAAAATCCTGACATCCACCCCAATCGCTGAGATTTAGGGCTGTCGAAATACTTTCTGATCATCGGCAGCCTAAAACGTGGAAAGGACTCAAGTCAAACTCCAACAAAGCGTTTGGAACTGCGCAACCTGATAGGTCACGATGAAGAGACGCTAGAGAGTGTCTGGTGGGCTGGGAAAATGGAAAACTAGAAACATGCCTACACGATATATTATTTCACACTAGCATCCAAGGTCTCAGTTAACGGCAAGAGTTACTCCAGATATTTTACTCAGCCTCTTCCAAATTTACGTGTGAATACAAGGACTGATAACTTGCCAAGGTCACTATGAAACTTGTTGACTAGTAGACTTAAATTTTCTAGTTCCTGGGGATAAGGGAAAATAGCATTTTCATATTTACATTTTATAGGTATTTAAGCCAGTGTTATCTCCTAGAAGCACTAGAATTTTCCACCTGATTACTTCAAGAAATTGCCTTCTGAAAAGATTAAGTGAAAAGGGTTGCATTCAAGAGGGATAGTATGCTGATGTGTTTCTCCCTTATCCCAGAACTTTAAAATCTCTAGAGATGACATATTAACAAGAGGGAGGACCCCTAACATTGTTTATAGTCCCTGTACAGCCAACAGGCAAGCAGAAAGTTGCTCATGTACTGTAGTTACATATCAAAAACAAGAGGAATAATGCTGGTTGACACAGACATCAGAAGTGTTACCAACTTGGAAATGTAACGAGACTTCCTCTTCAATTACGACTTTGCCAATTTATTCCCCATATCTGGAGGCAAGAGCCATTAGCTTAACTTTGTAAAAGTGATTCCCTTAAACCTCTTGGTAAGTCTGATTCCTCCACAGAAGCTGCTGTAATAAATGGCACCACCTGGTGTCTTGCTTGTGTGTTGCAGACTCTAAGGTAACTCATCCGACAAGGGTTTATCCCAATTGTCTAGTTAGTTGTTTAATAGGTTTCCTTATTTAGCCACTCAAAGGTTAAGTAAATGGGTTTTTATGCCCTTCTTCTCCCAAAGCTACTTTGGCTTAGCCCTTTAGCCAAAGTATTTCCCAAATTAACTCATCTGAATCTGAGCTGTGCAGACAAATTTAGTCCCCTGCTCCCTTATCTAAAGAACATCTGAACAGTATAATGAGGGAGTGACCCTAGGTAATTCCAGTACTAAGGCTTAAACCCACAATTTTAAATTCTTCCTAATCCAAACTTCCTAGATATCATACTGCCTGTGAAGCCAGTATAGAAACAGCCTGTTCTTATGCTTCATGGAGTCATCAAAATAACAGGCTGTCAACAGCAGTGATACACCCTTTTCTTAACTCAAAATATTTGCCATCCTCTCCAAAATGTAGTTGAGCATCACAAGTATTCTACTTGCGTATATCCTAAGCATGCCTATATGGTGCCTATCAGATTCTAAATATTCTATGTATCTGGGAATGCTGTAGTTATTTTGTTTGGTATTGTTAGATCAAATTTAAAATCCACTCAAGTGAAATAAGGAGCAACTATAAGGTCCTGGAAAGCAGATTAGAATGAACATTTGCACAATTCAAATATTTATTGCACACCTTTGAGACAGCTGAGACCAGTTAATGCAGTTGGAAAGAAGATTGATCTTAAACAGATCTCAAAATGCTTCCAAGACTGGTTTCCCATTTAACAAAATCTCTACCAGCAGTTTACAATGAAATCTTGTAGTTTTGAGATTTCCAGCTCATTGCTGTGGATTACCCTCCCCACCTTTCCCAGCATAACCATCACTATCAGAGAACGCCTTTAAGCAGTTTGCATTTATATTTATGTCTCAGTTTAAGAGTTGTATACATTATTTCTATTTCAAATATCCATTTTTACTTTTCTTCCAACTGGCAGTAATTCTAATTACTTCAGCTTTAATTTTCTGTGTACTCAGTCCATATAAACTTTTTATTGTGTTGCATACGAGCATGTAGAGACCTCCTCCTGACTCAGGAGTCATGTCTGGAACTTCTCCCTCCTTTGAGACAGGCTCTCTTATCCTGCAGTTCACCAACCAGACTAGATGGCTGATCAAGGAACTCTAGGGATCCTCCCTTAGGCTGGGATCACTCTGGGGATGGAGCTCAGATCCTCATGTTCATGAGACCAACATTTTAATTAACTGAGTTATCCCTCCAAGCCTATATTGCTGTAAATTTTAATTAGCAATAACTAAATACACATGATGTTCTCATGACTTTCTTCAAAACCAACCAACTTGTACAATTAATTATCTTATTCCTTGGTTATCAACCATTTTTCATAAAGCTACCTGAAAAAAGTACTGCTTATACTAATGCATGGCTTTTTCTATTTTAAATTCTGGGAGGGATAAGGACTCTACTAGCAGTACTTTGTAGACCTGTCTTCAAAGTGCATTTACCTCACTCAATTTCATTACAAATAACCAATATGGTCAGAGAAAAACTACCAAACTGCCAAAAATAATGTAGATTGTCTAAAATACCATCAGCTAATTCTGAGACAAAATCAGCAGCAGTTACTGTAAAACTATACAAGATAGACATTTTGTATAAAGCTTGTATGACTAAACTTGATCTGTCAATGGTCTTAAATAAATCAGGAATAGCTCAATGTCTGAAGGACTTAAATTTACTATAAAACCAGTTAACATCTGCCACTAAGATTGTGTTTGTGTCCTGCTATCCCTCAAGATGTTTGACCAAACACAGCACTATGAAATTAGTTTATCTTTATAGAATGGCAAATACTTGTCAATGAATTAATCAAAAGGTTGCAGTCCCCATATAAGATATGCTACAAGGATGCAGCATGTACAAAGACCTCCCCCAAATTGACATGATGAAAAGTTTGAGAACAGGAAAACAAATTTAAAAAACCCACCTCTGTAAGATGACCAAAGGCACCCTTTTCCCAAATATCTGAGAGCATCAAGAATCTTTAAGTAGGCACAAACCTCCCAACACCAAGTTCTGCTTTAGTTATTATAACTGATTTATTTCAGGTTTATACATCTTGCCTTTCAATTGTCAAATTTGTTCTTGTTTCTAAAAAAATAATCACTTTCGAAAGCAGAAATGAAAGATATATATTTAATATATAAAAGAAAATGCTAAATCTGACATAATTATATTCTTAAAAACATTCCATTTATTTACAGATGTATAAAAAGGCGAATTATTGGTCTACTGAGATCATGCTTCTTATAGTTAGGGTGAGAACTGTCTTCCATGTTCCTCAATCTTCTCACTTAACTTCATCTTTCATAATCATACAAGTAATTTTCATAGATCAGTTTCTGCTAAGGTACAGTAAGAGTTGGAGTTTAGAGAAATTTTAAACTTCTGTCAAGACTGCAGAATTGTTCTCAAGACTGAGCCCTCCTCCTATTAGCCCTGATAACTCCTAAAGCTGTTTAAGAGCGCTATCTTGGGAGTTTGTAACAATATCTGCAGTCTTCCCTGAACATCTAGAACCATTCTTCATTTCTATCTTTGTATAATTCTTGTAACACAGTCAAATATCTCCTAGTTAAGAATTGACCTTGACCTGTTTTTGCCTATTTCCAGAAAGAAAGAGAGGAAAGAAAAAGAAAAAGAGAAAGAAGAGAGAAAGAGGGAAGGAAGAAAGGAAGAGAGAAAGAGGGAAGGAAGAAAGGAAGAAAGAGGGGAGGGAAGGAAGGAGGGAAGGAAGAAGGGACGGAAGGAAGGAGGGACCGGAAGGAAGGAAGGAGGGACGGAGGGAGGGAGGGAGGGAGGGAGGGAAGGAAGGAAGGAAGGAAGGAAGGAAGGAAGGAAGGAAGGAAGGAAGGAAGGAAGGAAGGAAGGAAGGAAGGAAGGAAGGAAGGAAGGAAGGAACGAAGGAAGGAAGGAAGGAAGGGATTCAGATGCTAAAATGGTCCTTTTCCTGAGGCTTATTCACTCCCTTGCCTGTTCCTTGTCTGACCCTCAAAACCACAAGAGCCTTGGGAAGCCAGAAGAAAACACCGGGAAGAGACAGACAATAAAATGGGAAACTTCTATACCTGGGTCTCAAAGGACATAAAATTAAGAGCAAGGGAGACAGATGCTGGACTTCTTGACTAAGGCATTAGATGAAATCAGCTGGGTAAAGGGTAGAAAGGACACATGAGAAGCACTCTTTTCTATTACAAGCTTTTTCAGTAAAGAAGGTTAAGTGCTGATGAGTTGTCTAGAAAGGCAAGCAGCACAAAACCAAACAAGAATTTACTCCCACTGCATTTTGCAGAGGAAGTTTCTCCCAAAATTAAAATCAGCTGATTATCAGTGTTAATAGAAAGGGAATCAAATACGGAAATAATATTTTCACTGGTTAGATAACACACTCCGAAGTTGGTCTCACAACCTAGGTCTGAAGATATGCTAAGTGGGGTTTAGTTGAAGAAGACAGGGGATGTAAAAGAAAGAGCCTTACCCAGGCACAGCCTAGGCACTGGAAGCACTTGTGTTAGTGTTTTACAACACAAGCAAATCCTGTCAGTGAAGACAGAACAGAGGGGTTACATTCCAAAATATATTTCAGAAAGGCAAAATGCAGCAGCTAAATTTCAATCTATACATTTTCAGAAGCGTTTCTTGCCCCCAGGAGTTTCCAAGAGACCCCCTCAAGTGCACCATGATTATTTACAAACTAGATAGGAAACATCATTTCTATACTCAATACAAATCTCATCTTCTAGGTTGAAAACTTCAGCCTTTGAGAAATCTATGAAAACAACTATACAAAAATATAAATATCTTTTATCTTTACAGGCTGTCAGTCCTTCACACCCTGACAGTTAATGAGTGAAAAAACTACAGATCACTGAATCCATGGTAGCAGATAAAAAATATATCTTCTGATTCAAATACTGCCTCACCTCCCTAGTAAAGAGTGCCTTGACTTTCTTTACATCTTGTGTAGCTAACAGTGAACGTCTGAAACCTTCAAGCACCAGAAGGCTGGTTTCATGTGAGAAACATCCAGCCCCACAAACTTTTATTTTGGCCACAATCTCCTGTCTGGGGAAGAAAATGCTTTTCATTCTCTTGAATGGTATGATTTGTGAAGGGGAAGGGTCCTCTTTTTGCTTACCTCCAAAACATACATGCCAGACAGAAAGCTCTGGCACTATGAAATAATTTTTTAACACCCAAAAGGCAAGGGAGAAATACTTCAACTTCTCAAAATAATTACAATAATAATAAAAGTTAAAAGCATCCCTACTTTATCAGAAAGCCTATAATTTATAAATTATAAAATTTATAATTCTGATTGAAAAGAGCTATTTAGGATATTCTGAAAGAAGAGAAAACTCTGCTGAATGACATAAAACATTCACTTTGGTATTCCTTGATACCCATTATATCCCTCCCCCCCTTCATTGTGCATGAATGTGTATGTATGTGCATGTGTATGAATTTGCTGTTTGTAGCCCAGGCCCAACTTGTAATCTCCAGCCTTGGGCTTTCCAAGTGCTGGGGTAACAAATATACATTACCATGCCCAAGCTCTATCACTCATTATTATTAAAATACCAACTGAAACTCTTTTCTAAATTTTTTTTTCACAACTGCATCACAATTCTGAGAACTTTAGCCTAAGAACTATCATCAACAGTTCAATCCATAACAATTTCAAAGTCTCAAGCTTTTTTCAGCATTTTCTGTTGGGGGAAAAGAATAAAGTACAACTATGGAGCCAAATCTTGCTACAAATTCCTTGGGCAAGAGGGATCACATCTTCTAGGAGAGGATGAGGGACCCAGCACCACAAGTGAGGTAACACATTTTAACATGATTGGAATTTCATAGTATTTCTTATACCAGGGCCAGCACCCTACTCCCTTTCTTCATTATCCATACATCATCAAAGTCAAAGATGTGCATTACATAAGACGAACAGGTGCCTATAGAGAAAGGAGGTGAAATTCAATTCCCCTCCACAGCCTGACTTCTTCATGAGAGCACACATTCTCATTTCCCTGTAGAATTAGGTGAAACTCCAGAGTTGCCCAATTTGGCCATAACAGGTGCCAATGTGGGCATCACCTTGTTTTCTCGGCCTTCCTGGTCACTTCCTGGTAAGTTCATTTTGTGTCCAGCTGATCCAACTTTAACAGCTATAGGTGCCAAGCATGGCATCACCTTGAGACTTTGACCATCTACATCACTGGGAGGATTAGCTACTTTTAAACCTAAAGGTGCCAACTTTGGCATAGGCCTCCACAAAGTATCTGTGTTGCTGTTCTCCAAGCCAGTCTTCATGTGTAGAATGGGAGGTGAGGACATACTTTCAGGTTCTGCAGGAATGCCAGCGGTACTCTTTCCTCCATCACTAGATTTCCTTTGGGAAAGGACAGAATCCTTTATTTCAGGGTCAATAACAATCTTAAGGACATCTGGCTCAGAGGTTGTATCTATAAGTTGTTTTTCATTCTCAGAAAAGTCATCATCTTCCAAGTGCAAGAGGAGGGGACTAATGGATTCACTCTCTTCTTGAACATCAGGCAACTCCTTTAAGTCTGCTGTCAAGTGTCCAACCTGAAAAGATGATCTGTTCCCAGAAGGAAGTTTACTGATAAAAGAACGTCGAGAATCCCCTGGGAACTCTGTATCCATAGAGCTAGGTAGTTCAGCTAGATTCACAGAGTCATCATTTAGCTGTTGGTTAAGAAAGGCAATCTCATTGAGTAGTGAAGTGAGTGTCTCATCAGTATCATCCTCATCTTCCATATTGGTTAGCAGTTCACCAGGATCAAGAGCTGCTTCTTCTATAGCTGATGCCACTTTTCTCAGTTCCATTTCTATACTAGAGTCCTTGAGATCTTTCATCTTTAATTTATGAAATGGAGATTCTTTTGACTTCAGTCTCTCTCCTCTTATTTCACCATCTTTCCACTTATATCGATTCCCTCTCGTATCACCAGAAATCTTTTTAGGTAAAAACTCTTGTGCTTCCTGCATATTGGAAACATTGACTACTTGTGAAAATCCAGAGTCCTTATTTGCTAGAAAAACTTGTGTCATCTTTCTTCCATCTCTATGGTTTCCTCTGGAAGAGACTCTATCCATGCTCTCTAAGGAGTTACCTTCATTCCCAACAGTGTCTCTTAGTGACATGCCATCAGAAACTTCACGAGGATATTTGCTGTCACCCATATCTTCCAAATCTTCCTCTGTGGCCAATGATGTCACATTAACAATCCGAGGCATCATAAACAAGTCATCATTTTCTGAAAAGTAAATAACGTTCATTTAGATTTACACTATTAAATATCTACCAACTGTACCATAAGGAGTTGTAATCAAAATTTTCAAGTCTACTTTTATCCAAAAGATGGATGAAATAGTCAAATAAAATCTAACCAAAGTATGATATTTCTGTGATATCAGCAATAGTTATATTTAATCATTTTAAAAACCTTCCACAAGCTAATTTTTTCCCTTTTTGGGGAATTGGGAGAGCAATGCTGGGTATCAAATCCAAGGCCTTACATAGATGAGGCAAGCAGTCTACCATTTAGCTACATCCCCAGCCCTAGGTTGAGAGACAGGATGTTTGCAATGTAGCTTAGGCTGGCCTTGAACTCAAGATAATTTTGCCTCCGCTGATATTACAATCATAAACCACCATCAAAGCCCAGCTCATTTAGCTGATTTTTTTGCCCTCAGGCAAGAGACATATTCTTTTTACCCAGTTAACTGCTAATTAGAGGGAGAAACAAAGTTGTAGAGATGGCATATTAGGGGAAAAGAATATTCCATTCTGAAGTACATTTGGCAGCAGAGATAAGAACCTTTTGCTAGTGACACCAACAAAGTTGCAACAATTTAATGATGAAGACATCTTTTTAGTTCTTCCCACTACTTAGAAGTTTTGCTAGAGTTCATTAAATAGTTTCTCATCCCAGGTAAAACCACCACTCAAGCTAGAAGGAAAGTTACTCTTACCAGGAGAACAGTTCCTCACTATAGAACATATAAAAAGGTTTCCTCTGTCATTGAGATACCAGAGATAACTTTTTTTTTAAAACTACTTATCGAAGACACTATCGTATACCTGACTGAGCCACAGTACTGCTTGTAACTTGAGGCTTCAGATCAGCTTCTAAGAGTGCAGGAGAAACAGTAACCACTGGTCCTGAGAATAGGGGACCTTTCAAGGTGAGCAATTGTCCTTGTGGAGTCATCACCAGATTGGCAGAGGAATGTGAAGCATTAGGAGACAAGGAGCTTTCTGTAAGGAACATTAGAAGTTAGCTATGGATAAAAGACTTTTTTATTAATACCACTACACACCAGAAGGAAACAATCTAACATCTGACTTGAAGGGTAGGAAGTAAATTTCAAATGTAGTTAGAAAAACTAAACTGAGAATTTACTTTTTTAAACCACTTTTCACGGGCTAGAGAGGTGACTCAGGAGTTAAGCCTCTGCCTTGCAGACGGAAGGTCCTGAGTTCGGATCCTAGACCCCACGTATAGACGCCGGGCAGAAGCAGGGGTGGCCTGCATTTCTGGTCCTGGTAGGGCAGAGCCTGTGAATCCCAGGACAGAGTAAACAAGGAGGAAGTGGAGGCGTCCATGGTGGTTCCCGAATTCGTCCGTGGTTCTACACACACACACATACATATACACACATACATACACACGCGCACACATGCACAATTGGAATAAAAAAAAAATTAAACCACTTTCACTAACTATTGGTCACCTGTCCAGCGATTCTTCTAAGGGTAAGAATTTATTAGAGAGGAACAGAGGTATGAAACACTTTTTCAAATGAATGTTTTTATTTAAGTCTCGACAGTAAATCAAGATAAAGGTATACGCAAGTTACTCAAGTGTTGAACTACTTGTTTCTAGGCCTCAATTTTTCTTATCTGTGAAATTAAGTAATTGGTCAACTATTTTTTAAAAGATATTTTACTCTGCAATGTTAAAACTGACTCAAGTTTTAGTATCCATCTGTTTGAGAAAAAAGGCTAGATTTTCTGATTCACGCTGTCCTAAGAGTAAAAAAAGGACATACTTTTTTTCTGTAAGGGTATAAGAAATAACTTAAAAGCAATATACCTTCACATTCAGAAAATCAACAAAAAAACTTAAAACTAATTTACTTTGTACCTTAATAGATCTGATTTAAGAAAAAATAAACAGCCAAATTCAACAAAATTAATTAAACTTCTCCTTTTTCAGAGACAAGATCTTACTATGTTTCCCAAGCTAGTAACAACCTTTCTGTTTTGGCTTCCCAAATAGTTGGGACTGGGACTACAAACAAACAACACCATGCCCAACTTAAAAAAAAAAACTTTTCCAATTTATTTATCTCAGACAGATCCAAACTTTCTCAATCCACAATCAGAAATTGAAGAGTTCACACATATAAAGGCTGAACAGATGTCTGGCAGTTATCTATATATTAAAAATACATAACCATTAACTGCTATCAGAAGTAGCATTTATACATTAAAATGACTGTTAACTTCTTAGGATTTAGTTAACACTAGAAACTGAAATCTATAGTTTTAATTTTTTTGTAAAACTGATCATTCATTGAATTAAGTTAATCAAAACTAGGACCAAGAGAAGACATTTAGACAACTAAACTGATATTCATCTACATTAAGGAAAACAAAGAAGGTTCCTCCTACCTGTAGCCTGGTCTTTTTTTCTGGAAAGAATCAAGGGTTTTCCCCTTCTGTTATTTACAAACATCTGTCTGAGATCAACAGATGATGCAGACGATCCTTCCTGCTGTTTGCTCGTTCTGGGAGCCACATCAAACTCATCTGATCCCATCTTCTTCTTTCTTTTTTGTGCCTCTAGTGCTTGCTGTTTTGCATAAATATACTCTAGCTTCTTAAGGACCACTTCTTCTGTCTTACCTACAGGTTAACAGAGAATAAATTATTACCCTCTACTTGGCCCCATGTGAGAAATACAGTCAACTAAAATTCAGTTGATTTAACTATATTCCCCAAAACTGTGGAAAGCAAGAGTGATTACAATATAGAAGGCATGTTCCACCTAGTCAAAAAATAACTGCTGTAAATCTGGGAATAAAAGCCTTAAACTAAACAGTACCTTGAAAAACCTAGTGAAGATTCTTCTTGCTAAAGTTATGCTTTTTACCAGAAAACAATTTTACATAGCTCACCTGAAAGAGATGATACTTTCCGAATTAAAATATTACGTTTTCGACTCAGGAGATTTTTCTGTCCTATTAATTTGTCTGCCTGATCTGTTAGTCCCTGAATTTCACTGAATGCCTAGAATAGAAATAACACGTCAACCATAATTACTCTTAAAAATAGAAGAGAACTACGCATTTTTCTTCATAAAAAATATTTATGCTAGAATTATGCTACTGACATTTAATTATCAATTGATTTTGGGATGGAACCCAGAGCCTTGTGCATAATAGTCACATGTCCTGTCTCTGAGTTACATTATTTTTTGAGGCCCAAACATTACTTTGTTATTGTTAAACTTCATATGGTTTTCAAAGCTTGTATCTTTAGGGAATGTGGAGAAAGACAACTTTCAAAAACTATCAATGACTGGTAAATAGGTTTTCCACTACTGTAGGAGATATAAAATATTCATGTTTTACCTCGATCTTAACATAAAAACTAATCTAGTTGGAATATAATTTCTTGTAGATAGGATAGTTATGAACATTTGATGTATGTGTCTCCAAATACTAATTAAAAGGCATTATTAGTCTGTGTGCAAAGCTAAACTGCTAAATGAAGTACTTCGTTTTCTTTCAAAATGGCTGTCAACTATTAAGACATGTTAAGAGTTAGATATGTGCCTTATATTCATGAATCCATGGATTTAATTCTTGTACTGAAAAAAAGAAGTGCGTTAAATATCACTATGCTGTGCCTTTCTACATTGTGATAAGCTGTTCTAAACACTATTGAGAGACCAGTAAACAAAATTAGTCTCTGTGTGTGTGTGTGTGTGTGTGTGTGTGTGTGTGTGTGTGTGTGTGTGTGTACATGCCTATATATACTCATGTGTATTTTTAGATGCCAGGAGTCTTGGGGGTTTTCCTTTTTATAAAGATATAGAACACTTAACAAATTTGCATGTCATTCTTTTGCAAGGATCAAAGTTAATTTTCTCTGTATCATTCAATTTTATTATGTGTGCTACTAACATGAGCACTGTTCTTTTTTATTTTCTGAGAAAAGATATCTCACTGGCCTTTGGAGATCATCAAATAGGTGAGGCTAGCTGGTCAGTGAGTTCCAGGGATCCACCTGTCTTCATCTTCCTCATATTAGGATTAATGTTTTTTGTTTTTTTTTTCAAAAGATGGGTTCTGGAGTTATGGAATTTATGTCCTCATGTTTTCAATAGATTTTCTTTTTTGTAGTATCTGCAAGATTCTCTTAGTAAAGTTTATTTTATATGATTTATCCAAAACACTCACCCGAGTAAGAATGAGACTTTTAGAAACTTTAGAAGAATGAAGTAATCCCAATGTGGTCTTCAATTTTTCAAAGAGGTCCCTCATCTCACCTCGCCGCCGTCGCTCATTGGCAGTGTGTGTCCGGCGATAATAGGCAAAAGCTTCTGTTTCTTTCTGTGGTTTTTCATTCCAGTAATCATGTTTCAATTTTGCAGGAACTGAGGAAACCTGTCCAAGCAAAATTGCCTCCTCAACACCACTCCTATGTATGTGCTCCTTTCCTCCATCCAAACTGACTTTTGTTTTATCTCAGACATCCATCTCTGGACTGCCAAATCTTTCTACTAATCTATCTTTCCTCCAAATTTTATTTCAACAATGCCAGCAATAAGAATGGTTCTTTCCTTCTACCTTTACAAGGGTTCCCAGAACCAAACTCAGGTCCCAAGCTTGTCTGCAAGAAACTTTACTCCCTGAGTCATCTTGCAAATCCTATAGTCTTTTAAAAATATTGATAGTAAATCTCCCAAATTTTACATTTAGGTTTATAATAGTTTTCTAAAAATCATTGACAATTACACATTGTAACTCAAAAAGTGAATTCAGGTGTCCATTTGAAATCTTGTTCATTAAAAAGGATGTAGGATGGGCTTGGTGACTCACACCTGGAATTACAGGATTTTAGAACCTACAGCAAGAAGAATGATTCTAGTCTGAGCTACATAGAAAGTGTTCCAGGCTAGTTTGAAGTATGCAATAAAAGAATATACAAATATTAATGAAAAATTTAAATACAATGATATATACAAAATGATTGTAAACATGCAAGTATTTCTCACATAATTCCAACCAATTGAGATCAAAGCCAAATTAATCATGTCTTTGAAGGACTCGACTAGAATGCCACTCAATTCAACCTCTATCATTATCTATAAATCTCTTAATAGGACAAAATACCATACAAAAAATGGTTTAAACATTTTTTATGAGGGATAAACTCTTGTGAGGGATAAATGTAAAAACTTAGTTATGCTACTGTGTTATTATCTAATGAACAGATTAAGAAAGTTTAAACATATCTGTAAGTTAATGGCCCTTTACTCCCAGACATAGTCTCTGAAATTTTTAAGATGCTGAAAAATGAGCCTACATAAAGAATAACTACTTGTTTTATAAAACAGACACATCCATCTTCATAAACTACACCCATTTTAACGCCCCTATGTATTCTATCTTCTGGAAGGAGCTGAATTAAGAGGAAAAAGACACATAGTAATCAAATTGTTAAATCCCAGAGGGAAACAAAAGGTCAAAGCAATCCAGGATGATTCCAGAACTCACCCTTTGGGCCTCCACAGGCACACACAGTACCCCTGATACATAGATACAGACACATACACATAATAAAAAATAAAATTTAAAAATCATCCATATATATATATAGATATAGATAGAGCTATATATATTCCTGACTATTTTTCAGTCCTAAGACTAATGCTATCAAAATAAGTAGCTACCATTACACATCTTAAATACCTTTCGACTCTTTTCAGAAGTTTTATCATCTGAAGAGATATGGCCTCGGCATCTAGAAAAAGACAATATTTTCTCAATATTTTTTCAGATTAATTCATACTTGTAAGAAATATCATCCTAAGTCATTTAAAATTGTATCATTTATTTTATCTAATGTGGACAACAAATGACCTATTTATTCAACAATAGTAGTGTCCAAATAGTTAACCAAAAATACAAATTTTTTCATCAGAAAGCATTTCAAATACATAACACTGTTAAGTATACATTAGTAACACTCAAATATGCCCCCATACAAAGAAATTAATGCATGTCAAAATTAGAGATCCAACGTACAAATCTCTTCTTATGTATATATTTCTAAGTTTAAATGCATATTTTCATATTTTTTTAGTTAATTTTTTTTTAACGTTTGATTTATTTTTTGAGGTGTGTGTGTGTGTGTGTGTGTCAGAGGGCGCTGTGTGTCCCTGTGGAGGACCGAAGGTAACTTTGGGAATCATCCTGGATCGCTTCTACCTCTTTCTTGCTTCACTTTAGGATTTCCCAGGTTCTGCACACCAGAGTCAGACATGCAAGCAGACACCGTTTTAGCCTGGCATTTTTTTTTTTAAGTGGAATCTGGGATCCAAACTCAGGACTTCTGCTTGTGAGACAGAGTCTCAACTCCTGAGCCATCTCTCCAGCCCGACATTTTCATAGTTTTACAAAGAATTTTTATTTTCTACTTCTGCCATGTATGTGTGTGTGTGCAAAAGAGAGAGAGAGAGAGAAAGTGATAGGAGGGGAAGAATATGCACATGCCATGACACACATGCAAAGATCAGAAAACTACCTGCAGGAGTTGGTTCTCTCCTTCCAGAACATGGGAATCTGGGAACTGAACTCAGGTCACCAGGCTTAGCAGCAAAGTCTTTACCTATTGAATCATTTAGTAGTCTTGTATCTATTTTTAATTAAAGAATTTAGCTTTTGTTGAAGGAAGGCAGTGCTAACTTTCTAAACATGGTTTTTTATCAGTTAGCCACACCTTCAACTACTAAATCTTTCATTGTTAATCTCAATTTTTGCTTTTATAGATTGTGATCTTTTTCCATTCTATTAAACAAGGTATCTTCTTACTGAATTCTTCAATGTCTCTCTCAATAGTTTTATGCGTCTTGTTGTTTTCATGAACTATATCGCCAGAAAGCTTTTATTACTATTACCATTGGAAACATTTTTTCACACGCATGTGTGTGTGTGGGTGTGTACATTACAATGTACCATGTGTGTATGTGGAGGCCCAAGAGTAACTTCAGGAATCAACCCTGGATTTCTTCACCTCTTTATTGCTTTCTTCTGGGGTTTCCCAGGCTCCACTTTCTAAGGGAATTGCAGGCACTGTAATTTCTGCTTGGCATTTTACATGGTGATGTTGCCAATATTTAGGACTTTTATTTTAATATGCAGAACTTTATTATCCAGCCACTTGGCAATACTACTGAACATGACTAAGATTTTGAGATTTAAACTCTTATACCTCAACCAGAAGGTAAATTAATTAACTTGTACGTAGTTTTGGAATGGGAAAAAAAAATTAAAAGTCCTACTTTTCACATCTCAAATTTTTATTTATTTATATATGTTTGTTTGTTTATTTATGTGTGTGTTGTGTGTGTGTCAGTATCAGAGGTCACTGTGTCCCCCCCCCTGTGGAGGACCAAAGGTGACTTCGGGAATCATCCTAGATTGCTTCTACCTCGTTGCTTCGCTCTGGGATTTCCCAAGCTCCACCCACCAGTGCCAGAAGTGCAGGCCACTGGCCATTTCTGCTTGGCATTTTTATATGAGACTTGGGGTCTAAACTCAGGACCTTCTGCTTGCAAGACAGTCTTAATCCCTGAGTCATCTCTCTAGCCCCATTCCTCAAACTTTCTTGATGAAGAATTACTTAATTTGTCATTACTCTATATGATAGCTAATGCAGTAAGAGGAAATGTACAAGGTCTGGGATAAAATAAGAAATTGTATATGCTAATGTGTGTGGTAGCATATGCCTATAATCCTAGCACTTGGAAGGTAGCAGTTTAAGTCCAATGTCAGTGCATAGTCTGGGCTACCTAAGACTACACTTTAAAAAAAACAGGCCAAAAGAAGTTGCAGTTCCCTTTCTTTCTCTTTAACATCTCAATTTATACAAGGCTTAATTTAGTACAATAGAGAAATTAAATAATATACTATATTATTTCATTTAATATTCCAAATGAGAGCATTTTCCTCATTTCACAAGTAAAGAATGTGAAGTGCCAGTCTAGAGATGGCTCAGGGGTTAAGACTGCCTCACAAGCAGAAGGTCTTGAGTTTGGATCCCAGGTCACACGTTAAAAACACCAGATAGAAATGGCATTTCAGTCCTGGTAGACAAAGCCTGGGAAATCCCAGAGCAAAACAAAAAGGAGGTAGAGGCAATCCAGGATGATTCATCCTTGGTTTTGCACAGGGACATTCTGCCCTCTGATACACACACACACACACACACACACACACACACACACACACGCACACTCATGTGCAAAAAAGTTAAAAAAAAAAAAAAAAACCAAAGTGAAGTGCAGAAAAATCTAAGACTAATGTCCAAAGTTATGTATCTACAAACTAGCAAAACTAGGATTTTAGAGGGAACTGGTAAAAAATTTTAAAATGTATAATTAAATTTTAATAAAAAAAAAAAAAGAAAAAAAAAAAAAACTAGGATTTTAGCATCAATGTGTCAGTATCTAAAAGCACATTATTAACATCACCAGCTAATAATGGTTAAGGGAAGAAAATTATCTCCTAATTTCAACTCCTTATATCATGTACATTAACCAGAAAAAAAGCAAGAGTAGTTAGTAATGGAAGTAGACAGTTATCCAGAGCTTTTAAATAAAATATCTACTTTTGTTTCTGGTGTCTAACAACCCCTGAAAAGATAAGTAAGACTTACAGCTGTTTGAATGACTGTGTGTGAGTTGTTGTGGTCTTCTTGTGGGCAACATTAATTTCCTCTGAGAGCTCTTCTATGGTCTCAATATCCACCTGCTCATCATCTTCAATATATTCTACACAGTTATTCTGAAATATATTATTACAACAATAAAAAAAGTATTAAGAGAAGCACAAAGCTAAACTTTTCAAATGCATGCTATCTTATAAAATCAACTAGTACCATACACTGATTTTATACAATAAAAACAGATAATCCTAAACGTGTTTCACTTTTTGCAAGTATATGCACATACCCACATGCTTGTGTCTGTGTGTAATAAGAGGGTATTGTGTGTGTCAATGGAGGCCCAAGGGTGACTTCAGCAATCATCCTGGATTGTACTACTACCTCTTGGTTTTGCTTTGGGGTTTCCCAGACTCCAACTTCCAGGGCCAGAAATGCAGGCCACAGCCATTTTTGCCCTGTGTTTTAAAGTGAGATCTGGGGTTTGAACTCAAGTCCTTCTGCTTTCGAGGCAGAGGTTTAACCATCTCTCCAGTCCCAATCCTAAACTTCTTAATCCCAAAAAGGAATTAAGTCAGAAAGTACAGTGATTAGTGTTAAGTTGTACATGTATATTAACAACAGTTTCTAAAAGGCTTCATTTAATATTTTAATGTTATTTCTAGAGGAAAAAAATTCATGCAAGGTATATTAAGGTTTTATAAATCTAACATAATAGAAAACAATTTATAATGAAAAAACTTGAAAAAAGAAAATTCTTTTTGAGGGTTGGGAGTATACCCCTGGGTTGAATATGCACTTATGAGGCCTTGGGTTCAATCTCTAGTAGTGTGCCCCACCTCCCCCCAAAAATAAAACTCTACTTTAAGGGAGATCATAACTATACCACATCAAAATAAACAAGGCAGATGTTTGGAATGGAAATGGAAACCCAGTCTTCTCAGTTTCTCTATCACTTTAGAGGAACTCAGAGTTTTTAAAGAAATACCAATCATACTTTATTAACAAAAAAGGGGATAAATGTTTCCCAGCCTAACTTAAACATAATTTAAACAACCTATTTAAATAATGTATATTTAAAAAATTTTAGTATGTGTGCATGTGTGTGTATCAGAGGGCACTGTGTATCCTTGTGGAGACCAAGGATAACTTTGGGAATCATCCTGGATTGCTTCTACCTTTTTTGTTTCACTCTGGGATTTTCCAGCTCTGCCCACAAAAAGGACCAGAAGTGCAAGCCACAACCATTTCCGCCTGACTTTTTTACATGGCACTTAGGATCTGAACTCAGGTCCTTCTGCTTTAAAGGCAGAGTCTTAATCCCTGAGCCATCTCTCCAGCTCAAATAATGTATATATTTTTTAATATTTTATGTGCATGTGTCAAAGGGCACTGTGACTTTGGGAATCATCCTGGATTACTTCTACCTCCTTGCTTTCCTCTGGGATTTTCCAGACAACCAGAAGTTGGTTCTCCCCTTTCACCTTTATGTGGGTTCAGGGAATCTAACTAAGGTTCCAAGCTTGGTTACAAGCACCTTTACCCTGAGTCATGTTACCAAACCTAGACCCTGTTGCATGATTTTAAATGCAGACTTTGCAAATAGTATCCAATCATCTTCCCAACAGAAGACAGAGTACTTATAACTTTGTTTACACTATTTCAACATAATGCTAGGAATATCTTTGGCATTCACATAAACATGATGTAGAATTTATATTTTCATTTACACAATGACTTTGATTTTCAAAAAAGTCAGTGTAGGCGATCTAGCCCCTCATGGCCCTCTAGTGCCATGAGTCCGTTTCCAGCTGCCTACTTCTCTTGGAGGCTCCCTAGCCCCTCATGGCACTCCAGTCCATGAGTCTGTTTCTTGTTCCTTGCTCCTCATGAATTCCAGGCCTAGGTACCGTGAGTTCTCATGGGCTCCCTAGCCCCTCATGATACTCTATTGCCATGAGCTCTCTTTTATTTCTGCTTCTCATGGAGGCACCCTAGCTCCTCATGGCACTCCACGTCTGGAATCCGTGAGTTCCAACCTTTCTCTTTACTAATAAACGATACCTTAATTCTCAAAAAAAAAAAAAAAAAGTCAGTGTAACTTTTCTATGAGATCCCCTATTAGTACATTTAATTAACAGTGCTGTGTAAGATCAAGGCATTCTACAGATTTTAGTAAGTCAGTAAGTAACAGATAAGGCATAGGAGTAATATGAGAAGATAAAGAAGCTATTACTCTTTTGTTATGTTTTATCTGTATTAGGCAGTTAGATATTAACAAGGGAATAGCAATTGACACAGAAGCTAAGTAATTCTCAAGAGATTCTAAAATATAGCAATGTCAGCTACTCTTGAAAAGAATGACAGCACCCTTAAGCGGCTGCCTGTGGTCCCCTTATGTTTTTACATCAGACCCTATACCAAAGGTCAGGAAACCATAGCCCACCATCTACTGTTTTTAAATTTCATTGGCTCACAGCCAGACTACTTCACTTACATATGTTTATGGTTGCTTCCATACTACCACAACAGTAGAGTCTACAAATATTTACTATCTAGTCTTTAAAGAGAAAGTTTATCTAACTCCTATGTTATATCACATTTGACTCTGTTACTTAATTCAGTTAACAGACCTCTAAGAAACCCATCAAAAATGCCTCAAGAAATTTGAAGTGAAACTATGTAAAGATCACATTATAAAGAGCAATTAAACAAAAGCTAAATATAAATTAATAGCTAAAATAAAATTTTACAGGGTAAAAAGCAACTTTAAGACAAGAATCTATTTAAAAAGTTAGGAGTAACTTTTCAGTTTTTCTCCAAAAGAAAAAACTTCTCTCTAATTGGAAAATATATTCCCCTAAACTTAGGGGAACCCACTCCTAGTTTTGTATTTTATGTACCAGATAAGCTACAATCACGTCATAGAAAATGTGACAAACTTGACAGAAACTCTCCAACATTCATACTCCAAAGGATCAAGCAACCCTTACCATAGTAACAAATAAGTCTCAAAGAATGCTGCATGACTAGACACCCTAAAAAATAGAATCAATCAATTAGCCAAACCTAGGCATTCAAATGAATTTAATGGATCTCAGTAATTTTCTAGAAATGCTATCTTTAATAAACCATTTAAATCCATGAAGTTTCATTCACAACAAAAATGGGCTTACCACCTTTTCTACATCAACCTCTTCACTCTGGTAGCCAGAAACAACATCCACAATCTCGTCAACAGAATCATCGGTTTTCTCATTATCATCTTCCTCATCCTCCTCCTCTTCCAGATCCAAAACAGTGAAGTCAGTACTGCTTCTCCCACTCTTCTTTTCTTGTTTTGCTTTCATCTGTTCTCCTGGTAGCAATAAATGACCCTGAAAATATCCATTCCCTCTGTTTCCTTTTGTACCTCTCCTAGGAGCAACAGAGAAGGCTGCAGGACTAGAAATGCTACTCCAAGAACCACATTCAGTTTGTAAAATCTTGTCTTTATCAGTAGTTCCACTTTTTCCAATTAAGTCAGAAATGTCCTGTTCCTGAAACACATCAGAAATTTCTTCACATGGCTTTGCTTCTCTAAATAACTGCAGGCTTGGCTCTTTTTTATATTCTTGTGAAATTCTAATATATTTGTGGGTCAAGGGACCTTTCAGATGTTTTCTCCATCTATCCCTAAGACTGTCCTTCTCCACAGTGTTTCCACAGTCCTTGGCCTCTAGCTGTGAATTTGATTGCTGTTCTGTAACTTTCCCCCCTGATAATTCAAATTTACTTTCTTCCTTAGCAATGACAAGAATTTCATTTGGGCTTTCCTCCACATTACCTAACCTTTTTTGATGTTCTACCTTTTCATCATCAAATATTTGAGATTGTGGTTTATTTAGATTCTGAGCTGTCATACTATTGACCTTTTCAGAAATGGTCCTAACTTCTACAACAGTCCGTTTTTCTTTGGAATTATTCTTTTTCCCAAACTCTTCATTACCATCTTTATAGTCTTCATCTGTGTGAGACCCAGTGACATCAGAGTTTTGAGAAGGTTTGACAGTTGTGGAACCATCTTCCATAAAGGACTCTTCATCCAAATGATAACCTCCATCATCCAAGGAAACAGTCAAGGTTTCTTCTGATGCAACAGTTCCTGAGTTTTGCTTAATGATACTAGTCTCAGAGTCTACAGTTTCTTCTTTTGACTGTAGAGCCTGCTTAGTTTCCTCATCTCTTTTTATAGCGTTTGCTTCATCTTTCTGGTCCAAATTCTGGTTCTTCTTTATCTGAAGGGAAGCAACATGCTGGAGAATAGAGCTAGGAACAGGCTTTTGTCCTGGGAGCTGCAACAAGGCAAAGCTTCCTGACTGGAGAGGAATAAGACTAGCAGTACCAACAGGTTGCCCTCCTGAGCTATATGTTATTTTGGTTTCAGAGCCCGCTTTACTTGCACAACTTTGTTGAGGTTCAGGAGGAGAAATCCTCAGGGTCAATGTACCAGCCTGAGAGACAAAGCCAGGTCCAGAGGAAAGCAGTGATGGTGCCTGAGTAATAACAGTCACTGGTGTGGAAGATCCAACAGTCTGAATTACAGGACTCATGACTGAAAAAGAAGAGGACGAAGCAGAAGTTGATGGAGTCTCAGAAGGCTTGGAAGGAGCTGGTAACCGGATTCCCATCACGGATCCTATATAAATTAGAAAAACAAAATTCAATTACTTTCAAGGTATACTTTTCCATTTAAGAAACTTAAAAAGAATAATCCTGGTATATCAAATAGACCACATGGCTTAATGATTCAACACAAAGACATCAAGATCTTTAATTTTATACCTGGATTACGAAACATGACAGGCTGCAAGTTGGGCTGGGTATTAGAGCCTCGGATCTGATGCAAAGGTAAGAGCTGGACAATTTGCCCATTGGGGTGTCTGAATAAGTTCATTCCATTTGGACTCCTAACAGGCTGCAAGACCATCCGCTGTCCCTGAAGTTGTGGGTTTGACATAGGTCTAAGGGTGGGAGAACCCTGCTGCACTGGAATCAACAACAATCGTGGACCAGTACGTTTCACAGCATTGGGAGAGATCTGTGGTGTAGACACTGGAATTTGAGGGGTATTTTCTGAAAAACAGGAAATGGGAAGATACTATTAAGATTTGCATTTAAAATATATAAGGGAAATATGACATAAATTCAACAATGCTACAAAGTAGTAACTTCTAAGCTGATGAATGAAAAACTGTTGAAATTCCATCTCTATAATATACTACTTTATAGCTCAGAATAATTAAAGCTCAAATAATTGCCCAGTCATAGTGTAATACTGGAATAATGTCAGCTTCTAATGAATGTTATTTTTAAAAATGTTTAAATAAAAAACAGATTTAAATAGCAATATGAAAGACTGGAAAGATGCCTCAGGGGTTAAGACTCATCCTGAGTTCAGATCCCAGAATCCACTTAAAAACGCCAAGTGTAAATAGTGGTGCCCTGCACTTCCAGCCCTGGTGGGCAAAGTTTGGGAAGTTCCAGAGCAAAGAAAAAAAGGAAGAAGTAATACAGGATGATTCCTGAAGTCACTCTTGGTCCTCCACAGGGACACACACTGCCTTCTGACACACACACATGTACAAAAATAATAAAGTTAAAAAAAATATGAAGTAAATGACAGTAGAGATGCAACTCAGGATAAGACATAGGAACATATACATTGAGTAACTGAAATCTGAAAACAAGGGAATTACACAAACTAAATTCTGTGACAGAATTAGAAAGTGTAGTGATAGAAACTTGCCAAGAATATATGACACCCTGAATTTAATCCCCAGCAAAAGCTGGAATACACAGCTTAGAAGCCACTTTCTATTTAAGTATGACAGACACGAACCTTGAGATTCAACAGGAAATATAATACCATGATTCAGAACGTCAATTTATAAATAAATTACCTAAAAGTCATTTTAAAGAGACCAAGAGGGACTTGGAGACCATGTCACTAAATGCAAGAATATTTAATGGAAAAAATATTAATAATGAGGAGAATTGGTGATGGATTACTTACTTCCCCTTTAATCTCACTCTTTCATTATATTAATTCTTTGGGAGGTGTCATAGCTAGGCATAGGTGTCAACTTGACAGTTGAGGGTTTGAGCTCTGGGCATATTTGTAGAGAATTAATGGTTGAGTTAAGCCCAGAGCAAACCTGTAGGAGATTGTCTAGCTGATGGGAAAGGCCCAGCCCATGGTGGGTGGGATCAGGCCCTAACAGATGAATAAAATACTGAGAGTCGTTGAGGAAGTTGGCATCCTTCGGTATACTTGGTCTGGCAAGTAAGGATTGTCTCTCTCTCTCTCTCTCTCTCTCTGTCTCAGCTATTATGTAGAGATGGTGCGGCCAGTTTTCTTGGCCTGGTGTTGGTGCATGCTCTCCCATCAAGCTGGACAGACTGTAACCAGACTATAGTAAGAAAATAAACCCCTTGTTCCCTTAAGCCATTTGATAGTCATTTATCAGCAACCATGCAGGAGAACTGCAATGGGAGGACTAAAATAATTACTTTTTAATACAGTTACATTTAGATATAAAAATGATCCAGCATATAAAAATTCACTTAAGCCAACAGGAGAAATTACTTTAGAATTAAAGTGGAGAACAATCTCTGGACATAACTTGAGGCTATTTCTAGAAAAGTTTACAAGATGTAGGAAAATCCACACTGAATATGGACAATAGCACTTCAGGGGCTCAGTTCCTAACAGGTTAAAAATAGAAAGGGAACAGAGCACTAGTATTCATCTTCCTGTGCTTCCTGACTACAGAACAGTGTGACACATGCACGTTGCCTCACACTCCTGCTGCCTTGCCTACCTGGTCATGATAGACTGTTTCAAGTCATGAGCCAAAATATAATAAATCCTTCTTCCCTTAAATTAGTTTTATTTTCTTATCACATCTAGAGTGTGTGTTGTGTATCTGAGTGCCACAGCATGCATGTGGAAGTCAAAGGACAATTTTCAGGAGTTGGTTCTTTCCTTCTACTATACGGGTTCCAGACACTGAACTCAGAACAATGCCTGCATGCATGCACTTTTACCTGCTGAGCCATCTCGCTGCCCTCCCTCTACTTTTGGCATGTGTGTGGGTGCTGATATGTACATATGTCAGGGTGTGTACAGGCAGAAAAAGAGCACTGTGTGCACCTGTACAGATTCAAGGTTAACTTCAGGAATCACTGTGGATTGTTCTCTCTCTTTTTATTGCTTTGTTCTGGGATTTCCACATGGCATTTTTTACATGGGATCCTGAATCTGGACTCAGGTCATGCATGCTTACAAGGCAAAGATTTAACCCTTGAATCACCTCCAGTCTGACTCCTTTTTTGTCAGGTTATTTTGTTGCATCAAGGAGAAAAGTAACTCAAACAAATATGTAAATTATGATACACAAAGCCCTAGAACTCAATTCCCAATACTGCAATCTCTTTCAACATATTTAGGCACAAAGATACATGGCTGTAATCCTAGCACTACATCCCAGATGAAAGCAAGAGGATCACAAGTTCAAGGCCACCTGGCATATATGAGACCCTGTCTAAACAAACAAAAATAAAAACAATGTGTGCATATATCCATAAGAACAGTAGTAGCTCATTGGATTCTCTCAGAGCTTTCAGCATATAGCATGTTCCACTTTCTTCCATGTCACTTAAGAGGTGTCTAAGAGCTCAGCAACCCATTCCTATTAGCATTATTTCAGTGACCCTCAGACAGTGCTTTCCTTCTAGTGTTCTACAAGTTTTATTAGTTGCTGTGAGATCCTCCAGCACTACCTATTAGATTGCCTCTAATAGTCAACTGATTCTTGTAACTAAGAAACTGGTTACAAAATCCTATTTTCAGTCTTCTTTCCTAATACTATAATTAATCATAAGCTGTTTCTTTTAATTTCAGTTTTGGAGAAGGCAAGTATTTTCAGAAATATAGCAGAAATTGCACTAATATGCAATTAGTTGCACTAATATGTGTCCAACCTGTGAGGAACATGCATTTGAGAATACCAATGAATGTGGCCCAACATACTCATAGACGGTAACATATTGCAATGTCAAAACAATAGACACATTCAATTTTATTACAACAAAAAAAGTATATGAACAAGTGTACTAGATAGTAACCAGTAACAATTAGGCCTTACCTGACCTCTGACTCACTGGTGGATTCCCATTAATTCCTGAGAGTATAATAGGAACAGAGCCCAGAGATGAAGTTGGTGTGGTCACCATGGAGGAAGATGCAGCTGTGGTCACCATGACTATGGAGGTGGAGGCAGTAGAAGCAACAGGAAGAGTTATGGTTGGAGGAGATGCTACCAAAGATTTAGGAAAAGCAACTGAAGCCACAGGGGTAGTTATCCCAGTAGTTTTGATAAGATTCACAGTGGCTGTAGACTGGGTAGATGTTATAGGGGTACTGGCATTAGTTTCAGAGATCTCAACAACCCCAGCAGTGGTTGCACCAGAAGAATAAGCAGTTTCTTTAGCTCCCATGTCAGAAACAGCAGTCATAGATGTCATAGCAGTAACATTTTCTACAAACACTTGAGGGGAAGTAGTGACAGCAGCAGTCACAGTGCTGCACACCTGAACTGACTCAGAAGAAACCACAGGTGTGACGACCATTACTGGAGAAGGCCTGATACTGAACTTCTGTGGCCCTGTCAGGGGTTGGGGTGTGCTAACTCCAGGTATCTTCTGCTGCAAGGCTCCAACTTTACTCATCACAAATTGTGTGAACACACCACCAGGAGAGGGTCGAGCCGCTGCAAATAAAAATTTGCAGGTCAAAAATCTTCAGTTCTCTTATTTTGCTCTCCTAAGTGAGAGTGTGCTTATCATTAGTTGTGCACCACTGAATCAATTCTCACGAGTACTTACAAGTACTTAACAAGAAATTGGCATGTGCCAATTTCCACCCACAGAAATCAAACACTTCCCTCGACCCAAAGCAAAATCTATGAACTATAAGAATTAAAATTGAATGTTAACTACAAAAATCTTTAGACTATACAATATATTTAAATTGTCAAGGTACTAAAAAAACAAACAACTTCATTGTCCAAAACAGATGAAAGAAGAATCTCGCTCCTCTGGATTCTAATTTTAAAACTTGTTTCCATTTCCTCCTGCCAAAGCACCTCCACCTCTATCCTCTTATGAGACTAATAAATTAAGTGCTGCTTATTTTTAAAATACAAACTAATTTTTCTAAAGTGAGAAGAATAGGAATTTATTTTGGCATGTTAAAAAACACAATCAAAACTGCTTTTTCAAGAGGCAGCACAGATTCTTTTTAAGGCATATGATGCCCATGTTCAATCTTCACTCAAACCTTCTCAGCCAGATACGACAACTTTCCTGTTTTAGAAATAAAAATGAAGACAGATTGACATGTTCTACTTAATATTCCCAAACAGATTTGAAACAAACAAAAAAGAAATCCAAAAGTAAACCAACTGTAAATAAAGACTAATAACAAATGTTTCAAGACAATTTAATGTAGACTACAGCATAAAGTATTAAAAACTTTTCACTAACAACACTTTTCATTGACAAATGTAACAATGGAATATTTCAAAAATTGTTACCCGTATCACCAACTTTTAGAAGCTTCTTAAAATTCTTAAGTGCAAAAAAAATGTATAATACTAAAAAACTTTTTTTAAAATTGAAAAAAAAAATCTTTCTAGGGGCTGGTGATATGGCTCAGTAGTTAAAGCTTTTGTTTCAGAAACAAAAGACAATCTTAATTCTAGCCCTGGATTCCAGCCCTGATCAGGGAATCCCCAGAGCATGCTGAGTAACCAGACTAGACTAGCCCTAATGGTTTCCTCTTGTTTTTAATCAGAAAGCCAGGATCACAACAATAAGGTGGAAGGGTGATGTAGGATGATTCCCAATATCATCTTTGAGCCTCTTCAGACATATATGATAGAAGTGCATTAATGTAAATACACCTGTACACATACACCCATTCACATATAAATACATATAAATACATGTACACATATACCCCATTCACACATACATGAAAAAAACTTTCTACATTACCGCAACTAGTCTTTAATGGTCTCAAAAATAACTGTAAAACTACAGTTTAATCCATCCATTAATACAGATAAACAGAGTTGTAAAAAATACATAAACAGGGGCACACATTAAGACTAATAATGGCAAATTCTAAATTTTTCTACCTCATTTTACAACACTCATACTGCAATTAACCAGCCACATACATACTAATTTTAGGCCTTTCTAAACCACATATACTCTATAACTTACCAATTGGCCTTTTTGCTGGAACAAATGCCTTCTGATTCTTCCCAGGACGATTTGGTGTACTGCCGGAGGAGGATGCCATTTTGGAATTGGATGTTGAAGGCAACAGGGTACGTGGTTTCCTGGATGCAGCCACCTTGGCATTGGATGCTACCTTGGAGATGACAGTACTGAGGGTTGAGAGGTCCAGGACTGAGGGTCGCAACCTGCCTGTGATATAAGCAGCTAGCCTATTGGCTGGATGCAATGCCCCCATCTGTCCCAATAGCAACTTAGCCTGCGGGTAACTCTTACCATTAACCTGAAACAAGTGGCAAAGAGAAATTCTGTAAAAATAAAATTCTCTTGCTAACTCCTCTCCCTTGACAGGGTTTCATTTTTATAAGATTCTAAAAGTCTATCTTTCAGATGTAAAGGAAAAAACATTCAGGATGACCTGAATAATAGGGAGATGGAAAAATGCTGTCATCTGATATTCTGAGCTAATCTCATCCTCCATTTCATAGTATGGAAACACAGAACCTGAGAAACTCAACTCACTGTTTCTAGATCATAGATATGTGAAGGACAAATGACTATATTCAAACACTCATAATTTTAATAAGCAAATTGTGGTTATTAATGAATCATCAAAACTAATCGTGATCCAGTCTCTTTGCTAAAGACGAGAGGGATAATGAATCCTCACACAAGTGAACTGTCAAGTATCTATCTGAAAAAAAGTATGATGAACATAACATAGATAGCTTAAGTTATAAAACACCCATTGTTACAATAACCTAAGCTACAAAATCACTTCAGTTTTTGGCTGTCAAAGTGCTCAACTTTGAAGACATCGTATTATAGACAAAATAAGTCCAACTAAACTATTAGCACATATTCTGTATAACTCATTAATGGTCAGATGAAAGTGAACTAACAAATAAGGCATACGTTTTCTGTGCTGCCCACCTTGATCAGCAGCACAGGGCATGTGACTGACTGTTCATGTGCACAGTGCTCATGCATCAAACTGGATCCCATCTACAGAATATGTTTTTTTCTATCTCTTTGTCACCTTTTGTTTTTTTATATTTAGTGGGCATGTGTGGTGTAGAGGTGCCACAACACACATATGTAAGTCAAAGGATAACTTTAGGGCGTCAATTATCTCCTTCTACTATGTGAACTCCAGGAATTTAACTTAGATTGTTAGGCTTGGTAGCAAGTACCTCTACTTGCTGAGCCATCTTGGCAGTCATCCAGTTTATCATTTAAAAGTGGGGGACAGAGAGTGGAGACATCAATCTACTTCGTCTTCAGAGACATGAAACAAAATTTGCTACTTAAGTAAAATTTGATTTTTCCTTGAGAGATCAGGTATCTTTTTATCCTTCCAGTTTGGTACAGGAAAAAAAAATTTTTGTCAGCTACTCCTAACTATTCCTAAAGAATTACAACTTAGCATCTTCTCCAAAGTCTACACAGAGTGCATATATCTAAAATGTCTGGGATCAGAGCTGTTTCAATTTTGAACTATAGGAACTCTTATACATATATAAGCTATCTTGGGAATGGGATTCAAGTCAAAACTCAATTTACCTGTTTCAAATATATCACATGCATACATGTAGTCCAAATGTACCTCTACACAGTATTTCAGTATGTTTGCATTTTGATTGCAAATCATCATGAGGTCGGGTGTCAAATTTTCTACTTGTTGATGATCAAAAAGCTTTGAATTAATGATCAAGTTTTAAATTTTGCATCAAGTTTTTAATTTTGCATCATTTCAAATCTTAGGCTTCTGAATTAAAAATGCTTAACTTGTATTACAAATTAACTGTCTAATTACTCAGTCCTTGCAAGAAAGGAGAATGAAAATCTGTCTACAGAATCTTGGTTCATTAAAAATTTGACAAAAATTCTCTTTCAAAGTAATAATCAATAAATGAGAAAATACTATTTTCCTCATTGTTAAAGTAAGTAAAAAATACCCATAAAGGTGACAGCACCAATAACATAAATCTCAATAACAAGTTTTTAGAGTTTATTATTCATAACTAGTAATGGAATTAAGTCTTAGCTCAGTGAAGCAGCTAATCAAAAATCAAATATTCCCAGCAATGATGTGTGATACTGCTAGGTATCTGTCACTCTCTCACAAAATGTATTCAATGTCACTGATTATGACTTACATTTTAGTTGAGAACTTCTCCTTTCAAAATTTTTTACATGCTAATGTAATTTTATAAGTACAATCTAATTTATTAAACAAGGACACTAGTTTTATACTATAATAATGGCTATAAAAATTAAGTGACTAGTCAATCCAGAACTTCAGAGACTCTATATCAACCACCTAGAACTAGGCCAGACTAATCTCTCCCCATCCTGAAGCTCAGGGACATTTGCGGAAGAGGGGGCGGTAAGAGTGTAAGAGCAAAAGGATGGGAGGAGCAATGATTTGCAAGATACTCCACACAAGTTAGGGCCGAAGCAATCATAATTGGACTTTGCATGCCCTGCGCAATGTGCAACACAAAGTCTAGCATCTGCTAAAGGCACCAAGATCCTTGGAGGCAAGGGATTGGCAGCCACAGCAGTGTTCCTATGCTTAAGGGGAACACGGGAAAGGGTTCAGGGAAAGGCCACTGGGTCCTTGTACGTCATCGGAGAGGAGCCCAGAGGAAAATCAGGCATGCACATGAAAGGACTCTCTGGGAATTGGGGCAGGAGGCACTGGGGAATGGGGAGGGAAGGGGAGAGGAGGGGGAGCAGGGGGTTCAGGGGAGGAGGAGGAAGGGAGGGAACTGGTGTACCTATTAAGTTTGTATGAGCTGAAATAAAATTAAGTGACTAGTCATTTTTTAAAAACTGTATGTGTCTGAAAAACATTTTACTTAAATTAAAATCCCCCTCCTAGGCTAGCAATGTAGCTTACTGGCAGGGTGTTTGCCTAGGTTCAACCCCTAGTACTACAAAATAAACAAAAAAAAGTTTCTAAACATATGCACTATCTTAAAGTCAATTTCATCTTCTCAACTATCCCTAACAGTCTACATATTTTTGCTCTGAAAACTTTCTACCAATAAGATATCCTAAGAACCTGACTGAATCATTGGTTATCTTTGATTGATCATCAAAGGAGCACTAGAGCTCAAGCAATCAATCTTATGAAAAACAACTTTCAGGAAAGACCAGAAAGAAAACTAAAAGCTAAATAACATAAGGCTCTATATTTCTGTTCGTAATTGTTAAAACGCCAAAAATTCACCCTAGGTATTCATTTAACCGAGACTTATTACAATAAAAAAAAAAGACAATAATCATTTTAATATCCAGTTCCCAGATTATGTGAAGACAACTTATATAGAGCCAACAAAGGGCTCTGAAAAAAAATAAAGATATTACCTAAACATAAAAAGGTGCTATACCCAGATTAAAGATAATTCTCACCTGGATAAGCCCAGATGTAGTTGAACTGGGTTTACGTTTATAGGCCACAAGCTTCCCTGCAGGAGAAAGCCCTGCATAAAAAGGCAGACCTTTGCCTCCGTGTAATTTCTCCCTCACTGAATCCAGGGCATCTGTCTGCACAGGAGAGACATCATCCATTTTCCCAGGGGACAATGGACCGTCAGGAGTCTCTGATCCAGATTTCTCAGCCATATCATCTTGGTCTTGACATGATGGCATAGAAATTTTCACACGAGAAGAATAGACAGGAGGGTTCTTCTCACCCCGACTCTTTCGTTGAGAAGCCAACTCAATGATGAAGCTGCCCACCTTAAGTGACTGAGGCATGTTGCTATTGATGTGCTGTGACAAGATGCTCAAAATCTTGTTCCGATCTTCTTCCCAGTTGCAGTCTGAGATGATCTCTATCAGTTTGGTGGGACCACCAGGTGACCTTTGATGCACGTAAGATGTAGAAGACGACTCCCCTTCATTGCAAGAGGATTTCCAGCTCTTCTCTGTTAAAAAATTGAGAAACTTCTGTATCACACCCGTCTGCATTGAACTTTGAAAGAAATTAAAGTTTCTCACTATTCTATTATCTAATACTTCCAGTGTTAACTGTGATGATTACTGTTAATTCAAAACTTAAAATCAAGAATCACTTGGATCTGTTTATGGGTGATTACCTTGATCTCATTCACTGAAAAAAAAAAGATCCACCCACCATCTCCTGACTGGGATTCAATACTTTATAAGTGGGAACTGAGCAGCAGGCATGCATTTATCTTGGATTCGATGTTAAACCAGTAGCTTTGGGTTCTTGCTGCCTTGACTTTCATGTAACAATGGACTGCTGTACCCTATAATTGTGATCCAGAACCCATCCTTTCTTCCTTAAGTTGCTTCTGTCAGGGTATTTTATCACAGCAACAATAAACAAACAAATTGGTACCTGTAAATGTGGTCATTCATATAATAAACTTATCTCTGGTCCTTAGACTTGTCAAACTTGTGTGAAGGATTAAAGATAGAAGAGTTTGGAAAATTGGGCTAGAAAAGCCTTCACATCCTAGAAGCACTGTTTAATGAGCAACCGAATATGTAAGCTTGATATTTTGAGTTTTCCAGAAAAAAAATTTTTTTGACTGTCCCATTATTTAAGCTCTCATAAAAAGTTATTGCCTTGAAAGGACATAACTGTTATGGAAGCAAGGATTATTTGGGCAAAGTGAGACCTATAACACAGGTTAAGCTTATTTGGTGTAAGTTATTGTTCTGGTATCTACATAGCTAAAATAAAGATACTGTGTTAAGCTTCCTTTGAAGCATGAAGGAAGAATCAACACTAAAAGAGAAAAGCATACTTAACCAAGAAAAGTACTCTATTTCTCTCTTCATTTTAAACTCTTCTGTGCCTTTAGATATTAAACTGCTCCATTTCTAGACTGGATGCAGATGATTCAACTCTTCAATGTTTACCTACCTTGTGGTGACATGTTAATGAGGTATGTATTTCAAGTAGTACACAGATTTCTACAACAAAGCATCTCAAACAATGTGCTACAATTACAGTTGTGTCAAGAATATACGTTTCACCATCTTCATGGTGCTCATGATCTCACACAGGTTTTCATCTACCTCAGGAGCTTCCACTTTCCTCATTCTAGCATGTTATCATTACATGTATCATTACATACACACATTACACTACATGTTATCATTGTGTATACCATATCAATTAAAAAAAATAATACTAGGGACTAGAAAGATAGTTCAAGGGCTAAAAAGCCTTTGCCTCCCAAATGAAAGGACCTGAGTTCAGGCGCACAGATGCCAAGTAAAAATGCAGGTGCACTTCCTGCCCTGGAAGGCAAAGCCTTAGAAACCCCAAAACAAAGCAGTAAGAAAGTAGAACAATCCAGTTACCCTGAGGCTTCCACAGGCATACTCAAGCGCACGTAACACATACATGCACGCATTGGACCAAAAAAAAAACTGCTTCTAAAGTATTTTAAGTCTTAACAAATGTAACCAAAAACAAACAGGTAACTACTCCCTGTTATTTGGGGTCACAATCTCCTCAGAGCAACTATAAACAATTCTTTCCATTCTCCCTGCATTTCCACAGTGACAAAAACTAATAAAAGACCTAATATAATGTCCATATTGCTGAGGTTTGGAAAGGTTAATTTTTTTCACTGACCTCATCCTTAAATAGCATAACATCAATGAATCTTCTTTTATTTCTGAAGTATATTAAACCAAATGTGTAAAGACTTTTATTATCACTATTATTAGCAGAGGAAAGAGAAAACATAAGGTGACATATTCAAGATTTTTGTCAATAAATAATTCAGATCTATATAGTAATTACTACCAATGTTAAAACTTAGTTTTCAGTCTGACCTTGTAATTTATCAGAATCATCTTCCAAGTCACAAATGAGTTGTTTCAAAGTCTGTTCTGAATCAGGTTCCTGGAGAAAGAATATAGAAATATTTCAGTTCAATATATATTTAATATTTAGAGGACATCATAAATCAGTAAACTAATCAATGACTTCAAATCTTCCCACAGTCATATTACTATTATTTTGTAGAATCCTAGGCAAAAATATGTAGCTTTTTTATTCTCCGATGTTCTTAAAATTACTGAGTCACTAAGAAAATTATATTATATACCAAAGTATATTCTAATACAAAATGAAAATTATTTGTTTAACACCTAATATTCAGCTATTCAGAAAAACGAGCCAATATGCAAAGATGCAAATCCTACCAATCAAGTAAGTAATTAAAACCAGGAAGTATTTATGGTTTGTTCTTTTTTTTTAAGTTATACCAAAGTCGGGAGGGAACAAGCGAGGTCCAAGGAGGGCTGAGGGAGGGAGGGGACAGGGGTACCTATTAAGTTGTATGAGCGGAAAAATAAATAAATGAATGAATGAATGAATGAATGAATGAATAAATAAATAAAAATAAATTACACCAAAGTCAAAAAGAACGATACTTTTTAGGAACAGTGAGGAAAAGATTACTTGAACAGATAGAGAAATAAGCAGATTTACTATCACCTGGGAACTTAGAGAAGATTAATTGTTCTAATAATAGTACAAAATTTAATATCAGCAACAGGGAACTGGAAGTTACAAAGTCACAAACAATTTTACCTTTGAACTACAGTTCTCAGGACTAGAATAACAGGAGCTCTGATGCTGAAGTGATGAAGATGGAGACAGGGATGGAGACGGTTGTCTCTGTTCCTCTTTCTTTCGTTCATACACTCGAACTCTGGCGCAAGTCATCATACTTTCAAAATACAAATATACTGGATCTTTGTCCTCTTCTCGAATCTGTAAGTTTCATGTAACAAAATCCCCTGTTACGGTCTTGAAGAAAAAAAAAGCTTCCTAGACTCTACAAGGTAACTTTAATGCTTGTTTCCAATACAAGGGTTAAACTAACTTAGATTCTTTTCTTTTTCATGTTTTTTATATTTTGAAACAGTTTCATGTAGTTCACTGATCCTGAATTCAACATATGGCTGAGGCTAGCCTTGAACTCCTAATTTTCTGCCTCTACCTCCCAAGTACTGGGAATAAAAGCATGTGCCACCATTCCTAGATAGTTGAAATTTTTTAATGCAAGCTCTAAAATTAGGTATTACAAGTACAGTCTAGTTAATTGGAATTTCAGATCAGACCAGGACAATTCTGCTTAAACAATTTATGGTAAAGATCCATTTGTCAACTATTAGTCTACCACCAAACTGATAAAGCAAAAGATATGCAAAACTGCTAAAGGACAAAATTATTTAGTGTCAGATTTAAATTAATAAGCTAATTTGCTTAAGTTTTAAAATTTTTACTCTTCTGTACTAACTTCATTACAAATCAGTAAGTTTAGACTGACAATAATATACATACTATTATTTATTATTCATTATAGTAAAGGAGCATCCCTTAAGTTAATAGGTAAGATTGACACAAAATTCAGTAATCCAAATTGTCAAAGTTTGACACATCATTCTTCTACTTAATTGTTGATAAAGTCACATAGTATTGTTATTTTAAATCTTGAACTTTATGGCTATTATTATACGTAAAAACTTCCTTCAAAAAGCTTTTTATTATTTCTTGGTTAATAAGTACATTATATCTCAATAACTCAATATTCCTACCCTTTTCAATATTCAACATCCTGTAAGAGTAACAACATCTTTATGTATGTACAGTACATGTGCATGGTGTATGATACGTGTGTGCACATACTAGCAGAGACCCATTATACCTTGTTCCCTTTAGAGAAAGTCTTTCACTGAACCTGGAATACAATGCCAGCCACCAAGCCCAGCAATCCTCCTGTCTCCATGTTCTGTAGCACTGGAGTTAGAGGTGTGTGTGACCACACCCAGACTTTAATACAGGTTCGTAAGATTTGAACTTATGATTGCTCAGTAAACACTGCTACCTGTTGACTATCCAAAAGTTCAAAGATCTTTAAAAGGCTTTGCAAGACACATAAAAAAGTCCATTTTTAAGTATTAACATTGGTTTATTAGGTGTGACTGTACTAATATAAATACCATACTATAAATCACAAACTATTAATAAAATTTATAATTCTACAAACCTGAAGAGAACTTTGGCTATCTTATTACAAATAACTGCTACTGTGGAAGAGGGGGATGGTAAGATTGTTAAGAGCTTAAAGATGGGGAGGAGCAATGATAAGCAAGATATTCCATACAAGTTAGGGCTGAAGTAATCATAATAGCACTTTGCATGACCTGCGCAATGACCAATTTATCATTGAACTCCCAAAGTCTAACACGGATCACAGGCACTACTACGATCCTTAGAGGCAAGGGATTAACAGCCACAATAGTATTCCTATACTAAGGGAAACACACACAAAAAAAAGAGCTCTAGGCAATGCCACTGAGTCTTTACACCTCATCAGAGAGGAGGACCAGAGGGAAGTTTGACATGCACACTATAGGATGCTCCAGGAATGGAAGGGGAGGGGACACTGGGAGAAAGGGAGGAGGGAAAGGAAAGGAAAGGGAAAAGGTGGGGAGGAACAAGGGGATCCAGGGAGGGGTAAAGGGAGGGAGGGGAATGGGGTACTTATCAACTTTGCATGAGTGGAATAAAAAAAACAAAAACAAATAACTGCTAGTTATTATTCTACTTTTGTCACATTTTTAAGTACCAGCAAAATAAAATTGATTAAGTTAAAGTGGAAGGTGGCTTATAGACATACTATCTAAAAAGCAAAACTAACCAAAACTCTGGCTCCAATCCGCCGTCTAACAAATGTCTCATATAACAGAATAAAAAACAAAATTCCAAGCTTACCACAGGGATTGGGTTTGGGAGTATATGCCCGTGCAGGTTTAATTCCAGTAAGCAGTTTGCTCTTCACAGTAGTAGATACTACTTCTGGCTGAGGCAACAGTAATGGCTTCATAGGCTCGATGACAGAAGGCGTTGGGATATAAACTGGCTCTGGATCTACTTCACCTTCTACTTTCACCCACAATGGGTAATGCCGAACAGGTTGCTCAGGCTCTGCTTCACATATAGCTTAAAAAGGAGGACAAGATAGAAATTCAACACTGAATCAATACAAAATAAAATATACTCCCTCCTAAGAGATTGTCGTTGACAGTAATCCAACAGACGATCCCTAAGAGATCTCGACTTGTTGGCATACATTTTATGTATCTGTTAACAGAGCATTTGTTGAACACCTACTAGCAATCAGATATTGTTTGATGCAATACAATGATAACTTAATAAAACAAAGAACTTATGTACATCATAGGCATCTTTTGTCAATCATTAAGTGTCTCATCTCCTTGGTGTTATTTTAAACCTATATTTATTTCAACTTTCAATTGTTTGTTACTTATATATTTAATGTTGATGGTACATACTTAACCTCACTAAACATACTTCTAGTAGCATTTTTTTTTTGCAGATGCTGTAGAATTTTTTTTTCTATAAACAAAATTGTATTTTTTTCCTTTCCAATGTGGCTAGAACCTTCAGTGTATTGTTTTTCTGGGATATGTTTGTTTGACATAAAGCCTAGCTATATTACCCAGGCTAATCTGGAATTCTGGGCTTAAGCAATCCTCCCACCTCAGTTTCATCAGTGGTGGAACTATAGACAATGCCACTACAATTGAATCTTTGGTGTGAAGTTACATCAAAAAGGTGAAAGCACATTCTTCCTCGTTGTCCATACTTGAGTGGAGAGAATACTGACTCGGTCATGAAGATTAATGTATCAATGATAAAGTTTCATAGATTTTCTTGAGAAGTTCCTTTCTGTTCTTAGTGTGCCCAGAATTTTTACCAGAAATGGATTTTGTCACCCATTTGGTATCCATTGAGATGATATTTTTTTAAAAGCCTGTTCCTAGTGATGGTAAATTTCAAGGGCTGAACCCACACGATGGAATATGCTCCTGGGATGTAACCTTGTACTCTTCCTTAGTCATGGTACGGTAGCCTTTAAATATATTGCTTGCTGGATTTAACTTGCTAAAATTCTGTAGAATTTTTTATCTATACTTCTAAGAGATACTACAGTTTTCTTGTAAATACCTTTTTCTTTTGAGTTGAGTATGAAGATAATGGTGGTCTTCAAGACTGGTACCATTTAATGAAAGGGTTGTATACATGAGTGTTATTTATTCCTTATATATGCTACATGTTACAGAATCAGCAGTGAAGTCTTATGGCCCTAGTTTGTTGTTATGGATTTTTTTGTGAACACAATTCTTTTATGAACAAGACTAAGAAAAGGTTTTAATTTTTTGCATGCATGCATCAATGCTACACTTATGTGTGAAAGTGCGAATAAAAACTGTTTTCTTATGAGTACGGCCTTGAACTCCTCAACTTCAGCCTACTGAGTTCTGGAATCACAAGCATGTACAACCATGCCCAACAATCAACCTATTTTTAATTCAATAAGTTTTATAACTGCTTCAGAGAGTATCTATTTAATCTGAGTTATACAATTTATTGGCACAAAGTGATCACAATATTAATCTGTTGTTATCCTATTATCTATGGAGTCACCTATGTTTCTCTTTTATCTTAATCAAAATGAGTACAAGAATCATTTTTATTGATCTTTATATTAGTTAATTTTCAAGTCTTTTCTTTTTTAGAAATACAGCTTTTTAAAAAAAAAAAAAGTATTCATTTTATATGTGTGAGTGTATCAAAGGGCATTATGGGTCTTTGTGGAGGATCAAGGGTGACTTCGGGAATCATCCTAAATTGTTTCTACCTTCTTTTTGCTTCACGGTCAGTTATACTGGTGACATGAATTTGATTCCCAGTAGCTCACATGGTAAGAGAAGAAAAACAGATTCCTGAAAGTTGTCTTTTAACCTCCACCCATTCACTATGTTCATGCTACCACCTCTCAAATAGATAAAATATTTTTAAAAAGTTAATTTTAAAACGAAAAAATAATCAATGAGGACGTAGCTCAAAAGCAACAATACATTAGCAACAGACTAGAAAAATCACAGAGACTTACAAATCAGAAAAAAAATCTCTACCTCTCAATATCTATATGATCTTGGAGAATAAGTCAATTGCAATGTCTAAGCATTTTATCAAGTCATTTGTAAATAAGGAAATAAAGCTTCCCCATCATAGGATTTCACCACTGTCAGGGCTTGAGAGATAGTGTTAAGAGTGCCTTGTAAGCAGAAGGACCTGATTTCAGATTCCAGATTCCACTTAAAAATCCAAGACCTTAATGGCGGTGGCCTGCACTATCAGCTCTGGAACTGAATCTGGAAAGTCACCATTGGGTTTCCAGACACAAAAGTGCCCTCTAGGGGTTGGAGAAATGGCTCTGAGATTAAGACTGTCTCACAAACAGAAGGTCCTAAATTTGGATCCCAGGTCCCGCGTTAAAACGTCAGGAGGAAATGGCCTTGATGGGTAGAGCCTGGAAAATCCAGAACAAAGGCAGGAGATAGAAGCAATCCAGGATGATTCCCAAAGTCACCCTTGGTCCCCCTCAGAGACATACAGTGCCCACTAATACACATACACACACACACAAATATTTTCGAAAAGTGCCCTTTGATACACACAATAGATAGGTAGGTAGGTAGGTAGAGAAGTAAATAAATAAATAAATAAAAGATTTTAAGACTGAAATGCTACACAATAGGTAGGTAGGTAGATAGATAGATAGATAGATAGATAGATAGATAGATAGATAGATAGATAGATTTCAAGACTAAAATGATACATCCTTCAGGATATCCTAACCACAGACTGAAAGAGAGAGAGAGAGAGAAAAGTGTGTGTGTGTGTGTGTGTGTGTGTGTAACAGAGGGCACTGTATATTCCTACAGAGGCCCAAGGGTGATTTGGGGAATCTTCCTGGATTACATTACACTATCTCCTCTTTGCTTTGTTCTGGAGTTTCCCAGGCTTCACCTTCTAGGGCCAGAAATGCAGGATGATGCCTGAACTCAGGATCATCTGCTTTCAAGACAGAGGCCTAATCTCTGAGCCATCTCTCTAGCCTGACAGACAGGTTTTTAATGACAGAAAACCTTTAGTCTATTATAATTTTATACACATTTAATTTCCTTGTATGTATGTATATATGTTTTTATCAGAGGGCACTGTGTGTCTTAAGGAAGACCAAAAATGACTTTGGGAATCAACCTGAATTGCTTCTACCTTCTTTTTATTTCACTCTGGGATCTCCGCCCACCAGGGATGGAAATACAGGGCTCTATCATTTCTGCCTGATGTTTTTGCATGGGACCTGGAATCCAAACTCAGGCCCTTCTGCTTTCGAGGCAGTCTTAACCCTTGAGCCATCTCTCAAGCCCTAGTCTATTATAATTTTTTTAAAAATACATAAACGCCTACATTTCATGCAATACAAAGTCTTTATATACTAACTATACAACGAATGCGCAATCACGTAAAATTTAAAGTTGAACAAAAAATACACAAAGGAAAAACATGTTTTTCTATCGGATCCACTATCAAAAATCCCCTCGAGTACTGATTTTAACTATTTAAAAAAATGTTTATATATGAGCTGAACAGCTATCTCAAGGATTAAGCCTCTGTTTCGAAAGCAGAAAGTCCTGCCTGAGTTCAGATTCTAGATCCCATGTAAAAACGTCAGGAGAAAATGGTGGTGGCCAATACTGTGGATCCTAGAAAGTAGAACCTGGGAAACTCCAGAGCAAAACAAAGGAGGTAGAGAAATCCAGGGTGATTTCTAAAGTCACCTCTGGGGACACACACACACACACACACACACACACACACACACACACACACACAGAGTGCCTACCTGCCTTTTGTTACACACAGACACACACAGTTACTGACATTGGGTCACACACACACACACACACACAGTGCCTACCTGCCTTTTGTTACACACAGACACACACAGTTACTGACGTTGGGTCAATATATATATAATCAGTCAATTCTAAACAAAGCAAAGCAAATGAGTTTTCAAAATTATGCTTATGTGACTATCTTTGCAGATTTGTGCAAATGTCCCTAACAGAGGAATATAACCCTGATTTTGTTCCAATTGTCCAGATAGATTATATTTACTAATACTAACTGCTCAAATTTTTACCAAAACTTTCACTGATTCAGTTACTGCACTTTTCTGTACAAATTTTGGCTTCCCAACCTTGTTTCTATTTCATGAAAGCGGCATATCTTCATCTAATTATAAAGATCATACAGACTCTTTTTTCCCCATTTTCATATGTGTGTGTGAGGGTACATACGTGTGTGTTTGTGTATGTGTGGCCGTGCATGTATTCCCCTTTTACCTTACTGTTTTTTGAGACACTGCCTCCGATCAAATCCAGAGCTCACCAATAGGGCTAATCTGGCTCACCAGTTTGTATCTAGGGATTTTAAGACTTCTTCCTCTTTCTTTGCTTCCTTGTTCTGGGAGATTAGGGGAGACAGAATCTCAATCTGTACCCTAGGCTGGCCTGGAACTCTGTTACTCTCTTGCCTAAGTCTCCCAAATGCTGATTACAGGCACAAACCAGCATGGCAGGAAACATTTGTTTTTGAATTCCTTTTTTATTCTCTGGAGCATAATCAATCTCAAAATAAAAATTTAAAAAAGCAGTTGGAAGTTGTAAACCAACTTTCAACCTTACTGAAAATTTTAATTTATTTTATGCATACACTTGATTATCGTCTAACCCTTACTCCACACTTGGATTTTAGATAAGACTTAATTTATCTAGAATCACTGATGGTCTCATTCACATAAAAACAAACTTCTACATTCTTCCTACTTAAAAGCTTCTCTTTAAAAATAGCTGGGAGAGTCTTTACTCTTAATATTTTGGTGTAGCACAAAACTATCTACTTAGAAGTCTTTTTGAAATTATTAGGTACGTTGTTGGTCTATGTAATCTGTAATTTCATGTCCTTTAGCATGGATATTTTCATTTGAATTTCATCTCCTTTATACTTCTTTTCTTCAAACACAATATCCATAACTTTTTTTCTCATTTTCCACCCAAAAACTTGCAGAACAAATTAAAATTTTTCCTCAATTTCTCCAATTTTATTTTCATTCATTTTGGGTTTCAACTACACTTTATAAAAATTCTCTTCCCCTATTTCTGTTCCTATTTTACTATAAAAATGTAGCACACAAGATAATCAATTTCATTATAGCATTTTCACAAGTATATGTGTCATTACATTTTGTTCTTACTTCCTTTCCCATTTCCCTCCCTATTCCACTGCCTCCATCAACTCCTTTTATATAGCAATTGCAACAAAAATATTTTACTCAGCTTCCTCACTAATAAGAAAACTGATGGATTTTTTTTTAAAAAGTCAATTTTTAATGGACTTGTACCTGTGACAAAATAAAAATATAGATAAAATTAAACTAGTATTATTTCTCACTGAAAGCCTTACTTATGTAAAGATTAATTACAAAGTTTATCTCACTTAAAACACTAAAATACCGATTCAGAATAGGCTAAAACATCACAAACAGGAGACCACCATGGACCGCCTCCACCTCCTCCTTGTTTACTCTGCCCCGGGAGGAGGTGGAGGCGGTCCATGGTGGTTCCCGAACTCCATTGCCTGCCTATCTCTATATTCAGTATCTTTCTCTGGACTTTGAATGCGTGTGCACGGGAGCACGTATCTATACACATACACACAATATACAAAACATACAAGTTATCACTGTTATTTAGCACAAAAAAGCCATTTTCAGAGAAAAATAAATATGTGTATCGTACATACCATATATAAAGACTATGTAAGAACAATATAAATTCTGAGACAACATTTCATTGGTCTTCCTCTGTCTCCTAGTGTATTAACAGCACAAGACTAAACAAAGACTCAAAGGGCAGACTACAAATATAACCAGGAATTTGAACTCTAATGAATAGATTATTGGATCATTATTTGCATAAAAGCAAGTGAAAACATTAAAAAAGCCACATTTTCAACGAATAATAAGATCACACTTTTTTCTCTCTTAATACTCACTGTATTCCAGCTTCTTTCTCTTCTTTTTCTCTTTCACTTGTTCTTCCTCTTCTTTGACTCCTTCTTCCCTTGCTTCTTCCCCCAGAGCATCATAAAATACTGGATCTCGATGAGCAGCCTTCTTCTGGAAATGCTTTGTTTTGGATCCCCCTTTAACAAGTACAACTTTTCTTTTCAAACAAGTGCAACCAAACATGCAATCTGGTCGACGGCAGTGAGCAGGTTGGCGTTTCTCCAAAGCTAGACTAGAACATACACAGCCCAGGCGACAGAAGTCGTTGTTGCATGGAGGGGCTCTTTTCCTTATGACTGTATGGATAGGTTTACTTTTGAGGGACGCCTAAAGTTAAAACACAAAGTTTCCATTTTACTGTAACATCCCCCAAGAGCATCAATTACTTATAAACATTTAATTGGTCTTCCTCTGTCTCTTAGTGTATTAACAGCACAAGACTAACAAAGACTCAAAGGGCAGAACACAAATATAACAAAAATTCTCATTGGTTATGAGCAAAAATGTTAAAAAAGAGTAACTCAACAGAGACGGCTCAGTGGGGAAAAGTACTTACACAAGTTTCATGACCTAACTTCAATTCCTGGGATACACATAAAAATAAAGGAAAAGAATGGGCTGCACAAAGTTGTTCCTGACCTCCACATGTACCACCCATTCATACACAACACACCCCAATAATTAAAAAAAAAAGAAAAATAAATTTACACTATCTCCCTCTACTGGCAAGAGAAGGACACACTCTTCATACTTGAAGAATAGCTAGCTACTAAAGAACAAATGGAATTGCTAAAAGCAATCTGATGCTCTTACAAAGATTACCAACATCTCAATTCTAGTCAGTGCATTAATGTATTTAGAGAAAATAGCAAATACTTACTTGTGCTGTAAGTAGAGTTGTCAAGGAGACATCTGCTCGCTCCTCAGTAATATAGGTTCTTGGTTTTCCTTCCCAAAGTGCACAGTCTTCCAGATCCATAAGCTTTACTTGAGATTTAGACAAGCCTGGAGGGCGAGTTCCCTGTTGCAGTTGCTGCTGCTGCTGCTGCTGCTGCTGCTGCTGCTGCTGCTGTCTCAAACTAATCTGCTTTGGAAATACATTTTCATCTAAAGTTGGCACAACAAAGTTATTCATTTGATTATCAGAAATGTTGCTTAACGAATTCTTGGTAATCTTATCTCCAGGAATCACATGAGAGTATTTCTGCTTTGGTAAAATAGGGTATGGTAAGATGGATTTATAAGATGATTTAGTCCGGCCACTGAGTGCTGAATGTTTGTTTTGTGACTTTGTTTTTCGTGAGGCAGTGGGTACAGAATGAGACTTCACACAGTAAGAGGTAGAAGGGGAAATGGTAGATTGCTTCTTTAGTACACTATCAAGCGTCCGTACATAACTGGTACTCTTGGTGGGAAGCTGGTATACTACAGGAGATGTGGGAGCATTGGAAGAGAAACCCATGCTTGTTTCCATCAGCTTGCCTTCATTTTCCAAGTATTCATCTAGCTTGTCACTACAGAAAGCAGAACGGTTTTTCAATGAACTCTCTGAATTTCCACCTAGAAATAAGGAGATACGAGACATCGGAATCTAAGAGACTTGTAGATCTCTAGGAAGAACATTCTAAAAGGTTAGAAGAACTGAGCTACAAACTACTAAAATTTCTCTAAACCATCAATCCTCAGAAACAAGAAAAAAATATAGTCGAGCAAAGAGACTGAGAAGATTTTAGTCCAGACAGTAATTAAAATTCACTCTCTAAAATTTTACTCTTCAATAAAATTATCAAATAACCTTACTTACTAAACACTGAACTACAGAAATAAAAGATAAGTTTAAAAAAAAGCATAGCATTTAAAGGTTTTGTGTTTTAATCTTATGTTCACTTTAAGTTGATCTTATTTTGAAAGATTTTCCTATGTAGCACTGGCTACGTTGGAACTACACACACTCTTAAGGGGAATTTCTTTTTTTTTTTTTTTTTATTTCAGCTCATACAAACTTATTAGGTACACCAGTTCCCTCCCTCCCTCCTCCTCCCCCCGTACCCCCTGCTCCCCCTCCCCACCCCTCTCCCTCCCCATCCCCCAGTGCCTCCCACCCCAATTCCCAGAGAGTCCTTTCTTGTGCATGACTGATTTTCCTCTGGGCCCTCCTCTCCGATGACGTACAAGGACCCAGTGGCCTTTCCCTGAACCCTTTCCCGTGTTCCCTTAGGTATAGGAACACTGCTGTGGCTGCCAATTCTTTGCCTCCAAGGATCTTGGTGCCTTTAGCAGGTGCTAGACTTTGTGAGGTCAACAGTGTGTTGGACAATGCGCAGGGCATGCAAAGTCCAATTATGATTGCTTCAGCCCTAACTAGTATAGAGTATCTTACATATCATTGCTCCTCCCATCCTTATGCTCTTACACTCTTACCGCCCCCTCTTCCGCAAATTTCCCTGAGCTTCAAGATGGGGAGAGACTAAGCTGGCCTAGTTCTAGGTGGTTGATATAGAGTCTCTGAAGTTCTGGATTGTGGTTTGTTGATTTTCTTTTGCAGTTTTGCTGCTCCTGCAATGCCCTTCACTCCATCCTGGTGGGCATTGTATGTGGAATTTCTTGATTACAGGGGTATACTACCATGAATGGCAACATTTCTTCTTTCATTTTCATATGTAGGGGGTGGGGCCTGGGGTATGTTTCTGTATGTGTGTGAAGGCCTGAGAGTGATACCAGGAATTATGCTCAATTACTCTTCCACCTCATTCTTTTAAGACAGGTTCTCTAATCAAACCCAAATTTCTCACAGGGCTTAGTCTGGCTTGTTAACTGGCTCTAGAGAGTGCCAAACACTGCATTCTAGAATTACAGATGGCTTCCCACACCAATACCTTTTCTGAGATCTGTGGATTTAAAAGTCAATCCTTTTTCTCTGCTTAACAAGCACTTTAACCCCTGAGCTATCTCCCCAACTCAATATTCAACTGTTTTTGTTTATTTTATTTAAGAGAGAAGTGAGACAGGAGGGAAGAATAAGAAAGCACATGCAGAGTGAGTGAGCAGGTACACGTATACCAAGTATGTGAAAATCAGATTGACATTTCAGAAGTTGGGTCTCTCCTTCTACTACATGGGTTCCAAAGAAAGAACTCAGGTTGCCAGGTTTGCAAGCAGGACCTCTATTTACTATTTATTACCTTATTTACTGAGCCATTTCAATGACCTCCCTACCCCCAACATTAAGGTTTTTTTTGGGGGGGGTGGGAGGGAGTTTGACAAACCTTCAATGTTTCATTGTTGCAATACTATTAAAAAAACTCAAAAATAGGAAAGAATATTTTCAACAAATGGCAAGTAATGTAAGTTAGGGTATAAATAAACAAATGCAGTGAGAAAGGAAAAACCACTAGACAAATGGGTATGTGGGCCTAATCCAAAATCTTTTGATCAGAAGTTTTGAAGCATAAGACTCTAACAGTAACTACTATAAATATCTGCACCATACAGTTCTGAAATAATGCTTGAGAATTATGTTTTTTGTAAATGTAGGAATAAAAAGAGGATATACAGTTTGAAAAATGCAAGGAGTATTAGACCTGACATGGCTAAGGGACTGAACTCCTGGACATGACTAGGGTGAAAACTTCCTTCATTAAGAAATTACTTTCAGTTGTATAAAACAAATGATGAAGGCAATTATTTAAGGAAGACCAAAGAAAGATTTTTCTAACAGCAAGTTTGGTCACAGGATTGAGGACATATTTAAAATCTAAAAATAAAACAAAAAGTTCATTACCTTCATTCCTAGATGTAGAAGCACTATGAAATTTTCCCCTCCACCCCTTGATCTTAGTGAAGTCATTGGTCTTCCCTGTCCTAGAAACAAAAGGAAACCCAGCATCTATAAAAGAAAAGGTAAAAAAGATGACCAAAATTCTAGCAAGCCAGTATCATGTCAAATTACTAAATCTTGTAAATCACATACTGTAATACTATGTTAACCAATAACATTTACTCTAAAATATCCTAAATATTTTCTAATAAGGATAGGTTTTACTTTTTAATTTGTATCATGAATAAACTAAATAAGAAAAAGTGTTCCGACTTTACAAATGTAACAAACTCACCTGGAGAAGCAGGGTTGGTTCCTGCAAGGTTCCAAAATGGAAAGCTAGTGGCTGGAGCCAAAGGCAGTTGTACTCCCAAGTATTTAAGATCAATGCTCATTGTTGGATCCACTGAATTCAGTTTTAAGCCCACTGTAAGAAAAAAGGACCACCACCCACATTATTTCCACCTTTCTTCTTTTTTCTTTAAACTTTTACCTTAAAGAGTTAATAAAAATGATAAAAAACAAAAATGATTAAATAGTGACAGCATCATTTCAAAGCTGCCAAAGCAGCCCCGTTCTCACCATCTAGTATTACCTATTTACATAAAGCCCCCTTGAGTTAGAGGCAAGGTCTGTGATTTGTTTCTAATCAATGTAATGTGGAACAGGCCACGTGAACATACATGATTGGTAACGTAAGGGTATGACACTCATCTTGCTAAAAATACAAAGAAATAAATTCTGTAAATAAACTGAAGGACAGTGAAAGCAGAACCCTTCCCAGGCAAGCTTCTGATGAGAAAACATGCCTTGCCATCGTTTCATCAACATCTTGACTACAGCACTGTGAGACCCTAAGAAAAGTTAAACATGCCCAGACTAAAAATATACAGAATATAAAAATTAAGTATGTTGCTTTTTTAAATTTAATTTAATTGCCAAGTTTGTGGTAATATATTAAGCAGGGAAGGAGGGAAGTAGAATTTAGATATTTTATTCTTTAAACTCTGTGATTCAGACACATTCCAGTCCTTTTTACTAAAAACTTGCAAGGGGGGGCAGACTTGCTGAGCTGGAGAGGTGGCTCAGGGGTTAAAGCCTTTGCCTCGAAATCAAAAGGACCTGAGTCGAGATTCCAGATCCTATGTGAAAACATCAAGTGGAAATTGTGACGGCCTGAAATTTTGGCCCTGGAAGATGGAGTCTGGAAAACAAAGCGTAAGGAAGAGGACCAATCCAGGTGATTCCTGATGTCACCCTTGGATTCACAAGAGGAACACATATCCAAGTGCCCTCTCTACATACACCTACACACATACTCACAAATAAAAACTAAACACTTGCCATAGATTTGAGTTTCCGGCTTAATTATGTTATTATCAATGACACTGTGGTTAACTGAGACTAAAATAAAACTTTACATAACAAAAATTTCTAATAATGAACTCACACAGGAGTTGGGGAAATAGCTCAGTTAGTAAAGGACTTGCACACCTGCCACACAAGCATGAGAACCTGAGTTCAGATCCTAGAATTCATATTAAAACTTGGACATAATGGCATTCACTTGTAATTCCAGCACTAGGAGGCAGGGAAAAAAAGGTTCCCTGAGGTTCACGGGCAAACCAGTCTTGCCAAACTGGTGGACTCCAGATTCAATGAGAGTCCGTCTCAAAAAACATAGTGAAGAACAATAGAAGACACCAAGGTCAATCTCTGGCCTCCACGAACAAGCATTTCACATACGCTTCCCACACAAACAGGTATACATGCATACACTTCACATACGAACTGGAGGAAAAAAGCTCATATAGTTGGCCAGATATGTAACTAAATAGAATACTTTGGTGTTACACATGTATGGGGTCCTAGGTTGAATTTTAACACCATACACAAAAACAACTAAAAGTTGAAGAAAAAGAAAAAAAAAAGGCAGCAACAAAAAAACCATTAGCCAGATGAGGTAGTGCATGCCTATACTCCCAATACTTGGAAGCAGGTTAAAGCAGAAGGACCTTGAGTTCAAGGTCAGCCTGAGCTACATATCAAGACCATCAAAAGAAAAAAAGAGTAAGAAAAACCTATTTTTCCTTCATAAATTAATCTTTAGCTTGAAAGTTTGTAAAACAAACTGTGGTTTAAAAAAAAAGATTTGGTAAAAATAGTTTAGATAGATCTCTGAAAAGAAAACCAAAAAAAGAGTTTAAAAGCCAATAAAAGTATTCCAAGAAGTACAAAATTTAAAGATACAAAAAACTACAATCTGAGGCATGGCCCACAACTTTTCATTGCAATACAAGTAAGAGAAAACTAGTAATTACTAAACATAACTGTAAATTTCATTACTGTAAAGAGGATTACAGCAGCTTAATAGCTAAAGCAATTTCTTAAGACAAAAAAACTTAAAATATCAAGCATATATCGAAGATATTACGTATTTTCAGTCACAGAATGAATGAAAAATATTGTGTTATATTTGTGTGTGAGCATGCATGTGCTGGTTTAGCAATCCAGGATGGTTCCTAATGTCACCCTTAAGCACATAAAAGCAAATGCCCTTTTCTACACATAGCCACCCCCCCATGCACACATGCGTGCATGCACAAGAGCAAAAAGAAAAATCTTACTAAAAAAAGCATATTAGACAGAGAGAGATGAAGGACATGAAAACAAAGAAAAGGCAAACAAAAATTTTGGCTTGTCTATTTTGAGACTATTACCTTCTTGAAGACCAGGATGTATCACCTGCTTATGCCGTAAAGACTTCAAATCTTCTATTAATTCCTTTTCCAACTGGGAAATTCTTGCTCTGCACCCTACTCACAAAACAAAGATAAAATTAAAATATATACATAAGAATAGACGTTCCACATTTCACTTCTAAAGCCCAAATAGTGAATATATTCCGTTTTATATTATTTGATAATACCTGGGTCATTTGTGGTTGAGGCCTGAAGACTAGAGGGCTCTTCTGTTGTCCCATCAACTGCATGAGTATCTAGAGCTTCCTATATATTAAAAATAAAAATAAAATCTAGTTCATATCACTTCTAAAACTTTAAAAAGAAATCAGAATTTAAAAAGGAATAAAAAGACCACAGTTAGGAAATAACTCAGTAAGTAAAGGGTTTAGTGTCCTGAGTTTGGATTCCCAGCACCCACATAAAGCTAGCCATAATTACGCCCATCTGTAAAATTCCTTAAACTCTAAGGGTAAAGATGGGAAGATCCCTAGAGCTTATTGGCCTGCCAACCTTACCAACCTAATGAAGGACTTTATCAAAAGAATTAGAGGAAAGTAATGAAATAAGATGCCCAACACTGACCTTTGATGTGTGCACAGATAGGTACACACAGGCCATTTTTAAAAATTTTTTAATTTTAATTTTTAAAAAGTGAAAAGAAAACCAAAAGTGAAAACTTTACCATGTTTCAGTAATAGCTTCACAGACCAAAAATAATTTTTGTTTTGTTTTCTTAGTCTCAAGTAGCTCAGGCTATCCTTGAACCCACAAAGTAGATGAAGTTGGTCTAAAAATTCTGATTCTGTTACCTCTCCTGAATGTTGGGATTATAGGAATGCACCACTTCATCAAGCATCTCTTAATTCTTTTTCATGAGTTAAATGTCACAATAAATTAACAATAAAGTAAATAGGAAAGGCTGGGGATAGAGCTCAGTGATAGAACACCTATTTAGCATGACTAAGGCTCTGGTTTTGTAGCGTACTTCGTGTATCGCCCTCCAACCTTCCCTCCCTCAAAAAAAAAAGAGGGGAAGAAAAAATTAGAAGGAAAAAAAAGCAAAAACAAAACCAAAGTCAAAGCCAAACATGATGGTACACACTTAATTGCCCCAGCACTTAAGCTGGGGCAGGAAAGGTCAAAGCCAGTCGAGGTATTGTGAGAATATCTCAAAATAAAAAGCAAAAACATCTAAATATAGGAATCATACAGCTAACCTCAAGCTGTAGCTATACCAATTTGATGCTGATTTCTCAGAGCCTCTATAAATATAGATTATCTGGCAACTAATAAAGAAAAGAAAAATCATGTAGAAAGAAACATCCGACATCTGTTTACTCAATTTAGAAATACTAGGTTTCTACAAAAATCTTCTAGATGACTCTGGATGAAGAATCAGGAATATAAACCGAGAAATCATCCATGTGTAAGACAACAGAGACCATTAAAAAAAAAAAAAAAAAGACAGCAGAGTCACTGAGATTGCTAATACTTGGTACTCCAATAGTATAGGACTCTACTATTATGAAACAAGAAGTTGGGGGCACGGGAAAACTAAAAACATACACTGATTTGTGTATTTTTACGCTTTCTTCAAGTTATAAAGAAAATTCTAATACAACCCAATGGTTTAAAAAAAAAAAAAATCAAGTACCTCAAATCATGGAATCCAATGTAAACAGAAGTAATTTTATAAGTCTATCTCATGGAAAAAACAATCTCAAAACTCATAAGGAAGCATAAAAGGCCCCAGACAGCAAAAATAATCCTGAGTAATAAAAACTCTGCTGGAGGTTATTACTGTATCAGACCTTAAACTATACTACAAAGCCACAGTAATGGGCTAGAGAGCTGGCTCAGGTATTAAGACTCTGTCTTCAGGTCTTAGTATTAACTATAAATTCTTGATCGCAAACTAACATTTAAACACTTATTATACCCTACATTAAAAAAAATAAGCCTTCAACACTCAAACAAGATGCATCCTGTTGTAAAGGAAGATTAGAGATGCAGAGAACCACAACTGCCCAGAATGTAGAGTATAGATGACCCCAGAATGTTCAGCCTTAATCAAGCCATCAATATCACTCCCCATTCCAAGTCTCAGGGAACCTAGTGGAAGGGCGGGGATGGTAAAATTGCAAGAGCCTAAAGGAGATGTTGCATCCAGGATCTCACTGCAATGAGATCTGCTTCCCCCAGGACCTCATAAAGACTAACAAACCAACAGCCCCCCCAAGGATTAAGTAAGGATCTCAGGAGAAACAACTACACCAAGAAAATCACTGGGGCAGGTACCAGATAAGAGAAAGGGAACATTCCCAACCATAGGTCTGTCCATTTGAAGGCTACCTGTACTAACACAGCAGCCCAGACTGGTGCCAGTACAGGTACCCTAAAAAAGAGGCCTATGGAACACACTTACAGAGAGACAGGAAAGTAAGAGAACACAGCTGGAATAGTAAACAGTAAGAAAGGGGTGAAAAAGGAGGGCGCATACGGGATAAGGACATGTACTCATTCTGTTTGTATATGAAAACCTAAATGAATGAAAGAGAAACAGAAAGAAGCAGGGAGGGAGGGAGAGAGGGAGGGAGAAGGGAAGAAGGAGGGAGGGAGGGAGGGAGGGAGGGAGGCAGGGAGGGAGGGAGGGAGGGAGGGAAAGTTTATTTCTTCCTCCAACACACTCACAAATAGATACACTAACTGAACCCTAAATTATAATTCAATATATAATTCAAAGTGACTAACTGGCTTTAGAAAGAATGATGAACATTACAAACTTACCTTGGATTCAAAGGAAACAAAAAGAACACCATCCACATCCTCCAGATCAGGCTTCACATCAGGAAAGGTATTCCCAGGACCTACAGGAGTATTCTTTGTAGCACTTACAGACTTGCCTGTGTTTTTAGGTGGTCGTCCTGCCTTAGAGAGTTTCAACTTTCGAGGCCTTCCTCTCTTACCAGGGGCATTTGGAGAGGCACACTGGTTACCACTCACAGTCTTTGAAGATGCTGCAATCTTAAGCATAGTCATTCGTTTTCTGCCCAATTCCTCTTTACCTGCAAAAGAGCCTCCAGCTAAAACCTTTGAACCATCATATATTCTTTCTGCACTAATATTGTCAAATATATCAGGATATTTCCACTGAGCCTCTTTAAGTAAGGGATATTTCTGTACCATTCTTAGATCTGGTGAATGTTTTCTGAGACCATTTTCTGCCTCTTTGCTTAAGCAGAAGTCACTCCCACTGGAATTTTCAATGTATGTAGGCAAATAGTCTAATTCTGTCAACATAGATTTATCCTTTCGAGATGTGGAAAGCATATCAGGCAGTTCAGAAATTTTTACTGTACTTTTGGTGACAGCACAGGGCTCCAAATAAACCACGGGCATCTTTCCAGTATCTAATTTGAACATTTTAGCTTTAGCAACACCTGAAGGGCTGCCCGCTAGCCATTTAGAAGATGGATGGTCAGTTTCCAGGTTATCAACTTTATTGTGCCTCTTTAGTTGTTTCTCTAATATAGGATCATCATCACTATTTGAGTATACGTCTGTCTCTTCATCTGTCTCTTCCTGTTTCACAGTGACTCCTTCTGGGCATTCACCAAGTTCATATTCATAATCTAGAGGTTCTTCTTTAATGACAACATTGAAGTTACCATTGGGGTCTAGTGTTGAGGCAACATGGGAGTCATCTTCAAAATTGCTGGCAATAACACTGGAAAGACAGAACAGGAATAAAAGTATAGAGCTATTCATTTTTTAAAAATGAGAAAGTTCTTAAAAATCAATTAATGTATCAGATTTCATGAGCAATTCCTTAAAGCTCTGTATAACCTAATAAAGTTCCCAATATCTTTATTAATATACTCATCAATTTTTCAAAAAATATGAAGAGTAAAGTTTCATAGCTATGGATACAGTTCAATACATACAGAGCTGACCCTGTCTCAAAAATACAAATAAAAGGTGTTAATTTTTAAGAATTTGGTTTTGAGTCACTCTCAGCTGGCTTTTAAAATCGAGTTAAACTGAAATATTTCTAAAGGCAGACATGTTTTGTAATGTACTCTGCATTTGATTTAGTGATACAGAAAAACTGCACTTAAAAAAAAAAAAAAAAACCTCCTCCTGTAAAGGATGTTTTTCCTAATGAATTTTTTCAAAATACAACTTTTATTGCAATCAATAAAAGATTAAGGTGACAAATTGAAAAAAAATCAATGCACCACTGAAATAGTTCAGGGAGGGATTTAAGTCTTTTATTCACAAGCAGAAGGTCCTAAGTTTGAATCCATGTAAAAACACCAGGCAAAAATGGCAGTAGCCTGCACTTCCGGCCCTGGAAAGCAGAGCCTGAGAAATTCCAGAACAAAGCCAAAAGAAAAACAACAACCCAAGAGGATTCCCAAAGTCACCCTTGGGCCTCTCTCCACAGGTACACACCATTCCCTCTGATACACACATACACTAAAAAAAGAGAGAGAGAAAGTAAAATAAAATAAGCCAAAAAAAAAAAAAAAAAGCGATCAATGCACCATCGACGCAGTAAGACAAAAAAAAGTCTATCACAACTAGGAATCAGAATATATTAAGAAAGCATCTTCCTTTTTAAATTATTTTTATTTTTACTTTTACAATCTCATACATTAGACAGAGCATTTTCATCCTGTCTCCCTCCATTTCCTCTGGACATGTCCACAGCATATCCACCTCCTGCCATTATGTCCTAATTTTTTAAATTGGACAATATAAAATAATATGTAAGCAATAAAAGAAAATACATTAAGGATATTAGTTATGACTAAGCTCCCAGCTCCACATGGTTAAGAACATACGATAAAGCTAGAGAACAGCAGTTTGTCCATCTTTTATGTCCATCTTTTATAAGACTGAGTTCATGATATAAGCACACAGAGCTCCAGCCTTCATTCAGGAGGCTGTTCATACTATGTGCACATGGAATCTACCCCATGAGAGGCCTTCATGTTTTGAGTACACAGATATTGAATTCAGGGTTTTGGCAGGCAGTGTGGTATGTCAGGCTATCAATTATTCAGCTGTCCACAGGTCAGAAAATAATGTAAAATATTCTCATCTCCTCTCTTCAACCATCTAACACACATGGGACATAGCAGTCACACGTGCAGAGCAAAGCAAAAAAGAAGTAGAGGCAACCCTGGATGATTCCCCAAAGACACCCTTGGTCCTCCACACCCAAATACACACACACACGCACACTCAAATTCACGTAATTTAACATCATAACCATATTATGTTTTAGTACATCAGGAGATATTTTTCAAAATTTTTAATTTAAAAGCTCAGGGAATGGATGAGGGAGTAAAGTACTTGTCACATCAACTGAGAATCATAGTTTAGATCCCCAGAATTCTCATAAAAAGCAAGGTTGAAGATGGCAGCCTATTTGTAATTCTAGTACAAAGCTGGCTTAGGCAGATTAGCCTAAATGTTGAGAAAATATGCATGAACATGCAGTCATACATGTTAAAAAAAATTTTTAACTTACTTTCAGATGAAGTATGGCTTGTGTTCAAGGTCCTAGGTTCAATCCCCAGCACTCCTACACCTCCAACAAATAGCATACTTTCACATAAATAATTTTTGCAAATGCTTCCAAAAATGAAAGAGGAAGAATGGTTGGGGATGTAGCTGAGTAAGCCAAGAGTGCTTGCCCTCATACTTGCAAAGCCCTGTGTTTGATGCACAACATCAAATCAACCAAGCATTGTGGTACATGACTTCAATCCCAGAGTTTAGGAGGGAAAGACAAGGAGGATCAGCAGTCCAAGGTCATCACTGGTTAGATAGTAAACAGAGAGTTCAAAACTAGCCCAGATTAAAGAGAAATGACCTTTTTTTTTTAAGTTCTTTTCCTTTTTTCATTAAAATAGGGGGGAAGGGGTGTTGGAGAGATGGCTCAGAGGTTGAGACTCTGCCTCACAAGCAGAAGGTCTTGAGTTCAGATGCCAAGTCTTATGTAAAAATGCCAGGTGGAAATGGCAGCAGCTTGCGTTTCCAGCCCTGGTGGGCGGAGCCTGGGAACCCCAGAGCAAAGCAAAAAGGAGATTGGGAAGAAGTCACCTTTGGTTCTCCACAGGGACTGTACACAGTGCCCTCCAATACACACACGCTACCTAAATAAATATTTAAAAAAAAAAAAAAAAAGATGGGGCTGGGAAGATGACTCAGTGGTTAAAGACTTGGTCTTTCAAGTAAAAGTACTTGAGTTCTGGATCCCCAGATCACAAGTAAAATGCCTGGCAGATAACATGACAACATGCAATTCTAGTCATGGAAAGCAGAGCCCAGGAAAAACCACAGCAAAACAATGCAATGGGAAGGGAAATTCAAGATGATTCCTGAAATCACACGTCGGCCTCTACATGCACACACACAAACAAGTACCCTCTTACATACACACTATCACCCACACATACTCACATGAAGGACCACATCCACAAAAAATGGGTAGATAAAGCCAAGGAGATATAACCAAGAAAGATTTTGTATAATTCATTGAAAAAAATTATAAACAACTAGTTTGCCTTTCCTCTCAAATAGCCATTTTGTAAAGGATTAAAAACTGTGCCAATATAGCTTAAATTCGTGGCAGGACAAATATTACATTTATTACTTCACATAAATGAAATGAAGACTACAAAAATCTCCAAACTTTTAATCTTTAGCCTCTCTAGTTTTCCTTCTAAACACTTGCGTTGTTATTTTTCAATGGATAGGAAAACAGTTTTGAGAAAACCACTTACATTTAATAATAAATAATACAAAGTATTACAGGATTTTTTTTCCACTTTGAAGTCTACCACTGAAAATGCATTTATGCAAGCCAGAAATAAGTTCTTGCATTTTTCCATATAGTAGACTAAAACTAAAACACAGTAACTATAGAAACTATTCAAATACCTTAAGACTGAACAAGACATGCTTCAATGATCAGAGTCATTGAAAAAAAAAAAGTTTTTACAATAGAATCAAATGAAAATGAAACAAATGTGTCAGAATCTTATGATTTACAGTAAATTCACATAAATAATAATGACCTTTAAGGTCTTAGAAAACTAAGAACAAAACAAATCTCCCATGGGAAAAATTAAAAGATCAAGGAAGAAATTCGTAAAATGAACACTTATAAAACAAAACAAAGACTATTTGAAATGAGGTTTGTTGAAAAAAAAATCAAAAAATCTTGATACCTAAACAAGTCCCAACTTAATAAAATTAGAAATAAAAAAGAAACATTAGAATGAATGCCAATGAAATTTAGAGGCTCATTAGAAAACACTAGGAAAATTGAAGAACATAAGAAAAATGATGTATTCCTAAACACATGATCTAACAAAATTACATTACGAGAATATGCACAAACAAGTGTATAGCATATAATGAGGCTGAAGCAGTATTACAAAGTATCTCAACCAAAAAAGCTGCGGACTAGATTATTCGTAGAATTCTAGCATATCTTCATTGTTTCTTAAGCTATTCCAAAATATAAAATATAAAAGGAAGAAATGCTACCTAACTTATTCTCTGAATCCCTGATAAAACAAGATAAGAATACAACAAAAACCGACAACTGAAGACCAATTTCTTTGATACACAAAAGATACTCCCAGAATGAAGCAAGGAGGAGGTAGAAGCGATCCGGGATGATTCCTAAAGTCACCTTTAGTCATCCACAGGGACACACAGTGCCCTCTGACACACACAAACAGACACATGCACAGACACAAACATACACACATATACAATAAGTAAAAAAAATATTTTTTAAAAAAAGTAAGATACAAAACTTTTCAGTGAAATTCTTGCAAACTAAATCCAGTAACATATTTAAAAGACCACGTACTATAATCAAATTGGTTCCACTCCAGGTATACAGGGAAGGCCTGGCATATGAAAATTAATAAATGCAGTAACACACAAACAGATGCATGAAGACCTTAAACCAAGTTCATGAAAAAAAACCTAGAAATTAAGAAAAGAACACCTCAACATAGTAAGAGCTACATAGGATCTCAGTCAACATTAAAGAGAAAAACAATGGAAGCATTTCCTCTAAAATCAGAAACAAGAGGAGGGTATTTCCTCTACCCAACTCTTTTTCAATGTAGTGCTTGAAGTCTAGACAAAAAATTAAGGCGAGGGCTGGACAGGTGGCTCAGGGGTTAAGCCTCCACCTTCCAGGCAGAAGATCCTGAGTTCGGATCCCAGATCCCACGTATAGAGACGCCAGGCAGAAGCGGGGGCGGCCTGCACTTCTGGTCCTTGTAGGGCGGAGCCTGTGAATCCCGGGGCAGAAGGAGATGGAGGCGTCCATGCTGGTTCGCGAATTCGTCCGTAGTTCTACACATACACAGACACACACACACACACACACACACACACACACACACACGCGCGCGCGCGCGCATACACATGCACATGCGCACAGTTGAATAAATAATAATAATAATTTTTTTTAAAAATTAAGGCAAGACAAGCAAATGGAATACAAATATCTCTATTTACAGGTAACATTGATATAAACAAAAAAACATACAAAAACAAATAGGCTTTCTACACACAAATAACATTCTGAGAAAGAAATCAGAAAAACAATTCCAACCTCATTATCAATAGATACCAGAAACAAAACAGTAACAAAAAGAATAAAACTAGCCATGGAGGTAAAAAACACGATGAAAACTTTAAAACACTGAAGAAAGAAATTGAAGGAAAAAAAGATGAAAACATGCACATGGAGTATGAGAATTAATATTGTGAAAATGGTTTTCATGGTTTGAAATGTGTCCCCCACATGTGTTTGGGAAGGTCATGGCACCTTTGAGAGGTGGAACCTTGCTGGAAGAAGGAGGTCACAGCGGGTGGGCCTTGAGGAGGATTAGTCACACCTTATCTCTAGAAGTCTGCTTTGCAGCAAGGAGACTTGCAGCTCTCAGTCTCCAAGATGTTTACAAATGACTTAGCCTGCCTTCAGCTTCGGCCATGCTGCCTCTGCCATGAAAGACTGTTATCTATACTCTCTGGAACCTAAATTGTTTGACCTTGGGTGTTTTCACCCAGCAACACACAAAAGTAATGGTTCCAATGGCTATCTGTTAAAGTCATTAATTCAATACAAGCCTAATCAAAATATTTTAAGTGTCAGGCAAGAATGACATAAACAAGCATTCTGAGTTCCAACAAATGGCCAGTGAAATTTGAGCTTTATACTATTTTCATAAATCATGAAATAACATTTTTCCAAGCCATTTAAAAATGTAAAAACCCATTCTTAGCTTGCAAGCCATGCAAAAACAGGTGATGAGTGAGACATGACTCTCAGCCTTGATTTGCTAAATTCCAATATAAGCAAAGCAAAATCAAGTAGAATCAACAAAATAAAAATGAAATAAAAATCAAGGAAATAAGTTGAATGTGATTTGAAATTTGATAACAAATAAAAGTCTATAGGTTCAATGATGAATTCCATCAGACATAGAATAAAAAAATCATCATTCTTGCACAAATTTAGAAAATACAGAATGAAAATACTCTGAATTTTTTTTTGAGGATTCACAACCATGGTATTAACCCATAAGACACAGAACTAAAGGTAAACATATCCCTCATAAATTTGCATGTGAAATTTCAGCAAATTCAGCTCAGCTGTATTCAAAAGAATGTATTTAAAAAGTTCATTAGTCCAAGAATTTAAGACGGATATAATAGCACCATTCTGCCTCCAAAAAACTCGATAAAATTTAACAAAATGGGGAAACACTTGACATCTCAAAAATATTTTAGAAATTGAAATTCACTGATCATTCATAACTCAAAGTAAAAAATAGTAAAATGTCTCAATGTGATAAAGGGTACTACAATACATAGTACCATAAAATACAGTAAGACTTAAATTCTAAGACAGGAAGGCATCAGTGAACGATTCCTCTTTTTTTGTGTGTATGTGTGTGGAGGTCCAAGATTGAGTATGTCTTTCCCTCGATGGCTCTCCACTGCATTTGTTGAAGCAAGGTCTCTCAATTGAACCTAGGGCACGCCAATTTGCTGACCTAGTTAGTCAGTGTGTCCAAAGGATTACCAATCTTTACTTCTGAGTCCTGGGATAATAGGTGACTACCATGACTACCTAGCTTGTACATGGGTGCCAAGAATACCCACACTTATCCAGCAAGCACCAGGTCCACTGAGCCCCTCAAAATATTTTTTTCAACACAGCATTGGAAGAATCCTTACTGAGATAAAGACTGAACCACACAAACAGAGACAGTAGGGAATGAGTAGAAAGGAGTGGTAATACAGGTCATCTTGGCACATGTGATCTATCAGACACAGAATGGAAAAAAAAAATCAGTCTTGGGCAAATTTGGAAAACACAGAATAAAATACTCTGAATTTGTTTTTTGAGGATTCACAACCATATTAACCCATAAGAAACAGAACTAAAAATAAATATACCCCTCATAAACTTGCATGTGAAATTTCAGCAAATTTGGCTCAGCAGTATTTAAAATAGTATCTTAACAGAGATCTGACACCTGTGTGAGATAAGCGTAGTCTACACCGTGAGTTCCAGTCTGAACAATATAATAAAACCCTGTCTTCAGAGAAAGCTCATTTAGCTGGTGAAAAATAACTCTATCAGTTTTGGGTTGTTCGTTTAAAACCCACCTGCTTTGAGAGGCAATTCAATGATTCATACTAAATTTACAAATTTAGGAGAAGATGACTTGTGGTGCAAGTTTAAGAACCCAAGTTCCAATTCCTAGAACCCATGTAAAGGTAAGCATAGTAATACCCATCTATACAGAAACACTTCTACAGCAAGATGAGAGGTAAAGATAACCTCTGAAGTTCATAGGTCACCTAGCCTGGTACAGAGAGAGAAGAACGAGAAACCCTATCTCGAAAAAGGCAGAAGGCAAGGACCAACCAAAGGTTATATATACCCTGACCTCATACCCATAACACATCTGTGCCCCCCCACACATAAAGATAAAAATATTTAAAGGGGGGGGGGGACTGGAGAAATGGCTCAAGGGTTAAGACTCTGTCTCACGAGCAGAAGGTCCTGAGTTCGGATCCCAGGTCCCACATAAAAACACCAGGAGAACCTCAACTTCCTGCCCTAGTGGGCAGAGCCTGGGAAATCCCAGAATAAAGCAAAGAGACAGAAGCAATCCAGGATGATTGCTGAAGTCACCCTTGGTCCTCCACAGGGACACACATTGCCCTCTGATACACAAACACATACACACATACATGCACACAAAAATAAATAATTTTTAAAAAGCTTTTTAATGGTATCAGGCAAGACATGGTAGCACACATGCATAATCTCACAATTTGGAAGTGGAGGGGAGAGAATCAGGAGTTCAAGGCTATGATGTTCAGCTTTCTGCATCCACAGGTGCAAGCATACTCAAAGTGTCTATTATGTACACACACACACACACACACACACACATACTGAACACTGGAGTTCTTCTGAAAGTGCCTCACTGGAGAGATGATATAGGAAATCAAAGTGACAATAAAAATAGAAAAAAGATAAGACTATAGGCCACTAGTGCAGTTATGTTACAATTATAGGAGTCAGGTGTCACTCCTGAAGATAATCACTGTGGAAGGAGGTACAGGCCAAGGACCCTAGACAGCCAAGTAGCAACAGAATAGACCTTGAGCTTTGGCAGCAAGATGTGGACTAACCAGGATTGCTACTGTTGATCCATGACAAGGACACAAGGACTTGTTCTAATGACATTAAAATACAGTGATTGCTATGAAGTTCTAGACATGCAGAAGTATATGATTCACCCTAGGATATCAACAAATACATTGGAAAGTGACAATCTTGAGAATAAAAAAAGCAACGAGCTAAGCACACATTTGTAATCTCAACACCCAGAACATGGAGGCCAGATTGGTCTACACAACAAACTCCAGGCTCACCTCAAGTATACCCAAAACCCTGTCTCAAATTAAACAGAGAATCTCAGCAGAGTGACAACTATAATCCCAGCACTGAGGAAGGAGGATTTCCAGGATCTGAAGTCAGCAAAATCCTGATTTAATTTAAAAAAAAAAGGTTTCTAAAAACAATAAAGAAAATTCAACTGAACAGCTGACATAGAGACAAATATGCTTCAAAATGAAACAAATACGGCAACAAAGGATTAAATGGTAAGAGATGGGAGTTATTTCAAAAGTTTTGAATTTCACTATTTACAACGTCTACATATCTGAGTGAGTAATAGGACTACAATCCCAGCACTCCAGAGGCTGAGGCAGGAGGATTGCAGCAAGTACCAGGCTGGTTGGCAGTATATAGCAAGACCCTATCTCAAAAGACAAAAAAAAAAAAAAACTTTCACTTTTGTTTCCAGAATTCAGTCTTTTCAGATTAAAGATATTCACAGTAAAGTCTAGGCAAGTATTCCAAAACCAGGAAACTCCAAAACATGAAACACTTCTAATCCCGAGGAATTCAGATTAAAAAAAAAAAAGAAATATTTCACTTTTATGGGTCAATAAACAATATACAATCTTTTATATTATATGCTAATAATCCATTTCTAAAGTATGTATCTATATATAGATGAATAATATATAAAAGCTGAAGAGATTCTATTGTAAAAAGTACATATTACATATACTTCCATGCCAAAGAATTAACTATATAATACAACATAGGTTTCACAGATAAGAAAAAGGTTCTCTTAACTTTTATACACACATGTATTTATTTCTGCAAATGGAATACTTAGCCTTTAAAAAAAAACTAATCCTGCCAGTTTTGACAACACAGATCAATGTAGAAGACATTATTAAATGACGTGAGCAAGACACTGTAGAGTATGTAAAAAGAGTAGATGTTGGGAAGGAGGGGACCAGGGTACCTATTAAGTTTGTATGATTGGGAAAAAAATAAACATAATAAAAAAGAGAGTAGATGTTGCTCAGAGGTTCAATTATATAGAATGAAAAAATACACCACACTATTTTCAATATTAGATATAAGTTAGTTTATAACGAATCCAACCATTTCATGTCTCAGATGGATAAACTGTCAAATGATCTGCGTTTTTCCTGCTTTCTCAAATAATCATGAATGTCTATGTTTACTAATCAATCAATGAATCTGCAAATCTTGAACCCAGGACTAATGAGATGGCAGTTAAAGACTCTGCATGCAAACCTGGTAATCTGAGATTCGATCTGGAAGCCCACACCATAGGAGAGAGCCAATTTTTGAAAGCTGTCCTCTGACATCTACTTACTCACTCTCCTCTTTACTCTTTAAAATTTTGACCTGAACTCAGCAATCATGACAAAAAAATAAGCTTTTACTCTACAAAATTTTAAAAAAAATCGGTTACGATTTTATAACATCTTTTTTCTACAGTATTCTACAGAAAACAATGTATTAAATCCAAAATCCAACCATCTCAAGCCCACCCTTCTTTTAACCTTTAAAAACAAAATAACTATTACCCACCTTTCAGAAATCTCATGCTTCAACTGAGAAACTTCAAGTGTTGAATCAGTATCCATCAAACCAAGAAAATCTTGTTTTAAGTGAAGGGTAGGCTTTTCCGAACTCTTGCCTGATGCTTCATGACCCCTTGACATGAAATCAAAATCACTTGAATGTACCTCTGATGCCTCCGGTTCAGTAGGACGAACACTATTGCCTTCTTGATCAGAGCTGTTCTTTTGTTTTCCATCTTTCTGGGGCTGCTTATTCACTCCATCATCCCGAAAGCCTTTGGCAAATGGATTATAATCTATTTTCAGCTGGGTAATTTGAATGTTCTGATAAGCTGTTACTGCAAAGAATTCCGTCTGGGGAAAGGTAAAAGTGTGGACACCAGGGCCATTTAATTGTATCACTTCTGTAGCCTTTTCTGCAGGTACCAAATGAAGCCTTGGCAAGTAACGATGCATAGAGTGCAAGATAATATGCCCTTCCTGGTCCAGTGTATTGTTGGTAAGTTTGAGTTTATAGAACTGATACAGGTTGATGCATCCAATAATGACCCGTGGAAGGAGATTCTGGGTGAATAAAAACCCTCCCCAAAACATGGGGTTCAGCCTTCCCGCTGGGTTCCCACCAACGACCATTCCACTTGTAGCGATGGTTGTCCACAGGAGATATGTCCATAACAAGGATATACTTTAAATTTGAATCTAAACCTGTTATCCAATAGCGACAATAAGGAAACATACGTCTTCCCTGTTTGGTCAGAATCATCTCTGTGCTTCGATTATGGAACTCATTCCACATACTATTATTGTCGAGGGTAACTGTGATTCTTCCCACAGTACAATCAGCTGGAAGGCAAATCTTCTCTTTAGATTTTTCTGGTGATGACACACTATTTGCCAAAGCACAGGCATCCCTATTAGCAACCAAAATTCCTTGATCAGTTTTGCCATTTCCTGGAGGTTTTAGGATGACAAAGAAGGTAGGTGCTGCTCCAGTCACTGTTCCACCATCTTTATTAGCCAATATAATTTGCTGTTTCTCCTCCATGATTTCAGTGGGAAACTCAGTAGTAAGAAAACTGTAGTCAACACATAGTTATAGTGGCTTTCCCATCCTAAAATAAGCAAAAAACAAAAATAAAAACACCCTTAAATCAAGTGAATATTCTAGAAACCAAATTACAGAGACTAGAACTGGGGCTGTAGTTCAGCTCATTGAATGCTTGCCCTGTATATGTAAATTCCTGGGTTCAATTCCGAGCACTGCACAAACTCCCCCACACTTATGTAATCTTAGCCCCTCATGATGGGGAGACAGATCAGTAGTTCAAGGTCATCCTTAATTTGTTGCAGTGACTCAGTGACTCTTCTTTTGCTGTGAGACAACACTCTCACACAATCAACTTTAGGAAGAAAAGATTATTTATTTGGCTTATAGTTCCAGAAGGTATATATAGTTCATTATGGCAAAAATCTCATAGAAGAAGACATGATGGCCAGTGGTCAAAGGAGGAAACCAATTTATGTCACAGCAACCATCAGGAGACAAGAGAGAACAACAGAACAAAAGGAAACAGGTTCATGCTACCAAACCTCAAGACCCACTCTCTGACAGACGTTTCTCCTGCAAGACTCCACCTCCAAAAGGTACCACGACCTTCCCAAACATTAACAACAGCTATGGAGTCAAACCGAGGAGCATGTGATAACTCATACTCAAATCATGATAGTTCTTTTAATTTTCTCACTATGAAAGTTAATACCAGAAATTTAATTACTAATACTAAAACTAAATTTGGAATGGTTTGTTTGATTTTTGTCTTTTTTTTTTTTTTTTTTTTTTTTTGTGACCAGGTCTCACTATTAGCCTAACCTCACCTCAAACTCCTCACTGCTTCTGGAATGCTGGGACTCAATGACTGAAACATGTGCTTGTTTTGTGGCGTTGCGACTAAACTCAAATCCTCAATTCATGCACCTACCATGCCCAGGAATATGTCTTTAAGAGTTAAGATTAGAACAATTTTTTTGAAAGTTGTCATAGAGCATTTGTCCATAAAGACCACTAGTTTTCTAAAACCAATATGCTTTACCAATATTTATCACATATTTGCAAAGAGTCTTAGAAGTCACAAGGTGACTTTGTAAAATAAAGCTTAAGAGAACTAAAAATTACATACACTACTGCAGAGATATACAATGTTTGAGTAATACACACCATAATAATGTATAGTTCAAACGATGCCAGCTCCTAAGCTCATAATTATTTATCTAGAAAATTCACCAACTTAAGGTGTTGGGAGTATAGTTCAGTACCATATCATCTCCCTACACCCTAGATTAAATCCCTCTCTCCCCAAAAGAAACCACCATTTTGGAAGCAAATATGGAAAACACTCTTAAGTACCTGTACACTACTACAAATTATGAAAAAATGGTTATTATATAACTAATACATAAGACTCAGATTTCTCAAACATTATCTGCCTTAATACTAAAATCACCACGCACAGCCATGGCCGGGATGGGAGCTGCTTTCCGCCGCCTGGATGCCTTGTCCGGAGCTGGGGCCTTAGGCTTGGCCACCTACGGGGCACACGGCGCTCAATTCCCGGATGCCTATGGAAAGGAGCTCTTTGACAAGGACAACAAATACCACTTCTTACACAGTCTGGCCCTGTTAGGTATACCTCACTGCAGAAAACCTCTCTGGGCCGGGTTGCTTCTCGCCTCTGGAACTACCTTATTCTGCACCAGCATCCAGATGGCCGGTCCAGTTGGTGGGAGCCTACTAATCTTGGGCTGGCTTGCCTTGGCTCTTTGAAGATTTTTTGGCTAAAAAATTTTGGGGACTTGGAGCAGAAAGGGAATTAAAAGGGAAATAAAGAACTTTAAAGACTTGGTTCCCCCTCACCTCTAAACAAGAAAGGGTCTAGAGAGTTAACTTTTGAACTCATGACAAATGAACTGTGACTATGTTATTTTCAAATTGTTGATGGTGGCCCTCAGAGTCAAAAAGTGTGCTTGAAATAATGCAGATTCCTAACTGAAGTGATATGTGAGGATCTGTATTTTAGCATAGTCATCGTATGGTTAGCTAGAATTTTTTTCTAGTGCTGAGACTGACCCTTGAGAGCATTAGGCAATCCCTCTACTGCTGAGCTATATCTCCAGCTTTTCCCCTTACCCTCCTTTATGAGATAATGCCTTGCCATGTAGTTCAGTATGGCTTCAAACCTGTAATCCTTCCTCAGTTTCTAGAATACTGAAATTGCAGGTATATAGCACTATGTCCAGTTTCACGAAAATTTGATTACTTTAAAAAAAAAAATACTAAAATCTTGGAGACTCTCTTGCCCCTCACAGACATCAGGTCCATTCTTTTTCTCCGCTAATAAATTCCATTTAATCCTCAAAAATCTTGTTTGTTTGTTTATTAAAAGATCATTATATGACAGAAATGTTTTAACCAATGCTTTAAAAAAAATCACTATCTTGCGCTGGGAATATAGTTCAATGTGTATGATGTTCACCTAGCATGAATAAACAACCCTAGGTTCACTTCTCAGCTTGGCAAAAATAAAAACTTGGATAAACTTTTTTTTTATCACTATTTTAGCCATTCAGGAGGCAGGCAGGAAAAGCAGAGATCAAAGCCATCCTTAGATAGTTAGCAAGTCTGAGTCCAGCCAAATCACCATCTTTTAAATATTAAATGTGAGTCAAATGACAGAAAACTTTGTAATAGATTTATAATTACTGTCTAGTTTTTCCTTTTGCCTAAACCAAATATTAAATGCAGAAAACTAACTGCTTTATTTCAACTTTTGTATACAGCAAAATGTGAAGATATTCATGAAAGATATAAGCTAGACTTTCATAGGTAAAATTTGTGTAACATCTTTTATAAAAACCTAAGTCAATCATTCAACCCATTCCATCGATTAATCAAAATGCATTCAAAATAAAATCGAAGAGTCAATTTATGACCTAGAACGACCTTCATTTGAGATATATATAAGTGTGTGCATGGGAGCCTGTGTTATGTTTTCTGCTGGGAACTGAACCCACTCAGCGTAGCGTTTCTCATAAGATAGGCAAGAGTTACCACTGAGCAACATTAACATCCTCCTCCCTGGATCAGATTTTCTGAACATGAAAGTATTCAGGATATTCAGCTGTTTCAGACACACAAAGGCCACTCTAAAGTCTAAGGCAAACCATAAACCAATTGCAAAAATGAACCGTACTTTAGAAGTGTTGGGGGAAAGAGGCACCATAATGGCTTTCCAGCAGGACCCCAAAAATATAAATGTAACAGTTTGGATACCATAGCTCCTTTTTTTTAGGGAGAAGGGATGGATAAAAATGCAAACACAAAACACACCGTCCCTTACATTTTAAAAGTCAAAAATGTTGGTACTTTTCCTCATCAAACATTTATCTATATTAAATAAGAATAGACGGAGCCTTAAAAAGCAAAACCACCTACTGTTGTAGGTGGTTTAAAATAAATGTAGCAAGTTTCATAAATTGTAACAGAGTTACCTATTCTAGGTGCTTTTCACCCAGTGACCTCCTCAAGAAATTTTTACTATACTGCTGACATACAACCCACAATACACTAGTTCACTATTTAATTACCTAATGATTTTCATGCTATGCAAAAAAAAAAAAACACACACACACACACAAAACGTACTCCAAGTCGAAATTCCAATATTACTTTAAAAAACTATGTGGGTGGCCTGTGTGTGTGGCATGTCGGGTGGGGGGTGGGGGGGAGTGCGCGAGCGCGCATCAGAGAGCACTGTGTGTCCCTGTGAAGGCCCAGGGTAACCAGGCATCAGCGTGGATTGCTTCTACGGGATTTCTCAGGCTCTGCCTACCAGAGCAAAAAGTTCAGGCTGCTGACATTTCCTGCTGGTGTTTTTACATGGGACCTGGGATTCGCACTCTGGACCTTTTGCTTGTGAGGTAGATTCTTAACCCTTGAGCCATCTCTCCAGCCCCCAATACTATTACTTTTTAAATTTTTTAATTATTTATTATTTATTCAATTGTGCGTGTATGCGTGTGTGTGCAGAACCACGGGCAAATTCGGAAACCACCATGGACCGCCACCGCCGCCTCCTCCTCGGTTACTCTGCCCCGGGATTCACAGGCTCCGCCCCCCCTTCCACCCGGCGTCTATACGTGGGGTCTAGGATCGAACTCAGGACCTTCCCCCTGTAAGGCAGAGGCTTGCAACCCCGAGCCACACCTCTCCAGCCCCACCCCCCAATACGATTACTTTTAAAACACAAACATTCTCACGGATGTCGCCCAGGTTAACCAAACTTTCACACGATAAATATGTTACTGCATGGCAGGCACACTAAGATGTTTGCCCCCCCGGGGGGAGGCAGGGGGGACACTCTCACTACAAGAAAATGGTTTAAATCATGTTTTTGATTCTCAAATACTTGCCAATACACATAGGTCTAGAATTTAAAATTTTTTCATGAATGACGCATGGTGAAGGCCAATGTGACTTTGCATAAGTATTTTCCACTGTTTTGAGGATTAGTGGAACAAAAAAGAGTGACAGCTTCCTGTAGGTACAAAGAAATACAATCCTCTATTTGAGATTCAGTGGAGAATAACGCCAGCTGAGACCTCGGGAAAAAAATTTTTTTTTCACAAAGAATGTGAAATTAGAATATGCCAGCAAACAATAGCAAAGGCAGTAAAGTACCATATGCTTTCATAATAGCTCTTAACCATTATTAATTTTGCTAATTAAATAAATACTACTTGCAAATTTATAAGCACTTTCTTCGGCTCTGATGATATATCCTGGATAATTTACCATTCCAACCTTAAAGGAGTAAACTTCAGTATTACAAAATAATTTAGATTTTAAGGCACAGAATTACAAAGTGCTACTTTAGTAGCACTCTGCCTGCTTTCCAGCTATGCACTATAGCTTCAGAAGTATTTTCTATTCCAAACTCTCAGCTTACAAGCCACCAAACTTCTCCAATGCCTTAGAGTTTCCTAAGTAGAAGCTGAAAACCTAACTTTTATGACAGAAACTGACAGCAGCCAAATTCGGAATGAGCATTTCAAACAAGTCAAGGCTATAAATTTCCTTGAGCCTTTCACTTGTTTCAAGGACAAGAAACTCCAACTCACTCGACCCCATTAAGTGCTGAAAACATAACCTCAACGCTACAATCACCGTAAGCAAACAAGGGCCTGCAATCCCCGCTTTTCAACTGCGGAGAACCGCTAGTCACGAATCAAGAACCACGTGGGGAAAAATGCCGCAAAGAAAGCTCTTCCGGGGGAAAAGCATCCCAACGGATCACGTGCAGTCAGCCGGAACCCAGCGATCACCAGGCTCAGGCGCACATTCGGTTACCTTGGAGACGCCACAGCCAGCCACAAAGCCTGCCCCTTCCCGGCAGCCGTCACGCCACCCGCAGGCACCTTCCCTGCAGCCCGTCGCGGCGTCGTGTGCGACAAGAAAGCGCCGGCCAGCCAGGTGCACTGCGGGCTAAGAACCGAACTCGACCCCGGCTGCACCGGGGCCCGACAGCTCGCGACGCGCCCGTCTGGAAACTGTTTCTCCCGTGGTCCTACAACGAGCGCCCCTACTTCTCCTGCTTTCAGACGTCCTTCGCACATGCCTTTATCCTCTGGCCAGAGAGCCACAGCAAAAACCTTTCAGCAAAACACGCCTGCTACCTCCGGGGCCCCAGTGTGGGCGGAAAAATTCTTAGCTTCCACACACTTCGAGCACATTCTTCAGTTGAGCAGTGGCAGGCGACGTTTACCCAAACTCACCTTACACTACAAACAGAAACCTACTTGAAATTTTAGCAGAAAGGGGAAGTCCTATGAGTAGGGAAAAGCTAAAAGTAGTCCCACAAACATAAGAAAAAATAACACCTGCTCTTCCCACCTGTTTTCTTCCCCCGAGTCAGAAATCAAATCCTTTGTTTACAAAGTTCTCGCCCCTGTACAACTTACCCTTCACATTAAATCCGTGGTCTTGCCTCAATTTGACTTTTAATTACATGTTTGAAAAGACGTTTGTACAGGTGTCAAACACTACACCCGGTTCCTTGGGAAACCGACAGTGGCACCGTTTCGCTCAGAACATGAAACCGCGAGAGCTCAGCTCTCAACGCAGTGCGCTTAAGGCCAGCTATCGACCTGCAGCCGGGCACCGGGCTAGAAATCGTCACGCGGACCGCAGCATGCGGCGCAGCACCCCACGCACGCGAGGGCACTGCCGCTGCACAGGCGCTTCTCACCCCGCCCGCCTCGTGGCCGCCGTCTCTGGCGTCGATGTTCTCAGCCACCTCGTTGAGCGACGCGGAAGTGAGGCCAGGGGCGCGCGCGAAGCAACATGCGCAACCTCGCGCAAGGGACTCGAGCAGCACTGAGCAAGGCCCGGGCCTGGCTCCGGTCGTGCGAAGCTCTCTCAACGGAGCGCTGCTCAGAGCGGCTCAAATACTCCGGAGGCTCAAACTCTCGAAAAACTCCAAACGAACGCGACGCCCTCCTCCCAGGCCCGAGGGTTACCGTGCGGGGCGTGGCCGGCCCTCACCCCGAGTCCTTCATACCCCGCAGGGGGCGGGTTATTCTGTTCTGTTGCACACCGTGTGTCCGCTCCAGCTGAAGACCCTGCGCGCGCACCGGACGTCCACGTCACCGCGCACGCGTTCCAACCCGCTCAGAGCCCGCTGCGCAAGCGCAAAAGAAGCCGCGAGCAGCACCTCCCTTGCCCATCCCCCACCACTAAGAGCCCAAACGGCCCGGGAGCAGCGACGAGACCCTTGGGACCCGCCCCCGGAGCTGAAGCCGCTGCTTTTTCTCTTCTTAGCAACCCAGGAACAACGACTGAAGCTTTCAGAATCAAGAAAGGCGAGGCAAAGAGGACGCACTTATTATCAGCCTCGTACTCGAAGCCTTCGGGAAAAATTCTGAATCCACTGCCCGCGGGCTCTTTCTCCACTACGCTTTTCATCCTTTCCCCCCAGGCTTCTCGCTGGCCCCGCCCCTGGCGCGCCCAAGTTCCACAAACGCAAGGACTCTACAAACCCCAGGTTTCACAAGCCCATCCAATGAATCCAAGGACTTCCCCTCCAAGATACAGTGGGCTTGTAAAGCGCCAGGGTATCGAAAAACATAGACGCAGACATCCAGAAAGGAAAGTAGTCAAATTTACATCATTCATCGACAAAGAACGTGGAAAATAGGAGAAGCCTGGCTGATACCCGGACGTGGTGGCTTGCTCCTGTAATCCGTGGACTCTGGAGTCTGATGCCGGGTTATTATTGCTGTGAGTCCAACCTGGGCTACATAGTGAATTCCAGTTCCAGGACTGCCTGAGCTACAGTGAGACTGGGGGGAAAAAAAGAGTCTCATTGATCTAAGGAGTTGGGAAAGAAGAGCTGACACAGGGATGAAAAAAGATGGTTTTGATAAAACCAAAGGAACAAGAAGTTTGCATATTATCTGAGATTTAGTGGCTTGACCCTGTGTATTTTCGTTCCTTCAACACACCTGAAGCTACAAAAATGGACAGAAAATATCAGCCATCTAGTATGTGGCAGGTGGTCAGTTATGTAAATTTAATCAAAGAACAGTATTTCTTATAACTAAATGTCAAAAGTTTGTTTTCTTTCTCCTATACCTTTTTTACAAGTTGTCCTATTCTGCAAACCAACTAGTGAAAAGCTGTTTAGAGTGAGAAAGAAATGGGTACTAAGAGCACAAGAGCAGAAATTGTGAGCAACATTCCCAAACTTCTTTTGGTCACAGAAAAATTAGGAAATGAACATATGCTATTAGGTGGCAATAAAAATAAGGAGTCTGTAAGAATGAAGCAAAGAGGAGATGCAGCCAATGAGACTGTCCTGACCTACTTTTCACTTTGGAAAAACTTGCTCTGGGATTTACTCTGCCTGAAGACACAAGCAACAAGTTAGGCAGAAATTATGCAGGAATAATCCAGGTCAGAAAACTAAAGTTTACAGACTTCTGAAATCACTCTTAAAACCCATGATTCAGCAAGAGCATTCAAGAGCTTAGGTAAAATTGAAAAGCAACCACTTAACTGCCACTTTCCCTTTCAAGAATCCATGTCCTCCATAAAAGAATGCAATATCATTACTTTTCTTAAACAAAAATTATTTCATTTTCTAAGACTAAATTTGTATTTATCGAGTATTAAAACATCTATCCCTAAGGTATGAATGACTGGCTAACCCAAAAACCACAACCCTAGTGACATCTCTAATTGGAGAATTGTGGGAACAACTTGAATGAAGGAGAGAAGAAATTCTCTGATTTTTTTTAAAAATTATTTATTCAATTGTGTGTGTGTGTGTGTGTGTGTGTGTGTGTGTGTGTGTGTGTGTAGAACCACGGGCGAATTCAGGAACCACCATGGATGGCCTCCACCTCCTCCTTGTTTACTCTGCACAGGGATTCACAGGCTCCACCCTACCAGGACCAAAACATGCAGACCACCCCCCCCACACACACACACACACGTCTATATGCGTCTAGACCCCGCGGGGGTCTAGGATCCGAACTCAGGACCCTCCGCCTGCAAAGCAGAGGCTTAACTCTTAAGCTACCTCTCCAGCCCTGAAATTCTCTGATATTCTTTATGTCAGGTAAACATAAAATTCTATATACTTATAACCAAGTTACTGACCTTCACTGCAAAACTTGCCCACTCTTCTGAGCTTTAACTTAAAATCTTAACTTCCTTTTTCCTATTCTATCATTTCTTTGGAAACCTGCCAAAAATCCTAAAAATGTTTGTTCTGACCCTCTACCTTTTCTCACAATTTTTTCTGAAGACCCCTTTAACTTTTTCTACCAATGTTTGCAGACCCCCCCACTGCTGACCTTGATTCAAATCAAATAACTTTCTTCCTTTTTTATATTCTCCCTCCTCCAGCCAGCTGCCAAGAGGTACAGCTTGCTTGCTGGTTGTTTTTAAACTAAAAATGGTCCTCTGACTTTAAAAAAAAAAAAGCTTCCAAGATTCAGCATTAGATCTAATTGATAAATTAAACATAGTTTTTCAAAGAGGAGCTGGCCTAATCTATAAATGTTGAGAGATGTATTATTTAAAAAAAAAAACAAAGTTCTAGGAAAACTCTGAGAACCTGAAGATAACTTTTTGTCTTTTGTATATTTATGCCTGTGTGTATTAGAGGGCATTACGTGCGTCTGTGGAGGACCAAAGGTAACTTTGGGAATTATCCTGAACTGTTCTACCTCCTTTCTTTATTGTTTAGGTTTCCCAGGCTCTGCCTTCCAGGGCTGGAAGTCCAGGTCATCACCATTTTTCCACATGGGATCTGAGGATCTGAACTCAGGTCCCTCTGCTTTCTGAGCAATACCTTAATACCATGCCATTTTTCCAGCTCTTGAAGATTATTTTTTAAGATTTTTTTTATTTATTTCCTCTGTGTGTGTGTGTGTGTTGTGTTTGTGTGTGATGCACTGTATGTCCCTGTGGAGGACCAAGGATGACTTTGGGAATCATCCTGGATTGCTTCTATTTCCTTCTTGCATCCTTGCATCTTGCTTCCCTCTGAGATTTCCCAGGCTCCCCCCACCAGGATTGGAAGTGCAGGCCACCACCGTTTCTTTCCCTGTGGCATTTTTACCTGGTATCTGAGATCCAAACTCAGGACCTTCTGCTTTTGAGGCAGGGCCTTAACCCCTGAACCAGAGCCTTAACCTCTGAGCCATCCCTCCACTCCTTGAAGATGTTTTTATAAGCTAACCTAAGTAAGCCATACCCATATCAGTGATCCAGTTTTGGATTGCAATCATGCTGGGACCAAGTAATTATACCTTTTTTAAAAATTGTGTGTGTGTGTGTGTGTGTGTGTGTGTGTGTGTGTGTGTGTATGTGTGTGTGTCCAGAGGACAACTTTATGGAGTTATTTAAGTGGGTTTTGGGGATCAAGTTCAGTTCAACTTACACAAGGGCCATTACCCACTGAGCCATCACACCAATCCAACTTTGAACTTTTTTTAGAGGTAGAGGAAGGGAGAAAGGTGTATATGCACCATAGTGTGCATGTAGATATCAGAAGACAACTTTCAGAAATCAGTTCTTTTCTCCTACCATATCCAGAAACCAAACTCAAACATCTGGCCTTACTGTAATTCTACTTTTAGTGCAGTGTTTTTCAAACTGAAATATTTAGTGTATATTTGATTGAGCATGCCTCTAATCCAAGCATTCAGGAAGCTAAAGCAGTTAGATCATGAATTCTTAAACAGCCTGGGCTCTAAGTTCTAGCTCAGCTTAAGCTATCTTCTCCAAAAAAAAAAAAGGTCAGGAAATGTAACTCAGTTGTACTTGTTTAAATTAGCAAGCAAAAGGTCCTAAGTTCACTACGCTGAAAGTCTAAAAATAACTACAGTCATATACATTTCAATGAGGGAAGGTAGCATCTTTATATATAACCAAGATTTTAAATGCCAAGGTAAGGGGCTGGAGAGATGGCTTAGGGGTTAAGACTCCGTTTAGTAAAATGTCATGATAGAGGCAGTGAAATGGCTCAATGAATTAAGGTACTTGCCACTAAGCCTGACAACCTGAATCCCACCCCTAAAATTTAAATGATATAAAGCGAGGGAACCAAATCCTAAAAGTTGTCAAGTTGTCCTCTGACCCCCCCCCACCTCTATACACACCTGGCACACACACTAAAAGATAAAATGTAAAAGAAAAAAAGTCAAGTTAAGGATAGATTGGATATTGCTAAACTTGATACTATGTTTTTATTTTGTTTTGGAGATTTGTTTCTTTAGTTCTCATGACTCATAGTGTTCATTCAAACCTAACAAAAATCTTTCCCTTGATTTTTCTTGGATAAATTTTCAGTATTTTAATAAATATTAAGATGGAAGGAACCACAAAAAAAAATCAGAGACAATGCATGAAATATGATCCTCCTAGAATTTACGGATTTGACAAGATAAGAAACTATTCCTTAGAACATCAGAGACCACCTGGAACCAGGCCAACCTAATCTTTCCCCATCCTAAAGCTCAGGGAAATTTGCAGAAAAGGGGGCAGTAAGACTGTTAAGAGCCTAAAGATGGGGAGGAGCAACGATATGCAAGATACTCCACACAAGTTAGAGCCAAAGTAATCATAATAGGACTTTGCATGACTTGCACAATGACCAACATATCATTGACCCCCCAGAGTCTAGCATCGATCACAGGCACTAGGAGCCTTAGAGGCAAGGGATTAACAGCCACAATAGTATTCCCATACTAAAGGGGAACACAAAAAAGTACTCTAGGCAATGCTACTGAGTCCTTATACATCATCAGAGAGCAGGACCCAGAGGGAAGTTTGACATGCACAATAAAAGATGCTCTAGGGATGGGGGGAGGGGGAGACAATGGGAGTAAGGAAGGGGGGAAGGAACGGGAAAAGGGGGGAGGGAGCAAGGGGATCCAGGGAAGGGAGGAGGGAGGGAGGGGAATGGGGTACCTATCAAGCTTGTATGAATGAAAAAAAAAAATTTTTTTTTAAAAAGTGACTTTAAATGCCTAAAAGAGAAAAAGACCTCAATCTTTAGATATGTCATCCCACCCCTAAACTTGCCTGCAATATCAAGATATAATGAGCATACATCAAATAAGAGCTATATATAGAATGGGTTACAAATGAGGCTCATATTTTGGTTACTGATTGTGGGGGTTTAGTTTGGTTTTCTATTTTGTTTTGTTTTACAAAAAGTCCTTCCCAGGTTGGAAGATGGCTCAGGGGTTAATGCCTTCTGTTAGCTTAGCAAGCAGAAGAACCTGAGTTTGAATTTCCAGATCCCATTGCTAAAAAAAAAAAAAAAAATGTCCTACGCTAGCCAACCTAAAAAACATTATAAGCAAAAGGAGAGAAAATGAGGTAATCTCCTAGAATCTACTTGAGACCTTATACTGTGAAGCTAACTGCTCCAACTTGTCAAAATGATAAACTTAGAGAGGTGGAGGGAGGGAGGGGACCGATGTACCTGTTAAGTTTGTATGAGTGGAAATAATAATAAAAAAATGCTAAACTTAAATCATGTGTTCATAACTCCAGAAACAAGTCTTGAGGACCAAAGGTGAAAGCAACTCAATAGAACCAGACAGATGCTCTTGTGTGCTTATCAAAAGAGCCTAATTAATGCGTTTTAACCTGGACATTTTAAAATAAAATTTTGTTTTGGTTTCAAAAAAATAAGGAAATCATACTAGTTTATGTACAATTCCATCCTTAACAATTAAAACCAAGTCATGCTAAGGAATAAAATTAGGTCCAATATCTGTAACTTAGACTAAGGAATTAAAAATGCCAATAGTTCTATCCAAAAGAAGCTAAAAATCCACATAACGATAAAGTTTTTTAAAGCAGTATAGTCATTAAAAGAATGTTTTAGGGCTGGAGAGATAGCTCAGAGATTAAGATTTTGTCTCATAAGCAGAAGATCCCATGTTAAAACCGCCAAGCAGAAAAGGCTGCAGTCTGCACTTCCTGCACAGCTTGGGAAATTCCAGAGTGAAGCAAGAAGGAAGTAGAAGCAATCCAGGATGATTTCCAAAGTCACCCTTGGTCTTCCACAGGGACATACAATGTCCTCTGATACACACACACACACACACACATACACACACACACACAAAATAAATACATAAAATATTTAAAAATAAACAAAAGCATGTTTTATAAAATGTTAAGAAAGACAGATATGGTATGGTGGCATGTGTCTACTTGGGAGATGAAGGCAAGAGAATTACATTTTCAAAACAAGTCTGGGTTATGTAAAGAAAAAAGAAAAGATGTCTCATAAATAAAAAATGCAAAAAGGAGAACATAAACAGTATAATCAATGTTCATTAAGATATACATTCCCATGATGAGATGGATCAACTGACAAGGCATTTACCACCCAAGTCTGAGGATCTGAGTTCCATTTCCTGAATCCACAAGATAAAAGGAAAAAACTATCTACTGTAAGTTGTCCTCTGACCTCCATGTCATGGCATGCATCTACATGTACTCTAATATGAACAACTATGTGCACAGGCACAAAAAATACTTTTCAAATTAAAAGACACAATTCCTCCTATTGCCCTATATCTCAAGCCCAGGGCACCATGTTCCTTACATTCTGCCTAAGAAGATCCTTCCTAGATGCCTTGTGTTTTTCATACTTAAGCTTAAATGTCACTTGTTGAAGAAACTTTCTCTTAAGATCAGTAAGGTTCCCCATATGTGTTCCCTATTTACAGAGTTAACATAACTGTACTTATTTTTAAATAGTTTTAAAACTATATGCTATTGAGTTCAGGAAATGGCTCAGCAGTTAAAGCTTTTTGTCTTTCAAGTAAAAGGATCTGAGTTTTGACTCCCAGATCCCCCATAAAAATGCCTGGCAGAAATGGTGGTGGCCTGTAATTCCAAGTTCTAAAAGGCAGAATTCAGGAAGCAGAGCAAAGAAACAAGAAGAGCAATCCAGGATGGTTCCTGAAGCTACCTCGGTTTCCACTGGCAACTCTTATACACTTACCTGCACACATACTTATAAACCCACACACATGCAAAAATAAAGATCAAAAAAGCTATATGCTAATGTACAGTCCCCTGCCCCCAAAATCCATTATTTACATTATCCTAAAGATTAGAGAAATACCAAGAATAGAAAAAACACATAGTATTTGTTGAAAAATGAATGTGAAACCCAAGGTTCCAGATTTTTCAGCAAGTCCAAATATCAGATTGTAATTTAATGTCCAACAATGTAAGGTCTAGGAAGCAGAGTTATACTATATATTATATATTATACCATATTATTCAAATAAAGACACACTATAACTTACAGTAGATAGTTTCATAAGGGGAAAAAAAACTAGCATTCTTATCCCAAGCTATTTTTCCATAAGGTAATAAATACCGACAGGTCAAATACCTGAACAAAGATTTTTGTAAACATTACTTCTACTATTACTCAGAAAATCAACACAGCATCTTAATATAAGAAGAAATATCTGGGGCTGGTGAGGTGGCTCAGAGGTTAAGCCTCTGCCGTGCAGGTAGAAGGTCCTGAGTTCGGATCCTAGACCCCACGTATAGACACCAGGCGGAAGCGGGGGCTGCCTGTGTTTCTGGTCCTGGTAGGGCAGAGCCTGTAAATCCGGGGCAGAGTAAACAAGGAGGAGGCAGTCCATGGTGGTTCCCAAATTCGTTCGTGGTTCTACACACATACACATACACGCGCGCACACACACACACATACACACGCACAATTGACTAAATAATAAAAAAATTTAAAAAATATCGTGAGTCCTGCCAAAAATTTACCATCTAGCAACAAACTATAATGACAACTGTCATCTGTATATAGTCACTTAGTCATTTAAGATACTAACATATATTTTATAGATGAAAGGACACTTTAGTAACCATTTGCTTTTTCACTAAGATTTAAGGCAAAGATAACAGAAATCAGTAAATGAAATTTTCAGAAAGACTTCTTATTTTAATATTACAGTGTGTCTGTATGTATCAGAGAATACTTTGTATGCTTGTGGAGGCCCAAGGATGATTTCTGGAATCATCCTGGATTACTCTACCTCCTCCTCTTGACTTTGCTCTGAAGCTTTCCAAGCTCTGCCTTGTAGGAAAGGAAACGCAGGCCACTACCATTTCTACTTGGCATTTTTACAAGGGATCCGTAATCTGAATTGAGGTCCTTCTGCTTGACACATAGAGTCTTAACTTCTGAGCCATCTCTCCAGCCCAGAAAGACAATTTTATAAGGATAGTAACAATAATAGGTAAATGATGAAATGTATATATTTTCAATCTTACCCAGGAAAGCCTAAGAAGTTTCTCTAAGTACACCAAACTTAAAATACACATAAGAAAGATAAAATCAGAAACTAAAGTTACTAGGTAAAGAGAAGGACAGCAAATATTCTGTACAATTAGACTTAGAAAAAGAATCAAGAAGTCAATGGTGGAAAAAACGGTGAAAATTTATGCAAGTGCATATGAAATAAGCCTTATTAATATTACATGAAAAGCATCACTGACTGGCTTGTAAAAATGAACATGGTGGGCTAGAAAGATGGCTCAGGGGTTAAGACTCTGTCTCACAAGAAAAGGTCCAGAGTTCAAATACCAGGTCTCATGTAAAATCACCAGGCAGAAGGGGGACTTGTACTTCCCACCATGGCAGGTGGAGCCTGGGAAATCGCAGAGAGAAGCAAGAAGAAGATCCAGGATGATTTCTGAAGTCACTCTGGGTCCTCCACAGGGACACACAGTGCCCTCTGATACACACACACACACAAAATAAATAAAAGTTTAAAAACTGTAGTGATCAACACAAGAGGCCCCAGATTATTAGACATCACACAACAGTAAAACTACAGATTTCTGAATCCCTATATAAAGCATGTTTTAGTACAATGAAATCTTCTAAACACTTTATTATCTCGGGGCCTTTGTACCATCTTTCCTCTACCTGAAATGTTTCTAGTCTCCTCAATTTTCAACCCATCATATTCATCCTACCAATCTGTTTAAATGACACTTCTTCAGCAATGCAATCCCTAGTCACTAATCTTAATTCTCTCTCCAACCAGGCCTGGTAGTGCTTTTTTTTTTTAAAGATTTTTATTTTTTATTCAATTGTGCGTGCGCGTGCGTGTGTGTGTGTGTGTGTGTGTGTAGAACCACAAGCGAATGTGTGTGTGTGTGTGTGTGTGTGTGTGTGTGTAGAACCACAAGCGAATTCGGGAACCACCATGAACTGCCTCTACCTCCTCGTTTACTCCGCTCTACCAGGACCAGAAACGGCCCCCCTCAACCCCCCTTGACTCCCCCTTAACCCCCCCTTGCTTCCGCCCGGCATCTACCGGACACCGTGGGGACCTTCCACCTGCAAGGCAGAGGCTTAACCCCTGAACCATCTCTCCAGCCCCCTGGTAGTGCTTTTAATCCCAACAATGAGGAGGTAGAGACTGGAACATTGGATATTCAAGGTCATCCTTATCATCCTCAGTTTCATAGTGCGTTCCTGTCAGATTTTTTAAAAAAAATCACCAAGTATGGTAATGCACACCTATAATCTGAGCACTTGAGAGGCAGAAGCAGGTGGATCTCAGTGAGTTCAGGCCAGTGTACTAATCTACATATCAAATTCCAAACCAACCAAAGCTGTACACAGTAAGATCCTGTCTCAGAAACAGTCCCATTGGGTTATGATGAAAACCTCAGAAAATGGGCATCAAAAGTTAGTGAAAGGGGCTGTAGAGATGGTTCAGCGATTGAACTTCTGCCTCGCAAGCAGAACAACCTGAATTCAGATCCTGGGTCCTATGTAAAAATCCCATGATACACAGGTTTGATTACAGAAACTAATGAGTATTCTCTAAATTTAAAAAAAAAAAAAATCAGCCTGCACTTCCAACTCTAGAAGGTGGAACCTGGGAAATCCCAGCGTGAAGCCAGAAGGAGGTAGAAGCAATCCATGATGATTTCCAGAATCACCCTTCATCCTACACAGGGACACAAATTGCCCTCTGATACACACACACACACACACACACACACACACACAATAAATAGTTAAAAACAAATATTGGGCAAAAATGGTGGTGACCTGTACTTCTGGCCCTGCAAAGTGGAGCCTGGGAAACCCCAGAACAAAGCAATAAGGAGATCAAGCAATCCAGGGTAATTCCTGAAGTCATCCTTGGGGGTTCCACAAACACATACTCAAGCGTCCTCTACTACACACATCCACAAAGTCACACAAACAAAAAACTAATAATAATAAATTTTTTTTTAAAAAACAGGGAAAATAAACTTGAAAAACTAAGATATATATACATGGTCTAGAGGCAGCCCTCATTGAACTCAACATTTTTAAATTACTTTTAAATTGATATAAAGCAAGACACGGTGCTGGATATATGAAATTCCACCATTTGAAGACTGAAACAGGATTAGAAGTTTAAGGATACCCTGGACTGAGTAGTGAAAAGGTACCTCAAAAAAAAAAAAAAAAAAAAAAGACATGGCATTTATGCTATTTAATTATTTCTGGGTCTTTTTCTGTGACTCACAGTAAATAGAACACATTATTAACCAATGTACATGCACGGATTACTAAAATAATTTCTAGTAACTTACACTGACAATAAATGACAATAATTCCTGATAGTATAAAAAACTACATGATTTTCTTCTTGGGTTTTTGTTTCTACTTTTTTTAAACTAGGCCTCTTCATTGCCAACATAATTGGATTTGGATTACCAAGAAAATATGCCTTTAGATGTGTCTTAGAGGTTATTTCCAGGTGGGAGCATTGTGATTGACATCATTCAAAAAGCTGAAATCCTCAACTGAATAGTGAAAAAGCAAGCTGAACACCAGCAATCAGTTCTTTGATTCCTGACTGAGGAATTTAACTCACACTCCTGCAATTACGCCTTCCCCACCATAATGGACTATGTCTTAAGCTATGAGTCAAAAAGAAACTATCCTTCCTTGAGTCTTCTCCCTCCTCCCATTTTAAGACAGAGTCTCATGGAATCCATACTGTCCCTCAAACTTTGTATTTAGCCAAGACTGGCCTTGAACACACCCGATCCTTCTGCCTCTATCCCTCAAGTGACGGGATATATGCCTTCCTACCATGCCAGGTATCTTGTCACAGCAAAGAAAAAAAGAATTAACATACTAGGGTTTTATTTCTACTTTTTAGCTGTTTTGCAGTATCTTAGATATTCAAATACTTCCCTGTAATAATTTAAATATGCATACACAAACATACATAAATATATGTGTATGTATAAATTTCTTTTGTGGAATTGAGGGGATGGCTCAGTTGGTAAAATACTTGCACATGCATGAGGACCAAAGTTTAGATGCCCATCACCCATATAAAAAGGTAGGCACAGTGGTATACATCTGTAATCCCAATTCTGGAGTGGTAAAGGCACACAAATTACTGAAGTTCACTGGCTAGCCAACCTACGATGAATAGGCCTAGTTGAATAAGCCTCCCAATCAAACAGACTATCTCAAAAAATTAGGTAGCCAGAGACAAAGAGACACCTGACATCCCCCTCAGATATTTGATGTCAACACCTGGCCACCACATATACATGTGCACACACACATATGCCACACACACAAAAGGAAAGAAAAAAGTCTTGTTTTGTGAGACAGGGTTTGATTATGTTGCCTAGGCTGGTATGGAATTCCTGAGCTCTAACAATTCTGCCTTGGCTGCTAAAGTAGATGGAACCACAATTCAGGCACACACTACCACATCCAACTTGGGTTTTTTTCTTTTTTAAGAGATAGTATTGGGGCTGGAGAGGTGGCTCAGGGGTTAAGCCTCTGCCTTGCAGGTGGAAAGTCTTGAGTTCGGATCCTAGACCCCACGTATAGACACCGGGCGGAAGCGAGGACGGCCTGCGTTTCTGGTCCTGGTAGGGCGGAGCCTGTGAATCCCGGGGCAGAGTAAACAAGGAGGAGGTGGAGGCGTCCATGGTGGTTCCCGAATTCGTCTGTGGTTCTACACACACGCACGCACACACGCATACACACATAGTTGAATAAATAATAAATAAATTTAAAAAATATTTAAAAAAAGAGATAGTATGTCATGGTGTACATGTAGATATACTTTCAGAAGTTCTCTTCTTACATCATGTGGACTCTAGAGATCAAACTCAGATCACCAGGTTCCCAAGCAAGGGGGTCTTTGCCTATTGAGTCACCTTGCCATACCCTAGTTGGTTTTTTGTTTGTTTGGGGTTTTAGAGGTAAGGCCTCACATAGCCCAGAATGGCCTGAAACTCAGTGGGAAACCCAGGCTGGTTTGGAACACAGGCATGCACCATCATGCCCTGCTCAGTTTTTACATTTTTATTTTATTCTATTTTGCTTAATTCTGTATGTGTGTATCTGTGTGTATGTGTGTCTGTATGTGTGTGTGTGTGTCTGTGTGTGTCTCAGAAGCACTGTATGTACCTGTGGAGGTCAAAGGATAACTTCAGAATCATGCTGGATTTGTGCTACTTCCTCTTTGCTTTGATCTGAAATTCCCCGTGCTCCATCTTCTAGGGCAGGAAGTACAGGCCAACGCCATTCTGCATGGCATTTTTTAATATGAGATCCAGATAGGAACTCAGGACATTTTGCTTTGTGAGGCAGAGGCTTAACCTCTGAGCCATCTCTCCAGCCGTTTTTACATTAAATAACTGAAATAAAATCAAAATAAGAGTCATGTTTCATGATGTAAAATTTTTATAATACAATTTCAGTATTCATAAATAAGACTTTTTATTAAAAATACAATCAAACTTATTCACATTTTCTGTAGCAGCTTTTTGGGCTATCAGTATTTACCAAAGACCACATATAGCACTTTATTAGTTTAGAGCTCTTGCTCAGGACACTATGAATTACAGTGATAAACAACGGCAGAAACTATAAACTAGACTTATTCACAGCAGCTCAATTTCCTCACAAAAATAAAACTACAAATGAAGATACAAGTAAAATAAATTTTTGAATGACTCATCTGTTAACCAATCAATGAAAGTTATGTATTAAGAATGAGATAATGAAATCTTGCTTGACGTTATCAATGTCAAGGAAATGTCTCAAGACTGACTTATCTAAGATTCCTGCCTTTCTGAGTCAGGTACAGTGATGGCAAACTTGTAACCTGAGCACTTAAGAGAGTAGAAGAAGAAACAAAAGTTCAATGCCAGTCTGGGCTAGATAGCAAAGCCTTGAGAAAGAAAGGAAGGGAGAAGAAGGGGAGGAGGGGAAAGAGGGGAGGGGGAGGGGAGGGTGGGAAGAGTGGGGAAGAATGGGGAAAGGAGAAGGGAGAGAGGGAAGGAGGGAGGGAAGGAGGGAGGGAAGGAGGGAGGGAGGGAGGGAGGGAGGGAGGAAGGAAGGAAGGAAGGAAGGAAGGAAGGAAGGAAGGAAGGAAGGAAGGAAGGAAGGAAGGAAGGAAGGAAGGAAGGAAGGGCCTTTTGATAAATATATTCACTCAAAAAATTAAAGACATTAAGAACATCAATGAGGGTTAGAGACATAATTCAGTGGGTAAATTGCCTAGCATGCCTTAAGGTCATCCTTAGCTACACAGTAAGTTCAAGGACAAGTCATATATTTTAAGAATCCATCTCAAAAATAAAGAAATGAACTGAAGATGGCTCAAATGACTGTCTTACAGGCAGAAGGACCTGAGTTCAGATCATCCTTAGGTCTCCACAGGACACACAGTGCCCTGATACGCACACTATAGACATATATATAGACAGACAGACAGACACAGGCGGATGGACATCAAATAAAACAAGCTTACTTACAGATTAAAAGTATTCATGAAACATAATCATGGCCAATGTTTCTGAGTGGCATTTCTTGAGTTATGAGTTAACGAATACTATTAACACTTCTCGGTTATTTATTTGAGGTTTGGGGAAGAGTTGACACAGGTTCTCACATAGCTTATAGTAGCTTCAGTTTGTATGTGGCTGAAGATGACTTTGAGCTAATGATCCTCTTGATTCCATCCTTCAAATGCTGGGATTGACAGGTATGCACCACCACGTCCAGCTATTGTTTCTTTAAAGAGTTAACACAAATTTGAAGTGACTAAAATTGGAATGAAAATGCATTTATCAACTGTAAGAATACTTCCAAAGAAGCCAGGAAAACACAGATGCAACAAAACAGAATTGGTATCTGAAAAATGTTACAAATGATGGCAAGAAAAATACATCTGACAAGTCTGGTGTGGGGGTACATACCAATAATTCCAATACTTGGCCACCATGGGCTACATAGTAAGACAAAGGAAGAAGCAGAAGATGGAAGGAAACAGGAAAAAAGAAAAAGAAAAAGAAAGGGCTGGCAAGATGTCCTCCAAAGACAGAAAGGGCTGGCAAGATGTCCTCTGATACACACACACACACACACACACACACACACACACACACAAGCAATGAACTAATAAATGCAAAGCAAAGCAGACTAAATTTCAAAGCAGCCCAGCATGGAGGCAGTTGCATGGTACTGTTAGCTGTTGTCAATTATTTTCAGTGAGAACTGGGAGAAAAAAGCAAAGAATAAAAAACTGCCCAAGTTCATATTGCAGCACTTGCAGTTTGGCTAGGAAAATAGTAAGCACCAGAATAATACGGAGAAGCCTTAACACCATCTCAGGAATTGACCAGACCCACCCATCATGGTATAAAGTAAACTTTTTTGAAAGACTACTTTGAAACACCTAGGAAAGTATTTCCTCTCATCCAGCCATTCAGTAATCAATCCAAGGAAACTCAAGTTACTTTTTGTACAAGTGGCAGTCATTGGTTGTTATCCCCACAGTGCTAGCTTTGCAAGCACACAGAATGAAAGAGATATAGGGTCATGGAGGTTTCACAGAAAAGTGGGAGTCAGGCAATGTATAGCAGGTCTGGGTGTCCTACAGTCAGTCCCTTAAAGGGTGACAAATGAAGCTGAGAATGTAGCCAAAGATGCAATGGAGATGTCAGAGATGTCAGGAACCATAAACAGTCCAAGAGAGGTCAGGATGGCTACAAAGTGTCAGGCCATGGAGCAGAGCTGCCCAAGTTCATATCATGTGCCAGATGCTAGACATGGAGCTGCAGTAATGTTTACTCTACTGGGTTTCAGTCTTGCTTTACTCCCATTCCCCCTTCCGAGCTCCCATTCCTCCCTTTAGGGATAGAAACACTGTAGTCTTGTGCTTATTTGTATAGAATATCACTGCTAAGAGTTTGAATCTCAAAGGAAATTTTGAAGGTGGACTGTAGAAAAAAATGCTTAAACTACTGAGGCTTAGGGAACTTAAAGAAATGAACATTATACATTGTGAGATGGTTTGAGCGCTTGGAGGGCTGGGGCACCATGCTGTAGTTTGGACATGAAATTTTCCCCAAACATTCCTATGTTTGAAGGCTCGAACTCCAACTGCTAATAAAAGTGAAAGACCACAAATATACTAATTTCAATAGATTAACCCAATAATAAATATGCTTAATATTAAGTAGGGCCTAGTTCGAAGATGTAGGTCATTGAAAGCACACCTTTGAAGGATTATCCTTCCCTCTATCTCTAATAAAAATTAAAAAAGTTGTTACAGATGCCAGCAAGATAGTTCAGTTTGAAAGATGGTTAATCACAAACTAGTTCCCCTGAGTTAGATCCCTAGAAGCCTATACGGTAAAAGGAGAGAATTAACTTCTGAAAGTCATCCTCTGATCTCCAACTATGTACCCTGGCATGCATGTGTGCTCTCTCTCTCTCTTTCTCTCTCTCTCTCTTTTTCTCCTCCCTTCTCTCATAAATAAAATGTTTAAAAATAAATAAAATTGTTGCAACAAATACCTGAACCAAACGACTTAGGAACAGTTTTAATTAGCTCATAATTTCAAATATGCATTGTGAACATGTGCCTCTCTATCATATACACACACATGCATGTATGCATACATACATACATACATATATATGAAAGTTGAATTCAAGCCAGGCATTCTGGGTAGTTCTAGTATTTGGATGTTGAGGCAATATGATCAGGAATTTAAGGCCAGCCTCAGATATATGAGATCCTGTCCCTACTTCTCATGCTCCCCCAATCCAATTAAAGACTATTTCTTTTTTTGACATTGTTAGACTAGGCAAGTGTAAAATATTCTGAGTCTTTGGGGGTTTTTTCAGGCACTCTTTTGGGAGTTAAAAGATGGATACATTGGTAGATAACATAAAATAAACAATACTAAGGAAGGGAGGAATTACTGTTCTCATGAAACTGATACAATATTCTGGGAAGATGAAACAAAATTAAATAGGTTAAGACATATGTTATATAATGATAAGTGTCATGCAAAGCAGAAAAAAAAAAAACAGAGCTGAAAGTTAAATGGTATGTTTAATAAGAACTCACTAAACAACTGGGGTTGTCACTGGATTCCATCCCCAGTGGTTGAAGCTTCAGAAACAAAAGGATCTGAGTTCAGATCCCCAGATCCCACTTGAAAATGCCAAATGAGGGGGCTGGAGAGATGGCTCAGGGGTTGTGACTCTGTCTCACAAGCAGAAGGTTCTGAGTTCGGATCCCAGGTCCCACGTTAAAAAAACAAAATAAAAAAAAAAAAAAAAAAAAGAAAATGCCAAATGAATACTGTGGCAGTCTACAATGCTGGCCTTGGAAGGAATAGCCTTGGAACCCCAGAGCAAAACAATATGGTGGAAGAAGCACAATCGAGGATGACTCCAGATGTCACCCTTGGGCCTCTACAAGCACACAGGCACACAGGCACACACACACACATACACACACACACACACACACACGTACACACACACACATTCAAGTGCATTCTTGAACACATGCCCACTCACACATGTACAAACACATACATACATGTAAAAATAAAAACTTGGTGTGCTTGTACATACCTGTAATCCTAATATTCAAGAGATGGAAGGCAGGAAGAGCAGAAGTGCAAGGTCATTCTTGGTTACATAGCAAGTTAGAGGTTACTCTGGGCTATATAAAACCTGGTCTCTAAATAAATTTAAATATGATTCAATCAGAAAAGGTCTTATACAGAGATAATAGTGAAATACCATGAGAGAAATAAGAAAAAAGATTAGCATTGGTATTTTTAAGCTTAGTTTGTGAATAAGCCCTATCTAATAGACTTTTTATTATTATTATTATTTATTCAATTGTGCGTGTATGTATGTGCATGCACGTGTGTGTGTGTCTGTGTGCGTGTAGAACCACGGACGAATTTGGGAACCACCATGGAAACCTCCACCTCCTTCTGCCCGGGGATTCACAGGCTCCGCCCTACCAGGGCCAGAAGCGCAGGCCGCCCCCGGTTCCACCTGGCGTCTATACGTGGGGTCTAGGATCTGAACTCAGGACCTTCCGCCTGCAAGGCAGAGGTTTAACCCCTGAGCCACCTCTCCAGTCCCTCTAATAGACTTTTTTAAAAGTAAATGTGGAAAGACAAAAATATAAAATGTCATGGAGTACAAATACTAAATTGTATTTATTATACATTTTACTTACTTAAATTAACTTTACTTAAAAAAAAAACCTTCACTGAAATTAGGCACCTTATTAGACATGTTTGCCTGTGCAGGGTTATAGTGATAGCTTGCAGGACAGATCTCCATAACTCAAAGAGAATATTACAGAAAGTAGCTTCAGAAACAGACATAACTTTTTAGTTTTCAGTTGAAATAGATAGACTTCCAACCCACTTCCATAGGTTCATATTGTGATACATGTGAGTAATGCATAAAAATAAAATCAACATATTTTCATTGTATTTTCATACTTGACACTGAATTTAAAGACATTCAAAGATGTGCTATTATAACAAGACTCCAGTTTAACAGCTTTTTGTCTCTGGCCAGGGGGTGACATACAGTGCCCAGCAGAATGGAGTGAAGGGCATTGCAGGAGCAGCAAAACAGCAAAAGAAAATCAACAAACCACAATCCAGAACTTCAGAGACTATATCAATCACATAGAACTAGGCCAGCCTAATCTCTCCCCATCCTGGAGCTCAGGGACATTTGCGGAAGAGGAGGCGGTAAGATTGTAAGAGCAAAAGGATGGGAGGAGCAACGACTTGCAAGATTCTCAACAATAGTTGGGGCCAAAGCAATCATAATGGGACTTTGCATGCCCTGCGCAATGTCCAGCACACTGTTGCCCTCATAAAGTCTAGCATCTGTTAAGGGCACCGAGACCCCTGGAGGCAAGGGATTGACAGCCATAGTAGTGATCTTATGCTTAAGGGGAACAAGAGAAAGGGCTTATGGAAATGCCACTGGGTCCTTATATGTCATCGGAGAGGAGGACCCAGTGGAGAGTTAGGCGTACACAATAAAGTACTCTGGGAATTGGGGGGGGAGGCACTGGGGGATGGGGAGGGGGAGGAGGGGGTTCGGGGGGAGGAGGGGGGAGGGAGGGAACTGGTAAAAAAATTTTTAAATGTATAATTAAATTTTTAATAAAAAAAAGACATTCAAAGAAAATCAACTTCTAAAATCCATATATGGATTTTCATGACTGAAATAACAAAAGCCAAAAAAACTTTTACATCCAATGTCATTCATGATGAATGTAAAACAATGCATTAATTTCAGTCCTATCACCCCAGAGTAATCCAAGCATTTACTTTTTCACATACATATGCATGCAAAAGAACCAAGAAAGGCTACTTAATAGTATGTTCAACTATAATTAAATTGCTATTTAAGATGCTTATGGTGGCTCATCTCTCTAATACCAACACATGAGAGGCTGAAACAGAAAGATTACTTTGAGTTCATAGCCAGTTAGGACTACAACTAAATTTGAGACCACCCTGGATTTTTTTTTTTTTTTTTTTTTTTTTGGTCTGCCTGTTTTTGTTCTGTTTTTAGATTCTGTCTCAAATCTGCTACTTAAAGGAAAACTTTCAAATAGTTGCTGCTAGAACTCAGTCTTTAAAATAAGGTATAATGGGCTGAGAAGATGGTTCAGGGTGTAAAGCCTTTTCCTCTCAAGCAAAAGGATCTGAGTTCAGAGCCCATGTAAAAATGTGGGAGGAAATGATGGTGGCCTGCACTTCAGACCCACTTCAGACCCTGGAGCAAAGTAATATGGAAGTAGAGCAGTCCAGAATAATTCTAAAAGTCACTCTTTTTTTTTTTTCAAAAGAAATGCAGTTTAGTCAGGTAATTCTTCAAGTTGCAAAATACTTACAAACAAGCAAGGCTTTTTGATTTTGGTTATGTTTGGCCAACTTTAATTTGCTCTTTCATAATTTGCTTTTTTATAATGAAAATATGTACCTTCAGGGAAAAAATATACAGAAGATTTTCATATTCTGTCACATTAAAGTCACTCTTGATCCTCCACAGATACATACATTTCTGTCCTCTGGCTTGTACTTGCACACACATGCATGCATACCAAAAATATATATTATATATGAGTAGTATCTCCATCATTATACATAAAATATAATGTATATATTATATTTTATAAGGTAGCATAGGCAAGGCTTGGTAGTTCACTTGAGAGTTTAAGGCAAGACTGATGAGACAACTCAGGAGCTAAGATCTAAGTATGATCACCAGAAGCCATATTATGGAAGAACTGTTCTCTGACTTTTACCCTTACATTACGGCACATGTGTATAATCTCTCTCTCTCTCTCACACACACACATACACACACACAAATAAATTGTTTTTACCAAGAGGTTAAGATGGAAGAATTATTCATTCATGGTCAACCTAGGCTATACATCAAGTTCCAGGCCAGTCTGAGTTACAGTGAGAATCTGAAAAAATACATACATACATATATACATATATACACACATACATACACAGAATCACAAGAAAAGAAATTAGTAACAGATGGCATTCACCTATAAACCTACAAGAATTGTGAGTTGGAAGCCAGCCTTGGCTACATAGTAAGACCTTACATCAAAACACATACAAATGATGTTATTAAAAAAAAAAAAAAAGGTTAGATCAGGTAATTCTTACCTATGATCCCAGCTCTAGGGATATTGAGATAGGAAGACTGGAATATTGAGGCCACCTGGGTTACAGACCTTGTCTCAAAATAAGAAAGGAATTTTGTTTTTTGAAGAGTAAGGAAGAGTTTATTAGAGGAGAGAAAAAAACTGAACTCGCAGACGTGAATCCGTGAAGGACAAGAGAGCCCTAGAGAACTCATGGACTCCAGGCATGGACTCAATGAAGGGTTAGAGAAAAACCAGAAACTCATGGACTTCAGACATGGAGTTCCATGAGGGACAAAGGAGCCCAGAGAGGATTAAAAAAAGTGATGTTACATGCTAGAAGTGATGTTACATGCCTACAGTACCAGCACTTAGAAGATAAATCAGGTTAGTTCAGGAGTTCAAGGTCACTCTCAACTACATACCAAGTCTGAGGTCAGCATGGACTTCAAGAACCCTATGCTGAAAAAATAAAGTTTCTGTCAAACATTAAAGTCAGGTAAAGTAATATACACCTATAAGTTCAGTACTTAGGAGACGAAGTAAGAAGTCACAAAGAACACCAAGTCACAAGAGGCTAAAAATCAAAAACAAAAAGCATTATTTCAGTTAACTCACTGTCTCTGAAAAGCCTACACACACACTATCTCTATCTCCTTTTTGGGGGGTGTGTGATTAACTGGGAATTATATCTAGGGCCCCACATATACTCTATAGATATATTCTAATAGATATACTTTTTTTGGTAGAAGTTGGCCTCAATCTCCACCTCCCAAGTGTTGGGATTATAGGTGTGATCCACAAGACCTAGCTAAGGCAGTGATTCTTTAACTCTGTCTTCTCTGGGTACTGATACGAGAAGCAAAACTAAAACATGACAGATGCAATGGTTGTAATAACAATACTATGGACCACAAGTTTGAGGCCAACCTGAACTTTAAAGCAAATTCTAATTCAGTATAGGCTAAATAGTGAAACATTTCTCAAAAACAGGTATGGGGGGTGTTAAAGTGACAGGGCTCAATTGGTAAAGTGCTTTCCACAGAAAGAAGACCTAAATTCAATCCCCCAACCTTATACTGGAGAGGGGGAGACAGCATGGCATAATGAATTTATAATCCCAAAACTGGACAGGAAGAAACAGGAAGATCCCTTAGATGTGGCAGGTGGCTTGTGCCTACACAAGGGAGAGTTCAAGGTCATCTCTGACCGCACTGCAAGTTTAAATCTACCCTTGGCTATACGAAACACTGTCTGAAAAAGCATTAAAAAATAAATAAATAAATAAGCCATTTTGACTCATCCCTGTAATTCCAGCACTTGAACAGCTGAGGCAGAAGAATCCAACAAATTCAAAAGTCACCTGTAATTCAAGGCCAGCCTGAGCTACATAGATAGCAAGTCCCTGTCAAAAAAGAATTGTTTCGTGTATATGGGTGATTACCACCCCCAGAAAAAAGAAAGAAAAAAGAAAAAAAAATATGCTGAAGTATTTTCTCCAACCCAAATTTTGAGGTTTCCTCTTTATTATGTTTTTTGGTTGTTGTTCTGATTTTAAAAGACTCTCTAACACAATATTCCCTCCCTCCTTTCCTCCCTTCCCTTTCTTCCTCTGTTTCCCCACTCTACCTCTCCCCACTCATTACATTTCCCTCAAGTAAATAAAATGCTTTTTTAAAGATGATGAAGTAAATATATTTCTGGTTATTTTTCCTAGTACAAGAATGAAAATGACAAACACTATCTTGGATCCTAAACTATCATGGGTCCGTTACACTAAGCCTAGTGTGTCTAATGGAAAAGTCACCCCTGCTTTCCAAGACCAGCTAATCCTTTAACTGTGTGTGTGTGTGTGTGTGTGTGTGTGTGTGTGAGAGAGAGAGAGAGAGAGAGAGAGAGAGAGAGAGAGAGATTGATCGATTCATTGATTGATTGATTGTTTTTGTTTGTTCTTTGAAGATATTGAAATTCCTAACAATCCTCCGGTTTGGTCTTCTAAATGTTTGGATTGCATGCATGAACCATAATACCCAGCTTAATAGCACTTGTTCCATCATTTTTAGATCAATCCAAGTCTGCTTGACCAGAACAGTAACACAATCACAATTCAAGTGAAAATGATAAAATAGTGCCAGCAAAGGTACCTTTGCACAAATCAGGAACAAGCTGGAGAAAGGAGAAAATCTGGACAACTGTCCTCTGATCATAACATTCTAACAGTGTTCCCTCCTCCACTATCTCTCACTCTCTTCCCCAACTTATTACCTTTCTCTCTCAAGTAAATAAGATACTTTTTTTTAAAAGATGGTGAAGTAAGGCTGGAGAGATGGCTTAGGGGTTAAGACTCTGCCTCACAAGCAGAAGGTCCTGAGTTCAGATCTCAGGTCTTACGTTTAAAAAAAAAAAAAAAAAGCAGTGGCCACCTGGTGGACAGAGCCTGGTAAATCCCAGAGCAAAGCAAAAGGGAGGTAGAAACAATCCAGGATGATTCCTTTAAGTCTTCCTTGGCCCACCATAGGGACATACAATGCCCTCTAATACACACACATGCAGGCATGCACTCACTCATAATTAAATAAAATTTTTAAAAAGATAAAATAAATATTATTTCTGGTTATTTTCCTGTGTGAGAATGAAAATGACAAGCCAGTTTACATTTGCTCACACCCTGTTGAACAAAATAATAAGATAAACAACTAAAATTAAAGCTGAAGTTTTAGGAAAAACCAGCCTATCTCCATGATCACCAAAACAAAGACAGAGTCTAGGGATGTAGCTCATATGTAATATGTCTGACTAGCATGCATGAAGCTCTGAGTTGGATCCCCTGCACTACACATAAAACCAGATGTGGTGGCGTATCTTTGCCATCTCAACAACTAGGAGGTGGGGGCAGGAGGATCAAGAACATCCTTGGTTATATGCGACCCTGTCTCAAAAATAAGATAAAATAAAAAAAGATAGAGGCTGGAGAGGTGGCTCAGGGATTAAGCCTCTGCCTTGCAGGCAGAAGGTCCTGAGTTTGGATCCTAGACCCCATGTATAGACACCAGACAGAAGCAAGAGCGGCCTGCGTTTCTGGTCCTGGTAGGGTGGAGCTTGTGAGTCCCCGGGCAGAGTAAACAAGGAGGAGGTGGAGACGTCCATGGTGGTTCCCGAATTCGTCCGTGGTTATACACACACACACATACATACATGCACATACATACACACATGCACACACGCATACATGCATAATCGAATAAATAATAAATAATAATAAAACAAAAACTGAAGATGTAGCTCTGTGGTAGAACACTGAAAGGCACACAGCATGTATAAATATTTATAAATACACATATATTTAAAGAAATAACATTATTTTTGGAATGATTCCCATTTCCCTTAAAAGATGACACAAAGTTTTGTTCGTACTCACATTTCAGTGTAAGTATTACACTCAAAACACAGGACCTCAAAAAATAAAATTAAGGCTAATGTGAGAGAATTTTACATATTCCCACATAAATATAATCTAGAAAAACATGTTCCTTTCAAACTTATTTCAAATGGCACCAATACCTAATTATCTTAAATCTTTAGGAGCAATATAAAATGCTAATTGCAACAATGAACAATTAAAAATAAAAATGTAACTCAAAAACAACTAAAAGTAGCTATGGTGTTGAAAAGCTTTCATTTTAAAAGTATAATTAACCTGTTAAATGTTAACTGGCATATTGATACTTCTGATCACATAGGTGAAAGAAGTTCCATGTGTAAATATAACTTTCCAATACCAAAAATGCAACTGGAATCAAATTCCAAATTGATCAAACATCTGCTTTACATTAGGAATTAGAAGATTTTATTTCCACCATTAATCCTAAAACCCTCTAGTAGCATCACTTCAGCATACCGAAGATTTTATTTCTGAAATCAAAGCTTCATACTATAGAAACCCGTAGTTATGAGAGCTGTGAAGACTCACTGAAGGCATTTAGTGAGGTGACTCCACCACCATTAACAACTATTTCTTATTTACTATTGCAAAGCATTGTTTTTGACATTGCTTGATCTTCACCTCAGTAATCCTTCAAAGCAATCACAATATATGTACTGTCCCTGTTGTTTCTTTTCTTGAGACAGAGTCTTAGTACATAACACAAGCTCTAGCCTCAAACTCACACGCAACTGCTCTGCCTGTCTCAGTCTCCAGCTTATAGGGATTATAGCTGTGCAGTAGTTGATATTTAAAAAGTAGTGACATTTTAATAACTTGTAAAAAGTACACATTAAAAGCTAAAAAGCAAAAAAACTTTTGACTGAGGTGGCGAGGTAGGGATTGCTTTAAAGAAGAATTATCAGGACATAATGGTACATACCAATAATCCCAACACTCAGGAGGCTGAGGCAGGAGAACTGAGTTCAAATAGGCTACATACATAGCAAAACCCTGTGTCCAAAAAAAACCCAAAGAATCTGAAGAAAACATTTTCAACCTCCTAGTATTCAGATGGCTATTGCTTTTGCATCACAACAGCACACATCAATTGACACATAAATGCCCGCTGCTTGAGCGGAGTTAAGGAAGACTACTTTCAGAAGTCATTTTTTCCCTACCATACGGGTTTCTGGGGATCAAACCCGGGTGGCCAGGTTTCTAATCAGGTACCTTACCAGCCTTATTTTTTTTTCTTGTGTAGGTGTGGGTGTGTAAGTTCACGTGGGTGTAGAAGTTTGCACCTATGGAGGATCAAGGGTAACTTTGAGAATCAACTTGGATTGCCCTACCTTTTCATTGCTTTGTTCTAGGGTTTCTATCTATCATTTTTACGTGGGACTGAACTCAGCTCTTTTTGCTTGCTAGGCAAAGGTTTAAACCCTAAATCATTTCACCAGCCCCTATTCTTAGCATTTTTTTAAACAGGGTCTCATTATGTAGACCAGGCAGGCCTCAAACTTGCAACAATCCTCTTGCCTCTGCCTTTACAGTACTGGGAATATATGTATGTACTCAACATATTTGTATTTTTTCACTGGCTAGTAGACTAGGATGTTGGTAGACTTTCATAGTAGAGGATCAGACAGATAGTATATAATTTTCAAATCAGAAAGTCTCGTTTTTTGTGTCAAATTGATGTGTACTGTTGTACAGTTCTCCTGCCTCAGTATTGTGAGTGTTTGGATTATTAGCATGTACCATTATGCCCTGATAATTCTTCTTTAAATAGATGTATTTCTTTTATTTTTGTTGCCTTTCTTTTCCCATTTTCCCTTTTTTCCTCCTCATTTTCTCTTCCCTTCCTGCTTCCTGTTTCTTTTCCTCTTCTTCTTTCCTTTCCATTCTGTCTTGCTGTATATCCTCTGGTGGGCCTAGAACTTGCTGTATGTTTCAGCCTCCCAGTGCTGGGATTATAAGCATGTGCCCCCACATCTGGTTTATATTTGTAATCTATTACAGTATCACAGTAGCTAGTCCTTCTTCCCTGTCTTCCTCCTTCCCTCTTTTCCCTCTCCCTTTCTTCCCATTTTTTCAACTTTATTGTATTGTGGTGTGTGTGTGTGTGTGACTGAATCATCCTGGATTGTTTCTACCTCCTTTTTGTTTTGCTCTGAGATTTCCCAAATTCTGCCCACCAGGGCCAGAAGTACAGGTCACTGCTGTTTCCAGTTGTTGTTTTTTTGTTTTTTTTTTAAACATGGGACCTTCTATTGGGAGGCAGTGTCTTTTTTTTTAAATTTTTTTTTATTATTTATTCAATTGTGTATGTGTACGTATGTATGTGCGTGTGTATGTGTGTCTGTGTGTGTGTAGAACCATGGACGAATTCGGAAACCACCATGGAAACCTCCACCTCCTTCTGCCCAGGGATTCACAGGCTCCGCCCTACCAGGACCAGAAGCGCAGGCTGCCCAGCTTCCACCTGGCGTCTATACGTGGGATCCCAACTTCAGGACCTTCCGCCTGCAAGACAGAGGCTTAACCCCTGAGCCACCTCTCCAGCCCGGGAGGCAGTGTCTTAATACTTGAGCCATCTCTCCAGCATTCCCCTCCCCGCCCCTTTTTTTTCAAACAGGGTCTTATCCTGTAGCCTAGTTTAGTCTTGGGCCTAACCCAGGTTAGCCTTGAGTTTACCTCTGAGCCTTCTTCCTTCACCTCCCAAATGCTGTGCCACCACACCACTACACTGTTTCTTTAGTGCTGGGAATCAAAGTAGGATTTTGTACATGCTAGTAAGCACTCTATTAAGCTAACCCCCGCATTATTATTATTATCATCATTATTGGTATTCTATTTTTTGTTTTTATTATCTATTTGGCCTTGACTTCACAGTTCCTGAGATGGAATTTCTAAGGGCCTTCACAATTTCCTGACAAGAATATACGACACCTAGTTCCTAAATCACTTGAGACTTCCCTGGGCATCTTTTTTTCTGAAACAACTCTTGGGCTACTGGATAGCCTAAGAATGATGGTGTGTAAAAAAAAAAAATTGGAACTTTGAGCTAGAAAGATGGCCCAGGAGTTAAGACTCTGCTTCATCAGCAGAAGGTCCTACATTTGGAGCCCTGGGGGGGGGGGGAGGAAAGAAAGAAGGGAGGAAGGAAGCCAAGGTGGATGGTATCTTAAACTTCCAGCCCTGGTGGGTGGAAATCCCAGAGCAAGGCAAAAAGGAGGTAGAAGCAATCCAGGATCACCTTTGGCCCTCCACAGGGACACACTGGTACCCTCTGATGCACACACACACACAGACTAAAATAAGTAAATATTTTTAAAAATTGGAATTTTCAGTGTCATCCCTACTCTGAAACTTACAGCCTCTTATCTTACCTCTGGAGAGGGAAAAAGAGACTGAAGTTTATATTCCTCGCCAGTGGCCAATGAATTAAATCATGTGCTTATGTAATGAAGTTTCCATAAAAACTCAGAACAAAGGTTGGGAAGATGGTTCAGTCGGTAAAGTACTTTCCACCCAAGTATAAAGATCTGAATTTGGATCCCCACACTCTTAAATCAGATAGAGGTAAGTTTCTGTAATCCCAGGGCTAAGAAAGAGATAGGCAGATCACTGAAGCTCATTAGCCAATCAGCCTAACCACATTGGTGAGGTCCAGGTTCAATGAAAAACCTTGTCTCAAAAAATAAGGTGGAGGGGGCTGGAGAGATGGCTCAAGGGTTATGAAAATCCTGAGTTCAGATCCCAAGTCCCAAGTAAAAATGCAAGGCAAAACAAGCCAGGGCAGCTGAGTGAAGCAAAAAGGAGGTAAAAGAAATCCAGGATGGGGCTGGAGAGGTGGCTCAGGGGTTAAGCCTCCGCCTTGCAGGCGGAAGGTCCTGAGTTCAGATCCCAGATCCCATGTATAGATGCCGGGCAGAAGCGGGGGCGGCCTGCGCTTCTGGTCCTGGTAGGGCGGAGCCTGTGAGTCCCCGCGGAGGAAGTGGAGGCGTCCTTGGTGGTTCCCGAATTCGTCTGTGGTTCTACACATACACAGACACGCGCGCGCGCACACATACATACGCGCGCGCGCACACATACATACGCACACACGCACAATTGAATAAATAAAAAATTAAAAAAAAGAAATCCAGAATGATTCCCAAAGTCACCCTTGGTTCTCCAAATGGAACAAAAGTGCCCTCTGATACATACACACCAAACTCTGGACCTTCCGCTTGTAAGGCAGAGTCTTAACCCCTGAACCATCTCTCCAGCCCTGTTTTATTTTGTTTTGAAGCTAGGTCTTACTTGTAGCCCAGACTAACATAAATATCCTAAGTACTGAAATTACAGGCTAACTCTGTAGCCCATGATATCCTGAACTAACAGCAATTCTCTGCTTTGGCCTCCTAAGTACTAAGATTGAAGACACTCTACCACACCCAGCCCTGGAAATTTCTGAATAAAGTACCACATTTTTTTTGCATTTATTTATTGTGTTTGTGTGTGTGTGTGTGTGCGTGCACGCGCACAAGCACATGCAAACCTATGAGAGAGGAGGTCACCTGCAGATGCCTCAGCATTCATATGGAAATCAGAAGGTAACGTTGGAAAATTCTTTCTTCCCATCATATGGGTTCTTAGATAAAACCAGGTTATCAGGCTTGATACCATTCATCTTTACCTACAAAACCATCCAACCAACCCAAAAGAGTACATGCTACTACAAGCCTTTTGTGACCACAACTACACAAAAATGGAATGTTCCATCATAAAGTAAGCTCTCTTTTACCAGATGTATTAAGCAGAAAGTAACCTAATCATCTTTTGTGACTTTTGTAAAAATGAATTTTTACAAATCAATTTTATGTGTTTTTATTGCTGATGTTACTTACCTAATACCTTTTACCAAATATAGTTTTACTTATATTAATAACATACGTGAACAGAGATGAAAAAGTTATTGGACCTGAGGTGATGGCTCTGTGGGTAAGAGTGTTTACTGAACAATCATTAGGATCTTAATTCATATTCTCAGTACCCATATAAAAACCATGGATCTCTGTGACTTCAGTGCTAGAGATCATAGAAAAGTCAGACTCTGGAAGCTCACTGGCCAACTGGCCTAGACTAAATAGAGAGCTTCAGGTTCAGTGAGACACTTTTGCTCAAAAGAGTAAGATATAGGGGCTGGAGAGGTGACTCAGGGGTTAAGCCTCTGCCTTGCAGGCAGAAGGTCCCGAGATTGGATCCTAGATCCTAGACCCCATATATAGACGCCGGGCAGAAGCGGGGGTGGCCTGCACTTCTGGTCCTGGTAGGGTGGAGCCTGTGAATCCCGGGGCAGAGTAAACAAGGAGGAGGTGGAGGTGGACCATGGCGGTTCCCGAATTCATCCCTGATTCTACACACACACATATACATACATACATACACACACATGCGCACACACACAACTGAATAAATAATAAAAAAAAATTTAAAAAAGAGTAAGATATAGAGGGGGCTGGAGAAGTGGCTCAGGGGTTAAGCCTCTGCCTTGCAGGCGGAAGGTCCTGAGTTCGGATCCCAGATCCCACATATAGACACCAGACAGAAGCAAGAGCAGCCTGCGTTTCTGGTCCTGGTAGGGCGGAGCCTGTGAGTCCCGAGGCAGAGTAAACAAGGAGGAGGTGGAGGCGTCCATGGTGGTTCCCGAATTCGTCCGTGGTTCTACACACACCACACACACACACACACACACACACACACACACACACACAATTGAATAAGAAATAATAAAAAAAATTTAAAAAAAAACAACTTACTAGAAAAAGCAATGGTCCTCCACCCCCAATACTTACCAATTACAAGGAGCAAACATGTTTGTGGCTCGATCTTTCAAAATATGGCTTCACATCACTACTTGTTTCCCTCTCTCTTTAACCCCTACCCCACATACAAGCATTATTTGTGAAATTCTCACCTGAAAGAAGAATCTAGGTCTCCTTCACTTTTTTTATTCAATTATGCATGTGTGCTCGCACGTACGTGTGTGTGTGTGTGTGTGTGTGTGTGTGTGTGTGTGTGTGTGTGTGTGTAGAACCACGGGCGAATTCAGGAACCACCATGGTCCACCTCCACCTCCTCGTTTACCCTGCCCCGGGATTCACAGGCTCTCCCCTACCAAGACCAGAAACGCAGGCCGCCCCCGCTTCCGCCTGGCGTCTATACATGGGGTCTAGGATCCGATCTCGGGACCTTCCGCCTGCAAGGCAGAGGCTTAACCCCTCAGCCACCTCTCCAGCCCCTAGGTCTCCTTCACTTTTGAATTCCTTGCATATACACAGTTTCTGTCCCCACTTCTCCCAGTGTATACAATTGCAGTTACCCAAGGTTCACATAAATCCTTTTCAAAACTAAACATGAAGCATAATATTACGAAATGTAAACCAGGCTTCACAAATGAATCCAAAATGTCTGCCTCAATAAGTTCTCAGTCAGTTCTCTTCAAGTCATACCAGGACTCAGGGTAACAGCAGCTTGGGCACCTTGAGCACAAAGATTCTAAGAGCACTCTCAAATGTTATATCTCAGATAACCAGAAAAAAGAGACAAGAGAGAAGTACAGGAAAGTCACTCTTGGTCATCCACAGGGACACACAGTGCCCTCTCACACATATACATACATTCACATACAAACACTAAATTTAAAAAAAATATGTATTGCTGAAACAGTTCTGTCTAATATATATGAACAAAGCATTCCATACTTAGAAAAAGATACCCTAATTTCTTCTCCAGTTGCTGCGATAAAATACAGTGACAAAAGCAACCTAAGGGAAAAAAGGTTCTGGCTCACAACTCCAGGGTCTAATCCATTACTGTGGAGAATTAGCTCGGAGCAGCTCAGGAACAGAGGCATGAATGCTCGTGCTCAGCTTGCCCACTCCATTATTACAGTCCAGAATCCTCTGCCCAAGGAACTGTACTGTGCACAATTAAGATGGATCTGTACACAGCAATTAACATAATCAGGACAATCCCTCACAAGAATTCCCAAGAGGCTAGCTTTAACCTAGCTAATCCCTCACACAAATGTACCTGGAGGCCACTCTCCTGTCAGCCAAGCTTGACAATTATCATTAATGATTACAGGATCTAAAACAAACTGACATCCTTGAAACTCTTGGCACTGTTTTGAGCAAGACAGCCCTACTATAGAAAGAAATAACAAACACAGAAAGTGTGATTGTAGAGAAAACAGTAAATAGTTGCCCAAAGGCAACACCCCAACATCTTTTTGTGTAAAGCCCACAGCATAAACATTCACATGTATTTTTTTTTCCTTTGAGGCAGGCCTCACTCTGAAGCCCAAACTGGCTGGCTGTGAAATCAGGGCAATCCTCCTGCTTCAGCATCCCAGTTGCTGGGATTTCACATGTAAGACAACACACCCAGCTTAAAGAGTCCTATATCTTACGCTTTTGTTTTTAATTCTTTTTGGTGATAATGAGGACTTGAACGCAGAGCCTTGCACATGCTAGCAAGCACTCTACCCGTGAGTTACATCCCTAACCCTTACACTTTTAGGTATCTGGAAAGAAAAAATAATAATTAACTTCTTTGTGATACTGGGGAATGAACTCCAGGTCTTCTCCATGCTAGACTGCAGAATTACATCCCTAATTCCTCAAAGTAATTAACTTTTCCTATGTTATTACAGATCATATGAAATTCCAATTTCAGTGACCATATATAATTGGAACACAGCCATGTTCCTCCATTTATATTGTCCGTGACTGCTTTTAAGCTACTACTGAAGAGTTAATTAGAAGCTGACAGACACATACATAAATTATTTACTATCCATGCTCTAGAAGTCTTAAAGTCAAATACAACTAAAAATCAAAATGTGTATGGGAGTGATCAGGTAAATTACTTGCTGTGCATGAGAACCTAGTTTGAATCCCCAGAACCTATATAAAATCAGATACGGCACCTCATCTCAGTGCTCCTACAATGAGATGGGAGACAGACAGGAGAATGCCTGGAAGTTTACAGGCCAGCAAACAAAAAAGAGACCCTGTCTCAACAAAATGTTAAGCAAGAACTTATATCTAAGGTTGTCCTCTGACTTCCACACCTACACTGTGGCACATGCACTATATTCACACATACAAACATACACATATCATACCAAAAAAAAATTTTATGAGGGAGACACATGGCATGAAATAAAACTATAAGGTATACGGGCTTTATATGTTAAGCTAAATAAGGAACTGGAACTCAGCACAATTTGACTACATTTACTACTGGAAGCCAACCAAGACAATTTTATTAGTAATCCCAGGAGTTGGAAAGTAGAGGAAGGAGGATCAGAAATTCAAGGTCACCTCAACCACATAGTGTGTTTTAAGACTAGACTGGGTTGCATGAGACAAACAAAACAAAACAAAAACAGAAGACAAAACTCTAGCCAGGTAAGGTCAAGGATCCAGTGAAGTTGCCAAGAGTTTAATGTCAGCCTGGGTTACATATCAAACCCGTTTCTGGGACTGAAGAGATGGCTCAAGGGTTAAGACTATGCCTTGAAATCAGAAGGACCTGAGTTCGGAACCCAGATCCCATGTGAAAACACAAGGTGGAAAAGACAGAGCCTAGGAAAACCTAAATCAAAACAAAAAGGAAGTAGAAGTCATCATTGGGACACATGGTGCCCTCTGACACACACATACACACACACACACACACACACACACACACACACACACATACACGGTGCAAGTGCACAAAAATAAATGAATAAATGAAAACTTAAAAAAAAAATCTGTCTCAAAAATAGGGTTGGAGAGATGGGTCAGGATTTAGACTTTGCCTCACAACGAAAAGGTCCTGAGTTTGGATCCCAAATCCAGCCCTGGTGGACAGAGCCTGGAAAATCCCAGAAAGAAGCAAAAAGGAGGTAGAAACAAGTCAAGATGATTCCTAAAGTCACACTTGGTCCTCCACAGGGACACACAGTGCCCTCTGATACAGATAGATAGATAGACAGACAGACAGAGAGTGAGAGAGTGAGTGAGTGAGAGAGAGAGAGAGAGAGAGACTGAGTGATAGATTGAGTGACTGAGTGAGTGAGTGATAGAGTGAGTGACTGAGTGATTTTACAAAGGCCATGATTGTAACTCTGGAAGCAGAAGAAGAATTACCAAAAGTTCCAGGTGAGCCTGGTCCACACAGCAAGTTCCACTCTCAAAAACATTAAAAAAAAAAATCAGCACAACCTGGAGCTCTAAATATTCAATCCCCAGAGAGCCCACATGGTGTAGTGGAAGAGAACCAATTTCCAAAAGTTGTTTTCTATTTACTCGCTCTGCTTCTCTCTCACTCTTCCACATTTGAATAAAATAAACCAATACACTTAGAATGCTAAATTTTTCATTTCCTTCTTCATACACATAAAATTTGTGCTTCAAGTTTTATACATTTCTCTCCTGTAACAGCATCCCTTTAGAATAAACAACAAAAGATGCCGAGAAGTTAAAAGCAAAAACACACTTATAAAGAATAACATCTGGGAATATAACTGAGTGGTAGTGCTTGCCAAGCATAAGACCATGATCTCTATTTCCAACACAAAGAAATAAATATATGGACAACAATACTTTCATCCTATAACATAGGTTTTTACTTTATTTTCTCTGCACTGAAGGTTGAATTTCATGTCTCACACAAGCTAGGCTCTACCTGGCCTATACTTCCTGACCTTATGAATGAGTTTCACCATATCAAACAAAGGATCAAATCAATTATCTTGCTGAAACTAGAAATGTTTAACAGAAGATGCACAACAAGGTATGATGGTACATGGTAGTAGTCACAGAACTCTGGAAGTTAATTTAGAGAAGCTCAAGAGTTTGAAGTCAGCCTGGATGAGACACTGCCTCAGAGAAAATGAGGGTTTGGTAAAATGTAGAATGCACAAACATGAGGACCTGGATTTGGATCCTCAACACCCACGTAAAAAGGTAAGCATGGTACACCTATAATTAAAAACCCTGAGAATATGATGACAGCTTCCTGGTGCTCAATGTCAAAATAACCTGAATCAGTGAGCTCTAGGATCAGGGAAAGACTGTCTCAAAAAGATAAAGTGGAAAGTGACTGATGAAGACACTCTACATTGACCTCTGGTCTCTACATGCATGGCACACACGTGTATATAAGCATGTACACATACATGAATACATGCACCACACACACATAAAAATAAAAATAAGAGAAATTGTGTGCATACAGGATACACAACTCAAATACTTAAAAATTTAAAATACTAAAAGTGAACAGTCCGTGGTAAATCATTACTATAATCTCCACATTCAATAGGCTAGAATAGGAGGATTGCAGAGAGTTTGAGGCCAGTTTGGACTACAAAAGCAGGGGCAAAACAAAGCTGAAAATTGGTACAAAACAATATATAACTCTAAGTACATAATTATAAACTTAAACCCAAAGTCCTGGATAAATATACCATGTCGCTTTGCTAATGCCGACACACTGCTTGTTAAGATCAAACTCCTTTCATTCTAATGTTTATGCTCCTCAACAATTTATCTAGACAGAAAATCACGTTTTATTTCTTTTTTAGGTTCCCAATGAACACCTCATATCATGCCTTTATATGGTAGGTATTCAATACATGCTTATAACTGAATGACAAATAATCTACTTTGGGCTCACACACTAAAACCCTCACATCTACAATTCATGCCATTAAGCTTCCCTCTATGCCACAACTGAAAAGACAATCCTGCAGTGAGTACTGCTGAGTCTACTGGACTTATTACATTAGGTTCCTTCTGTAGCAAAGAGCTCAAAGTACATATATACTGTTAAAATAGAATTCCCAACTACTGAGAAGGTAGGTGGCAAAATGAGCAAGTGAAGGAAGAATCATTATTAATGTAATAGCCTGCCTCAAAGAACAAGCATTATTCAGCCCCAGAAACTAAAATGTTCCTAACATGTCCGAAATGACTCCTGACATAATTTCTTTAAGCTTTATACTGGCTAACATACATCACAATAATTACAGTTAAAAGTACCCATAATAGAAAAACATTCTAAAAATCTCAGCAAATATGTTTACATATTACAGAACTTTTTGAGACAGTGTCTCATGTAGCCTAGGCTGATCTTGAACTTTATACACAATCAAAGATGACTTTGAATTTTTGATCCTCTTTCATCCATCTTCCATAATTGTGTGCCACTCACTATCACCCTCACTTTGTTTGATGTTGGGAAATAAATCAGGGATATTTGCATGCTAAATGACCACTCTATTAACTGAGCTGCACCCTCCAACCCAGAATTAATTTTCTTTCTCTTTGGAGACAAGGTCTCATGTAGTCCAGCCTGGTTTCAACTTGCTATATATTCCAGAGTGACTCTGAACTGATCTTCCTACCTCCAAGTACAAGGATTATATATGCCACTATACCCAGTTTTATTCCTGCTAAGGAGGCACTCTACCAACTAAGTTACAAACCCAGCCCTTGAAACTAAGTTTATTTGTGTTTGTTTATTCCATTTATTTATCTGCATCACTGCAAGTGTGGCAGTCAGAAAAAAAACAACAACAACAAAAAAAAAACTCAGGAGTAAGTTCTCTCCTTCTACCATATGGATTCCAGCAACAGAATTTAGGTCATCACGTTTTAACGACAAATGTCAATACTCAGTGAGCCATCTCTCCAGCCCCTGAAACTAATTTTAATTTCCGCTTTTGTCAAAATAAATTTCTGGAGGCTGGAGAGATGGTTCTGGGGTTAAGACTCTGTCTCACAAGTAAAAGTTCGTGAGTTCAGATTCTAGGTCCCACCTAAAAACGCCAGGTAGAAACAGAGGCGGCCTATATTTCTGGCCCACGAGTGCCAAAACCTGGGAAATCCCAGAGTAAAGTAAGAAGGAGATAGAATCAATCTAGGATGATTCCAGAATTTATCCTTGGCCCTCTGATACACACACACATACACACACACACATATACACACAATAAAGTAAAATAAAATAAATTTCTAAACCTTATAAGCTTATAATTAAGCATCTACCACATATCAAGCACTGGGGAAACAAAAAGATCAATGAAAACCAATTTATTTTTTATTTTGCTATAAACAAAAGCTCTGAGAAAATACTACACAGTGGAGAACCAAACCTATCTATCCAAATTGGAAGAAATGACACGACCACGTAATTTTTGTTTAGTTTGTTGTTGCTGTTGTCCTTTGGGGTTTGTTTTTTTTTTTTTTTTTAAGACACAGAGTCTCCCAACCTGGCCTAGAAACTTGCTAGAACATGGGTTTAAGCTTGCTGACTGGGCTTAAGCTTGCCTAATTCATGATCCTTCTGACTGTGCTTCCTGAATATTCAGGTTACCACATCTCTGCAAAGTAATACTTTTAAAGTAAACTAGATTGTACTATTTATTACACAAAACAAATGCTCTATGGTCGATCATAATTAGAATAAAATTCAAAATTCTACACAATCTTAGCCTGCCAACATCCCAATCTCATTTCTTACTACCATACACCACAACAGCACTGTCACTTACCTCAGCACTCTGTACACAAACAATTTCAAACTAAACTAGGCATGACAGCTTACACCTATAATCTGAAAACTCACAAAGATGAGGCAGAAGGATTGTGACAAGTTTAAGGCCAGTCTGACCTATACAGTAAGTTCCAGGTTATTCAAATTTACAAGTGAAACACTGTCTCAAAAAAAATGAACCAAGTATGGACTATAGTCCCAGAATTTAGGAAGAGGAAGCAGAAGGATCAGGGACAGACTTGACTACAAGAGACTCTCTCAAAACAGCAACAAAGTTACTCCAGAGAAGATTCATCTGGCCTATAAACTCTATACTCAGGAGTCTGAAGTAGGAGGATCTTGAGTTCAGGGCCATAGTCTTGACTTTACCAGGAACCCATTTAAATCAACCACCAAAGCCAGGCAAGATGGCTCATGGCTGTAATCCAAACAATCAGGAAGCTGAGGCAGGAGGATGATCAACAAGATTTGATCAACAACTGAAGGAGACCTGGTTTAAAACCTTCAGCCCCAACTTTACAAATAAATACAACAGAGAGCTAAGGAAATGGCTCACTCATTAGAGCACTTCCTCTATAAGCACAAGGATCTTAGTTTGATCCCCAGAACCCATGGGGGAAGAGGAGGAGAGGAGCCAGGCACAGCAATGTACAGCTGTATTCCACCATTGGCAGGCAGAGACAAAAGGATTCCTGGAGCACTCTAACCAAATCTAACTCACAATAAGCTCCAGATTCGGTGGAAGACACTATCTCAAAGGTAGAAAGCAACTAAACAAGACCCCAGACTTCAGCCTTAGACCTCCACACACACAGAGACTTAGAGAGAGAGGTCAGATGGCTCAGCTGGTAAAGGTGCTTGCCTATAAACCTCACAATCTGAGTTTGATCTTTGGAATCCACGAAGTAGAAAAGGAGAAACAATTCTCAAATTGTCCTCTTCTTTTCTTTTTTCTTTTCCTTCCTCTCTTCCTCCCTCACTGCCAACTGCATATATACCCAAGGATCTCCTGATCCTTCTGCCTTCACCCCTTGACCACTGGGATACAGAAATGTACCACTATGCCTGCTTTACCTAGTACTGAGAATCAAGGAAACCCAAGGCTTTGTATATATTAAACAGGAATTCTACCAAGTGAGCTATGTCCTCGTCTTTGTTTCTTCATAGCACTTTGATAATATCAGAAATAATATTTACATGCTCATTGTCTATACACTAAAACATAAATTCTATGAGGGCAAAGTTGTCAAGCTTGTGCAAGAAGAGTATTAGCTGCTGAGCCATCTCATCAGCCTAATCGACTTCTTTTTATTTATTTGTGTGTGTGTGTGTGTGTGTGTGTGTGTGTGTGTGTGTGTGTGTCTAAGGGCACTGTGTGCCCTGTGAAGGAGCAAGGATGACTTCAGGAATAATCCTAGATTGCTTCTACCTCATTTTTGCTTTGCACCAGGATTTCCTAGGCTCTGCCCACCAGGGCCAGAAGTGCAAGCCAATCTCTCCAGCCTAAACTACTATTGACTACCAAAATGTTCTTTCTGAGCACAATTCTCTAACACTTTAGATAACCAAAACAAGGGCCGAAGAAATGGCTCAGAGGTTAAGACTCTGCTTGAAAGCAGAAGGACCTGAGTTCAGATCCAAAGTCCCACATAAAAACACCAGGCAGAAATGATGGTGGCCTGCACTTCCAGTCTTGGTGGGCTGCGCCTGGGAAATCGTAGAAGCAATCAGAGATTCTCAAAGTCACCCTTAGTCCTCCAAAGAGACACATAGTGTCCTCTGATATACATACAAACACACACACACACAAATAAATAGTTTAAAAAAAAAAAAAAGACATACAGACTAGAAGGTGTGGTGGCTTCAACCTTGCCTTCAAAGTGAGTTCTAAACTAACTTATCTATATTATATAATGACATCAAATCTCAAAAAAGGCACTGTACTTTAATTCCTTTTGATAATTAGCCATTTTTCCTAGACTATTGTTTTCATTATTTTATTTCTAACATTATGTTCAATGTATTGCTTACTATAAATGTTACTGATGAAAGATACTAAAAATACTTCCAGAACATAGTGGTTCAATGCCTGTAATCCCAGTTCTCCAGAGGTAGAGGCAGAGGATAGAGTTCAAGGTCATTTTAGGCTACACAATAAATTTGAGGCTAGCTAGGCTACATGAGATAAAGATGGAAAATAAAAATGAAAAAGCAAACACTTAAACATTACATCATGCCGACTTAGTAAGGTAGCTCAGTGAGTGCCCACTCACAAAACTTGCACACTTGAATTGGGTGCCCAGAAGCCCACAGGTGTGAGGAGAGGACCGACTCTCTGACTGATCTCCACCCATACATCACAGCATCCCTCCCTGTCTCCCTCTCTCTTTTTTTCCTCTCTCCCATTCTTTCTCCTCTTTCCTTCCTTTCCTTCTCTTCAAATAAATATTTTTTTAAAAAAATAAATCCATTCCAAGTGATGTAGGACACATCCACAGTGACAAGTCATGTTGAAAATATGTACTTTACTACGGATCTAATCCTGAGTAAATCTTCCCAACTGAGGGACAAGAACTCATAGTCTGACTCAAAGCCAGGCCAGTGACATGGGAAAGGCAACTGTCACCCAAGTCTTAACGATCTGCGTTCCATCTCCAGATCATACATGGTGGTAGAAGAGAACCAACTATTACAAGTTATCCTCTAACCTGCACATCCACTGTAGTACATGTACACACACACTATCACTCATGACAAGTCAATGTTATTAAAATAAAAAAAAGTTAAGGAGTCAGCAAGATAATTCAGCTGATAGGGTGCTTGCTTAAAAATTTGTCAACCTGCATTCAATCCCCAGAAGCCCATATTATGGAGGGAACTGACTCAATCCCAAAGTTGTCCTCTAACCTCCACCCATGCACCATAGCATGTACACTCTCTGAAACAAGTAAAAGTTTTTCTTTAAATGTTGGGCCAGTGAGATGGCTCAGATGGTGAGCTAAGGTCCATCTCTGGAAGACCACATGGTAGAAGAGAACTGACTTTCAAAAGCTCTCTGACCTTGGACTGGAGAGATGCCTCAGAGGTTGAGACTCTGCCTCACAAACAGAAAGTCCCAAGTTCAGATCCGAGTTCCACATAAAAACGCCAGGTGGAAATGGCAGCAGTCTGCTCTTCCAGCCCTCCATAGGGAGGCATAGCGCGCATGCACACACACAATAAATAAAGTTTAAAAAAAAGTTCTCTGACCACCACACGTGTGGTAACATGCATGGGTACACAAGTTCTCTCCAACAATACTTCCCACCCAAACTCCCTCTTAAAAATTTTAAAACTTTTAAAGTGTCCCTAAGAGATTCCCTCTTAGAAAAGCCTAAACCTATGCTCTCCAATAGGTCTTCATTTTCTGAGTGCCTTTCCTTCTTTTAACCCTCTTAAAAATCTACATTATGCTTAGTTATTAAAAATACAAAAATAAAAACAAAATATGCTTAAGTAAACCCCAATTCAGCTTCATTAAAAAGAAATCCTATCAAGTAAAGACCTCACCACACCTCTCTCTGAAACTATTGTTGAGTCCTACAATTATTCTCCCTAATGATTTACCCATTGCTGTATCATCCTTGCTCCAGAAAATACCCAGTATCATGTCATTAACAGTAACACAGGTGGGACTTAGCAACCAACACACAGAAAGACAAGAGGATGGGAGGGAGACTGGTAGGGAAGAAAGTTTGTAATGAAAGTAAGTAGGGGATTGGGATATAAGGAATTCATGTGTAAACCTTGGAAGAAAATAAATTAATAAAAAATTAAAATCATCAAAAATCAATTGAGCAACTATTAAGTCAGGAGCCTAAACAGATAAAACTAGAGCGGGAATAGTAAATGTAATTCCAGGAGGACACTGAGGCAGGAGGGTCAGGGCAAGAGGATATGAAGTTCAAGGCTAGCTAGCCTCAGCTACACAACAGTCTGAGGCCAACCTAGGCAAAAAAAAAAAGAGGATGGAAAGAAAAAACACATTTGAGTTAGGCACAATGGCTCTCATCTCCAATTCATTATTCAGAACACTGAAACGGGAAGAGAGTAAATTCCAGATCTGCCTGGAACCAGGAAAGACTCTATCTCAAAACGATTTGGGGACGGTGGGATTTTTATTCTTTCACAAACCTGTATCTTTATTGTTCTGAAAATTTTTTTGTTTAAAAAATCTTATATTACAGGGCTGGAGAAATGGTTCAGGGGTTAAGACTGTCTTGCAAGCAGAAGGTCCTGAGTTCCAATCCCTGGTGCCACGCAAAAACACCAGTGGGAACCAGCACTTCCGGTCCTTTTGGGCAGAGTCTGGGAAATCCCAGAGCAAAGCAAAGAAGTAGAAGCAACCCACGCTTATTCTCAAAGTCACCCTTGGTCCTCCACAAGGACACACAGTGTCCTCTGATACATACATACACACACACAATAACTTTTAAAAACCTTATACTACACTTAAAGAAGGCTTCTTTAAGTATCTCAGACTGGTCTTGAACTGTGGCAACCATACCGCTGTCTCACAAGTGTTTCAAGAGCATGTACATGCCTAGCTGTAACTCAATTTTTCAAAGCAATCACTTTTTTCATCTTTGAGTTACATAGCCCATATTCTGGCTTGGAACTCACTGTCTCCTCAACTTTCACAAGGATGCACACCCTATCACACTTTGCCCAACAATATTAATTTTTCTTTTTTTTTTAATTTTTTTTATTATTATTATTATTTATTCAACTGTGTGCATGTGCGTGTGTATGTCTGTGTGTGTGTGTCTGTGTATGTGTAGAACCACGGACGAATTTGCGAACCACCATGCATGCCTCCACCTCCTTCTGCCCCGGGATTCACAGGCTCCGCCCTACCAGGACCAGAAGCGCAGGCCGCCCCCGCTTCCGCCTGGCGTCTATACGTGGGATCTGGGATCCGAACTCAGGACCTTCCGCCTGCAAGGCGGAGGCTTAACCCCTGAGCCACCTCTCCAGCCAGTATTAATTTTTCTAATTTCATTATATACTTAAATATAAATTTATAAAAACACGTTTATAAATACTTCACCTGAATTTTAACTGTCTAAGTAAGAATTCTACTGATTTTCTCCTAAACAATTAGCCAAATATTGACTTAATTTTGGAATTCTTTCCACACTGATAAATACTAAAGTACCTTAACTTTTCTATATTATTCTGTTCTACTTCGGTGTATTGCAAGGTTAGTATTTAAACTTTTTGCTTTTTTTTTTAATATAGGGTGTCAGTCTGTAGCCCAGACTAGCCTCCTACTCTCTCCAGAGTAATGAGATTACACACTAACCATTATGATTATCACAGCTTTATTTGTAATATCCACTGATGTAAGCCCCTCAACCCTCATTTTGATTTTTCACAAACTTGCCCATTTTACAAATGCATTCTTCCAAATAAATGTTCAGGAACTGAGGATGTTAAGTATGCTTGTCTAGTATTCACAAAGCCCTAGCTTCAATTCCCACTATCAAAAAAAAAAAAAAAAAAAAAAGCACTGCAACACAAGTCTGTAATCCCAGAGCACAAAAGGTACAGGTAGGAAAACCAAAAAAATTCAAGGACATCCGTGGCTACACAGTAAACCTGAACTACGTAAGGCCTGTCTCCAAAACTAGACAAAGAAAACAATATGCAGTATTTAAAATAGTAAACTGTAGGAAAGACGGTGGTTACAATCATTCTGCAGTTTACAGATATGTTCATCAAATGTTTTCCTGATTTTGTTCTCACAAAATTCCAAGATTCTCAAAGAAAAATCAAAGGCAACTATAAAACATAAAACAGCAGCAATATAGTGGGTGTAGTTCAGTGGGAAAGCCCTTGCCTAGGATGCATCTAGGTTTGATCTCCAGCAACACCAAAAAAAGAAGTACTGGCAATGACTGGTAATGTTTAAATCATGCCTTTTTTTCCCCATTTTTTTTACAAGGTCTTGTTCATTGATTTTAAAAAAGAAAAAAAAAAGGCTGGGTGGCAGGAACTCTTAATTTATCGTTTTTCTAGGTCCTTCTTGCTTTATCAGGCAAATACAGAACATAAGTGGAATTGATAAAGACGAATAAGGCCACAATATTTAAACACATTACCGGCACCAAATTTCCCACATTACTGTTTGACTTGGAAAGCAGTAGCTTGAGGGTGGTCTTCAGAAAAAGAGATTATCTCATAATTGCTATCTTTTCCGAGGCCTACTGTAAAACACTCCAAGCAAATGTTACTTCTGAATTATATCCCCCTGTCCATCATTGTTATTTTTATCTGTAGGTAGCTAAGATCAGATAATCATGGACATTAAGACTAAACCTAGAAAAAAATCATCTTTACACTGTTAAGATATAAATGAAATTACCAAACCTGCCCAAGGCCCCGATCCTAAATCTGAAATGAGAGCTAATTCCACCGCATCCCACACTTCTCCCCTGGCCTGCCAGCTTCGAGGAGGGGCGGGGGGTGAAAACGCGGACCACCCAGCCCCAGCTAAGATGCTAGCAACCGCAGGCCTAGCTCAGACCGTGGAAATCAAAGGCCTGCAGAACGAACCCGGGGCACGTGACTCGCCACGCCCCTGCCCTCCCCCTCCCCGCGCCAGCAGCACGCGCTGCCAACCTCGTCATGTGACCTTCACGCGGCCCCAGCGCGGCCCCTGCAAGGCGACTGTTTCCAGCAGCCATTTTGCCGAGGACTTGTCGTCCGTGCCCCCCGGGGCGCCGAGCGCCGCGAGACGCCGCGGCCAGCCTTCGCCGGCCGCGCACGCGCTTCGAAAGAGCGCTCGGTCACGGAGGGCCCGTGGCAGCCCCAGCGAACACGTCGCACCCCGGGGCGCCGAAGAACGCTGCGGGTGCGCCTCGGCCCGCGATTGGCCGCGCCGCGCACGTGACGCGACGGTCTCCAGCCCCCACCACCTTCGGCGTGCCCCCCCCCGCCCGCGAAAACACCCACGACAGACTCTTAACACCTCACGCCAAGTAGACGCCACCGGGCGCGCGGGGCCTAGCGGAGTGCGTGGCAAGCTAGGCGCCGGCGCGTACCTGCCGGGGCAGACGGGAGCCGGCCCACGCGCCTCGCCGTCAGCGCCGCTCCGGGGTCCCGGGATCGTCGACTGCTGGACCACCCGGCTGGTCATTGGCTGCCAGGCCTAGTCACGTGCTGCTCTCAGGCCCGCCCCTAGCCGCTAATCACCTGGCACCGCGCTTGAAGCGGCCCCGAAAGTCGCTTGCACGCGGAGAAGGGAGCGTGGCCAGAAGACTTCCTTTTCAGCCTTTTAATAGGCTCCATCCAGGAAAGGGAACCGAGAAACCAGGGTCCCGAAACGAAGGAAGCGCATACCTACCGGCATAACTTCGCGCGCCCCTCCAGGAGCCGTGAACCATCGCCCTTGGGCGCTCCCCGATGCACGCTGGGATGCGTCTGGCGCCCCTCGGTGCGCTGCAGAGCATGCCGGGAAGCCACCTCTCCTGATTTCCTGGCTCTCACCTCTCGGGCTTTGCTTTGGTGTCTCTTTGAAAGTCAGTCCCTGGACGCCCGAATGAGGCGACTTGGGTAATTACGGGAAAGTGACAGTACACTAGGTACTTTCATTCCCTCCTCCCCCACTTGTTCGTGTGTCAGCCTTTCTTCGTGGAGCAATGCCTGCCGTATGACTTTGTAAATATTGCAGAAACTATCGAGGCTATTCACCTGCATTTAAGAACTCCCATGGTCAGTGGAAATAGGATTCCCACTTGGCAGCAGGAGTAATACTTAGGGTTTCTCTAGGAATAGAAGAGCAGCGCTTTCTCAAAACGCTTACTGTTTTTTAAGAGGTGAACAGCGTGTCTCTACCACCGCTACTGGATCACCTCTATAGCACATTGAAACTAAGAAAATAATTGTCTGCTAACACTAAGAAAAGATAGTCTTACCTGAAAACAAGTTTATCTTGTAATGTACTAGCTTATCTGCAGGCCAAACCTGATCTCCAACGAAGCCCTGCTTAAATACAGTTCATATTCTGTCTGCTTTGAAATCCATTGTTCAACTGTGATGAAATCAAAACTTTTATTAAGTCTCAAAGGTTGATTAAACTTAAATTGAGCACTCCTTAGAGTCACAAGAATTCATATTCACGAATTAGAATGTTACCACGCCAAAACGCAGAGTCCAAGGACACACTTTCCAAGTTGCAAAGTATTTCATCACCCTATCATAAAATTACTTCTTGACCAGGAGGAAATCAAAGAGCATTAAACACACATGTGTGATGATGTTAGAGATGTGTTGCAAAGAAATCATCAAACAATTGAAGTATCTCAGCGAAGCTTATTTACTTTTGATCAAAAGTGTGCTGGCAAAGTTGACAGACCAGGCACACTACGGACAAGTGACTAACTTTTTATCCTTGATGTGGAAGCCGCAGAGCCTGGACTGTCCCTCACATGCTGAGGGGCATTCTTACACAATAATATTTGGGTGAGAAGACAAAGAGAAAGAAGGGAGGTACCGTGGGCTTAATGCCCCTGCCTGAGACAAAGGTTTAAATTAGCACTCTATTACTCTCAAATTCCTGTAGGGCCTAAACAAATAGATGTTTTCTTATCTCTGCAGAAGTTAGTCCTAGTTAGTGTCAGACTGTGCCAGTGTCTCCATTTTTTTTTATTAACCTCCAGTCAAAGAGAACTTATGTCTTAACCTCTCAAGGGTAGAAGATAGAGAATTCTCTTAGCTAAAGAAATAAAGAAAATTCTAAAGCAAAGGGAAGACACATACAATTTCTAACAATAACATTATAAACATAATCGTTGAAGTTTATAAAGTATTTCAATATTCTTCATCACATTTAATCCTAGTAACAACTCTTAAGAAAAAGTTACTGTATTAATTTTACCATCTTCTGAGTCGGTAATTGAGTGGGATCTGAAAAACTATGTTTTTCCTCTTCACTAGGCAAAGTGATGAACGATAAGTTTTCAGAGCTAGCTTAAACTGGATTGGAGATGTAGCTCAGTCAGTAGAATATTTGCCTATCATGTGATAGCCTTGGGTTCAGTCCATGCACTACACTTGTAATACCAAGTGCCCATAAGGATCAGAAATTCAAGGTCATCTTCAACTATATAACCAGCTTGAGGTCAACCAGGAATGCATGAGACGAAAAAGAAGTGTTGGTTGTAGTGGAAAATGCCTAACAGATCTGATGCTATGACTGTGACCAGATTTTGGAGCTTTTTTTTTAAATCTTCAATTCCTTCAAAGTGAGACAATTATACCTAGAAGTTAGATTGACAGACCAGGCACACTCCGGACAAGTGACTAACTTTTTATCCTTGATGTGGAAGCCTCAGAGCCTGGACTGTCCTTCACATGCTGAGGGGCATTCTTACACAATAATATTTGGGTGAGAAGACAAAGAGAAAGAAGGGAGATTGTCATAATGATTCTGAAAGAAAAATATTTATAACTGGTGATGATAGTTACATTTGAACTAGAATCCTGTACTCTGTCCAAAAGAACATATGCCTAAATCTTTTTTTTTTCTACACTATTCTGTTTCTCCCCTAGACAGTGCTAGAACCACACTAACAGATTGTTATATACTGCAAATCTCTCTGAGACATCTTGGTAACTGTTGCCCATCTGGTGCGGGACATACCATTACATTCCTGCCTTTATTTCAAGTGGTTTTTCTTTTCTTAAACATGTTAAAAATACTGATCTTTGGACATTATTGCAGTAAATAATGGTTACAATGGAAGACATCTGGAGGTTAGAGAGGACACCTACACCTATATTTCAGGGAAGTTAAAATTGGTTTCTATCGAATTAAACCCAGGGATGGTGGTTTATATCTAATCCCAGCACTGGAAAGTCTGAGGCACAAGTTCAAGACCATCTTGGGCTACAGAGTGAATTCAGTTCAGCTTGTGCTACAGATACCATGTCAATTTTTTTTAATTTGTTTCTTTTTAAATACCCAAGAGTAAGACCATCCTCAAAACTCAGTATCATTCAATTATATAGTAACATCTCAGATGCTTACTTCCTAGATGCCTTCCAGTGATACCTTGTTTTTTCGGCCTTTCGTTCATCAGAACAAAGGGAGGATTTAGCTTGGACAGAGCTTTCCATAGACATCTGTACCTCAATTACTAAAGCCAAAGGAATCATCTGTCTGCTCTTCCCACATTCCAGCCACTACACTGCCTTCCCTTACATGAGCAGTGACATCAGCAAGTCTACTAGGCTAGGAAATCTACAATACCACAGCTGTTCCTCATCTATTTTCCACATTTAATTAGTCACAAAGTTCTGTTACTTACACAGAAGCATCTTTCAAATTCAACCACACTTTCCATTTTCCCATGACTGCACTAGTTCAATCTTTTATTATTATTATCTCTACAAGAATATCTCAACGTAACATCTTTCTCAAGTTAGATTGACTAAAGTCAAAAACAAACAATGAATGCTGAAGAATATATAAAGGGACGACCTATTCATTGCTGGTGGGAGTATAAACTGGTACAGCTAACTTTGGAAATGAACATAGATGTTCCTCAGAAAGCAAAAAATGAACTACCATATGACCCAGCTATGCCACTTCTGGGAATATTCCCAAGGGATTCTACATCTTACTACAAACACACTTGTTCTTCCATGTTCATCAAAACTCTATTTACAATGTCGCATGAAAAATTGAATCAACTAACATGCCCATCAACAGGAGAACGGATAATGAATCTATGTATGTATACACAATGAAATACTTTTCAGCTAACAAGAAGAATGAGATTATAGAATTTGCTGGTAAATGAATGGAATTACAAAATATAATATTGAGCAAGGTATCACGGAAACAAAAATACAAATGCTGAAAGTTCTCTCTTATATGTGCATGTTAACATTAAACTCTTGATTAAATTACATGGCTTGAAAAAAGAATGTACAAATGTGTAAGTATTGCATGATAATGATAACAACATGTTGGTGTTTATTTTAATATACTAGCATATATACAATGGAATATAGTTTAGCCATTAAAAAGGAAGCCATGCTGCTTATGAGGAAATAGATGAGCTTTATGAAAAGTCATATAAATATAAACCTAACACAGGAAGATAAACTATCACATCTGTGTGTAATCAAAAAAGTCAAACACAGAAATAGAATAGGATGATAGTTACCAGAGATTCAAGGTAAGGAGGTAGAAGGGAATGGGAAGATGTTAGCCAAAGTCTGCAAGCTTTTATTTATAAGATCAATATTTGGGGGAAAGGGGTCTGGCGAAATGGTTTAAGAATTAAGACTCTGTCTCACAACCATAAGGTCCTGAGTTCAAATCCCAGATCCCATGTAAAAATGCCTGATGGAAATGACAACAGCTTGTACTTCCAACCCTGGTGGGGGAACCTGAGAAACTTGAGAAACAAAGCAAAAAGGTAGGAGCAATCCAGGATAATTCCCAAAGTCACCCTTGGTCCTCCATAGGGACACATAGTGCTGTCTGATACACACACACACACACACACACACACACACACACACACACACAAAATAGATAACAAAGAAATAAAGGTTTTTTTAAAAAAATACCTAGGTATATAATTAGTTGATATGCATAAAGCTAGGCTCCATCCCTATCTCCAAATACACTGAGCTTGGTAGTGAACCAAGAGAATCAGAGAAGTTCAAGATTTAAGGCTGACTAGATGGCTGAGGGGATAAAGGTGTATGCTCAGAAACCTGGGAATCTGAGTTCTATTTCCAGAAACCCAGTGGTGGAAGGAAAGAACTGACTTCTAAAAGATGCTTTTACTCTCTTTGTCTCTCTCGTAAATAATTTTTTTTTTAAATTTCAAGGTTGTCCTCAGCTACATAAGTTCAAGAGCATCCAGGGATACATGAGACCCTGACTCTAAAAGAAAGGGAAAAAAATCCAACATGTTCTGGAGACTTAATGTACAACATGATAACTATAGTTAATAATATACATAATATACTTGAAATTTTTAATGTGTATTTTATGTTCTGACCTAAAAGATGGATTCGTAATTACTTGGATTGTGCTAATCATTTCACATATTATATATTGCAGATCGTCACCTTTTATGCATTAAATATACATAATCTTTGTCAGTAAACCATAATTAAGCTGGATGGGGTAGATTACTAAATCTGTGATACATTATATTTTTCTACTGAAGACCAGAAGATGATTTACATTGTTCTATACAGTGGGCATTTCTGATAAAAATTTTAAAAATGGGGAGGGCTGGAAAAATAGTTCAGCAGGTAAGACCCTTGCATGCAAACCTGGTGACCTAAGTTTGATCCCCTGAAACCCACATTAATAGGAGAGAACTGACTTCTGAAAATAGTGCTGTGATCTCCATCCATATTACATGCATGTGCGTGACATTCACACTTTCTGAAATAAGTAAAAATAAATAAATGTAATTACCAAACAATAATTTTTTTTAAAAAAATTGAAGGGTTGTCTTTGTTTTGTGAGGCTAGGTCTCATTCTGTAACTCAGGTTTGTTTTGAACTCTAGAACAGGAAGTGCAGATCACCACCGTTTCTGCCCAACATTTTTATGTGGGATCTGTGGATCTAAACTCAGGTCCTTTTGTTTTTGAAGCAAAGGCTTTAACCACTGAGCCATCTCCCCAGATCTCAAAAGTAATTTTTTAATATATTAAAATGTAGCTAAGGCTGGCGTGATGGCTGGGTAGGTAAAGTTACTTGTTGCCAAATCCTAAATTCAGTTCCCAGAACCTATGTGGTGGAAGGAGAAAACCAGTTTAACGCAGTGATTCTTTGATCTCCACACATACAGTGTAGCACATGTGCACCCCCACCCCCACAATGAAGAACAGGAGGAGAAGGAGGAGAAAGCTGTTATATCCTACAGGAAGTTATAAAATATGGAAATTATTGTTACTTGTTTTTGCTGTTTAAAATACGGTCTCACTTTAACCAAGGTCAGCCTCTGACTTGAGCTCCTTTGCCACTGCCTCTTCGATGCTGAGATTACAGGTATGAGCCACCATGCCCAGGTGATTCAGAAGCTTTTGACAAGTACTTAACTAACTGCTTAGGAGTGTTAACAGTGGTCTTAGAAATTGTTTTGTTTTGTTTTGTTTTGTTTTGTTTGAGATAGGGTCTTGCTACCTAGCTCTGGCTGATCTAATGCTCACTATATAGCTCAGACTGATCTCAAATTCATGATAATCCTCCTTCCTGGAACCTTCCAGTGCTGAAAGTTGTTGTGATCATTTTTATGCTGTTCTCAAATATTTCTACTTCTCTTCACTTAGAAAAATATTTCTAATTGATCTTTCTAGTGCCTTTGAATTAGACATGACTATATACCACTTGTTTATCAATGGAACATGAATGAAAATTACTTATATCACTTCTGGAAAGAAGCTCCAGACACCAGCATGTAATTCAATCCTCCTCTTTCCTTCTGCTACAGCTACTCACAATGCTCCACCTGGTGGTTACTCCATAGTTTTGGTCCATTGTGAGGATAACACAGCAGAAAAACCCAAACGGCCAATATGTAGCATATTTCAGGCTTGTGTTTCATCCCCATAACAGTGAAAGGAGAAAGAGTAAGGTAAGGAGGTAAGGGGAGGGGAAGAGGAGAGGAAGAAAAGAAAAAGAAAAGGGGAAGTTTGGAATGCGAATTGAAAGTAGGAGGGAGGAGACTAGCAGAAGCAAGAGACAACTACCCAACCTGTGTAAAGATGACTATGTGCAAACTTGGCAGCTCAAGTTCTATCCCTGGAGCCCACCTGGCGAAAGGAGAGAACCAACTTCTTTAAGTTGTCCTTTGACCTCTACAGGGATGACCTGGTACATGCTTACCTGCATATCTCTCTCTCTCTCTCTCTCTCTCTCTCTCTCATAAAAAAGTATTTTAAAAGGGAAACAACTGCATGAGGGTAGCCTAAAAGAAGAGCCAAGAGAGAAAACACTCATTGAAACTTTGCTTTGGGGATTATGTTTTATTTATTGGTGTGGGTGTGCTTTTAATTTTTGTTTTTGAGACATCTTGGCTATGTGGCCTAGACTGTCCTCTACCTGTAATCTCCCTGCTTCTACCTTCTAAGTAATGGAATTACACCAGCCAATCATTATGATCCCACTTTATTTTATTGATGGCATTTCTCATTGTCATAAAATACCATCTTTGCTTTATTGCTTTCCTTCTCTACACAAGAGAATGGAAGTTCCCTGAGTATAGGGGCCTTCTATGCATTTATTTCCAATGTCTTCAGTATTATCTAGCATAGAGAAGACAGAAATTATTTGCAAACTATTCATCTACTGTGGTGTTTACATTCAGAATATGTAAAGAACTCCTACAATTTGATTCAACAACAGGAAAACACAGTTTTAAAGTGGAGCCACCTTTTTGCCAACTTTGTCTGGCAAGGGAAGTTTTCCCCTTTCTCAGCAATCCTGGAGATATGATGTGGCTAATTTCTTTGGCCCCTGCTGTTGGTATGCGCTCTCCTGCCAATCTAGATTGAGAGATGTACCCAGATAATCATAAGAAAGAATGAAAACCCTATTTGATCGTGAATTTATCAGCAATATGCAGAGAAACTACTACACAGTGACTAATACCTCATACCTGTTAAGATGGCTACCATCAAAAAACGGATACCAAGCTTGAGCCAGCAAGAGAGCTCAGAATGTAGAAGCATTTGTCATGCAAGCCCAACTACCTGGGTTCAATCTCCAGGATCCACATATAGGTAGAAGTGTTGTAGGTCTGGGGTTTTTTTGTCTACAGGTTCTTGTGTTTGGGAATGGGAAATCGAGAGTAGAGGATTAAGGCAGAGTCCATTAGAGGAGAGAAAGAATGGAACTCACTAATGTGGATTCTGCAAGGGGCATCTATCTGATGGTTCAAATGTTCCAAAATGTTGTGTTCTTGTGTTGCAGGATTGAAGGGAGAGAGAGCAGTGTAAGAGGATTAGGAGAGAAAGAAAAGAACTCACGAACTCCAGACATGGAATCTCATGAAAGGCAAAAGAAAGGGGAAGATGGCTGGCAGAGTCAGGGGTATTTATAGGTCTAGGCAGAACCCTGAAAAGTAGCTTTTCCTTATTGGTTAGCTCCTGTTTTGCAAACCTGAGCTTTTGGTCCTTTGCATCTCATTGGTCTGTTCATACTGGAGCCCAACCCCGTTAATCTTGTGGCTGACCTCAAGGTAGAGTTTACCTGCAATGGAGAGCTAATCTCCGTATCCTTTCATAAACAGAGGATTGCGGGGAAACTGGCTGCTTTATCTCTGTGAAGAATTAGAGTCAATTCCTCCAGATTAATAGAGTGTGTTCTTTCAGGGTAATCCCAGCAGTGGCAGATGACCTTCAAAGACCTGCAGCAACATTTCCAGCATGGCTGCTCTAAAATCACCTAACTAGAATTCCAAAAATAAATAAATAAAAAATAACATGTGTTGTCAAGGATGTAGAGAAATTGGAACCCTTCTGCATTGCTGGTGGGAGTGTAAAATGGTACAGCTGCTATGGAAAACAGTATGGCAGTTCCTCCATAGCCTAAAAATAAGTTGCCATATGGTCTAGCAATTCCACTTCTGGATATACACCCAAAAGAATTGAAAGCAAGATCTTTTTGTTTGCTTGTTTTATGTTGATGTTTTTGTTTTGTTTTGTTTTGTTTGTTTTAAGACAGACATTTATTTAGCCCTGGTGGTCTCAAACGTGTTATCTATCAAAGGGTGATCTTGAACTGACTTCTTGCCTGAACCTTCCAAGTTCTAGGAACATATGCATGCATGACCATAACCAACTCTGAAACTAGAATTTTTTTTTAAACAGATACAGGTGGACTAGACAGATAGCTCAAGGGTTAAGACTCTGCCTCGCAAACAGAAAGTCTTCTGTGGTTGTTTGAAGTGATGGAGATTTAAGGTTTGCTCATCACTCTATGTAGCACTAACCCAACTAATAAACTAATGAACAGTCTCTGTTAAATCAAAAAAAAAAAAAAAAAAAGAAAGTCTTGAGTCCACATCCCAGGTCCCACATAAAAATGCCAGGCAGAAATGGCAGAGGCCTATACTTCTGGCCCTGGTGAGCAGAGCCTGGGAAATTCCAGAGCAAAGCAAAAAGGAGGTAGAGCAATCAAGGATGATTCCTGAAGTCACCTTTGGGCCCCCATTTGGACACACAGTGCCCTCTGACATATACAGATACATACACATACACAATAAACAAATTTTAAAAATAAAGGCAAGCAAATAACCAAAAAAACAAAAGCAGAAAAATAACAAGACTTAGAGAAAATGTGAAGAAATAGGACACTAGATACATTGCTAACAGAAACAATAAAATGGAGGGGCTGTTGTAAAAAAGAGAGAGAGATACATGTGTCTGCTTATAATAGTATTTACAATAGTTGAAAACTGGGGAAGATGTGTCTATCAACAAATGAATGCGCCTGGAGAGATGGCTCAGGGGTTGTGACTCTGTCTCACAAGCAGAAGGTTCTGAGTTCGGATCCCAGGTCCCACATTAAAAAAAAAAAACAAAACAAAAAAACAAATGAATGCATAAACACATAAGCATTCTATACATAGAGTAAGATATTATTCAGCGTTAAAAAGAATTTTATGGCGTTGGCAATATAGCTCAGTGAGTAAGGCCCCTGCTTATGGAAGCCTACATGGTGGAAAGAACTATCTTCTGAAAGTTGTCCTCTGACTTTCGCCTGTGCACCATGGCATGCATGTATCCCCCTTTCCTCCTCTCAGTGAATAAATAACATATTTTCAATTTTTATGTACTTATTTTGAAAGTGTGAGTGAGAGAGAGAAGGTATGCACACACCATGGTGCACAAATGGAGATCAGAGGCCACTTCTCTCCTTCTACCATGTGGGCTTACAGGGATCTAACTCAGGTTGCCAGGTCTTCAAGCAGGTGCCTTACCTGATGAGCTATCCCAATGGCTCAATAATCACATTCAAAAAAAAATTAAAGGAAGGAAATTTACAAGGCCTGACAGTAACATGTGCCTTTAATCCTAGCATTCTGGAAACAAAGATTAGAAGAGCTGGAGGCCAAACCAAGTTTGTAGTGAATTCAAGGCTAACTTGGGCTATATATATGTAGCAAGACTTAGCCTCAAAAGAGAGAGAGAGAAAGAGAAAGAAAAAGATTTTCACATGTTTCAACATGGATGACCATTGACAGCGTTACATTGAGTAAACAAAAAAAGAAATACTTGAACTGGCAAGGTGACTAATGGCAAAAGTACTTGCTATAAAAACCTCACTACCTCAGTTCAGGTTTCGAAATCTTATATAAAAGATGTAGCATCACCAGTGTCTATGCTTCCAGTGCACCTATGGAAAATAAGAAGTAGAAACAAGAGAATATATAGAGGCTTGTGAGCCAGCTAGTCTGGTTTATGCGGTGAAGAGACCCATTCTCAAACAAGGTGGAAAGATAAGCCCCAACTCCTGAAATTTGTCTTGTGACCTCCACACATATGCCATGGGTGCACTTGCACCCACACATATGAATGCACATCCACACACATGAACACTCACACCATTCACACACCCACAAGTTCTGGAGAAGGATGATGATAATAGTTACACGTTATGAATATTTAATATCACTGTATTTAAATGGTTATTTATGTATATTTTATAAAATTTTTATCAAGAAAATTAAATATATTCCAGTACTCCCATTTAAAATGTCTAAAATCAAAAAATCTCACAACATCAAATATTGGCAAGGATGTGGAGAAACAGGAACTCTCATTCATCACTGGTGAGAATTCAAAATGGTACAATCAATTTGGAACTTTTGCAGTTTCTTAGAAAGCCTAGCAATCACATTCCTAGATATTTGTCCAAAGAGCTGAAAGCTTATGTTCATGTGAAAACCTGCTCACAGATGTTTGTAAAAAGTTTTATTCATAATAGGCAGAAATTGGAAGCAACCAAGAAGTCTTCAATAGATGAAGTAAACAATAATCATCCAACAATGGAAACATTCAGTGACACAAAGAAATGTGCTATCAACTACAGAAAGATATAGAGGAATCTTTTGTTTCTGAGGGATTTTCTTATTGTGATGGTTGTTTGTTTGTTTGCTTGCTTGTTTGCTTGCATGCATGCATGTTGCATGGTTCTGGGATCAAACTGAAGGTATGGTGCATGTTAGGCAAAATTTACCACTGAGCATCATCCATTCCCAACATATTAATAAGGGAAACTATGAGAAGGGGTAGTGTGGAAACTTTTTATACTTTTTGCTAAATTGGACCTTAGCAATGATTTTTAAAATAGCTCCTATAATAAATCTTTATTTTATCTTGTTTTGAGATAGAGTCTTGCTGTTTCTCTGTAAATTCAAAGCTCTTCTTTAATAAAATGGATCTATGATCTGGGCATGGTGTTGTACATCCTAGCACTGAAGAGGTAGAGGAAGGAGAATCACTACATGTTTAAAGGCACCAGGGTGGAGATGCAGAAATTGCTCAGGGGTTAAGCCTCTGCTTCTAAAGGTCCTGAGTTCAGATCTCAGATCCCATGCAAAAATGCCAGGTGGAATTGACTTCAGCTTGAACTTCTAAAAAGCGAAGCCTGGGAAACCCCAGAGCAAAGCAAAAAGAAGGTAGAACAATCCAGGGTGATTCCTGAGGTTACCCTTGGATCTCCACATGTACTCTCCCAAAAAAAGTCAGCAGGAATACACAGCAAGACTCTATCTCAAAACAAGATAAAACAAAGATTTATTCTGGGGGCTATTTTTAAATCATTGCTGAAGTTCAGCTTAGCAACTCTCTGTCCTTTTCTCTTTATCTCTCCAAGCTCTCAAGTAGCCAAGCAGGCCTCCTGGTCTCTCATATAGCTGACACTGGCCTTGAACTCCTGATCTTCCTGTCTCCACCTTGCAACCATTGGGATTACAGACAAATGATACCATACCCAGTTGGACTTACATTTTCATTAGAACTGTAGAAATGTCTTGTCAATTTTTGTGATAAATGGCTGTGTTTTTTTATTTGAATTGCATTGAATTTGTAGGCCAAATTGTGACTAATTGATATTTCAGTAACATCAAAAGCTAGACATGATGGTGCATACCTATACTCCAGCATTCAGAAGGCTGAAGTAAATTGTTGTGAGTTTGAGGTCAGTTGGCTATAGAGTGAGTGAGGCCAGTCTGGGCTACCATCTAAATCCTAAATCAATCAATCAATAAATATATAGCAATAGTAAAAATTAAATTCTTCTTGGGTCCATTAATGTGTGTTTATAATACACATATCTAACAAAGGATAAAAATGGGCCAGTGAAATAGCTCAGTGGGTAAGATGCCTGCTCGAAAACTTGATGACCTGAGTTCAATCCTCAAAAGTCCATGTGGTATATGTGTGTGTCTTTCCCTCTCTTTCTTCCTCAAATAAGTAAATGAAATATTTTTTAAATCCAGAACATGTTTAAAAAAAAACTCCTATAACTCAATAATAACAAGCCAAGACAATTTTTTTTTCAGGGGCAGAGGAGAGAGAGAGTTTGTTGTATTCCAGATTAGTCTCAAATTCCACAAGTGCCTCAGATGACCTTGAACATCTCATTCTCCTGCCTCTGCCTCCTGAGTGCTAGGATAACACTTGGTTTATGTGGTGCTGAGGATGGAACTCACAGTTTCATGCAAACTAGGCAAGCATCCTACCGAATGAGCTGCATCTCCAGTACTAATATTTTTTACATAGGCGAAAAACTCGAATTAACATTTCTTTAAAAAGTTCTACAGATGGCTAGCAATCATATGAAAACATTCAGAATGCTACTAATTATCAAGGAAAAACAAAACCACAGCAAAATACCACTTTGCGTCCTCCAGAATGTCTAAAATTAAAAAGACTGACAAGTGTTAGCTAGGATTTGGAGCAACTGAAACTCCCATACATTGCTTCTGGAGAGTAAGATGGCTCAGTCCTTGCAAAATAGCTTGGTGATTCTTATAAAGCTACCCAGTCTATTGCAACAGGATGCTGTCACCAGTAAGTTCATTTCCCTTCACTCTTTCTTTCTCTCAAATATTTTTTAAAGATTTTATTTATTCATTTGTGTGTGTGTGTGTGTGTGTGTGTGTGTGTGTGTGTGTGTCTGTGGAGGACCAAGGGTGACTATGGGAGTCATCCTGGATTGCTTCTACCTCATTTTTTGCTTCCTTCTGGGATTTCTCAGGTTCTACCCACCATGAAGTGCAGGGCTGCAGCCAATTTCCCCCTGGCGTTTTTTTACGTGGGACTTGGGATTGGAACTTATGACCTTCTGCTTGCAAGGCAGAGTCTTAACCCCTGAGCCATCTCTCCAGACCTCAAATTAAATATTTTTTACAAGATATAAGAATGAATCATCATTAAGAGATGGTCCCTCTGGGAGAGTAGAGGTGAATATGAAGGCGGAGAGAGAGACAGACAGAGTGAGAGAGAGAGTACACGAATGACCTCTGGTCAGGCGCCCAAACACTGAATAGCAGCTAGGGATATATCTGGGTATGTCAGTTGAAGAGTATTCGTTTAGCATGAGTGAGGCCCTAGGTTCAATTTCCAGCACTGCAACAAACAAACAAACAAACAAACAATCAGTCTGACTCAGCCTTGAAATAGAAAATGTTCTTTGCACATAACCCATGACCTGCTCCTCATGTAAATTCCCCTTCCTCAGAGTCTTTAAAAAGGAAAACTTGAATATTAATATATCCTTCCTCCCAGTTAGTCTGTCTTCAATAAAGCTTCCTCCTCTTCCTCCTTTTTCCTCCTCTTCCTTCTCTTCTTCTTTCTTTCTTTCTTTCTTTCTTTCTTTCTTTCTTTCTTTTCTTTTCTTTCTCCTACTCCTCTTCCTCCTTTTCCTTCTTTTTCTTCTTCTTCTTCTTTTCTTGTTTCTTTGTTTCCTCGCTTGTTTTGTTTAAGAAAAGGAAGGCTATGATAACTGAAGCTGGTCTGTAACTGTTGAACTTATGATCCTCCTGCCTCAGCATCCTAAATGCCAGGATTACAAACCTATGCACTACCCCAGAAGTGGGGGGTGAGGAGGGAAGGAAAAATAGATGCTGATATATTCTGGGGTAGCAATGACATCCAGAGCGAATGCATGACATGTACTGAAGGCAGGAAGCTCCCCCCAAAGTTCAAGGCCAGCCAGCGCTATGCAGTGAGACCCCCCCTTAAACACAAAAAAAGGGGGAGGAAGATCCAATAGCTGCTCAGTAGAGAGCCTGTTAGACTGTGTTTGATCCTAGCACCACATAAATAGATCATGGTGGTGCGACCTGTTCTCCCAACATTCAGAGACAGAGGCAGAAGGATCAGAAGCTCAAGGTCATCTTCAGGTACATGCAGATTTTAAAACCACCCTGGGCTGTTTAAAAAAAAAAAAAGAGGGGTAAGGGGGAGGCAGTGGGGACAAAGTAAGATGGTTGAGGGAGTAAAGACACTTGCTATACAAGTTTCACAATCTGACTTTGATTCCCAGGACCAACTGAGAGGAAAAAACTCACTCTCAAAAGTTGTTCTATGATCTACACGTGAACACTTGCATGAATGCACAAACACACACATGATAATAATAATAAAATTTTTAAAGAAGGGATGAATATCAAAACACATGTTAAGAACAACAGAAGCCAGGCATATGTTAAGCACTGTATGATTATTTCATATGCATGCGAAGTCATCTATGAAAAACAGAAAACTGAGACAGGAAGATCAAGTTGGAGGCCAGCATGTAACAAGGTCTTGTCTCAAAATACTAATTAAAAGTAAACCACCAGCCGAAATGATGCTCTATCACTTGGTCTATTTTTGTTTTTGCCTTGTTGGGGTGGTCTTTTTGTTGCTTTGAGGTTTGTCATTGTTGTTGTTTAAGGCAGAATTTTACAAAAGCCATACTGGCCTCAAAACTTCAGATGTAGGCGAGAGTGATACCCTTGAATTTTGATGCCAAGTGCTGAACTTTCAAGCACGCGCCATTCAGGTTGTTCTGTGCTGGAGATCAAGCCCAGAGCATCACATGTAAAGGAAACGCTGTACCAACTGGATGATTTAATGTAGCAATAATTAACCAAAAACATCAGTTCCCCTGGAGAAAAGGGCAGATCAGCCATGGAAGGTGCTCTGGAGTTTCCCAGGCTCTTTCTTCCACAGCCGAAGTCTGGCCACTGTTATTTCTGCCTGGGGTGCTTACGTATAATCCAGATCTGAACTCAAGACCTTCTGCTTCAGAGGCAGAGGCTTGACTTCCAACACTAATCTCTTGTTTCACAGGAGCCCAGGCTCCAGGAGCCTGTTGTCTTCTGGCATATCCCCTCCATGTCAGGCTGAAGTCCCAGTCATCATGACGCCACTTTTACCCACTCTGTGCATTCTGAGAACTTCTTAGTCACCTTCTTCTCTGGCTTGCGGATTGCTTTGTAAATACTTTGATGATGATACTTACCACACATTGTATTGTAAGTTTTTGTGTATGTGTTTCTCTTTTCCGCTGACTTCCTTCAGAAAAGAAACAACTTCTGATTCATCTTTGTTTCCCTAGAATATGAGCCCTAGGCAGGTAGTACATTCTCAGTAAATAGTGAGTGGATACAAGCTTGTTAGTCAGACTCACTATCTCATTAGGAACTTTTTTTTTTTTTTTTTTTTGGTCCCTTAGAATTACTACGTCTTTGGGTCTCTGTCCTGTACTCTCGGCTTCTCCCACCACTCCCATCCTTTCAGTACTCTCTGAAGCTCACCTAAATTCAAGGCTATAACCATTTCTTTCCCTGCAGATATCTGGGAAAGTTATACACTTTTTTCCAAGCTATGGATCTGGGGATGTAGCTCACTGGTAGAGCTCTTACCTAACATGCAACAGACCCTGGATGTTATCCCAGAATCACAAGAAAAAAGTTATATAATATCATGGAGCTGGAGAGAGATGGCTTGAGGTTTAAAGTCTGCCTCATAAGCAAAAGAGCTGAGTTCAGATTCCTAAATAACACATTAAAAATGACAGATGAATATGGATGTGGCCTGTTCTGCTGGTCCTGGAAGGTGGAATCTGGGAAACCTTAAAGCAAAGTAATGAGGAGGTGGAGCAATCCAGGATGATTCTTAAGTCACCGTTGACCCTCAAGACCACACAATGCCCTCTTATACACTCATACACACCTATACTTACACCATGAAAAAGAGCTATATAATATTAGTAAACGACAAAAAAAATAATAATATTAGTAAACGGTCCCTGAATATTAGAGGCACAATACTAAAATCTGGAATACAATAATCAGAAGGATCTTAGAATTTGAAGGGTGCTGGATGCAGGCTACAGGAGAGAGGAAAGGACTCAAATTTGTCTCCACAAAATTGTGCCCGTGGGCCCTAGAGAACCAAGAAACATCACCAAATGATAAAGTCTGAAGGAAGAGTTGCTTTTTTTAATCTTAGCTATGACTGTCATTCAGTAATGCTTAATATACACAAGGCCCTGGATTTGATCCCTCATACCAAGAAAACAGTTATACAAAATTGCAGTTTATGGTAAATACTACAAAGAAATTCATATTCCTATGAAACCAGGTAATAGAAATTGGTGTGCTCGAGGAAAGAGACTGAGTACCGAAGTTCAAGCTGTCCTGTACTCTCGGCTTCTCCCACCACTCCCATCCTTTCAGTACTCTCTGGCACAGACTTATGATCCAAGCATTCAGGAAGCAGAAGGATCGCTGCAAGGCCACCCTAGTCTATATAACAAGCTCTAGGTGAGCTGGAATTACACAGTGAGATCCTGTCTCAGCAAAACAACCAAAGGGCCAGTGAGATGAGTCAGAGGGTAAATGCACTATCTGTGCTCAATCCCCAGAGCCCACGCAGCAAAAGGAAAGCACTGACTGTAAAAGTTTTCCTCTGACCTCCACTCATGCCCCGTGCCACATGCACACTTGTGCTTGTTCTTTCTTTTTCTCTCTCAATAAATAAAACAAAGAAGAAAAAGAAGACACAAAAAAGAAAAGAGAAAGAGAGGGGAAGAACTAGCGAAGAGAAGAAATAGACAACAAAGGAAGCGGGGGCGGCCTGCAATCATCGGTAACAGGGAGAAGAGGTGGAGCGCAGATCAGAATTTCGTATCTAACGCACACCAAAGACACGCCACGCACATACCACGTGAAGAAATAAAGAAAGAAAAAGAAAGAAAAGAAAAAAAAAAAACAGAAAGAAAGGAAGAGAAGAAAGAAAAGAAAAGAGAAGAGGAAAGAAGAAAGAAAGAGGAAGAGAGAAGAAAGAGAAAGAAAGAAGAGGAAGGAGAAGAAAAGGAGAAGAGAGGGAAGAGGAGTAGAGAAAGGAGAGGAAGAGGAAGAGGAAGAGGAAGAAGAGGAAGAGGAGGGGAGGAGGAGGGCTGAGGTGAGAGAAGAAGAAGAAGAAGAGAAGAAGAGAAAAGAAAGAAGAAGAAGAAGAAGAAGAAGAAGAAGAAGAAGAAGAAGAAGAAGGAAGAAGAAGAAGAAGAAGAAATAATAATAATAATCTGGAACAGGAGGCAAACACCTTCAATACCAGCACTACTTGCAAGAGATCATTAGGATCAGTCGTGAGCTGCTGACATTCTTTCAGAGACAGAGTGGATAGGGAGGATCACTAGATTCTCACTGGTCACCTGGGATTCTGGCCACTCCCTCGTGAACCTGGTTGACATTTGCCTGTCCTAATTACATCTCAAGGTCTCAAGGTGTGGTATAGGGCTAAAGAACATAGGATGAGGAAGGTTAAGTGAAGGAGCAACTCCATTTACGCAGCTATGAGGAAGCCATCATCATGCTGGGGATGAGACACCCCTTCCCCCCAGCCAGTGTGGCTGCTTTGGATCACCCGGTTCCTGTAAGTAGCTCCAGTAAATTCATTGTTTCCCCAAGTTTACACTTTAGTGTGATCGTTACTTTGATCTGTCATTAAAATCATTTCTGTGTCATCTCCCTGGAAAAGTTTCTCAAAATAGGAAGTGGGAGGATCAGGAGTTTAAGGTCATCCTAGCTACTTGCCAAGTTTAAGACTAGCTTTGGCTATATGAATCCTTGTCTCAAAACAAACAAACAAAAAAATCAGAAAGTTGAACATGGTACCTATACATGCTTACAATCCCAGTACTCTGGAGGCAGGAGGATCAGGACTTTGAGGCCAAGCTGGGCTACCGTAGATCCTGTCTGAAGAAACCAACAATAATAATAATTTTAAAAGATAAAGATTGACACAAGTGAAACAAGAATAACCAGAAGGGAAATCGTGTATCAAACAAATCACAGCACACTCAAAAAAGTCCTACACTGGGGAGGTAGACACAGAAGGATATAAAGCTTTCAAGGTCCTACTGGCTGCACGGCAAGTTTGAGGTGAGCTTAGTTACCTGACCTTGTCAAAAGAAAGAAGGTAGGTAGGGAGGGAGGGAGGGAGGGAGGGAGGGAGTGAGGGAGGGAGGAAGCTCAGCAGGTAAAGGCGCTTGTGCACAAACCAGGTAACTTAAAATCAATTGCCAGAGTCCACATGGTGGAAGGAGAGAACCAATTTTAAGAGCTGCGAGATGACTCAATAAATAAGGAGCTTGCTCAGAAATGTGAGGACTGGGCTGGAGAGATGGCTCAGGGGTTAAGACTCTGCCTCGAAAGCAGAAGGTCCTGAGTTCAGATCCCAGGTCCCATGTAAAAAACTCTAAGCAGAAACAACAGCAGCCTACACTTCGGCCCTGGTAAGTGGAGCCTGGGAAATCCCAGAGCAGAGCAAAAAGGAGGTAAAAGCAATGCAGGATGATTCCCAAAGTCACCCTGATCCTCCATAGGGACATATAGTGCCTTCTGACACACACACACACACACACACACACACACACACACACACACACACACAGAAATGTGAGGACTGGAGTTTGGATTTCCAGAATCCACATCCAAGTTAAAGAGTCAGGGCTGTCACCTGCAATGCCAGCACTCAGGAGACAAAGACAAAGGACCTCCAGGACAAGCTGGCTAGCTAGCTCTGGACTGGCTAGCTCTGGGTTCAACTGAAAGACCCTACTTTCATTATAAAAGTGAAGAGCATTTGAAGAACACATCTGAAGTTAATTTCTCCACAAGCGCATGAACACATGCGTATATGTACATGAGCACCCACACTTGCAAACACACATACACACACATGGCATTTACCCTATACACACATACACCTGGGGGAAAAATTAAATTTAAAAAAAGAACAGGAGAACTGACTTCTGAAAGTTGATCTCTGATCTCCTCACACAAGCAGTGGCACGCTTATGTGCCACTCAGAGACTAAGGCAGGCACCTACCTGAATATTTGTGAGCTAGTTAGATATACAGATGTCAACTTGGCAATTGAAGGCTGAGCTTTTATGAAAAATTAATAGTTAAGACAATACCTGAGCAAGCCTCTAGGAGATTATCTGATTGATGTGGGAGACCCAGCCCACAGTGGTTAGGACCATTCCCTGGGTAGACAAAGAAGACAGAGGAAGCTGGTTCAACAAGCAGGCATCCTTCCGCCTACTTTAGCAGTCTTGCTTTCTGGCAAATGAGGTTTGCTCCTCTCTCAGCGATCCCTGTGGACATGGTGTGACCAGTTTCTGGTTTTGCTGTAAGTTCTCCTGCCAAGCTGGACTAAGAACTGTAACAGAACCACAGGAAAGAATAAAACCCCTTGCTCCCCTAAGCTCTTTGGTTGTGAATTTATCAGCAATATTCAGCACACTGCAGCACTTGATAACTTGAGTTTGATCCCCAGAAAGAGAGACTAACTCAAAAATTTTCTTCTGACCTCCACTTTTGTGCTATAACATACATGTGCATTTCCCTCTTTCCTCTCTCCTCTCTCCTCTCTCATAAGTAAATTTTTTAAAATGCAAGAAAAACCCAATATACTTTTTAAATTTTTATTTATTTGTTTATTTATCTATTTTTACGTGTGTGTATGGGGGGGCACTCTGTGTCTCTGTGGAGGACCAAGAGTAACTTCAGGAATCATCCTGGATTGCTTCTATCTCCTTTTTACTTCTCTCTGGGATTTCCCAGGCTCTACCCATCAAGGTTGGAAGTACAGACCACCACCATTTCCCCCTGGCATTTTTTTAATGTAGGATGGGATTTGAACTCAGAATCTTCTGCTTGTGAGGCAGAGTCTTAACCCCTGAACCATCTCTCTAACTTCACCAAAATATTTTTTGCAATTTTTAATTTTTTGCATGTGTAAGTGTAAGTATGTATTTGTGAGTTGATGTGTATAGAAGAAAGAACTGTGTGTGCCTGTGAAGGCCCAAGAGTAACTTTGGGAACCCTCTGGGGTTGTTATATGTTCTTTTTGCTTTTCTCTGGGATTTCCCAGGCTCTGCCTTCCAAGATCAGAAGTGTAGGCCACTGCCATTACCACCCAGAGTTTTCACATGGGATTTGAGATCTGAACTCAGGTCCTTTTGTTTGTGAGGCAAAGGTTTTACCCTGAGTCACCTCTCCAGTGCCAACCCAATATATTTTAAAATAATAATAAGTAAAATTTTAAAAGTACTTCAGATATGGAGATAGATGACCATAAACACAGCCATGAGGTGCGGGCTGGGAGAGCCGGATGGCAGAGGAATAATCAGAGACTGAGTCATGAAAACATGGTCCTGTAATGTATTTGTCAAATGGGACAATCGCTTAATGAGGGCAGGTCATGTCATATGGAGGCTCTTTCCAAACAGGAGAAACCAGCAAATGAGAATGAGAGTCAGAACAAAGGAACCAACCTAAAATGTGAAAGTGGAACTAATTCATGACAACTTTCCCTGAAGAGACAGGAGATAGAAGCAAGACAACGCGTCGTTGTATGTATGGGGCATACGTGCATGTAGAGACCCAAGGATAATGTTGAGAATCACCCTTGATCATTCTTCCACTTTATTCAGGGAGGCAGGGCTCTCAGTCAAACCCAGAGCTCACTGATATGTCTAACCTAGCTAGCCAGCTTGCTCTGGGGGTCTCCTGTCTTTGTCCTCTGAAGCTGGAATTATCGGTGGTATGTCATGGCCACCTGGCATTTATGTGATTCCCAGATCCCATGAAAAAAAAAGTCAGGTAGGAATGACAGCAGCCTGTACTTCTAGCCTGGAAGGTAAAGTCTGGGAAACTCCAGAGCAAAGAAAAGAGGAGGTAGAACAATCCAGAGTGATTCCTAATGTCACCCTTGGTCCTCCACAGACACACAAGAAGACATTTAAGTGTTTGTGCCTGTGGAGGCCCAAGGTGATTGGGAATCATTCTGAATCGCTCTACCTCTTTATTACTTTGCTCTGGGATTTCCCAGACTTTGCCTTCCAGAACTAGAATCACATGCCACCACTATATCCACCCAGCATTTTACATAGGATCTAGGGATTTGAACTACTCAGTCCCTTTTGCTTTCAAGGCAAGGGTTTTAACCTTAATCATCTCCCCAGCTCTAAAGGCTCATTCTTAAGTGTCAAGTCAACTCATGAACATAACCGACACAGGGGCTGTCAGGATCTAAATTCTGGATATCTTGCTTGCAGAAAGTTACACTTTGGAAGTGCAAGGTCCCCATAGGCTCATGTGTTTGAACACTTGGGAAGATTATGCAACTTTTAGAAGGCAGAGCCTTGCTGGAGAGAAGGAAAATCACTAGGGGTGGGTGTTGCTGTTAGCCTTCCTGATTGCTAATAAAATCATGACAGAACAGCTTAAGAGAAGGGTTTATTCTCTTACCATAGTCTGATTACAGGTCTTAGTCCAGCTTGGCAGGAAAGCCCACACCAACACCAGGGTTGAGGGAATTGGCCACACCATACCCACATAACAGCTGAGAGGGACAATCCTTACTTGTCAGATCAGCATGTCTGGTCAAGTATATAGAAGGATGCCAAATTCTCAACTAGCTTTCTCTATTTTATTCACCTATCTAGGGCCTTCTCCATCAACTAGACAATCTCCTATAGTTTCGCTCTGGGCTTAACTGAACTACTAATTATCTACAAATATGCCCAAAGCTGGAATTCTCAAGTTGACACCTATAACTGACTACAACAGTAGGTCTTGAGATTTTTTTTAAGTTTTTTTATTTTTTTATTTTTTTATTATTTATTCAATTGTGTGTGCATGCATCTGTGTGTATGTATTTGTGTGTATGTTGTGTATGTATGTGCGTGTATGTACGTGTGTGTGTATAGAACCACGGATGAATTCGGAATTGGGGAACCACCATGGACGCCTCCACCTCCTCTTTGGCTTACTCTGCCAGGGGATCACAGGCTCCGCCCTACCAGGACCAGAAACGCAGGTCGCCCCCGCTTCAGCCCGGTGTCTATATGTGGGGTCTAGGATCCGAACCCAGGACCTTCTGTCTGCAAGGCAGAGGCTTAACCCCTGAGCCACCTTTCCAGCCCCGAGATTTTTTTTAAGTTTTTTTTAATGCTTTATTTGTTTATTTACGAGAGAGAGAGAGAGAGAGAGAGAGAGAGAGAGAGTGTGTGTGTGTGTGTGTGTGTGTGTGTGTATCAGAGTGCACACGTGTCCCTGTGGAGGACCATGGGCCATTGGAAATCATCCTGGATTGCCTCTACCTCCTTGCTTTGGGATTTCCCAGGCTCTATCCACCATGACCGGAAGTTCAGCCCGCAGCTGTTTCCCCCTGGGGTTTTACATGGGACCTGGGATCAGAACTCATGCCCTTCTGCTTGTGAGACAGCGTCTTAACCTCTGAACCATCTGTCCAGCCCGGTCTTGATACAGGGACAGGAAATGACATCCCAAATGATGCAGGTTTCTTGTGTTCCAGAGTCAAAGATAGAAACCAGAACACATGTAGAGGATTAAGGCAGGGTTATCAGTGGAGAGAAAGGCTGGAACTCATGGACTCCAGGCGTAGAGTGCCATGAGGGGCTAGGGTGCCGGAGAACTCATGGAGAGTGCCATGAAGGCCTAGGGCGCCTCCATGAGAAGCAGGCAAGAAACAGACTCATGGCACTAATGCCATGACAGACTAGAGCACCAAAGATAGCTGCCACGGCCAGGCATATTTTATACACCTAGACAAGCTAGGGAGACTAGCTTTTTCTCATTGGTTGAATTAACTCCCACTGGGGCCCAACCCAGTTGCTCCTGGGCCCAGGTGGGGCTAGAGGTCAAGTTGTTTGCTGTGTAGATCTCATCTCCATAACCTTTTCATAGGGAAGTTGACTATCTTATCTTTGGGAGGATTGGAGTCAGTCCCCAGCAGTGGAGGATGGCCTTCCAGAATTCCAAAGAGCTTCAAAGACCTTGAGACCCATCCCAGGGGGTTGCTCTAATCCTGCCTCAGTCTTGAGGTTTTATAGCCTGGTCCCAACTTCGTGTTCTCTCTCTGCTTTCTAACCACTACTGCTATGTGACAAACTAGCCTGATGCTCCTGCCACCACAAGGGCCCCACCATGGTAGATTCTGTCTTTCTGGAACTGTAAGGCAAAATAAACTCCTTCCCCTTCAATTGCATTGGCCAATACATTTTATCATAGCAATAGAAAAGAAACAGGGTTTACCACGACCCAACCACCTTGGAACCCTTGCTGAGCCTTGTGAAGGTGCTTTGGTATTAGTCAGAAGTAAGGAGGGGAAAAAGGTTCAGAGAGTCTCATGTAGACCAGGTTACCCTCAGACTTACTATGTACTCAGGATGATTGTGAACACCGGATCCTCCTGCTTTTGCCTTCCAAGTCTGGAATTACAAGCCAGTGTGCACCCACACCCACTTTTTAAGTATGTATGTGTGTGTGGCCCAGAGTGACTTAAAATTTGAGATTTCTTGCCCCAGTCTCTCAAGTACTATAATTATGTTCTATCACTTGTGCTGTATATTTTTGTTATTGTCTTTGTGTGTGTGTATATGTGTGTGTGTGAGAGAGAGAGAGAGCGAGCACTATGTGTCCCTGTGGAGGACCAAGGGTGACTTTGTTGCAGGGAAACGGTTTCTTGTGTTCCAGAGTCGAAGATTGAAACCAGAATACATGTAGAGGATTAAGGTAGAGTTTATTAGAGAAGAGAAAGGTTGGAACTCGGACTCCAGACGTGGAGTGCCACGAGGGGCTAGGGCATCCATGAAAAGCAGAAATGAAACAGAGCTCATGGCACTAGAGTGCCATGAGGGGCTAGGGCATCCATGAAAAGCAGAAATGAAACAGAGCTCATGGCACTAGAGTGCCATGAGGGGCTAGGGAGCCCATGAGAACTCACAGTGCCTAGGCATGAAATTCATGAGGAGCAAGGAACAAAGGAACAGACTCATGGCACTGGAGTGTCATGAGGGGCTAGGGAGCCTCTAAGAGGAGCTGGAAACGGACTCATGGCACTAGAGGGCCATGAGGGGCTAGATCGCCAAAGATGGCTACCAGGGCTAGGTATATTTATACCTAGACAAGCCCGGGAAACTGGCTTTTTCACATTGGTTAATATTCATTGGGGCCCAACCCAGTTGCTCTTGGCCCCACGTGGGCTAGAGATCAAGTTGTTTGATATGGAGAGCTCATCTCCATAATCACTTCTTAGGGAAGTTGGCCATCTTATCTCCTGCAGGAGTCAGTTCCTCAGCAGTGTTCCTTCAGGGGGATTCCAGCAGTGGGGGAATGTCCTTCAGGAATTCCAAAGACCTTGAGAGACCCATCCCAGCATGGCTGCTCTAATCCTGCCTTAACTTCAGGAATCATCTTGCTTCTAACTCCTTTTATGCTGCATATTTTGTAATGGCCATAGAATTGGTTCCCAACCAGGCATAGTAAGCACATTTTTTAATCCCAGAGCAAGGCACCAGGTTTGCACTCCAGCACCTTTACCTACTGAGCCATTTTGCCAGCTCCCAAGCGACTTATTTTTTTTTAAATCCCTGATATAGTGTCACTGTGTATATATGAAGGGGACACTTAGGAGGCTGAGGCAAGAGAACCTCAATTTTCAAATGATCCTGGGCTACAAAGCAAGGCCCTATCTGAAAAACAAAGAAAGAAAATACAAATCTGAATTTCCCTACTAAAAACTTTTGACATGTTGCGTAACTATTTACATCACCAAGGAAACAGAGGATTTACAAGTTAGAAGCCAAACTGCTCTATTCTCTTTCTCAAATGTCAGTGGCATGTTGGCGAAGATTCTTAGAGGTGGGAGAACAGAAGAGCAACACCACCACAAAGCCAAAATGCTCCTCATATAGAGACATCAATCAAAATGCCACGATGTGAATTTTATCTCATGGAGAAATATGGATGCTTAGCTTAGTCTGCAGGCTAGTCTACATCACTGATGCAACTCTCTCCAGTGACCTAGCAATATTTTATTACTTAACCATTGGTGCATTTGAGTGCGGGCACCACAGTAGCATGCGGAGGTCATAGGGCAGCTTTATGAAGTTAGTTCTCTTCTTCCACCTTTACGTGGGTTCTGGTAATTCAACTCAGGTCATCAGATTAGCAGCAGCAAGGGCTTTTATCCACTGACCTATTTCACCAACCTCTTATTATTAATATTTTTCACAATATGAAGAACATCTAAATAATAATGCTTCTCTTAAAGTATGACAGTTGATTTTAAGTGTCAAATTGACAACTGAGAATTGAACCTTTAGTGCACATAACAAGAATTATTTAGCAGGCTAATGAGATACCTCAACAGGAAAAGTGCCTGCTTGTGGCACTATCGATTCAGGGATGCCCTAGCCCAGCTCCCGAACCCAGGAGGTCTGAGGTCCGACCACAGACAAGCCTGCACAAATTGGAACATGCCCCGGAATTGTCCCAATAGAGGAACCAAGCAGGCGGAGGGATGGGAAGCAGCCATCTAACCTACCTCTGCAATGGACACCTAGTAAACAGCCAAATGATTGGTGGGGGACAGCGAAGCAAAAAGGAGGTAGAAGCAATACAAGATGATTCCCGAAGTCACCCTTTGTCCTCTACATGGATACACAGTGCCCTCTGATACACACACACTAAATAAAATAAATAAATAAATAAATAAATGCTTTATTAAAAAGTAAAATTTGAAAAAAGAGTTATTTAGTTAAGGCAAGCTGAGCAAGTCTACAGATTACTAATAGTGCAGGAAGAGTCAGCCCATAGTGGGTGGAACCATTCTCTGGGCAGATGGATAAGGCTGAAAGAGTTCATTCAGTATTTGATCCAAAGACTGGCAAGAGAGAAAGTATGCTAACAGTCCCTCCCCCTCTCTCAGCTCTTCCTGTAGCTATGGCCTCGTCAGTTCCCTCAGCACCTACTAGTGACTCTCCTGCCATGATGATAAACTATACCCCGAATTATAAACATAAACAATAAGTTCCCTTGTTCTCCTAAATTGTTTGGGTCCTGTATTTATCACAGCACCCAAAGAGTTAACTAAGGCATGAGGCAGTCCAGTTCACGTGCACGTGTACAGCTGGATTGCTGGGATTGTATGACTCAAACTGATGAATCCTGGCTCAAGTACCATGCTGGGCAGCTTCAACTAAATGTTGCTGTTCAACTAAGCAACCAATTGGGAAGCAAAGACGTAGCAATCCATTGTTCCTGCAATGTGAACAAGGAGCAAGCAGCTCAGAAAAGCATCAGTTGAAGGATGTGTCATGTGAATCCGCCTACAGACAACTCTGGGAACTGTTCCTAAAATGGGAGGAGGCTGTCATCACCTCTCTTGGTAGCACTGTGTGCCACAGAAATCATTTTTCATTGGGAAGTGCATTTTGATATACTGCCTCCCTTCCCTGCCTCCTCTCGCTTCCCTCCTTCCCACTCTGGCAGACACATCTGATCTTCATACTAACCTCTGTGATTTGCTGCCAGAGGACGTAAGTGGACAGACAGCATCTTACGTACCCTGCGAAGCAATAAGCTGCGAGCATCACTCAGATAGGCTTCCCCTGAGTTCTCCTGGTGCATGCAGAGGGAAGCCTGGATCTTCACAGTGACAAGAAAAGAGCTCAACTGACAACTGACAGAAGACCCATTCTGTTTACCCCTCGGGGCAGTGACAACTGATCTTCCCTTTTCTGGAAAACAGAAGTCCACAGTTTTTCTCACTGAACTGACTGAAGTCTCAAGAAAATTCGAGAATGTCTGATGCTAAAGAAGTGAATTTAAACAATGAAAGCCATTTCGTTAAGGGCTCTTAGCTGTTGCCAGCCCCAAGCCCTAGGGCCACATCATCTATCCTAACCTGAGGCGAGGATGGTCCCCCATGTCACCTTGTGGTTCTACAAAGATGCCATATAGCCGCATATGCAAGTAGAACATAAAGGAAAGACCTGTCCTCATGCCATCTGACCTTCAACTGGCTTTTCAAGAAGGTTCCATATAAGGACCTTGAAGATGCTCAGCAGATAAAAGCATTGAAAACTTTATTTGATCTTTTCGTTGTTGTTTAAACTGTGTGTGTGTGTGAGAGAGAGAGAGAGACAGAGAAAATTCACTGTGTGTCCTGTGGAGGACCCAGGGTAACTTCGAGAATCATCTTGGATTGCCTCTACCTCCTTCCATCAGGGCTGGAAGTATAACCACTGCCATTTCTACTTGAAGTTTTTACTTGAGACTGGGATCTGAACTCAGGGCCTTCTGCTTGTGAGGCAGAGTCTTAACCCCTGAGCCATCTCACCAGCTCTCACTTGATCCTTGGGACTTATATGATGGAAGGAAAGAAATGACTCTGAAAGTTGTCCTCTGACCTCAACACATGCACCATGGCATGAATATGTCTCTCTTACACACACTCTCTTGCTTTCTCTCAAATAAATAAGATAATTTTTTAAAAGCTTCTATATTATTTTCAAATCTTTGCTTCTTCTAGCAAAAAAGAAGATACTTGACAGTTCCTAAAAATCTGTTTTCATCTCCTTGGACCATCTCTCCTCTCTTGAGTTTTTAATCACATATTTCATTTTCTCATAGTCACTGTTAACCTATGTAGACTTGAGTCTTTAGATTTCTACCAGAAAAAAATGGTTCCTTTTTGCTTAGTCATCTTTGCTGTTCTGTCTCCTATTGGGTTAGAACAATCTTACCACAACCACACAGAAAGCCCTTCCAACTGCTCCATTACTTACTTCCATAGCATTATGAAGTTCTTCCTACACACACACACACACACACACACACACACACACACAATTAATAAAGCTCAAATATTGTGGGTTCAGATAGATATTTGCTCCATGGGTATCCGAAGCCTGAATCCATCTTCTTTGGGATCATGACCTGAGAAATCCTACTCACCTTAATGGTAACAAGACTATGAGATCTCAATCTGCCGGAGGGATTGCTGTCCATATGAATATGAAACATGCTCATACATAGGACAGACCTCATGAACCAGACATTAGGAACGAGCCTTCCTAGCTGTGTAGGACCATATGTGGCTGACTGTATGGCCTCTTCATGCACAAAACTGTGATGTTTGGCCAATGGGGATGTGAGTTCCTGGAAAGAAGCTGCTGCCCTTGTGAGGCTGATTGGCTGGACTGAACCTCCAACAAAGTGGAGAGACCTGGAATGTTGCAAACCTGAACCGGATTATCTTGGGCCCATCTAAGCCTTTATTTTTTTTAAATTTTTTTTATTTATTCAATTGTGCGTGTGCGCGCGTGTGTGTGTGTATGTGTGCGTGCGTGTATGCCTGGCCTGTGTGCGTAGAACCACGGGCGAAATCGGGAACCACCATGGACGCCTCCACCTCCTTCTTGTTTACTCTACCCCGGGATTCACAGGCTCCGCCCTACCAGGACCAGAAGCGCAGGCCGCCCCCGCTTCTGCCTGGCGTCTATACGTGGAGTCTAGGATCTGAACTCGGGACCTTCCGCCTGCAAGGCAGAGGCTTAACCCCTAAGCCACCTCTCCAGCCCCCCATCTAAGCCTTTAATAGCCATTTATTGCCATCCTCCGTATGTGATCTAGCATTCTGATGACTACTACATGTTATTAGCTAAGCCAGATAATTAACAAGCTCCGTGTAGCCCCTTCCCTGTTCTCCTGGGTACAATAGTTCATGCCCTCTTAATCAAACCTTTGATTGCCTTCTTAACTTTTTTTGTCTGTCTCATTTCTTATAAACTTAAGACCCATCAAGTTCCAAAATTCTCCGAGCTCCTCTTCACCACGGGGTACTGGGACAGGACTGGATCACTCTGCCTGTAACCTTTCCCACTGCTGACCCGTTCAGCAGGAAGTAGTAAAGAATGAACATGTCACCTCTTATCATCAATAAAAGGCCTAATTGATAGATTCCCTGTCCCCCAACCCCCACATTCCGAGCAAAAGCTCTGCTTGTTAGTCACTGCCCTCCGTCCAGGGTTAACAGGGCCTTCGCAAAGCCTGCGCCTGATCACGTACCTCAAGGGGACAGGGGACAACTCACTTCCTTCCGTCCTTCATGACACTCACAAACCCAGATACTATAGAAGCTCCACCCAACCTTCACATCCTGCTTCTTCTCCCATATAACCATGTAATCATGTGATCCATGTAATCTGTAAGCTTTTTCCATTCTTTGTCTGAGCCGTGGCAAGTTCAGCCATTTTTTTAAAGGAGCTTTTCTTTTTTTCTTTAATTTATTTATTTTTGCATGTACATACATGTGTGTGTGTATCAGAGGGCACTTGTGTATTCCTGTGGAGGACCAAGGGTGACTTCAGGAATCATCCTGGATTGCTTCTAGCTCCTTTTTGCTTTGCTTTGGGATTTCCCAATCTCTGTCCATCACCAGGGCCGGAAGTGCAGGCCGCCACCTTTTCTTGCTTTTGTTTGCAAGGCAGAGTCTTAACCTCTGAGCCATCTCTCCAGTGCCTTATTTTTTAATCTTACAGTGTCACTTATAAGGCCACTCTGTTCTATTAACCTCCCAATGTCAGAGGCGCACAGAGCTTGCAGACACTGGGCTTTGTCATTAAGCGCTCCAGGCCTCACTTTCTTATGCATATTTGGTGGCTTGCTCAGGTTAACATGGTCTCAGCACAGCTGGCCTCCTGCCCTCCCTACCACCACGATCACTTTCTACTCCCTGGGCACCACTCTCTTCCTTTCCCTTTTTTGCCTCAGTCTTTCTCTCCTCCCCTCCTCACTGTTTTCTTCCTGTATTTCTGGAAGACGCAAACAGCTCCATTTAAGGACTCTGAGGCAAAGCAGCAGGCTGTGGTTGGCGGGCCTGGGAAGAGGCAGCCATCACCGGAAACCACACTGGCATCATAGGGCCAGTGAGCCTGGACAGGCCCGGAGTGTCCTGCTGTCCTATTGGCAGCAACTCCAGGCAGTCCAGATGGTCCTAGAAAAATCTCTGGTCCAAATGTATGAAGAGAGAATTGATTTTAAGCCCCTAGAAATGTGGAATTGCTGTTTATTACTGTGAAAGACAGTTAAACTTGTGATGACTTCCAGTAGCTAGAAAGAGACTTCGATATACCAGGGTCCATGGTGGTCTCAATAAGAGTCACAAAGATGCTGGACACAGTACCAGAATAATGCTGACGGGAGAAGCATGGAACTGGGGGCTAGGAGAAACATAGGCTGCTCCAGGAAGGTGAGATGGGGCGCCCAGAAGCTTCTTGCCCAAAAGGAAGACTGCGCCTCAGGAAGCGCTGTATTCCCCAGCTAGGCACACCATCTGTGCGCTTCTACTCGTGCACAATAACCAAATGCCATCCTGAGTCTAGTTCAGACTCACATCTCCTGGTGGAGAAAGAGGTCTCTTCTGGCGGTAGGAACTGATTGTATTTTGGCTTAACAGGTACTCAAAAATATCATAAAAGGTAAGGCCAGGGCTGGCAAAGTAGCTCAGCCAGTAAGGCGTCTGCTCAAAACCTGGCTCCCTGAGTTCAATCCCTAGAAGCAATGGGAGGAAAGAACTGACTTTTGAAAGTTGTGCTCTGACATCCACCTGTGAGCCATGACATACACGTATGTGTGTAACTCCTTCCCCTCCCCTCCCTCTCCTCCCCTTTCTTCCCCTCCCCTCCCCCCTCTCAAATTAAAAACTACATGATAAGGCTAGGAATGCTGTTTGCAATCCCAGCACTAATTGTGTGTGTGTGTGTGTGTGTGTGTGTGTGTCTTTATGTGCCTCTCTTTGTGTGTCTCTGTGTGTGTGTCTGTGGAGGCTCAAGAGTGACTTCAGGAATCACCCTGGATTGCTTTGCTCTGAAATTTCCCAGACTCTGCCTATCAGGGTCAGAAGTATAAGCCACTGCCATTTCTGTGGAACCCAGGATCTGAACTCAGGACCTTCCACTTGTGAGGCAGAGACTTAGCCACTGAGTCATCTATCTCTTCAACCCAATCCTAGCACTTTTAAGGAAGAGACTGGAGGATTGGGAATTCAAGGTCAATTTTGACTACATAGCGAGGCCAGTCTGGGCTACAGGACACACTTCTTTAAAAAGTAAACAATAGGACTGGGGAGATTACTGAGGGGTTAAAAGTCTTTGCCTTGCAAGCAAAAGGACTTCAGTTCAGATCCCAGATCACACCTAAAAATGCTGGGCAGAACAGAGAACTGAACCCCCACAAAAATAGACAAGCTAGAGACTACCCTGGGATCCATAAAAGCAGGAGGGCGGGATTATGGAGGGATGGGAGGGAGAGTTGATGGTGGGAAGCAGGGATAAGTACTCAATATGCTTGTAAAAGTAGAAAAATTAAAAAAAAATAGTAGACAAACCGGAATGAACTCCAGGGTTCACAGAAGCAGAGAGACAGGAAAGTGGGAGGGAGTGGGATGGATTGAGGAAAGGAAGGGAAAGGGAATGTGTGGGAGGGGATGAAGGGACGCAGGGAGAAGTACCTGATATGTTTGCAAAATTAGAAAAATAAAAATAATAAATAAATAAACAAAAATGAATAAATAAAATGTTGGGCAGAAATGGTTTCGGCCTGCACTTCTGGCCTTAGAAGGCAGAGAAACCCCACAGCAAAGCAATAAGGAAACAAGAAGCAATACAGGATGATTCCTTAAGTCAGCCTCGGCTCCCACAGGCACACACTTAAGTGCTTTCTTTTGTACAAACACATACACATACATAAGCATCCATACATACATACACAAATAAAAACAAAGTATTATATATACATATATTATAAAAGTAACAGTGAGATTTCGTGTTCTTAGAATCCATTTTCCCCTTCTTACCGTAGTTTGCAGTGACATTTGCCATTCAAAAAAGGGGCTGCAAGCAGTGAAGGGACAAAACAGGCCATGAGCCATGGGAGTCACCAGCCTTGAGGCTGAGCAAAGAACTGCTCCAAGCAACAGGAAGAGAAACTAAAAGACAACGAGGGAGAGCAATTTTCTTACTCAACTTAGAAAAAGAACAGAAGCATCTGGGATCCCTAAAGCAAAACATATGGTCAGGACATAGACAAAATGGTTAGCTGAGTGTGGTGACACACTTTTGTAACCATTTGGGAGAAGCAGCAGGATCTGAAACTCAAGGTCTTCCTCCCCTAGATAGGAGCCTGGAACGGCTTGAGCTCTAAGAGGGTCAAAACAAACAGAACAATGATGAGTACAACGACAGGACAATCTAGAGAAAATAATTTGGAGGCAGGCTGCAACAGTTGCGTAGAGAAATTTGATTTCTTGGTCCAAAAACTTTGTCCTCTGGAGAGGTGATGTAAGTGATACAGGGTCACTCTGGGGTCTGTATGCATCCAGGTTCTTGTGGATGGGAGTCTAACATTGAAACCAGAACACAAATAGAAGATTAAGGCAGAGTTTATTAGAAAAGAAAAAGAATGGAACTCATGGACTCCAGACATGGAGTGCCATGAGGGGCAAGTGCCAAAGATGGCTGTCAGGGTCAGTTATATTTACACAGTTAGGCAAGCCTGGGAGGGATGTCTTTTCCTCATTGGTTCCAGTTTCTGCAAACCCTGATTGTAGCTTTTGGCCTTCTACATCTCATTAGTCTGTTCATATTTTGGGACCCAACCCAATTGATCTGGTGCCTGACTTCCAGGTAGGACTTATCTGTAATGGATAACTAACGTCATATCCTTTCATGAATAGAGGGTTGGGGAAGTTAGCAAAGAGTATATTTCTTCAGGGTAATACCAGCAGTGGGGGGATGACCTTCCAGGATCTTCAGAGTTGTCCCAGCATGGATGCTATAAAACTGCCTAAGAAGAACAATCTAGAAATTACAGATCCAAGAAAGATATCGGGGGTACTTCTGCAACACTCCGGGGGGGGGGGGTGATGCAGTCCTCTCATCCCAACTCCAGTCTTAAAAAAAACAAAACAGGACTGGTATCCACTGGATGAAGGACTATAGATAGGGCAGGTCAAATCAAAGGGCTAGCATACAGAAACCAGCAGAGAAAATCCAGACAATCCCAATAAAGACCAGAGGATGCTTCTAGCTTCTGTCTGGTCAGAAAGCCTGGAACCAGCTTGATGTTCTATCAATACAATGTAAGTCCAGCACTTAGGAGGCTGGGACAGAGGATCTTGACTTCAAACTAGTCTGGGGATAAGAAGACCTAGCTTCCAGAGAAAAACAACAGCAAAAGACCTTCGGATAAGACACAGCACCAAAAAATACACAGGAACTCTGCCCAAAGCAAAAAAGGGTACTTAGCAAGGCAAGGGACTCCTCAGCATTTAGAAAGAAAACTGTTAAACAGCTAAGAAAACTTTCTTCTATGACTAAAGGTTATTTGGGAAAGATCAGGTAAGAAGACACTCACAGGCTAGAGTGTCTTTACCTTGCAAACACACACCCACACAAAAGAAGGAAGGAAGGAAACTCCTATCTCATCTGTTTGCCTGAAGCATTGATATGCTTGGGGAATATAGGAATGTGTAGATTCTTGTAAAAATGTCTAGCAGAGGTCACCGACATAGCTCAGATGTTAAAGTGCCTGCCTGCAAGCCTGGGGTCAGAGTTAAATCCCAGAAGCCCACAAGGTAGGAGAGTACCGATCTCCACATATCTATGAACCATAGCATATTCTCTCTCTAACAGAGGGTTGGGGGAAGTTGGTGAAGGGTGTGTTTCTTCTCTCTCTCAAATGAATAAATAAAATATTTTTAAAATGCCTGGTGGGGGCTGGAAAGATGGTTCAGGGGTTAAGACTCTGCTTCCCAAGCAGAAAGTCCTGAATTCTGATCCCAGGTCCCACGTAAAAATGCCAGGCAGGAAATGGCTGTGACCAGCACTTCTGGTCCTGTTGGGCAGGACCTGGGAAACCTCAGAGCAAATCAAAAAAGAAGTATAAGCAATCCAGGATGATTCCTGAAGTCACTCTTGGACCTCTACAGGCACACGCAATGCTCTGTCTCTCTTGTCTTTCACACACACACACACACACACACACACACACACACACTAAACGAATGAATGAATGAAGCTTAAAAAAATAAAAGTTAAAAAAATTAAAAATTGGGTTGAAGGCTGGAGAGGTGGCTCAGGGGTTAAGCCTCCGCCTTGCAGGCGGAAGGTCCTGAGTTCGGATCCCAGATCCCACGTATAGACGCCAGGAGGAAGCGGGGGCGGCCTGCGCTTCTGGTCCTGGTAGGGCGGAGCCTGTGAATCCCAGGGGGCAGAAGGAGGTGGAGGCGTCCATGGTGGTTCGCGAATTCGTCCGTGGTTCTACACATACACACACACACACAGAGACACACACACACATGCACATGCGCACAGTTGAATAAATAATAATTAAAAAAAAAATTGGGTTGAAGAAATAGTTCAGCGGTTAAGATTCTGCCCCCCAAGCAGAAAGGCCTGAGTTCTGATCCCAGGTCCCAAGTAAAAATGCCAGGCTGGAAACAGTGGTGGCCCGCATTTCCAGCCCTGGTGGGCAGAGTCTGGGAAATCCCAGAACAAAGCAAAAAGGAGGTAAAATCAATCCAGGATGATTCCTGAAGTCACCCTTGGGCCTCCACAAGAATACATGTGTCCCCCCCACACATACACACACTGCTGGTGGTTGGTTTGTGCTGAGTTTCTTGTGCCCTCTGACCTCTCCAGCCCACATGACCTGGAGAAGTACACAATTGGTATCTGCAGACAATCTTTCAGGAAGCACCTGAGCCCAGAAATGCAGAGACTAGAAGAAAAAAAGGGCAGTAACTACACACAGAAACAAGTCTCAGAAACATGGCTGATCGGGGGCCAGAAAAGCAAGAAGGAGTTCTGAGACTACTGGCTTCTCTACCCCCAGCACGTCTCATAACTCCTGACCGCTGGAGATAAATGGAGAGCAGTTTCGTTGTGGCTGTGGCTTTTCTTTTTCTTTTTTTTAAAATTTTTTTATTATTATTTATTCAATTGTGCATGTGTGCGTATGTATGTGCGCGCGCACGCGTGTATGTGTGTGTGTGTGTGTGTGTGTGTGTATGTGTGTGTGTGTGTGTGTGTGTAGAACCACGGACGAATTCGGGAACCACCATGGACATCTCCACCTCCTTCTTGTTTACTCTGCCCTGGGATTCACAGGCTCCTGCTTTGCTTTTTCTTAAAGGTATTAATCTGCTGTCTTCTGAGATCTCCTATTCCCTGAATAAAGCACTACTTCAAAATTTTAATTTCTGTCTCTGCTCTTTGGCTTGTTTACAAACGGCAGGAATTTCAATATTCAGCTACCAACCCTTGTCTTAAGAAAATCACCAAGCAAGCAACAGCAAGACCTTAATGAGAAAAAATAATAAGAACAACTAAAAGATTCTTTCATCTAAGACTTGAGCATGCAGGCATCAGCAAGGATTCTGTGAATAAGAAAGACTCCAGTAACTTAGGAGATAATAGCAAGAATTGCCAAATGGGCTCACATCAAATTGAAAACATTCTGCTCAGCAAAGGCAACAATTACCAGACTGAAGAGGCGGCCTACAGAGTCAGAAAATCTTCCTGAAAATCAGCGCACAGGGAATGGTTTGTTTGTATATTTGGGGGCTTGGTTTGGTTTGATTTGGGAGGGGAACAGGGTCTCATATAGCCGAGGCTATCCTCAGACTTATTCTGTAGCTAAGGTTGTTCTTGAACTCCTTACCCTTCTGTCTGTGTCTCCCAAGTGTTGGGGTGACAGACAGACCCTTCTGCCCTAGACTGTCCAGTGTTGCGTTTACAGGTGTGAGTCTCTATTGTGAAATTAACATCCAAAATAGCAATATTCAAAATATAAGCATGACTTAAAAAACTAAACACCAAAAGAACAAATAACCCAATCAACAAGTGGGAAAATTAGCTAAATAGACAGTTCGTAAAAGAAGTATAATTAGGGATACATGAAATGCATGAAAAAAAAAAAAAAAAGTTCAACATCTTAGACAGGCATGGTGGTGCACACCCAAGATCCAAGTACTTGAGATGTAGAGGCAGGAGGATCCCGAGTTCAAGGCTAGCCTAGACTGCATGAGACCCTTTCTCAAAAAAAAAAAAAAAAAAAAAAAAATCAAGTTAAACTAGAGAGCTAGGCTTGGCAGTTCACATCTGTAATCCCAGCTATTCAGGAAACTAAGGCAGGAAGAACACTGGTTAGCTTTGATACTTTTCAGAGGTCCTGCCTCAAAGCGAAGTGTTCTGATTTTTTTAAAAGCTAGGGGGGGGGAGTGGATTGGGCTGGAGATATGGCTCAGGGGTTGAGACTGCCTTGCAAGCAGAAGGTCCTGAGTTCAGATCTCAGGTCATGCATAAAATCTCCAGGATTTTTTTTATGGTGGCAGCCTGAACCTACTGCCCTAATGGGTGGAACCTGAGAAATTTCAGAGCATAGCAAAAAGGAGGTAAAAACAATTCAGGACACTTCCCAAAGTCACTCTTGGACTGTCACAGATATACACAATACCCTCTGTTACACACACACACACACACACACACACACACACACACACATGCACATACAAAATAAATACAAATAAAATGCTAAAGGGAGGGATCCTGGAAGTATATATTTTAATGGCAGAATACTTAGATAGCAAGCATGAGGCCCTAAATCCAATCCCCAATACCTCCCTCCAAAAACGAGAAAATTATATAAAGTTAAATGTAATCATTTTTGTTATTGTGTTTTTTTAGTGTGTTAATTTTTGGTTATTGTTTAAAAGACAGGGTCTTATTCATCCCAGGCTAGTCTCAAACTCCTACCTAAGGAGGACCTTGAATTTTCTGATCCTCTGGCCTCCAACCTCCTGAGTCAGGATTACAGGTTTGTGCTATCACATCTAGTTTGATTCAGTGCTGGGGACAAACCCAGGGCTTGGGGATTGCTAGGCATTCCCTTACCAACTGAGCTATGTCTTCAGCCCTTATTCTGTTTTTGAAACAGGGAATCACATTGTAGCCCAGGCTGGTCAGTGCTGAGATTACAGACTTGAACCATCACACCCTACTTTCTTATTTGAGTGCTTCATTCTCATTATGTAGATGAGTCTAGCTTCCAAGAATTTGCTATGCAGCCCTTGCTGGCCTTGAACTATAAATCCTCCTGCTTCAGCCTCCAGAGTGCTAGGTAGAATTGCAAGCTGGCATACACAACCATACTTGGCAGGAGGATGGTTTCACAGACCAAACAATGCTAAAGACAGCAGGAAAAAAAGAAAACAAGCAAGTAGAAACAATAAAAAGTAGACTGCTCACCTAGTTCAAGGTTATTGTCCTTTGAAAAACAAGTACAAGGAAGCAAAAAAAAAAAAAAAGGAAAAATAACTGGTTGATTTACATCAGATTTCCTCAGATTATTCTTTTTTGTAAGGATTAAAGCAAAGAGAACTCTACTATCAATCTGATTAAAGCTACACATTTTAGAAATTTAGCTGTTGTCTCTCCCTGAGAGTTGAACGTTCTAATAATTCAGCTTCAACCAAGTTTGTTAGTGCATGCCTATAATACCAGCACCATATAAAACCTAGACTATTAAGAAATGTCTGTAACCCCAGCACTGGGAGAGGGGAGGTGTTGCAGGAAGAGCAAGCACTTAAAGTCACAGCTGGGTGGCTTAAGATGAAAGTTCCTTCACCCTAATCTGGTAGCCTGAATTCGATCTCTGGAGCCCACATGGTTAAAGGGGAAAACTGACTTCTGATCTGGAAGTTGTCCTCTGACTTCAAAGAGTGCCTGTTCTCTTTTTCTCTCTCTAATATATATATGTATATATTAAAATATACGTATATATATCTTAATTTCAGGGTCATCCTCATTTACATAGTGAGTTCTAGGCAACCTTGGGCTACATGAGACCATGTTTTAAAAAGTAGGGGAGGCACTGGTCATACAGCTCAATCGCAGAGTACTTGCCTAGCAAGCACAAAGCCCTGGTTTCTGTCTCTAGCACCAGAGGAAACAGGCTTGTTAGATCACAGAAGCCAAGCCCCTTTTTCTCTATCCATGCCCTCTGTTCACTGCGGCCATGTGCCAGCCCTGCCTCCCTCTTCTCTGACCTAGACAACTTAAATTAGACTGTTCCTGACTCCTAATTTCTGGCATATAGGCAAGACCAAACATGAAACTCTCTGCCATAGTCTGGAAAAGCTATAATAGTCAGCCCTGGGGCTAGTGTGTTAACTCGGCGGGTAAGGACACCTGCTCACAAACCTGGAGACCTAAGTTTGATTCCTGGAAGCACACACAGTACATCTCTCTCTCTTTCTCTCTCTCAAATAAAATAAATTTGAAAGAATTAACACAATGTGCTAATCTTAACTAGATCTTGAATTTAAAAGGTAATAAAATGTGCTCAAATATATTTCAAAGTGGGCAATTTAGTGATATGCAATACTAAAAAAAAAAGCCAGCCCCCTTTGTTCAAGGGGCTCTGTGGGTTCTGAGGTTTGGGAGAGATTACTCTGAAGGCTCGATCCACCCCTGTCATGACGCTCACAAGGGCTATCTTTCTTACTCCCCCTCTTTAAGTTATCATTCCTGCTATAATGCTGCCCTACCTCAAAGCCAAATTATGGCTCCCACAACCACCAAAGGTCCTTTTGTTCTAATAAACCTGAAGTCATAGTTAGATACTGGTGTCCACGTAATGACTGAAGACTCTGAACACTGGGCACATTTTCGAGAAATAAGTAGTTGAATTAAACCCCAAACGAGCCTGCAAGAGATTGTCTAATTGATGGGGAGACCCAGCCTGTGGGGGTGGGACAGAGCCCTGGGCAGGCGAATAAGATGGAGGGAGCTAGTTAGGGAAGTTGACATCTTTCTGTGCACTTCTTAACCAGACATGCTGGTGAGGGTTGTCCCTCTCAGCAGCCTGTGGTGGATTTGTTGTGGCCAGTTGCCTCAGCCCTTGGTACCGGTATGAGCTCTTCTGCCAAGATGGACCAGGAACTGTAACCAAGAATCATAAGCCAAAATAAAACCCCTTGTTCGCTTGATTGTGAGTTTATCTGCAACAATGCAGAGTAACTGCAGCACCACGCAGTTCTATTTTTTTAAATTATGATTTATTTATTTTAATGTGTGTGTAACTGCAGCACCACATATTTCTATTTTTTAAATTATGACTTATTTATTTTAGTGCGTGTGTCCCTCTGGAGGGGACCAAGGGTGACTTCAGGAATAATCCTGGATTGCTTCTACCTTCACCTTGGGATTCTCCAGGTTCTGCCTACCAGGGCCAGAAGTGCAGGTCTCCACAGTTTCTGTGTGGTGATTTTGTGTGGGACCTAGGATCCAAACACAGAACCTTCTACTCATGAGGACAAAGTCTTAACCTCTGAGCCATCTTTCCAGCCCCATTCTTCTTCATGCTTTGAGTCTGGGTCTTGGGGTAGTCTGGCTAGCCAATTTGTTCTGAAGATTTCCGTCCCACCTTCCCAGGGCTGGGATTACAAATAGTTCATCATACTCGCCCCAACTGTCACATGGTATCTAGGAATCTGAACTTGCAATTCTTTTGCTTTTGTGGCAAGCACTTTAATTGTGAAGCCATTTCTCAGCCCTAACTACGGCCTGTAAATTTGGTTTGACACTAGTTTCTAGAGGCTCCCCACTCTCCTTATCTGCAGTCATGTCCAGAAATGTCCAGGAGTACTTCCAATGCCACGTCTCTGGTATGCCTCCTATTGCCTCCTTCTACTCACGGGGACTCTTGCATTACAGTGGGCCCACCAGCTACTGTAGGACGATCCGCTTATCTCCTGGTCACCTGATTAGCAACTTTAATTCCCTCTTTGAGGAGGCGCTATTTTTATGTTTACAACAAAGGCTATGCATTAGATGGGATAATTTTCCAGGAGTTGCTCCAGAGGGCAGACGTGAGACCAATAGGTGGCAGTCAAAAGGGTAGTAGGTTGATATTGTATGTTAATTATAGCTTGGAAAAGCTTTTGAAAAGATGCTTGTCAGTTGCTGAGAGAATGCTCCCACCACAGAATGCCTTGCACAGTTTGTGTCTTTGCACAATTATCACAGAATCTTCACATGAGCGATTGCTGGCTTATTCCAATCTGGCTGTAGTTCACTGTTTATTCAGTAAACAGTGGTTAGTTGTGTGCGCGAGCACATGTGTTCTTTTTCTTTTGCCCAACATACTGTTTGTCCTGCTCATGTTTGTCAAAATGTAATTTTTGTCTCTCGAATATAATAAAAAAATCAATTTTTTATTAAAATTTTGTCTCGAAAATTTTTCTTAAAAAAAAAAAGTTGGGGGGCTGGAGAGGTGGCTCAGGGGTTAAGCCTCCGCCTTGCAGGCGGAAGGTCCCGAGTTCGGATCCCAGATCCCACGTATAGACGCCAGGCGGAAGCAGGGGCGGCCTGCGCTTCTGGTCTGGTAGGGCGGAGCCTGTGAATCCCAGGGCAGAAGGAGGTGGAGGCTGGTGGTTCGCGAATTCGTCCATGGTTCTACATATACACAGACACACACACAACACACACAGACACACACGCGCACACACATACACACGCACATGCGCACAGTTGAATAATAAATAATAATAAAAAAAAATTAAAAAAAAAAAGTTGGTAGGGGCTGGAGAGGTGGCTCAGGGGTTAAGCCTCTGCCTTGCAGGCAGAAGGTCCTGAGTTCAGATCCTAGACCCCACATATAGACTCCAGGCAGAAGCGGGGGCGGCCTGAGTTTCTGGTCCTGGTAGGGCGGAGCCTGTGAATCCCGGGGCAGAGTAAACAAGGAGGAGGTGGAGGCGTCCATGGTGGTTCCTGAATTTGTCAGTGGTTCTACACACACACACACACACACACACACACACATATACATACACACACGCACACGCATATACACACAATTGAATAAAAAAAAAAAGTTGGTAGCTTGACATTCAAGTCCCTCAATAATCTTAATAATAGCTACTGGCCCTCTATAATCCTAATAATAGCTGCTGGCTACCATTTGTTTATCCCGTTGATTTATTTTTTTTAATTTATTTACTATTGTCATTGGATGTGTGTATATATGATGTAAGACTGGGTGTATGTGTGCCACAGGGTGCATGGGGAAGTCCGAGGACAATTTTGTGGAGTCAGTTCTCTCCAACTTTACAGGAGTTCTGGGGATCAAACACAGGCATCAGGCTTGTGTGAAAGCCCCTTAACTTGTTGAGACATCTTGAAGGTCCCTTGTTTATTTATTTTATGCATGTGTGTATGTATGTGTAACCCAGCCTATGTGTGAGTGCACGTGTGCTCGTGCATATGTGCCTATGGAAGTCTGAGGACAACATCAGAGAGTCATCCCCAAGAAAGTCCCCACTTTCTTTCTTTCTTTCTTTTTTTTTTTTTTTTGTCCCCACTTTCTTTGTGTTTTATTTTTTTTTTCACATTTTTTTTTTCCGGTGCTGGGGACTGAACCCAGGGCCTCGTGCTTGCCAGACACGCACTCTACCACTGAGCTAAATCCCCAACCCATTGTCCCCACTTTCTTTAAGAAAGTCTATCATTGATTGGAGTTTACCAATTAGACCAGAGACCCAAGTTCTCTGCTTGTCTCTGTCTCCCCAGTTCCTCCATCGACACAGGCTACATTTTTTAATATTAACTTTTCTATATATTAACTTTATTTATTTTTAAATTGTATTAGCCGTGAATTTATGTTTTTATCCTATTACCTATCCTCACCCTGCATCCCTTCCCACCCTTCCTGTTCTCCCCTCCCACCCATTTTCCTCCCTCTCCTGAGTCCCCCTACATGTACAATTGACAGAATTTTTACATGGAGAGTTCTGGGGATCAAATTCAGATCCTCATATTTGCATAGAAAGCCTTTTACAGCGCTGACTGCTATGACTTCACACACTAGTGTTTATCTTCACAATAGCCCTATAAAATAGAAGATATTGACTCCCTATCTATAAATCAAGCAAGACTCAGAAAAACTAAAATTTTCAGCCTCCTATCTCTAGAACATCAGGGTAGAAATTGGAATGAGAGGCTGGGGACTGGCTCAGTGAGTAAAACATCTGAATGAAAAACTGACGATCCAAGTTCAAAGTCCACAGGGGGTTTCTTCTCCTTCTCCCCCTCCTCCCCATCTCTCCTTCCCTAACTCCACTTCCCCCTCCTCCTGTTTTCTCTTTCTCCTTTTCACCCCTCATCTTCTTCCTCTTCCCTCTCCTCCCCCTTCTTCATTTTTTTTTTTTGAAAGTGCACATCTCGTGTATTGTGTGTACCAGAAGACACTTGACTGTGAGTGCTTTGGAGGTCCAAGGGTAACTTTCAGATTGCAGAGCCCAGATGGAAGGAGAGAACTGACTTCTGAAAGTTGTCTTCTCACACATGGCAAGCATACGCCTTCTCTCTCTCTCTCTCCTCTCAAATACATACATAAAATAAATAAAATGTTTTTTAAAAGACTGAGATTAGATCTGAGGGAACTCTATAGCTCCTACACTAACTTCCAACTTCCATTCTTTTTTTTTAATATTTTTTATTCATTTTTATTCAATTGTGTGTATGCGCGCACGCGTGTGTATGTATGTATGTGTGTGTGTATATGTGTGTGTAGAACCACAGGCGAATTTGGGAACCACCATGGACGCCTCCTCCTCCTTGTTTACTCTGCCCCGGGATTCACAGGCTGCGCCCTACCAGGACCAGAAACACAGGCCGCCCCGCTTCTGCCCAACGTCTATACATGGGGTTTAGGATCCGAACTCAGGACCTTCCGCCTGCAAGGCAGAGGCTTAACCCCTGAGCCACCTCTCCAGCCCTCCAACTCCCATTCTTTAGAATATCCTCCACACTCTGCAAGGCTGCAATTCCAAAGATGCAACCCCAAACCACAGCACACACCATGTTTATAAAAATCAGTATCAGGCTGGAAGAATAGGCTGCTGCTTTTTCTGCCTGATGTTTTTACATGGGCCCTGAGATCTGAACTTAGGACCTTCTGATTACAAAACAGAATCTTAACCCCTGTATCATCTCTCCAGCCCTTTACTAACTGCTTTAAAAAAAAAAAAAAAAAAAAAAGGCTGGAGAGGTGGCTCAGGGGTTAAGCCTCTGCCTTGCAGGCGAAAGGTCCTGAGTTCTGATCCTAGGCTCCGGGCAGGAGCGGGGGCGGCCTGCGTTTCTGGTCCTGATAGAGCGCAGCCTGTGAGTCCCGGGGCAGAGTAAACAAGGAGGTGGAGGCGTCCATGGTGGTTCCCAAATTCGTCCGTGGTTCTAAACACACACACACACACACACACACACATACATACACACGCATACACGCCTTTCCCCTGTGTCTTTAAAATAAATAAAATATTTTTAAAGAAGAAAACTATGGTATGTCAGAGACCACCTTCATCCATTAAATCCTAGTCTCTTCAGAAGAGGAACCATATCTTATATTCCTTCTGGGAGTCTTGTTCGTCATCTTGTATTCAGAAATATTCATTAGATTACTTTGAGTTGGCTCACTTTTTAAGCACTACCCCTTGCTCTAATTGCATAGCAATTAGAACACAAAGAGCACAACAAAATGATAGTGCTGAACTTGAAAACAAGATTATCATCTCTGGTTTAAATGGAAACATGAAGTTTATGACCAAAGCCTCCGGGGCTGCAAGGTCCTACGCAGCCAGGCAAGCAGGGGACAAAAAAATCCTCCAGGCTGCGTGAGGGCTAAAGTCACACTCAGTACTCAAGGGCTGGGGTGATGGTCTGCAATAGAAATAACATAAGGAAGAGTAAAACTTACTGACAGCTACTGACGTGCTTTAAAAAGAAAATCTTAGGACTAAGGATGTAGCTCAGCTAGTAGAGTACTGGACCAGCATGCACAGTATGTAGTTTGCTCCTCAGCACCTCATAAACCTGGGCATGGGGGGCAGTAGGAAAGGAGCCTGCTCCCAAACCTGGCGGCCTGAATTTGATCCCCAAAAGCCCACATGGTGGAAAGAGAGAACTGACTTTTATAAGTTGTCCTCTGACCTCTACCTATGTACCATGGTGTGCATGCATGTATTCTCTCTCTCTCTCTCATTTCCTCTCAAATAAATAAATAAAATATTTTTTTAAAAAATTGTTTGTGAGGGCTGGAGAGGTGGCTCAGGGGTTAAGCCTCCGCCTTGCAGGCGGAAGGCCCTGAGTTCGGATCCCAGATCCCACGTATAGACGCCAGGCTGAAGCGGGGAAGACCTGCGCTTCTGGTCCTGGTAGGGCGGAGCCTGTGAATCCTGGGGCAGAAGGAGGTGGAGGCGTCCATGGTGGTTCCCGAATTCGTCCGTGGTTCTACACACACACACACACACACACACACACACACACGCACGCGCACATACATACATACACACACGCGCACAGTTGAATAAATAATAAAAAAAAAAAATTTGTTTGTGAGTCAGAGAGATGGCTCAGGGTTTAAGCTTCTGCCTCAAAAGCAGAAAGTACTGAGTTTGGATCCCAGATGCAGAGAAGAAATGGCAGCAGCCTGCACTTCTGGCCCTGGAAAATGGAGGGGGGACCTCCAGAGCAAAGCAAAGAGGAGGAATAGCAATCCAGGGTGATTCTCGAAGTCACTCCTGGGTCTCTATAGGCGCACATAGTGCCCTCTGATACACACACACACACACACACACACACACATACACACAGACGCATAGGCAAAAGAACCCCAACTGTTCATAAGTTCATAATGTGAATAGCCTATAATCCTGGCTGGTTATCCTCACTTGACTACACAGCAAGTTGGAGGCTATATGAGACCAAAATCAGGCATATTGACATACACTTACTATATAAGTCAGGGTTCTCTGGAAGAACAGAATCTCTAGAATGTACTATATATATAAATAATTTTATTAAGTAAAATAGTGTCCTTCAGAGTAGCTACTTCGTTCTTGACAGGAATGTCTCAGAAGTGGAAGGATCCTGAGAAAGTCTCTACCCTCTATCTCCATGAGGATCTAAGACGCTGGGCGACATCGGGGAAGAACAGCTGGGCTCCGATGTCAGTGATGAATGGCAGCAAGGCCTAGAGACAAGGCTTCAAAGGCAGCAGGAGCAGTGGCAAGGTGGAAAGGATGGAGCTCTGCTTCGGCCAAGGACGGAGGTGGCAGCAGCATCAACAAAGAAGGCAATGATGCTCTAAAAAGTGAACGATGCTCGAAAAGTAGACTCCACAGCAAGTCCACACAGGATAAGAGAAGAGCAAGTCCCTCCTTCTTGTACTCCCTTTGATCCGGTCCACCACTGGCAAAAACCACCCACTATGGACTAGGTTTTCCACATCAATTAAGCAAGTACCTGCAGACCTGTTCAAGGGGCTACTCCAACCCTTGAATCTCCACAGCTGTCCCCCAAACAGTCTGCAACTGTCAAGTTGATGCTAAAATGTAGCCATAGAAATAGGTAGATCCCTGGACCTCACCGACTGGTCAGCTTAACTTACTAGGCCAATTTTGTTTCAACTAAAAGGTGAGAGGTGCTTGAGAAACGACAGCCAAGGTTGTTCTGTGATGGCCCCTTGCACATGCAGACATGTGCATTCTTACATACACATTCATGCACACGAACACACATATGCAGAGAAAATTTTATACCAGGCATGCGGCATACATTTTAAAAATCCCAGAACTGTGGAGTCAGGCTAGTGGATCACAAGTTGAAGGCCATTCTAGGCCGAATCCTATATCAATTAACTAATTAATTAATTAATCTGAAAACTCATTTAAAAAATAATAAAAGAGGTTTGTAGTACAAATATGAGCACCGCTGTTCAAATCCCAGCACCTTTGTCAAAAGCTGGGCATGGAGGCACAATCTTCTAATTTCAGTGCTGAGCAGCTGGAGACAGGTAGATGGATCTCTGCAGTTTACTGACCTATCACCTCACCTAATTGGTAAGCCCCAGGCCCCACTTAGAGGTTTTGTCTCAGTAAATAAGGTGGAAAGATCCTGGAATTATATTTGAGGCCAAGCTTGGCCTGTGCATGCGCATACATGTACACCTTGCATTCACAGAAATATGCACACAAACACTGTGCTCACTCACATATGCATATAGGCACACATATACATACACACATGTGCACACACACAGATAAGTATAAGAAGTTTATGTTTGTACTGTAAGCCATTTATAATTGATTGATAAAGCAAGGGACAGGTTAGAGGTAGGTATGTGCTTAGCATATACAAGGTCCTTAGCAGTTCAATCCCCAGCACCAGCAAAAACAAAAGACTGGATGATAATGATGGTAGCAGGATGAAGCAGGACCATGATGCCAGTTACTCAGGAGACTAAGGCAGGAATTTTAAACGTTCAAAAGTCCAAGGACTGGGGGCTGGAGAGGTGGCTCAGGGGTTAAGCCTCTGCCTTGTAGGCTGAAGGTCCTGAGTTCGGATCCTAGACCCCACGTAGACGCCAGGTGGAAGCGGGAGTGGCCTGCGTTTCTGGTCCTGGTAGGGCGGAGCCTGTGAATCCCGGGGCAGAGTAAACAAGAAGGAGGTGGAGGCGGTCCATGGTGGTTCTCGAATTAGTCCACGGTTCTACACACACACACATACATACACACACGTATACATACACACATTCGCACACACGCACACACACACAATTGAATAAATAATAAATAATAAAAAAATAAAAATAAAAAGTCCAAGGACTGGGCCAGTAAGATGGCTCTTTTTTTTTTTTTTTTCCTTTTAAGAATTAGACATATTTATTTCTTTATTTTGCATGTGTGTATCCATCAGAGGGGACTGGGTATGCCTGTGGAAGCTCAAGGGTGACTTTGGAAATCACCCTGAATTGGTTCTACCTCCTTTTTGCTTTGTCTGGAGTTTCTCAGACTCTGCCTTCTAGGACCAGAAGTACAGGCGGCCACCATCTCTGCCTACGTTTCTTAAATGGGATTTGAGATCTGAACTTAGGATCTTCTGTTTGTGAGGCAAAGGCTTAACCTCTGAATCATCTCTCCAGCCCCAAAATGGCTCATTAAGCAAAGTCGTTTGCTGCTAAGTCTGACAACCTCAATTCAATCTCCACACATGTGCCCCAGCACAAGTGTAGCTCCCTCCCCATACATACATGTCGCGTCCTTATCCGACCAATCTGGTAGAATATGTCTCAGTTTGGAAAAGATGGATTCAAAGAAACATCTTTTGGGATAAGGACATGGCTTTATTTAAGAGAAGTAAGGAAAAATATGGAAATTGTCAGGCCTTGGTGTTTGTTTTTTTTTTTTCCCAGCTCAGGCCTAAAGCCTGTTCCCTGGTGAAGGTCACGTAACCCCATGGGCAGGTGCTAGGAATTTCTTGGAATGTCACAATACCGCCCATGGACAGGTGCTAAGTATTCCTCAGGTAATTTAAGTTGCATCTCTGGCAGGAGGAATTCTTCTGGAAATTAGAAGTGCCTTTTACCTCCTCTTAGGTTTTTTGGAACTGGCTTCCTGCTCTCTGATTTAGAGAAGAAGCTTGCTTTTTAACTTTAAGTCAAATTCTAAATAGAGATTTCATGTCTAGTCACTTACAATAAGTAGACTTGTTAGCCAGAATGTGTGCACTGATTTTAAGGAAATTAGAGAATAACTTCTAGAGGAAATTAGAGAATAACTTCTAGAATCTTAAAACATAGGTGGGTAAAATTCCCACCTATGTACTAACTCAGAAATTTCAGAAGCATAAGACTATGCTATCAGTCCACTAGAATAAAAGAAACTGTGATACCCTCTTACCCTGGCTGAAGGCCAAGGAAGAAACCATCATGCCAGAAAGTCTAGATGCCAAGACTGCCCCTGGAGATGGTATTTGCAATCCAAACTGGGAGAATCCATGTCAGAAGCAAAGGGGGCTGTGTCTTTCCTATCCCAAACAGCACTCTTATGAGAAATCACAGAGATGGACCATTCGAGTGCACTCCCACCAATGATCGCCTCCACCCCGAAAGAGATACCCATGGCAGGCATATGGGGCCTGACAGATTGGGCCCCAGGTTTGGAGAATGCATGGTTCACAGATGGGTCATCTAACTGATGGCAATACACTTCTGGAATTCCTCAAAGGAAGACATAAGCAACCTTACTATAAAAGAATAGAAGGATGCTATTATAGGAGGAATTATTCTTTTAATAATTATACTACTTAAGTGTTCTCTTCAGTGCATATCTCAATAGTGTTCCATTGACAAAATCAAGCTATAGGCACTTATAGCCCTTGAGTATCCAAGTCAAGGCCCCCTTAGAGATGTGGTTCAAGCTTGGATAGTAGACACTGCATGAGCTGCATACATCTTCCCAAGTTAGAACCTGCTGCCATGCCTGGTGCCCATGTCGACCTGCCTGACTGGAGAAGATCAACCTGGAGAGGACAACAGCAAAAGCTCACGCTGGGACTTATGGGATGTTGGGGACTCCTATAATTAATTGTAAAATATGTTCCTTGCTGAAATCAAAAGGAGATCATTCTGCCTCTGTGTATTTAAAGAAAGCAGTCTCTGTTAAAATTGTCAACTATGTAGGCTCAGCCTCATGGCTATCCGGTGAAACGTTATAGATTAGATAAGTTTGGAAATACTGAGAGAATGTTTCTCTTAAGTGCCTCTACCCTCAAGCAATGAGTTAGGTCCACCCTGAAGGTGATTTTGCTGATTAGAAAATTATACATCTATTGTAGGTGCAACATTCTTTACCCCAAAATTTTCTGTATAAAAGCTGTCACAAAAGTTTCAATAAACGGGTTCAGAATTCACTCAGCCAAAACGGAGTTGCATGTGTTCTGTTCTCCACCCGGTCCGGGGGAGCCCTGGTCTCAAGGCCAAGACTCTGGTCTGGGGCACATATACAAGAGAAATATGTAAATGTAAAAACATTCAAGGCCTTCCTGGGCATCTAAAACAAAAGCACAAAGAAGGACCAGAGGCTAGTTCCGTGGTTAAGGCATCTTGTTCACAAACCTGGCAACCGAAACCCAAATTCAATCCCCAAAAAGGAGGAAGAAGAGAATTGACTCCCAAAGTCAGTTTATTGCTTGTTTGTTTGTTTACTTCATTTTTTTAGTTAGCATTAAAAAAATGAGTTTCGGGGCTGGAGAGGTGGCTCAGGGGTTAAGCCTCTGCCTTGCAGGCAGAAGGTCCTGAGTTCGGATCCCAGATCCCACGTATAGATGCCAGGCGGAAGCGGGGGCGGCCTGCGCTTCTGGTCCTGGTAGGGCGGAGCCTGTGAATCCCGGGGCAGAAGGAGGTGGAGGCGTCCATGGTGGTTCCCGAATTCGTCCGTGGTTCTACACACACACACACACACACACACATACACACACGCGCGCACATGCACACAGTTGAATAAATAATAATAAAAAATATTTTAAAAAATGAGTTTCACTGCAACCTTTTTGTACAAGTATTTCATTACAATTTGTTCCTCCCCTACGGCCCCCTACCTTCCGATTGCTAGTTTCCTCCCCCGCCCAACAGTCCCTTCTGCTTTCTGTTAACCTTGAAATTTTATGCCTGAAAACATTAGCAAAACATATTCAAAAGGCTCAAAGAAAACATGATCCACAGAATTTGTATTCAGCCCAAACCGATCTTCAAACATAAAGGCTAGAGAGAACCTGCTAAGAATACTGCAAAACCTAAGCTGGTTTTGATGATACAGGTTGAAGGAACATTGAGGATTCAAGGTCATCCTCATACATAGAGAGAGTTCTGAGCTCTGGAAGACATGAGTTTAATTCCTGGAACCCACGTAAAGGTGGAAGGAGAGAAGCAATTCCATAAATTCAATCTATGGCCCATGTGTGCCTTTCCTCCACACACACATCATTTACACACATACAGTAACAAAAAGAGACTTCTAGCCAGCCTGGGCTACCTGAGGGAAGCGAGGGGAAGAAAAAGAAGGGAGGAAAGGAAAGCAAGTCTGGATCATTACCATGACTACTAGGCAGCCTTTGGCAAAGAAACAGACATATCAGAATATTTTGTGAAGAATTTCCCTGTGAAAACTGCTAGGGAGTTTTACCTTTAGGGAAAAAGGTTGAGAAAAGCTGCAATGTCCTCAGTCCTACTCTTAGAGCCCACTCATCAGCTCCTGCCTTGACCCTCTATCTCAGGTAGCACATTTGTTCAGTTTCTGTAATTTTGTAAGTGAAGCGTCTTTGCCTGTTCAGTAAATGGTGTTGCAATGAGAAAGAATCTGCAAAGGACAGCATGGGGCACTAGTGCTACCACATATGCACGTGTGGAGGTCAGAGGACAGATGGCACAAGTGGCTTTGCTCCATAAGTTCCTGAATTCAGATGCCCAGCTCCCAGGTAAAAATGCCCGAGGGTGTGATGGCAGGTCTGTAATTCTAGCCCTGGAAGATAGAGCCTGGGAGTCCCCAGAGCAAGCTGACTAGTCATACTGACCCTAATAGAAGCTCTGGGTTTAATTAGAGACCCAGGCTCCCCCCCAAAACAAAACAAAAAAAACGAGGTGAAAGAGCAATCCAGGATGATTGCTTTAAAAAGAAATATTATTACAAAGAAAAAATTAAAAAAGGAGTAAATGTCACAACATTGTGAAAACAAAAGTCCCAAACCATAAACAGAAAAGCAAAAGCAACATTACAGTGCACTCCACAGCACATAAAGACAGAGATTCCATTTCTGATTTCACTCTTTAGCCTTCACAGACACACACAAGTACCCTCATGTACCTACACCCCCACATACACACATGCGCTCACCCACATGTACAATACACACACATGAAAGGAAAAAAAAAGTTGCTTCTCTCCTTCCACTTTAATGCGCTCTGAGGATGGAACTCAGCCAATTTTGCATGCAGGCACCTTTAGCCACTGAGCCATCTCTATAGTCCTCAAAAGTTTGGCTGTTTAATTAATTAATTTTATTTTAAATTCGTGTGTGTGTGTGTGTGTGTGTGTGTGTGTGTGTGTGTATCAGACTGTGTTGTGTGTATCAGAGGGCACTGTGTCCCTATGGAGGACCAAGGCTGACTTCATGAATCATACTGGATTTCTTCTACCTCCTTTTTGCTTTGCTCTGGGATTTCCCAAAGCCTACCAGGGCCAGAGCTGCAAGCTGCTGCCATTTCTGTCTGGCATTTTTTTTTTTTTATGTGGAACCTAGGATCTGAACTCAGGTCCTTTTGCTTTTGAGGCAGAGTCTTAACCGCAGAGCCATCTCTCCTCTCCAGCTCTTTCTTATTAATTATTAATTAATTTATCTTACTAATTGAGGCAGGGTTTACTTATCAAGACAAGGTTGCACTCTGTAGCCTAAGATGGCCTGTGATGTGAATTGCAGCAATCCTCCTGCTCCTTACTTCCAAATGTTGTGCCAGTTAGACACAGGTGTCAACTTGACAATTGAGGACTAAACCTTTGGGCACATCCATGAAGGTTTGGTAGTAAGGCACTCTCTGAGCAAGCCTGTGGGAGATTATTGAATTGACAGGAGAAGACCCACCCATGTGGGTGAGACCACTCCCTGAGCAGGGGGATATAACAGAAAAAGCTGGTTCATACTTTGGCATACTTTAGCATTTGGTATGCAGGCGTTCCGTCAAAAGACATTTACCCTTCTCTCAGCAACTTCTGTGGATATGTTGTGGCCAGTTTCCTGGGCTTCTGATGTTGATATGAACTCTCCTGTCATAGTGATGAATTGCAACAGAGAATAGTAAGCAAGATAAATCCCTCTAAATGGCTTGGTCATGTCTTTATAAACAACATGAAGAGAAACTACAACACCTGTATAAAAACACAATTGAGGGGCTGGAGAGGTGGCTCAGGGGTTAAGCCTCCGCCTTTCAGGCGGAAGGTCCTGAGTTCGGATCCTAGACCCCACGTATAGACGCCAGGCGGAAGCAGGGGTGGCCTGCGTTTCTGGTCTTGGTAGAGCGGAGCCTGTGAATCCCGGGGCAGAGTAAACAAGGAGGAGGTGGAGGCGTCCATGGTGGTTCCCGAATTCGTCCGTGGTTCTACACACACTAAATAAAAAAACAAACTTCGTTTAAAAAAAAAAAAAAAAAAACACAATTGAACATAAAATCCTTGATTTGAAGAAAGGATCTTTAAACTTATGAAAGAACATATAGGAAGGACAGAGTTGGCAGGACAGATCAGTACGTAAAGCACCTGCTCCCAAACATGGCACAGGGTGCAGGCCCAAGAGAAGTTTAAGCATTACCCACAGCTGCAGTGAATTTGATCCAGTCTGGACTACATGAGACCCTGTTTAAAAAAGAAAAAAAAAAGTATAAAGCTAAATGCAGGCTGAGGCAGGATGATTATCCTGGGTTTGAGGCCAGCCTGTGCTACAGTGAGTTCCGGAATAACCTAGGGTACAAAGTGAAATCCCCTATTAAAAGGAAGGGGAAAAAATTGTGAAGAGACAAGTTACAACCAGAACAAAGTTGTCTCACATATGTCTCACTGACATACAATGGCTACGAATTTCTGCACTCATAAATAAAATGTTGTAGAAAAATGGAAGAAAACCCCGTTTCCCATAAACATTTGAATGCTCAAATTTACTAGTAATTAAGGATATTTCACACCCCTCAGATTGCTAAAATTTAAAACATCTGACAATATTAAATACAATCAAGAATGTGGAGCAACAAGAACTCTCTGTCACTGCTAAGGAAAATGTCACTTGTACAGCCACTTTGCGAGCTTGGCAGTACCCGGTAATCGAGGCTACAGACCTAAGCCAGCGCTGGGGACTTTCCTGTGTGCAGGAGGCCTAAGCGAGACTGTTCAGGAAGCGGGCACTGGTGCAAGACTGGAGTTCCAGGTGCTTGAGAGACTGCAGCAGCAGGGTGGTCTGGACACAGAGCCTGAGTCCTGAGCACCACAGGAAGACCTATGCTTCTTTTTGTTCCTTTCATGCATGCATGTGTGTGTGTGTGTGTGTGTGTGTGTGTGTGTGTATGCACATGTGTTTACAAATGGGTGGGCACACATGTGCACGACTGTATGTACACAAGTGCACTTGAGTGTGTATGCCTATGGAGGCCCAAGGGTGATAAACCTTGATCTCTCTTATACCCTAGTGTTGTGAACTCGGGACTCTAATGAAAACCACAACATGCCAGTAGGACTATTCTGGCCAGCCAGATCCATCTGGGGATTCCCAGACTCTGCCTTCAAGGGCTAGAATAACAGGTGAGCTGTGACACCTGCCTGACATTTTTACATGGGATCTGGGATCCTTTTGCTTGTGAGGCAAAGGTTTTAATTACTGAACCATCTCCCCAGCTCTTTCCTTCATTTTTTTTTTCTTCTTTTCACCTTATTTTACTTTTGGCACTGAGTATGAACCGAAAGTCTTATACGCAGTAGCCGCTGCCACTGAAATATATATATTCTCGTCCTTTCTTTTCACTTTCATTTTGAAACAGGGTCTCACTAAGATGCACAGGCTGGTTGGCTTTGAATTCACTTTATATACCAGGCAGGATCTGAATTTTTCTGCCTCTAAATCCTGAAACGCTGAGATTGCAAAACTGTGCCATCAGGCCCAATTTGTCGATTTTGTCCCTTTGAGATAGGGTCTTATGTAGCCCAGGCTGGCCTTGTATAGCTGAGAAATATCTTGAACTCATGATCCTCTGGCCACTCCTTCCAAGGGCTGAGATTATAGATTTGAGCCATCAAACCCAACTTCCTTCCGTTTGTTTGTTTGTTTGTTTATAGAGTCTTGCTATATAACCAGGCAATCACCATCCTGCCTCTCTACCCCAAATACTGTGATCACATGTGTACCACTATATCTAGCTTATGTTTTCTTTTTCTTTTCTTCTTTCTTTCTTTTTTGTTTTGCTTCATTTTGTTTTGTTTTTGAGCCAGTGTTTTGAGACTGCAATGTAGCCCTGGCTGGTCCAGTACCTATTATGTGGCCTAAACTAGCCTTAAACTTTCAACAACCCTCAACTTTGAGTAGTGAGGTTATGGGCTTGTGCTACCTTGCCCAGCATGCTTATTTTCTTAAAATAATAATAAAAAGAATCACCATACTATCACTGTTGATTGAACTAGATGTCAAGATCTGATTGCTAAGGACACCACACACTTTGGTTACAGGACATAGAAAAAGCAGTCTGGAATTGACCTAGAAGCATCTTCCCTGTTGGCCAGCTTTCATAGCACCAGAAAATGCTATGCAGGCTACTAGGAAAGAAAAGCCATTAGTGCTCTTACCTAGTGTGATGCCTATGAGCTACAATACCAACCTGCCAGGGAAGATTGCCCACTGGTGCAATAGTGGCATGATTGTTATGGGGTAACCTTTCAGCTTGAATTTGAGGCTTGTTCCACAAGAGGGAATTCATGCCTGCTACTGTAAACCTGGTGAGAAGCTCGTGACTAGAGAAGTCATAAGCCCTAGAGGGGAACTTAATGATCTTATTATTTTACTAAATGGACTTGATGTGCCCATCAAACTGCCTTCTAAATATTTATGTTCGTGCCAATAGATTAGTGCTGCTGTCAGCTTTGGTCAGAAGCTTCATTGTGCAATAGGCAAAGGTTCTTGCAGAGGCGTGTAATTCATCAAAGTACCGAGGACAAGTGCCTGTTGAATGCTCAGCCCTAAGTGGGACGCCTACAGTGTCCATGTCAAGGCCAAGAGTATATTGCAGAAGTGGGAAGATGGAGTGGAAAGAATGTAAGAGCCAGTCAGAGGAAGGATGTTGGGGGTCGGGGAGACTCATGAAATGCTATGCTGTCTTCCAAGCATGACATAGCAGGTGTACACTTGAACTCACAGCAGCTGTAATTACCTGGATAGATTGGATAGATTCAATCATGGAGGAGGCTCCATCCCTTCCTGAGGATCTCTGTTGGCAGTTAATGGCTGCTGGTGGAGGGAGAGACGTTATCTTCAGTGGTGTAGCCACAGTTAAGTTGCCCACACTCTTGTGAATAACCCCTTACCCATGTTCCTGTAAACACACCCTGATGAAAGTCATTAGCTCACACATATAGAAAAAGCCATGAAAGTAGAAGGGGGACTAGTTGGAAAGAGAACAGAGATAGGTAGGAGTGAGAAGAGGACAAAAGAGGGTAATGGAGGTGAATATGCTCAAACTATGTTATGTTCATGTATGAAAATGTCACAATGAAGCCCATTAATATATCCATAAGAAAGTCAAGATGTACAAGTCCATCAGTGGAGAAATGAGAAATGAAAATGTCATACATATATGTAATGGAATACTATTCAGCCATCAAGAAATATGAAATTTGACACAGAAAGACAAACACTGCTTGTTCTGTTTCATATGCTGATGTAGCTTTGAATTTCTGATTAAGATACTTAATTTGGAATTCCTGTAACAGCCAGAAAACTTGAAAGAGACCATTAGACAGAGGTGGGAAGAGGGATAGAGGGAAGACCTTAAAATAAGAGATATAAAAAGACCACAGGCAGCAAGATGGAAAGGGGAATGATGGGGAAGAAACGCTTAAGGGAGGAACTGAGAAGATGTGGGGTACAGGTAGAGCTAAAGGAGTAACAAAGAACACTGAGATTGAAAAATACAATCAGATAGAAACCTCCTATACTGTTAATATATCAAAAAATGCTTTTGTTTAAAAAAGAGGGAAAACAAGACTGGAGAGATGGCTCAGGGGTTAAGACTGCCTTGCAAGCAGAAAGACCAGAGTTTGGATCCCAGATCCCATGTAAAAGCACAAGACAAAGGCCAAGCTTGGAAAATTCCAGAGTCAAGCAAAAAGGAGGGATAAGCAATTCAGGATGATTCCTGAAATCAACCTTGGGCCTCCAAAAGCACACACAGTGTCCTTTGGTACACACACACACACACACACACACACACACACACACACACACGAATAAAAAATATTTTTTAAAAAAGAGGGAAAACAGACATATCCTACATGGGGGAATAGAGAGAGAGGATAGGCCAAAACAAAAAATGCCCTGTGATGCTACAATTAGAATGTACAGACAATTAAACAATATGCCAAGTAACAGCTATGTGATACTTCCTGATAAGTTGTTGATCAGAGGTCTCAAAGGCCCTCAAAACATTATAGTCTTTACCATTGCTCTTGGTTGCCCTCCAGAAATGGACAGTAAGACCCTACTACTGAAGATACAACAGACACAGATTACAGGACGGGGGAAAAAAACCCACCAACTAGGCCCAGACTATACCTCTCAAGCAAAAGGTGGTGGCCTGTACTTCTGGTCCTGGAAGGCAGAACCTGGGAAATTCCAGAGCAAAGCAAATAGGAAACAGAAGCAATTCAATGTGATTACCAAAGTCACCCTTAGGCTGTCACAGGTACACACGATGCCCTCTGATACACACAGTCCACAGTCCTACATGCAATAAATATAAATAAATAAATAAATAAATAAATAAATGGATGGATGGATGGGGAGACAGAGAGAGAGAAGAGAGAGAAAAAGAGAGAGAAAGAGAGAGAGAGAGATTGTGATTGATACATTTAAAAAAATTTTAAAAAGCACCAACTGGAACTGGTCTGGAAACTTCGTCATTCCTGGACAACTTTAATAGTACCAGAAAATACTATGCAAGCTTCTGGGATTTAGAAAAGTAATTAATAGTTTTAATCCATGAAAACTGCAAGTTGCAATAGCAACCTTCCTGGCAAAAGACAATCATCATTGCGATAGTGGCATGAATGTCAAGAGGGCAATCAACAGCTTTCTGACTGGATTTAAGGACCACTTTTCAGCAGGGAACACATTCTTGGAACTATAAATTAGATCCAGAACTTATGAAAGAGGACAACGTAGACCCAGGGGGAGGGATGCAAGCTATTAAGGTTTTCCTATAAATAAACTATATCAAACTGCCTTTTAAACAGCTGTCATTATACTCATAGACTGGAGGAGCACTCAGCACTCAGCCTAGAGGTTTTCTTTTGCAATAGAAGGTGCTTAATACAGAAAATCACAACTGACTAAGGTATAGAAAATAAGTGTCTGTGGGCTGCTTCACCCTAAACAGGATATCTAAGCCACCTACCCCAACCCTAACGCTAGAGGAACATCATGAAAAAGGGATTGGTAAGATTGTAAGAGATTGAAGGGGGGGGAGGAGCAACCAGACATTATCTTCTGGACATAACAGGGCTGTTTCATCCATGAACCTACGAGACCTACATGGGATTAGTTCTATGAACATTTCACCACTGAAGGGGGAAGATCTCAAGAGGCCCTGAACTTCCGGATCGATGAGGGTTAATGCTGATTGGGGTGGGGGGTACTTTCCTCCATAGTACAACAAGTACTCAGGCGCATGCCATCAAAGGCAACCCTGATGAAACTCAGGGAGGCATATGTGCAAAAAGACATGAAAATAGAAGAGATGCTGGCAGGGAAGAAGGCTGTATTGGAAAAAAAGGGGGGGAATGGGATTGGGTATTAAGGTGTTAAATTCACTATATTCATGTATCAGACACTGGAAGAATAAAAAAAAAATTTTTTTTAAAGTCCCACTGGGTGGGGCTGGAGAGGTGGCTCAGGGGTTAAGCCTCTGCCTTGCAGGCAGAAGGTCCTGAGTTCGGATCCTAGACCCCACGTATAGACGCCGGGCGGAAGCGGGGGCGGCCTGCGCTTCTGGTCCTGGTGGGCGGAGCCTGAGAATCCTGGGGCAGAGTAAACAGGAGATGGAGGCGTCCATGGTGGTTCCGGAATTCGCCCGTGGTTCTACACACACACACACACATACATACACACACGCGCACACACACATATACGCACAATTGAATACATAATAAATAATAAAAAAATAAAGTCCCACTGGGGATGTAACTCAGTGGTAGAGCACTTGCCTAGCATGCTTATGACCCTGGGTTTCATTCTTAGAATCAATAAAACAAAATAATAAATCTTACAAAGGTAAAAACAGAGTATCTGACACATAAGTTTATGTTTGAGCAGAGTTAAAAACAAGGTTGAATAAAAGTGAGTCTTGGTGTGATTAAAAAGAAACACTAGCAGACCTGGAAGAGGATTGTGGGTTCCACTGATAGTTAATGCATAGCTCTACAGAGCTTGAAAGGAGGGGATTTATTTTATTTTATTTATTTTGTGTGTGTATGTGTGTGTGTGTATGTGTGTGTGTGCATGTGTGTGTCAGATGACACTTACTATATATCCTGTGTAGGACTAAAGGTGACTTCGGGAGTCATTCTGGATTTTCCAGGACTCCACCATGAGGGCCTGAAGTTCGGGCTGCTGCCATTTTTTAGGTGGCGTTTTTTTGTTTTGTTTTGTTTTTAATTTATTTTATTTTATTTTATTCAATTGTGCATGTGTGTGTGTGTGTGTGTGTGTGTGTGTGTAGAACCACAGACGAATTCGGGAACCTAGGTGGCGTTTTTTACATGGGACCTGGGATCGGAACTCAGGACCTTCTGCTGTGAAACAGAATCTTAACTCCTGAGCCATCTCTCCAGCCTGGGATTTTATCTTTTAAGACACTACTGACACATTGCAGACCTTCTTCTGTTAAGTTTAACACTTTTCCTCATCCCAAATTCCCAATTCAGGATAACAGAAGGTAGTGCTGGTGGAATCATTGCAGGCTGCATTTTATAAGGAAATTTGAGAAAATGACTAGGTTGGTCTCAGGCCAGCCACGGTACTCCTTTTGTCTTCCCGTCTCCACTTCCCATAGTTCCAGAGTTATAGGCCTGGCTCCCCCCTCCCCTTTTTCTTTTTCTATTTTCACAGGGAAGTGTGTGCGTGACTTGTTTGTGTGTGCATTCATTTGTCTGCCTATTACATGTGTATATGTGCACATGGACATCCATGATTGATATTGGGAATCATCTCCCATTACTCCTCTTCCCATTCTGTTTGACGCAAGGTCTCTAATTAAACCCTATTTTGACAATAGTTTTACTGGCAGCTTGCTCTGGGGATTCCCAATTTTTGCATCTAGGCCCAACCTTTCTTTCTTTCTTTCTTTCTTTTTTATTTTTTTTTTTTTTAGTTGATACTGGGAATTGAACTTAGATTCTCATGCAAGAGCAGCAAGCACTCTTACTGAGAAATCCCTCCAACCCATTATGCTGTGGTTGTTGTTTTTGTTTGTTCTTTGCTTGTTTTGACACAAGGCCTCCTGTCTTGTTTTCACCTTAGATCCATGTGGCATCTCACGGCAATGAGCCACCTGGCTAGGACTTCTAACTCTGGCCTTAGAGTTCCAGGCAGTCTAACTGACTGTGCCCCCTAGGTGCTGACTGTCCCTTACTGTTAGTCCCTTAGCTTTCTAGACAGGTGCAGGCAGATTCTTGTTTTCAAAAGCCCGAGAGCCACTTGGGCATAAAAACTGGAGTTCACGGCTCATTTGTATTCCTCTTGGCCAAGTCAATACTTGCGGAATGAATCTAACCAATCTAACCACTACTACGGGAATGACAAAAGAAGCCCGAGCATTCGGTGACAGTGGAACGTTCTGGAGCAAAGTTGGAAAGCTGGGCCTAGGGACTGCAGGTCTCTTGACTGACACCTAGGACCTCCTCAGACAACAGAGATACCCACTGGACCAGTCCACCAAGGAGGGGGGGTGCAGAGGGAAGCCACCTAAACCTTGCTTGTGACCCAGCTGGCTAAATAGCTCCCCAGTTGAGTTGCGATAGAAATGCACCCTACACACACCCCCCAGGTGGTGATTTTAGCGTTTCTGGGCTCCCCTTAACAAAGGATCAGGAGTAGCCATCTTCCTTGGGACATCTGGGGTTTGGGAGTCAAAATGTGAATTTCTGGAAACCTAGCATGGTGACTGAGGCAGGAAGACCATGAGTTCAAAGTCAGCCTGGATTACATAAAACAACAATCACACACAAAAAAAATTGTCTCAAAAAAAAAAAAGACTGCTCAGATGGCTCAGACATGCAATTCAGCATTCAGGAAGCTGAGGTAGATTTGAAGAGTTCAAGGTTAGCCTGGATTACATAAAAACTTTGTCTCAAAAACAATACCTCAGACTGCAAGAAGTCCTCTTTTCAATATTCTAGGAACTTCCTCCTAGGGAAGGGATAAATCCTTCGCTCTGACTTAGAGAAATGCTGATGAACTTGAGGAAAAAACGCTGACTGGCATTTATTGACTACTATGTGCTATGTCAAGTACTCTCTTAGTTAATTCTCCAAAAGCTATGTGGGCACTGCATGGGGGTACCTAACTGGAATCCTGTTAGGTAGATGCAGTGGAAAGATGAAGCACAAGTAGATCCTTGGGTCCTGATTCTGATTGTGACGCCCACCCTCTTCTTGGTGACACCTCGCACAAACCTGCCTGTATTCCTTTCCTAGGCAGTAGACCAATCATGCCCTGTGATAATGGTTTTGTTTGTTTGTTGAGATAGGGTCTCACTGTAGCCCATGCTGGCTTCAAATTTATTATGTAGTCATTATGTAGTTATTATGATCTTGAATTTCTGTTTTTCTATCCTCCCTAGTGTTGGGGTTGTGTATGACTTACTGTGTTTCATTTAGTCTGTCTCTGATGATGCATGACTGACACGATACATATTCCAGCAAACATCTTAAATCAGCAGGTATTGAGGAAAGCATCCTTTCTTCCTCATTGGCATTAGTCCTCATCAGTCTCTCAGAAAGGTGTGTAGCTTCTTGAGATCTTTCTGATGTTATGATGATATGTCGATAAGACAAGTTCCTGTTTAATTCTTGTGTAAGTATATGTATCTGCCATGAAATCTTGTATATTGTGATAGTTAATCTTGGTGTCAGCTTGACATACCTGGCATTGAGGAAGATCAGCTGAGACTATCTGAAGAGCTTATCTGGATCAATACAATCACAACACAAAGACCAGCCCTAGATCAGACTGGAACCTCCCTAGATCTCATTGGAACTTCTAGTAGTGGACCAGATAAAAGGAACCATAGAACAGGAGACTGGGAAGAAGAGAGACTCTCTAGGAATCCTCCAGCCTTCAGCTGTCATCCACTAGCCTACTGGATGTCTGCAGTGACTTAGCCTGCCAGCTTCAGCCACCAGCCATGTCGCCTACCCCATGAAAGACTGTTTCTCCCCTTTGGAACAGTAAGATGAATAAATGTCCTTTTCTCCCTTATTTGACTTTGGGTGCTCTCTCACAGCAATAGTTAAGAGTAACCGTTACATATATCCTGACTACGTCATAATGTCTGGCTCACCACTTTGCTACTTCAGGCTCTTATGATGTTTTTTTACTAACTTTTAATTTTTTTCCTACTTCCCTATATTGAGTACTTATCCCTGCCTCCCTCCTTCCCTTCTTCTTCCCAGCCTCCTTCTCCCTTCATCAATCCATCCCACTCCCTTTCACCCTCCGGCCTGTCTGCTTCTATGGACCCCAGGGTTCTCTCTGGCTTGTCTACTCTTATGGGGATTCAGGCCTTTGTAGCATACAAGTGGCCCCTCCTTGGCCACTCCACTGATAGGGGCACTCCTCTTTCACTCATCCATCCCTAGCCCCCAAGGTTTCCACTGCATGCAATTATCTCTCCTGAGATTTCGCTAGTCTGTGGGGGCATGTTGGTATATCAGTCTTTATGCAGGTCTGGTAGGGACAAGTTTCATTGCAATGATTGCTGGTAAAATCTTGCTATCCCTTCTTTTGACATGTTCCCTTTTGTGTAGGTGCCAGTAAGGCTTCTATGTCCTGTTTAGGACAAGTAGTCCAAACTGCTTGCATTTAAGCAAGTCATGCTTTTCAGTAATAAAACACCTTCTGTTGTAGAAGAAAGCTTCTAGGTTGAGTGCTGACTGCTCTTCCCATCTACAGATATAATAACAGGTATTTACAAAGTTAGTGTAATGTCTTCCTAGCTAAACAGTCATAGTCTGTTCTTCCCTTGTGACCTATTTCCTTCCCTGTCATAAATTCTTGCTCTAGTTTACAGTAACAGCAATGTGTTCCATTCCAACAAGCAGGCCTTAAATCCAATAGAAAGCTGCTGATTGGCTCCTTGATACTCATGCCACTATTACACCAATGGTCACCTGTTGCCATGGTGATTATTATTGCAACTTGCAGACTTCATACGTTGATGAGACTTTTGAACTTTTGATTGTTTTTCTCCCCATTAACTTCTACACTATTCTATGGTACTATGTAAGCTATCCAGCAGGGAGGAAGCTTCCAAATAAGTTCCAGATAGTATATTTTATCCAGGTCCTGTAATACCTGTATGTGTGTTATATCTTCAGTATTAGGGGCTTACTGTCAGTTTTTAGAAAAACCTTATACTATTTTGGGGGAAAAACCTTTCAGATCACTCTGATCAATAACTGATCAGGAAATATCACATACCTGTTACTTCTAGCTTAGTTTTAATTGTCACTGGATTCTAAGTGGAGCAATCCGGGGAATTTTTTAATTTTAATTTTATTTTAAACTTTATTTGTGTGCATGTGCATGTGAGTGTATGTATCAGAGGACATTGTGTGTCCCTGTGGAGGATCAAGAGTGACTTCAAGAATCATCCTGGAATGCTTCTACCTCCTTCTTGCTTCCCTTTAGGATTTCCCAAGCTCTGCACACCAGAGCCAGAAGTGCAAGTTGCCACCATGGACACCTGGAGTTTTTGTACGTGGGACCTGGGATCTGGACTCAGGACCATCTGCTTGCAAAACAGAGTCTTAACCCCTGAGCCATCTCTCCAGCCCAGCTTTTTAAAATATAGTTTATTTACTTGAGGGAGGAAGAGAGAGCAAGTAAAAGAGAGAGAGAGAGAGAGAGAGAGAGAGAGAACCCATTCTTATGACTGCAAGTGTGTGGAAGTTAGAAAACAACTTTTGGAAGTTGGCTCTGTCCTTCCACCAGGTAGTCAATAAGGATTGAACTCAGTTTACTATATTTACACAGGAGCACCTTTAACTGCTGAGCCATCTCCTCAGCCCCTGAAGCTTTTTGGCAATGCTCAGACCTGACTGCAAAGATACACAACTGGTCGAAGTACAGAGAACAAATGACTACTGGAAGTCATCATTGTGATCTTGATGTAAGAGCTAGAGGAAAGGGCACGGGAGGAGTGTGAACATTGACTTCCAGACATGATGTGGCAATTGCACTCTTGAACTCACCTCCATTGTAATTACTTGCACAAGACTAGACCAAACTACACCCCATCATGGAAAGGGGAGGGGCTCATGTGCCCTACCTCTCTGAGGATTTAGAGACAGTTGATGGGAGACGTAGAGACAGTTTTTAGGGGGTATTGACATTGGTAAGGTACACATGATCCTGTGAAAAACTCTGATGAAACCTATTGATTGGAAAAAAAAGAAACAAATATATATAAGCAGAAGGGGGTTAATTTGGAAGAGTTAATGGGAGTGTGAGGGAGACAAGAGAGGGTGATAGACTGAATAAGATCAAAATACATTATATACATGTATAGAAATGTCATAACGAAACCCATTATATACAATGAACATATGCTAATAAAAACATTTTTAAAAAGAGCAGTTCAAGCCAGGTATGGTACACAGCTATAATCCTAGCACTCGCAGTACCTGGGAAACTAAGGTAGGAGGACTGAAAGTGTTATGCCCGGATCGCCAAGTCCAAAGAAACCCACTGAAGTCGTCCACCGATGCAAATGCAAAGAGTCTATTAAAAATTCAAGCCTAGGTCTGGGAAACCCACCCTTCAGTGCAGTGAGAGTGAGCGGTCCCAAAATAGGAGGCTTTAGGGTTTTTATAGGGCTTTCGAAAGCAGGGACCGAGGAATTCGCACGTAGCTCATGTAGCCTTCCTCAACCCTCCAGAGTTTATGGTGACTGGGGGAATTTGCAGGTAGCCTTCCCGACCCCCCCTAGGGCTATTTGCAAGCAGGGACTGGGGAATCTGCATGTAGCCTTCCCAACCTCCCCTAGGACTGTTGCCAAGGGGTCTAGGGGGTTTGTGGTTGCTAAATTCTTCTTCCATAATTGGAAGAGCACTAGAGGAGGGGGGCTAGCAACTTTAACTTTTTCACATATGCTCTCACAAAAGCTTGAAACCAACCTGGATTATATGGCAGATACCACAATTTGGGCTACAGAGTGAAGCCCTATCTCAAAGAGTCCAACAAAGTAAACGACAAGAAAAAGCACAGTTAAATATGCATTCTGCTCAGCCAGTCAAACAGATAAACACTGTGGTTCCCCGTGGGGTCCCCCACTGTGGGATCTGAATCCAAAGGGTCAAGCAATCACAGATGAAACACTCAAGAGAAAGGTCTAAACCTGGACTGAATTTATATAAGCTTTTATTCCCTATCACTTTTTTCTAGACAATATGCTACTCTATCTAAACAGACCTTATATTGCACTAGGTATTATACATTACCTAGAGATGATTTAAAATATATAGGAGGGGCCAGGGATATACCTTAGTGGAAGAATGCCTGACTAGCATACATGAAGTTCTGAGTTTCATCCCTAGTACAACACACACACACACACACACACACACACACACACACACACACACTTACACACACAATTACATGCAAAAGACCAGATATGGCCATGGTCTACCTCTGTAATCCCAGCATTAAAAAGACTGAAGAAGGAGGATGAAAATTTAAGATCAGTCTGGGCTAAACAGCAAGTCTAGTTGATGGGGAATGCCCAGTTCATATGGGTGGGACTAGTCCCCTCGGGCAGATGAATAAGATGGAGGAAACTGGTTGAGAAAGTTGACATTTTCTTATGTACTTGGCCAGACATACTGATCTGGCAAGTAAGAATTGTCCCTCCCTCAGATGTTATGTAGATATGGTGTGGCCAGTTCCCTGGCTCTGGCATTGGTGTGAGCTCTCCTCCCATGCAGGACAAGGAACTATATAAAGGACTATCAGTAAAGGAGAATAAAACTCCTTGTTCCCTTAGGCCATTTTGTCATGAGTTTATTAGCAAAAATGCAGAGTAACAGCAACAACAAGTATAGTCACCAAACATGGTTTATGAGGTAGAGTTAGGCCCCCAGGGCTTTGTGCTTGCTAGGCCCATACCTATCAACTGAGCTACGGCCCTAGTCTCTAAATTATTAAAGAAAAACATCTTAAATTAAAACTCCATCTGTAGCTCAGACAGAAGAATTTGCATGCACTCCTCACACACATACAACACATACACACACTCTATCATGTGGGTTTCAGGGATTGATAGAGTCAGATATTTATGTTTTGTGGCAAGTGCCTTTATCTGTTGAACAGCTTTCTTGCCTGCTTGGTTTTTCTTCCTGTGATAAAGTGTGGAATATATGTATGTGGAGGTGCTGGGGACTAAAACTCAGGTCCTCAAGTGTTCCTACCCACTGAGCTACCTCTCCATTCCACATACCCCCAATTTTTTTTTAAAATTTATTCTGTGTCTGTGTGTGAGAGAGAGAGAGAGAAACAGAGAGAGAGAGAAGGCACTGTGTGTTCCTGTAGAGGCCCAAGGGTGATTTTGGAAATCATCCTGAATTGCTTCTACCTCCTTCTTGCTTTGCTCTAGGATTTTCCAGGCTCTGCCCACCAGAGTCAGATGTGAAGGCTGACAGGACATTGTTTCCGCCTAGAGGGTTTTTTGTTTGTTTTTAAGTGAGACCTGGGATCTGAACTCGGGACCTTCTGCTTGCAGAGTCTTAACCCCTGAGCCATCTCTCCAGCCTGTCTTCCCCCCCCCCATTTTTTAAACACAAAAATTTCTGTCAGAAACACTGAAAAATAGGGGACAAAGAGATGATTCAGTTGGTAAAAAGCCCTGTATGCAAACTGAGAGACCTGGGTTTGATCCCTGGAGACCCACATAGTAGGAGACAACTGACTTCTACACTTTTGGTCCTGGAAGGTGGAACCTGGGAAACTCCAGAAGGAAACAAAAAGGAGGTAGAAGCAATCCAGAATGATTCCTGAAGTCACCCTTGGCCTCCACAGGGACATACAGTGTTCTCTGATACACACACAGACACACACACTAAATAAAATTAAAAACAAAACAAAACAAAACAAAAAACACCTGGTGGCTGAGTTCAATCCCTGGAAGGCCACGTAGTGAAAGGAAATAACTAATTTCTGAAAGTTGTCCTTTGAGCTCAACCAGTGCGCCATGACATACATGTGTGTGCTCTCTCTGTCTCACATAAATATTTTTAAAAGCTTAAAAAATGAGAAAGAGAGAGGGAGAGAAGAAAGAAATGTAGAATTTCGCATCTGTCTACTCTAGACCTTGAGGATGCAAGTTTCTATTTGTGAAGCTTCGGGGGTGTTTGACTTGGGATTTTGTTTTGGAAGCATGAGAAACATTGACCACAGGTCATAACTGAGGACAAAGCTGAAAACAGCTCCCCTTGCCTTTCCTCTTTGAGCCCACCTCTGACATTTGTCTGCCTGTACTCCCCCCCATCTCCAAACAACAAAGCAAAGATGAAAACATTTTTCTTTGCTGCCATTAGATAGTTCTTATTAACATTTTGTAGAGTAAAAGAAGCTCAGCAAAGATTGTGTAATGGTGTTGCCTAGCATGCATAATATCCCAGGCTTGATCCCCACTAACCACAAAAAATGAGAGGAAAGGAAGGAAAAAGGGACAGATGAAAAGAAAAGAGCCAAGTACAAAAGGATTCAGTCTACAACTACAGTGTTCCTATAAATTCCAAGGGAATTGCCCTAATCGTGAGGCAGAACCTGTCAGGCTAGAGATTGCCTCTGAGGAGCACAGGGAAAACTTGAGACCAGAGCAGATCTGAGGATGCTTCTGGTGCTCAGAAAGCTGCTCCTGGTCTGGTTGCTTGCTGTTTGGATCTGGGAAAAATCTCCAGCATTGTACATTTGTGATTGCTGTCCTGTTTTTCTGTCTTTTTTAAAAATGATTTTTTTTATATTTTTATTTGAGGGAGAGAGAGAGAGAGGAGAAAGAAAGAGGGCGTTTGTTTGCATGCCAGGACATACGGGTAGTGGTCATGGGGCAACTTTTTTCGGGAATTAGTTCTCTGCTTCCACTGCGTGAGTTTCTGGGCATTGAATTCAGTTTGCCAGATTTGGGGCAGGCACTTTATCTGTTCAGTTATGTCGATCCCTTTCCTTGGCCTTGTACTTGAAGAAAAGGATTTTCAAAACCCCACAATTGGGTGTGACATTACTCAGAGATAGAATGAATGCTCATCTAGTGTGCATGAAACCTTGGCACTGATTCTCTAGTACTGAGATCACAATTTTACTAATGTCAGGTACAGGGTAGCGCACCTGTAATCCCAGCACTCTTGAGGCTGAGACAGGGAAAGACTAACCTAGACTACAGATTCCAGGCTAGCTTCAGAAACAAAATACCAGTTTGTTTGTTTTTTTATGTAAATGTGTGTGTGTGTGTGTACAGGAAGGAACTTGTGTGCCTGAGGAGGCCCAAGGGTAACATCAGGAATCATCCTAGATTGCTCTACCTCCTTATAGCACAAAACAAAACCTTCATTGCCAGGAAGAACAAAGTACTTGAAGAAAAGTCACTTGTACTAATTACTGATAGGAGATTCCTTTCTAAGTAGACTTTGCCTATGCACACATACCCATATCAGAACTCACATTTTGTTTTTTCTTGAGTACTGATTCCATCCAAGTTGTTGTATACTAAACACCCTGGGCGCACTCCTGTAAAGATGCCTGTCATGAAAACTGGATGTGTTAGCTCAGGTGCTGTATCACAGCACCTGGGAGACTTAGGTGCTAAGATTGCTGAGAGTTCTAGACAAGTCTGGCCATCCGTGTGTGAGTGTGTGACTGTGTGTGGGGGGTGGGGTTCTAGTTTAAGGGTACTACATTGCCAGGAAGAACAGACATCCTGGCTCTGATCTAATGGATTTCATGCTTGGGTTTACAACTCCTTTGCTGTATGTCTTGGAGAAGTCACTTACTCAGTCTCTCTGTCCTATATCTAGAGGACATTAATATTTATATTCCAACTTATTAAGTGAGACAATAGTATCTGGCACATGACAGGTACCCACTATTGGAAGAATTAATCGAGATGAAAGATCTCTCATCCAATAGTTTCCAATGTTTTGTATTTATTTATTCATTTGAGAGGGAGGGAAGAGTAGAAAGAGGGAACGCACACATACCATGGTATACAGGTGGAGGAGAGGGCAACTTTCAGAAGTCAATTCTTTCCTTCCACCATGTGGGCTTCTGGGAATTCCCAGGTTTGTAAGCAGGTGCCTTACCTGCTGAGCTGCTGGCCATAAGTTCCTAGTTAATCACCACCTGCAATAAAAGCTAATCACGGGGTGGGGGGGGGTGGGGGGGGAGAAAAAGCTCATCATGAATGCTAAATGAGCATTCCATTCGAAATGCAACTGCCTGGAATCTAAGTCAGGTCTCCCGAGCTATGTGGGAACCAGAACTGTAGAAGAAACCGCACAGGTTTTTCAGGCTACTGGCTTTTCTAAGAGCCCCGCATTCCATTGTCCTCAGCCAGCAAGGCAAGAGCTGCGCCTCTCCCAGTCTCTCCGCCCCCAGCAGAGCCGCCTCCTTGTTGCACAATACCTGGAGTTCCCAGGAAAGCATCTGAACTGAGTTGCAGGTGAAAATGCTCGGAAACAAACACAGACTCTCATTTCTAATCCTCCAGAGGCTTACTTTCCTTAGCCACTTATTCCCAAGCCCCAAACAGGAATGAAAAGGTCAGGACAAAGTCTCTACACCCAAGGACCCAAGGAAATGTTTGACAGAGGGTAGAGACAGCAGAGAGCCTCCTCCTTGTTCCAAGTTAAAAAGCGTCGTCAAAATATTTGCATTTTCAAAAGAACATTGCTAGTAACCAATGGGTGGTGAGATGATGGGTAACTGCATATTCTGCATATTTCTAGCTGTCTACAAAGACTATACACTATCTTTAATATGTTGAGATTCATTGGGGTCGTCTCTCCTTGGAAGTACTTCATGTTTAACATAGAAAACAGTACGCTGACAAGGTAGCTCAGTGGGTAAGTGCCTGCTAGCAAATTTGGTGACCTGAATTCAACCCCAGAAGCCCACGTGGAGATAACTGACCTCCATCCCAAGTACTATGGCATGTGTGCTCCCCCACTTCAAAAAATTTTTTTAAAAAAGAAAACTTAGAGAACAGGAAGAAAAAAGGTTCTCTTAATCACATCATATAAAGATAACAGATGTTAACATTTTGACATATGTTTTTCCAGACTTTTCTCTGTACATAGATGCTTCATTTTTTGTGATCTGGAATTAAAAGAAAAGAAAACATTGAAGACACAAAGCCTTGAGCAGGGACACAGCTTAGTGAGTAGAGTGATTGCCTAATATGTGCAAAAACCCTGGGCTTAATATCCAGCACCACATATACCAAGCAGGGTAGTCATGTGCCTATAATCCCAGCACTGAAGAGGTAGAGGCAGGAGGATCACAAATTTAAGATAATCCTTAGATACACAGCAAGTTAACCTTAGGCCAGCCTAGGTTATCTCAAAGGAGAAAGAGAGGTGGGGGGAGAGAGAGAACAAGCCTTGATTCTTTAGCGTTCAATTTTATTTGTTTTGAAACAGCAATTTAACAGCTTGGAAATGTCCCTAACAGCAAGAGCCTGCCCCATGCATTCCAGGAGGCTCCCCAACTAAGGCTGGGGTCCAGGCTCCAAGAACTTCCCTCACCTGTACCAGCCATCAGGCCTATTTTCTCTCTGGAGACTTGGAGCATAAGAGGGTGTCCAGTTAGAGGGGTTGGGTGGGCCTAAGGGTTGTCATGTAGAAAGTCTAGGCTCAGACACAACTGCCTCTGTTAGTCTTGGGCTATTTGGGAATTTGGTCACATGCTCAAACAGACCGTGAGAAAACCTGGAGAGGGGCTCCTGAACTCCTCCCAGCCTCACTGTCTCTGGGGTCAGCCCTTCTGCACCCCTTTCTCCTGCTCTCTGCCCTTTTTAGAAAAGGGGCCTCTGAAGCCTGTGGGTACCCTGCAGGCCTTGCCCCAGTCAGCTCCAGGCCTGGACTGGAATCAGTAAGATGATCAGGATTCAAATCTGAAATGTCCCACCATCTCCTGCCCCAGGGCTTTGGGACCAATCCCTTTCTAATTCTCACCCAAAAGAGAACAAATCCAGGACACTGCTTCGTGGCTGGGAAACTCAAGGCTGACATTTAGACACACCTGTGGTGGGCAGGACTGCGCCCCCAGGCTGGAGGCCGCTCCATGCATGTACAAGAGCAACAAGGGCAGCTTGGCCAGGAGGGCAGGGGCCCACAGGGCTGGATCTACCACCCCGACTCTGCCATTCATACCCATGGTACCCATGGAAACATAACTACCTCCCTCCTGCCAGCTGCCTGGGGTTCAGGCAACCAGGTTTGGCTCATCTCCTCCAAGCCAAGACCTGAACTGAAGCCAGGCTGGCCAGAGTGGCTGCAGGAAGAACTGGGATTGGGCAATTTGGTCTGTCCAGATGCCAGCACAGCTGGGAGGGCTACCACAGGAGCCTCCATACCTTGATGTCTGTGCTGGGGTCAGGTTAGGCTAGTCAGCCAGCACAGAGGCCAGCAGAGCCAGGCGGATGGCCCCAGCTGCCCCTGCCTAAGGGCTAGCAGCTACTGTGGGTCAGTAGCCCTTGCTGCAGCAGCAGCAGCCTCTGGGTCTCACGGAGGGGGCTTTCTGGCTGCTGCTCCACCGGCCCAGGTGCCTCGGCCGGCCCTCCGGGACTGAAGATGTACCGACAGTCACTGGGGGTGCCGCCCACTGCCCCCATGCCACTGTCATCCCCAGTCTCACTGCTGGATGGCTCCCCGCAGGGCAGCTCTGGGCTGCCTCTCTTGGCGGACTGCTCGGCTCTCTCGATGTTGATGTACAAGGGGTCCTGGCTGGTGGACAGCACAGACAGGTGGCCCAGGATGTTCTCCAGTTCCATGCGCAGGCATGTGAAGCTTGGGCGCTGCTTGGGGTCAGCACTCCAGCACTGGTACATGAGATCATACCTGAGGTAGAAAGAAGGGGGATGCAAGGTAGTGCCCAAAAGCAGAGGCCGCAGGTCATATGGCACAGGGATTGGGGAGAAGTTATTCAGCACAGCATTATTAGTATATGAGGACTACTATGTATCAAGTGCCCTTTGCAAGTATTTTACACTCATTCAATTATTGAGTTGCAGAACATGAACTAATGCCATTACTACTTTTGCTAACATGGAAAGTGAAACAGGGAGAGGTTATGGACCTTAAGTAAAATCACACAGATGGAGTAAGAGCGTATGATATGCTTGGTGACACACAGATGTAATTCCCTTTGGGAAAGCTTAAGGTAGGAGAACTGCCACTGGTTTGAGGCCAGTCAAGGCTGCACAGCAAGATCCTGTCTCAAAAACAAACAAACAAACGAACAAATCAGGGGCTAAGGGAGGTGGCTCAGTGGGCAAAAGACAAACATGAGGACCTGAATTCAAGTCCACAGAGCACACATACAGGTTGGACATGTAGCATGAGTGTCTGCAATTCTAATCTATGGAGAGATGGGCGACAGGAAGAGGAAAGAAACTGGAGGCAAGGTAGGACAAGGAAACACTGTCTCTAAACAAGGCGAGGGCTGGTGAGATAGCTAAGCAGATAAAGTGCCTGTCTGCATGACCAGTGACCTGGATTTAATCTCTGAAAGGTCACATCTGGAAGGAAAGGACTGACTTTTAAAAGTTGTCTATCTCCACCTGCGCTCTAAGGGCACACATATGTGAACTCTCTCACACTCTCTTGGTCTCTCTCTCTCAATTTCAGTGAACAAGTAAGTTACACAGGTACACACTCACCCCAAAACGGGGCTTGGTAGAGTGCTTGCCCAATGTACACAAAACCCTATGTATGATCCCCAGCACCTCAGAAAGTAGGTGTGGTGTACACACCTATAATTTCAGCACCTGAGAGAAGGAGGCAGGAAGATGTGAAATATAAAGTAATCCTCAGCTACAATCAGTTTAAGGTCTTCTGGGAATACATGAGACCCTGTCTCCAAAAAACAACAGCAACAAACCAACAAGGGCCAGATAGCTCAGCTGGTAAGATGCCAGCTCAAAAACCTGGTGACCTGGGCTGGTAAGATGGTTCAGTGGGTAACCCACTTGCTTGCAAAGCTGGTGACCTGGGTTCAATCCCTGGGAGCCCACATGGTACATGTGTGCTCTGTGCCCCCTCGCCCCCCAATAAATAAAATAAAGCCCTGGTGATCTGAGTTTACTCTCTGGAAGCCCACCTAGTGGAAGGAGGGAACTGGCTTCTAGAAGCTGTCCTCTGCCCTCCACTTGTGCATCATGTCACGTATGTGTGCACTCTCTCTCTCTCAAGTAAATATGTAAACCTATTAAAAACAGAGAAGCAAACAATTTGAAACCAGATTAAGGGGCTTCAACATTCCCTCAACTATCTCAGGAGGTAGAACCAAGAGTGTTTTTGTTTTGGTTGGTTTCGTGGGCTGGGGATTGAACCTAAGGTCTCATGCATACTAGGCAAGCCTTCTACCATTGAGCTACATATATCCTAGTCCTGGAATCAGGAGTACATTTTTAGGGGCATTTCTTTTTTGTCCCAAATTTACCCAAAGGATCATCCACTAAAGTATGCTTATATCCTCACTGTTCATGTAACATTGAGAATCTGAGAAAAGTTTCTAGCCCTTTTTTGGCAAGATATTTTTTCCACACCATTTCAGGAGCCTTTCAGCTCCTCCGATGTCTATCGCTGCAGTTTCTAAGGCACGACTCATAAGAAAAACAAGTAAACAAACACACCCGCACACAGCTTAATGGGAAGGGGCTGAGATGGTGTGAAATCAGGGAGTATGCCTGACTTTAGTCCTGCCTCACTGAGAGGTGCCCCCAGTGGTGGGAAGAATCACGCCAGACCCCAGGCAGGCCGTGGGAATGGTTCAGGGCCAGACTGGGACACATTCTTAAGGCTATGCTAGAAGCCAACTGGCGCCCATCCACCAAGCTGCCTGGTGGAAGCCAGTGTCCGCCCACCCTCCATTGACAACACCAGCTCCAGATTGGGAGGAGGCTGAGCCAGGACTTGTCCCTACAGCTCCTCTAGCTTCTGCAACTCTCCACAAGGGCTGAGGCTAGCCGCAGCCACAGGGAGACCTGTGCTTCCAATCCCAGCCATGTCCTGAGCTCTGTTAACAGGAGGGCAGGGCTGGCTCTTGCATTTGAACTTCCCACTAAAAGAGGGTGAGCTGTGCAGAGCCCAGGCTCTGAGTCTTTTAAATTCACTGCCCTAAAGAAGAATGTCACTGCCCAGGATCAGCCGTCCTCAGCCTTTTCGTGGCTTTGACATCTGGATGTCAAAATAAAAGGGACAAATTTCCCCACTGCACTGAATGGCTTCTTCCACTGATGCAAACACAGTTCCTCAGGGAGCCCACGGTCACCTTTGCCTTGGCGCTGGGGAGTGAACAGTTGGTTTCACGGCTGAGAGCACAGAGTCTAAAACCACGGGGCTCTAGGTTCAAATACCCATACTTACACATAGAATAGCTGTGTGATCTTGGCCATGTTACTTAACCTCTTTAATCCAACTTCCTTGTCCACAAAATGGGATAAGTTTTTTTTTTTTTCCTTTTAAGGTTAAATAAAGATTTCCAGAGAATACTTCAAATGCCTAGCTAAGGTCAGTGACACTTAAGTCATGTTTTCACAAGGGTTTGTCATTTGTTACCCTACAGTGGGTACTGCTATTACCACACCCTGCTCTATAGGACTTTGGATTTGTGGCAAGAAAGGGAGGGAGTTTCTTCCCAGGATCTCAGGTCTCTGTCGCTCTAAAAGGAGGTTAGGAATAAGAACGTAATTTCCCACAAACAAAAAAAAGTAATGGGTCCTGGTGAGGGGAACGGATGCTCAAATCAGGGTCTCTAGCTGAGTCCCCATAAAGGAGGCAGGACTGGGGAGGTGACAGGGAAATATGCTGCTCAACTCTGCTTCTGTCCTTCAGTTCCTGACTGGTCCTAGAAACTAAGAAAATACTGATAGGAAAAGATAAGAAATATGGGACAGAGTCTGTATTCCAGTACCCAGGAGGCTGAAACGAGAAGTTTGAGGCCAGCTTTGGCTGCCTTGGGAAATTGCATCAACCCCCACATTCCCCTAAAAGAGGCATGACAGCAAAAAGAGAGAGAGAGAGAGAGAGAGAGAGAGAAAGAAAGAAAGAAAATGGGGAATTTGTAGATGAAGGAGTATATGCACGCTATCAGTCTTCCCTCTTAACTACAAAGAACCAAAGAAGGACTAGCCTGGTTGAGGCTTTGTGCTCTCCTTGGGCACATTAGCTAAAACTCCAGTTTCTGGTTTCCTTCCACAACCCCCTCCCAGGGTACGTGAGCGTCCTCCATCCTCCCGTCATCCCCTGCCACGGTACTCACACGTCCTCCATGCACTCTGGAGGCTGTTTTAGGCGGTTCCCGCCGATGAGGTAGTTGTAAATCTCAGCATTTTCAATGCCAGCATATGGCGTCTGCCCCCGAGTCATGATCTCCCACATGGTCACCCCGAAGGCCCACTGCCACAGAGAATGGATATCACTAGGTTTCCTGAGCCTGACAGAGCCATGGCTCTGGGGCAAGAACATCTTAGGGTTCAAGAGCCTCATACATAGGCAGCCAGAGCTCAGAAGACAAATCTGGCCCTGTGGGTCCCCCAGGTCCACCCACACATCAGCGCACCCCACTCCCATTACCAAGCCTCACTGTGCAGCCCCTGCTCACCACATCACTGTGCACGGTATACAGGTTGTCAGCCAGGCTCTCCAGGGCTAGCCACTTGACAGGCAGTTTGGAGGCACAGCCCTGGCGATAATAGTCCCCGCTATAGATTTTGCGAGAGAGTCCGAAATCAGCCACGCACACGGTCATGTCTTCTGCCAGCCTGAGAAAGATATTGGAGGACGGGGTCAGTGTTCTCTGTGTTCACAGCCTTACGAACGCTAGGCTGTCCCCCACACATAGCAAGCCGCGTCCAGGGCAGGAGCTGACATCAGCTGTCCCCCACCCGTGCAACCCTTCAGAATTCCTACATGCAATTCCGAGCAGCCAGGTCTCGGTGGATGAAGTTCCGGGAGCTCAGGTATTCCATGCCACAGGCAATGTCCACCATGAACCGGACCAGGGTCTGGAGGGGCAGGTTCTGGTAGGTAGACAGGGAAAGTTGAGGCTGGATCTGCCCACCCAGCTGGAGCAAGATGAATGGGGCTCCCTGCCCAGAAAGTCTGAAGATTGTTCTAAACTGAACAGAAGTCTGTGAAAGAGTAGGCAAAGCCAGTCTTTTCTCCCCAATAGGATCCTTGCCTAGTCTAAATTCCCAACAAGGGGCTCAGGAAGGAAAAGGAAGCAAGGTTAAATAATAAGACTCGGATTCCTCTCTCTCTCTCTCTCTCTCTCTCTCTCTCTCTCTCTCTCTCTCTCTCAACCAGGTCCCCAAGTCTTGCCCACAAAGCCCCTTCTTCCTCAGAGTCTTTGTTCCGTTTCCAGGTTTCATTCACCACCCCCACCTCGGTTTCCTCCTGGCCACGCCCACCCCAGGCACTCACGAAAGGGTTCTCCCCAATCCGGGAAGCAAGCAGGAAGGCGTGCAGGTCTCCATGCTTCATGAAGGGCAGGATGACCATGGGGATGGGGAGGCGGCCTTTAGCCCTGCTCCGGAGGCTTACCCCTGGAGGGAAAATGAGGAGTCAAAAAAAAAAAAAAAAAGAAAGAAAGAAAAGGAGGAGTCAGAGCTGAGCACAGAAGGTCAAAAAGACAGCTCAGACATCGATCTCAGGCCCTTCTCGGTAGCTTCCATCTCTGGCTCTGCTACTTCTTTTTCTGCAGGCTCCACTCCTGATGACTAAGGGGCACTTGGCTGCTGCTCCTTGATCCCAGAGCTTCCTCCCTGTCTCCTCGACGACCTACCTGAGCAGTTTCCCCATGGCAGGGTCTGCCAACTCAGCTCCTTACCAGGACCCAGCTTGGTATTTTTATCTATTTTGCCACCTGCTTGCTCACCGGGTAAATCCAAACTTCTCCAGGCTGCCTTGGTCACGTAGGTGGAACATATTTTCGTGCTATTCTATATCTGCCTCACCCCAATGAGCTCACCAACAAGCTTAGCCACGTGTGGATGGTCAAACTCCTTCATGCAAGCTGCTTCCCTGAGGAACTCTTCAATGTCGCTTGAGGCGATGATGTCAGCTGCAAAAAACAGATGGGCGTGAGCAAAGAAGCGATGCTCCCCTTTCACATCTTCCCAAGACTCCTAAGTCCTGGCCTTCAGAGTCCTAAGCTTCCCGGGGGCCAGGGAACGATTAGGTGGGAGCAGAGAAACTGCTACGGAAATGATTATCCAGTATTTTCTTTCCTTGCTAACGGTTTCTCTCTGACTGCAGCCCAGGCTCACCTCAGACTCACTGCTGTAATCCAGCATGACCTCAAGCTTGTAATCTTCCTTTTTCTTGGGCCCGACTCACCACTCTGGGTTTGATTTTTCAGTTGATCTCAAACTCATAATAGTCCCCTTACCTCAGCCTCCCCAGTGCCAGAATTACAAGTATAAGCCACCCAGGCCTGGCTCTTCTCTTTGATTTTGACAGCCCAAGAGCTCAACCAACCACGGCTGGAATCACCCAAGGGTGAACTCAGAGGCTGTCACGCTGACGGCAGAGGGCAATGCTGCAGCACGGATCTTTGTGTGGGTTTAGGCTTTTGAACTTGCACGTCACTGACAGGATCTCTGTTGGCGCTGAGTAGCCGCGTTGGGAATTCTGGGGCCACAGCAGAGCCTGCTCCAGGATCACGCACAGCAAACCCCTCACCCCACAGACACAATTCCCTCAGGCCACAGCTCCTATTGTCCAGCTCACCTTTCAGCATCTTCACTGCCACTTTCACGAAGGAGCCATCCTCCTGCTTCAACTGGGCCTCTCGCACCGACCCGAACTCTCCTAGGAATGAAGCCCATGAAGGGGTGTCTCCTCGGTCTCAAGCTCCCTACTTCCTTCCCTCTAAGGTGGGGTTGGAGACTGTGAGAGGAGGCTGTTTGGGCAATGGCTCCCTATCTTCCCTGCCTTTCTATGGATACCATTCCCCAAACTCAGGTGTCTACAAGCATGTCTTGTTTACAGGAGTTATCTGGAATTCACACCCTAAAAGTGACAGGAACAGACAAAGCCACCCAGAGAAGGCAAGCTCATACCAGCCCCGCACAGCCCACATACCTTTGCCCAACATCCGACCCAGGGTGAACTGCTGTTCTGGGATAAGCACATCCTCCAGCTTGTCCTTCAGCTCATCGCTAATGCCCAGGCTGTCCACTGCAGGATGGAAGAAAGGGGCAGAGCTCTGTTGTCCAATTCAAACCTAGCCCGCCTCCTTCCAGTCCTCAATGCAGAGAGCCTGGCCTTCTCACAGCCCGTGGGGTTGGCGAGCTCCACCAGGCAGCTCTGTCTTTTTCATTACCCTAAACCCCGACTTTACCAAGGTTCAGACATATTGTACAAGAATGCAGGTAGGGACACGCATGGCCCATTTCCTACCCCCGGGATCCTCCACTCACGTGTGGCCTCAATCCTTTCTGGTCTTTCTCGATTGAAAGACCTGGCTGCCCGGAAGTGTACAGCTGGCTCCCCTCGGGCCATGACACTGTCAAAGGCTTGCCTAAAGGGAAAGCCAGGACTTGAGTGAGCTTCAGGGCCTTCCATTACATCTGTTCCTCCCTCTAGACTCCACTTCCTTACCCGAACCGGGTCTCCTTCCTCCTCTTGCGAAGCAAGATGAGGGCCAAGGCAGCAGCAGTGACCAGAGCTGTGAGCACCCCCAAGACAACAGGCACCCAGGATGTGCGGCTGTGAGGAGAACCCTGCTGCCCTGTGGGAGGGAGAGGTGGTGGCAGAAGTCAGGCTGACACCAAGGTGTCCCTTCAGAACTTTCCGAGGATAGCCTTGTCGAAAGCTTCCTAGGTCAAGAAAGGCCCGAAACTTTCTAGCTCAACTGTGACAGGTGCTAGTTGTTGTGACCAAACGATGCCAGTTCTAGTCAAAGGAAAAAAACTAGATACGAGCACCAATTCTGGTCTCAGCAGTTTGCCTCTGAGTTCCGGGGTACACTGAGAAGGCAGGTGCCACCAGCCTCTTCCCACCACTCTAGGTTGCCCTTGAACGTCCTGATCCCTTGTTCATCTTCAGCCTCCGACCTGCCTGCCTCACCTGCATGGTCGTGAGAGGAAACCACCAGAGGCTGACTCCAGGGTCCGTAGCCAATTGCATTGGAGGCGCACACTTGCACGATCAGGTCCTTCTGGGGATCCCAGCCTGTCAGATTGACTCTGGTTCCCTCCACCGTCAGCTCATTCTGCAGCCAGGAAAAACCCCACCCCACACAGACTCTGAGGAGGCATCCAGCTGGAGTGCAAAGCAGAAGACAGCTAGAAACTTGGGAAGCTAGAAGCACTGTGATTACAAGGGGCTGCAAAACAAAATCTCTTGGCAGTCATCACATTCCTGCTCTGGCGATAGGGAAGAGGCCTCCGTGGAACACAAACAAGGCTCATCAGCAGAGGGGGATGACAGGAAGCAGGACTGTGGACAATGGCTTATCTGTGGCCTCCTCCAGTGGGGGCAGAACAGGCTCCTTGCTTTGCATACAAAGTGGCCATGGGGCAATCCCAGCAGGAGGCGTGAACCAATGAGGAGTGGAGCTGGTCCTGCCAGAAGAGTGAGTTCCCCAGGGCTGTGAGAGGCCCGGCTCTCCCCCTGACAATCTTAAGCTATTCAAGGTCTCAGAAGCAGAAGGAAGACTCTCCAGTGAAGTGAAGGTACAGAGGCCTGTCCCCCTTACCTGAGTTCCATTGTCTTGAACCCAGGACAACTTATAAGGTCCCAGAGGATCTTCCCAAGGACCCAGAGGGATCACTTCTTCCCACTCCAGGATAAGGCCTGAGTCGGTGCGGGTGGCTCGGAGTTTCTGGGGTGCACTGGCTGGGGCTATCATACCCAAAGAAAGAAAATTGCTAAGACTCCTACCCACTTTCCAACACCATCATTCCATACAGATCAAGAACTAAATAGCTCAGAGAGTCGCCCGTGGAGGCAGCGTTTGCCTTCCAGCTCTGCCTGCTCTCACCTACTGAGCTGAGGACCTGGGCGGGGCAGTAGCCTAATCCCACATCTCTACAGAGTTACCCCTCATCGTTCTAACTCTCCCCAACACAACCCTCTCACAGCCAAGCCAGCCTCCTTGCAACTGCCAAAGAGTCCAAGCAACTTGTGGCCTCAGTGCCTTTGCTGTGCTTTTATCTTCCTGAATCTTTCCGACTTCAATCATATCTCTCCAGCCTCCCAGACCCATTCAACCACAACTATGGGCCACAGAAATGTTACTCAACACAAAATCATAAACTTACTTAAAATATCCTACAATTTTCTTCTTGCAAGTTAATTACACAAGTCATAGATGAGAGCATGGGGAAACTCTAGGGTTTTCTCCTTTTAGCAGCACTGGAGATTGACCCTGAGCCCCTCCCTATCCATTCCTCCTTCCCCCACATGCATGCCAGCCCAATCCTCCATCAGGGGCTCTCTCCCAGCCCTCTTACAGGGTTCTCCCTGGCAACCCTGGAGTAGTCTTCTCTATACCGTCCATCTTTTTTGGTTTGCTTATCCTTCCCACCTATAACAACTAGAAACCAGGTGGTACGTAGTGGCATGCAGCAAATACTCAATACTCAATAAGCCTTGGCTGAACGATGCATTAACGTCCCTTTTAGGTGGTCCCTCTCAATCAACTCCCTTTAGAACTCCAGTCAGCCTCTTCCTTTCCCCCTCCAGCCCTGCATGCCCCCTTTCTCTGAGTCACTTACTTACCTAGGCCCTTTGTCTGAAAGGGCACCCAGTCGGCATAGGGGGAGGGCCCCAAGGCATTGGCACAGCGCACCCTGAGGCTGTAGTTGGTGGCAGGGATCAGATCCCGAAGCAGGCAGGTAAAGGGTGGTACAGGGACCACAACAGCCAGGACCTCCCAGTCCCCAGGGACCTGTGTCACCTTCAGAAAAAGCAGAAGCGAGAAACTGATGAGAAGGTCTATGAGATGATAAGAAAGATGGGATGGGCACAGAAAATGTGAGAAACGTTTTCCCTGCAAACGCACCCCTCCTCCCCCCCTCCTCCCGCTTGCCCCGACTCCAAGAACACACCAGATTTAACAGCTCTAGGCCTCTGCAGATGCTGTTCCTTTTGCTTGGAATGACCTGTGGGTTCTGACAAAGCCCTTCTTATCTTTCAAGATTAAGTGCAAGCTGGAAGTATAGCTCAGTAGTTTAATGGCAGAATGCTCATGGACAAAGCCCTGGGTTCAATCCCTAGTGGAGATTGGGGGCGGATACATGGCAAGTACTTTCTGGGTGAAAACCTTTCCCAGCTACTCCAGAAAAATTCTTCTTGCCCCTGTTTGCAGTTGGTGCTTAATTGTTCCAGAGGCTTGCTATCTGAAATTGTTTTCATGTCATTCCAAAGTCTCAGAACCTCTCAAGGTATGAAAAACTAGAAGCTTAGTGCCCCCTGAACCAGCTTCCCATCTTACATTTTGGAAGCTCAGGGCAAGAGTACAAAGATCCATGTATGGGCTAGGGATGGAGCTCAGTGGTATAGGCACTCACCTAGCATGGGAAAAGCCTGGGTTCAATCAGATATCACAGAGGGGGTGGGGAGAATCCATGTACAATATGGTGAAATATTTAAACATTAAAAATCATCTAATACATGAATTGATTTAGCTGCATCAGGGATGCTTCTCCTTGCTTCTCACCAGACAAGCACTCTACCAATAGAGCTGCACCTCCAGCCCCTGGTCTCATACAGGTTAGTCTTGAACTACTGATCCTCTGACCTTCACTTCCCAAGTGCTAGGATTGCAGATGAAGACCTTGCTCAGCTCTATGTTGCTATCTTGACAAATAAACCTTTAAAATGGCCTGGAAAGTCAGGTTTACATTCAAATTCTCCAAATTCTTGAAGTCCTAAGTCAGAGTGTGTGGGACTGGAGGAGCTGGCTTCCAAGCAAGGTCTATACCATGAGACACTTTCAGCGCACAGATGCAAACAATTCTTCCTGTCCCTTCTAGCCACACAGCTGCAGGTTAGGCACAGAGGCGCACGTTTCACAGCATGGACAGGATGGGTCAGACAAAAGACCTGCATAGGCTCTGGACTCAAACCAGGGCTGCCAGGGAACAGATCCTGAATAGGAGAGTATAAGGAGACAGTAAAAATGATCTAGATAGGCTAACTCCCACCTCGGCCTGGGGGCAAAGGGACATGATTTTAAAAGGCCCAGGACAAGAGCCTTCTTAGCCAGAAGTGCTCAAAAAAGTTTCACAGGATCTCGTTAAAGGGCTGGAAATGTAGCTCAGGAGCAGAGTGCTTGCCTAGTATGTCCAGGCCCTAGGTTTACCTAAAATGTCAAAATTAAAAGTTTCTCATTAAATCCCTTTTGACTAAACATGAAAAATAAACAAGCCTGTGTTGGCTCTTGGCTGTGATAGCCCGTGGTCCACCTTTTGTACTTTGGGGGCTCAGAACTCTTGTTCAATGTGGGACAGAGGCTGGACATGAGAGTACAAAATAACATATACTGAAAGTTTTGCACATAAAAGAAGCACTTTTCTAGCTTAGTGGTAGAATCCTTGCCTAGCATGTGGGGGGTCCTGGATTTGGTGCCAGCACCAAATAAATAAATAAATAAATAAATAAATCTCCAGGTACCTCCAAATCTACTCTAGTACTTTCCCAGCCCAAAGAATGCTTAACTGAAGCTACCTGCACAGCCTATCACTATAGTAAGAGGCAGCGGCCTGGGCTCTTCCCAGTAGGGAGCAGCTCCTGATATTGCTGGAGACCCAGAGTCCCTGGCAGGTATAGTAAGAGTGACAACACTGTCCCAGAGAAGCAGCCAGGAAGCCACAGTGAACACAGTCCCAGAAAGCCCACTGCGCTCAGCACAGCGTACCTGCACTGTACAGGAATGGAGCACGGCTCGGCCATCAGCACCTGGCATCCAGGCCACGCTGGCATTGCTGCTGGAGAGCTTCGTCACTGTGATGTTGAAGGGGGCTGCAGGTGGTGCTGTGGATGGGGACTTAGAGTCAGTGCCCAGTAAGAATATGAGGTAAAGGGGTACATAAACCAAGCACAGGTGCTCATACTAGGAGAGTGCCTAGACTGTGGGGAGAGGTTCCCTCTCTGAATAAGGGTCCTGATCAACGTGTAAGATGGTATAAGGTGGGGGAAGGGGCGCTTCTGGGGCCTGGGGTAAGACAAAGGGAGAACTAGGCAGCTGCTCCTGCAGCCACAGAAAAGCTCCTTCACACGCCAGCTTCTTCCCTCCCTTTACCCCCTCTGGGCTCCAGCACTTAGGGTTTCCTATCATTTGTCAGGCTGCTTCCCCCACCACATTCTCTCCACAGGAGGGGAAGAAACAAGGTTGAGCAGGAGCCCTTTACCTCTCTACTGGCTCGCTTTCTCCCTCCCTCCCTTCCTCCCTCCCTCCCAAGGACTCTGCTTCGTGATGGGAAATCTGCTGTGACGTCAGGATTCTATTCTCATCTCAGCCACTGCAGGTCTCAGGTGCTCCCACTATGAATGGGAGCCATGCCAATCACCCCTCACCTGGAGATCCCGCAGCACTGCAGCCAGCTGAAACAGTCAGCGCACGGCTGGACAGCAAGCTGAGGAAGCCCCCGGCCTTACAGACACCACCCGGCACCCTGTCCCCCTACCTTGAAGGCGAACTACAGCGGGGCGGGAAGTGGCCAGGCCTTTCTTGTTATGAGCTTCACAAGAAAATTCTGTGCTCTGGGTCACCCCTGGAGTCAGAAATCCTTAATCAGTCCCCCAAGCAGCAACTCAGTGTGTCATCGTACCCCCCCCCAAAGGAGGGCTCTTAGGTGCCGGCTGGAACATCTCACATCACACGTCACTCCAGCCAAAAGAGGGGGTTCGCCCAGTGGAGGAGTATGGTGGGATGGAACAAGAGTTTGGGAGTACAATCAACTTAGATGGGGCTCCATTTCCACATCTGTTAAATGGGAAAACCTTGAGAATTGATGTACAGTAGGAAGCACATGATGAGCACTTTGAGAAATGTTATATCTGCACCTCCCACCGCAGCTCCATCTCTCACAGACTAGCACAGAGCACCTCTTTTTGTCTGACCACGTGTGTGTGCCCACAAATCAGCGCCCTTTTGTTCATTCTGTGACCTGTCACCGGCCCACTTGGAGAGTCTTTGCTGTGCAACCATCTCCACTCCTCATGCATGTAGCTTGTCTACCCAATTATCCTGAATTCTTTGGGGGCTGGAAAAGGTGGCTTCTGTGCCCTTTGTATTCCCTCAATCTCCTGTGGCGCCCAGCACAGCTTGGTGTGTGCAGTAGGAGTTCAGGAGTTCCGTGAGTGCTTATTATAGTGCCGGCTGCCTGAGGGTCCTAACCACGCACATCTGGAGGGAAGCTGGAAGTTGGGAATCCAGCCTTCTCCCTGAACAGGCTGGGTCGTCACTCCAGCGGGTCCCCTAGCCCACCTTTTCTCAAGAGTCAGATCACTGGGGACTTGGCACATCAAAGGCCCTTCCCTCTCATGCGTAGAACCCCTCCAAATTGTAAATTTAGCTTCACAGATTGGCATGCCTCACAGGCATATAGGAGATATGCCCAAGGATCTCGGGGTCCACTAGGAGAATATCAGGGGCGGCTGCTTGGGTCTAACCATACAGGGACATGAACCAATACAGTTATTTGGGAACATGTCTGGAGATTCCTGAGGGCCATCAGGCGAAGCGGCCCCTGTATTATTGTGCTGGCCCCTCTCTTCCCCTTACCCTCCCCCATTTCTTTTTCTTTAGCCCAGAGTCTTGTCTGTCTTCTCTCTGTTTGCCAGACACTCCTCCCTAGCTCTGCGTGGGCTGGTTTCTGCTCCTTCCCTTGGGAGGAGGGAGGATGGGTGCCCCTGGTCTCACACAATCCATCTCCCAGGGCTGGCTCTGCAGGACTAGACTGCTGTGAGCGAGGCAAGGCGGCCCCAGCATCCTCTTTAAGCACACGAGGAAGGCTAGCGCCTAATCAGCCGCCCGCTCAGTCTAGCACACCTGACTAATGAGCCGAGCGACGGTGTGGCTCACGAAGTCAGACACCAGTTTGCTCTGAATGCTCACAACAACAAACTTTTTGACTTGGGCAGATTCCAACTTTGCCATGCTCGCCCACTCCCACCTCCCCACCCTCCACAAGGACTTGGCTTATTCTCTGCTCAAACCCCCCTTTCCCCATGAGGCGGCTCTCACCTGTTACATTTAAAACAGAGGGAGAGAAAGCAGGTCCCCCAACCTTCCTGTGTCCACTCCACCAGAAAATAGTAACAGGTTCTGGAGGACCCACAGCCTCACATGACAGTTGGAAAGGGGCATTGGGCGGCACTGCCAGATCTTTTGGTTCCACAGTGAAAAATGGCACACCTAGGAAAGCAAAGGGAGGGGAGTGAGCCTTGCCACCTGTTAGCTTCCTCTGCTGGATCACAAGTTTGCTTCTGTTTGAAGTCCTCTATGTAGACCCCCCCAGGCTCAAGTCAGCTGCAGAACAGCCATCGAACGGGATGAGGGTTTTTTTCATCACCTCCTTTGGAATATCTTTTCTACTGCCCCCTTAGGCAAGGCAGATTCTGTCTCCAGCCCCCATAGTCCCTTTGCAGACACGCTCTGACAGCCCTTCTCAGAGTAAGGGAGGAGGCTAGGGGAAGGGACAGGGGGAGGGGCTCCCTGGAAGGGGGAGTGTGTGGGAGCTTTAGCAGAGTTCTGCTGGCAGGCCCCAGCTCCTGCTCAGGGTCCTTTGTTACTTTCTTAGTCACTTTGTTTTCTAGGGCTGAACAGCTCTGAGCTCCTGCAGCTGCGCAGCTTTCCTCCCCTCCCCCAACTCCTCCTCCCGTTTCTGGTGGGGCCACTTGGCAGAACAGGGTCCACGTCCAGTGAATGCTTGAAGCTTGTCGCTCAGACGGCTGAGGCAGACTGCACTCAAAGACAGTCCTAGCTGCACCCTTGAGTCTTAGCTAGGCTGCAGCAGGTAGGGTCTTCTGATGTCCTGGGGGCCTGGAGCCTGAGCAAGAGGCCCCAGAAGGCAGTGTGGCAGCCCAGCTTCCACTCCGTTCTCCTCTGCAGAGAGGCTCGGCTATTAGCAGACAGCTTTGGCCACTCCAGGTCAACAAAAGGCCCACGGGTTCTGACTCCTCACCTTCCACGGTGAGCCATACTGGCTGGGAGATCTCAGTTTCTCCCCCATCCTCCACCTGGCACCAGTAACGGCCTGCATCAGAGCGTTCCACTGACTTCAGGCTGTGGAAACAGGATACCATGCTCATTTCTCAGGATCAAGAGAAGCCGCTCCTCTGGACAGACTTGATAGGTTTAGCCTGCCCAACTTCTGGAAAGTTCCACAGTTTACCAAATTTTAAAGCCACAGATCTCTAGACAGTCCCAGGTTCCCAGACATCCCATGCTTCCCCCCTATGGTCCTGCACCTGAGGAAGCCAATCCAGTGCTGCTCATTGACAGGGATATACACTTGGTTTGCATTCTGGACCACAGCCCCATCCTTCAGCCAGTGTATATCAGGCTCCTCCATCCCTTCCACACTGCAGTTAAGCGTCACCGGCTGCCCCTGAGACACTGTCATCTTCGCAGGGGCTCCCACAAGCTTCAGGCCTGAAGAATGGGAAGAAGAACGTGTCCGCCTGGTTGAGATAGACCTTGTCTCTTGGAACATCTCCCATTCTCCTCCAGAAAGTAGCTTCTGTGTTAGGAGGCTCATTCTCAGCCAGTGCCAAGGAAGCAGAGGCAGGACTGCGTGGGAAGGTGGCTTGATGTGGGCTGGGGGAAGGAGCGTGTAGGTTTCTGTCACTGCCAAGTTTCCTTAGCCCTGAGGACCTCTTCCCCATAGCGCCCCACTGCCAGAGCACCAGCAGGCAAGCTGGGCTGAAGTAGTGGAGCGTTGTCACCTCCAGGAGCGGACACTGCCCTGGGAACCAGTGCAACAGGCTGCCAGCTCACAGCCCAGAGCCCTGAGCTGTTGCCAGCACCCCTTGCACCCCACCCTGCCAAATGAAGGGAGGCTGAGGAAGGAAAGGAAGGGAGTGCTCCCCTGAAGGGGAGAACATATGGCTGCAAAACCACGTCAGATCAAACACATGTCAGCCTTCCTGGCAGCCGCCTGCTCTATTAATACCTGAATGTGTGCAGGGGTAGGTGTTAGAAGGGTGGGAGGCAGAAGGGAGGGGTGAGACCCAGAGCAGGAGCCCAGGACCCCTTAGCTACTGCCACATCAACAGGACCCACTCACTGGAATTTTACCCTTGGTGGTGGACACCAGCGTATACATTCACCACCTTTCCATTCCTGGCCTCCTGGCATGTTTTTAGGTGGATGGGCAGGTGAAAAGTATTCACGTGGCTGAAATCCAGTCCTATTTCTTCCTGCTCGTTGCTGCGTGACACTTGGTAAATTCTTGGGCTCTCTGAGTCATGGGATGATCACCTTTCAGCTTGCAAATACTTTTGTCTCTCTTTCTCTTGCCTTCTCTGAGACTGACAGGGCAGAGAACTCTGACTTAAAAGCAGCAGCTAGCAGAGCGGCCGCTGCCCTGGCCTGTATCCCTGCCCCGTTCCCTCTCCGCTCAGTCACCCACAGGACGAGGAGGGAGAGCCGCGCGTCCTTACACACCCAGCAGTCCCAAGGGTGCGCAGTGGGAACTTGCGAAGTAAGGTGCTGCCTTCCTGCGTGAAGAACCTCAGGGCGAAGTGAGAACAAGATCAGTCCCCAAGGAACTGCATCCTTGTCCCGGCCCAAGCTCTCGGGAGCTTTAGGGGCCACAGTAACTAGAGTGCGCCCCCATGTACTTGATGACCCGGCGCACTCACGATCTCGGTATCTAAGTGGTGGTGGGTGTCCTTGGGCGCTCACACTGAGACCCTCTAGCTTCAGAGCGGGACCTCAAACGTGCTGGGGAGCAGAGCCGGTTCCCAAGACTGAGAAGGGAACCAACAACTAGCAACGTCAAGGCGGGAAAATCTCGTCCCGCACATACCCCCCTCCGCAGCTGCCCACACACCCCACTGGTTCCCTTCCACCCCGCCACGAGAACCCCGGGCGCGAGAAAGTTGGGGGCGGGGGGCCGCGGCCGGAGCCGTGGCGGCGGACACCGCTGCGCCCCAAGCCTCGGCCTTCCAGCTCGGGCCCCTCGACCCCCATCTCCAGCCCGCCCAGGCCCAGGTCTTGCCGGGCTGCCGTCCCCGAGCCGAGCCCCTCGGGGCCGCGCCCCTCCGCAGCCCCCCGCGGTCTTCCGCCGCCCCCCCGCCGCCCTACCTGCGGCCGCCGACCCCCGGAGCAGCAGGGAGGCCAGACCCGCCAGCAGCAGCGGCAGCAGCGGCAGCAGCGGCGGCGGCGGCGGCGGGAGCCCCGGCCGCCCCATGCTCCGCCTCAGCGCCATCGGCGGCGACGCCGCACCATGCCGGGCCCGGCCCGCGAGCGACAGCAGGAGGACGGAGGGCGGAGCGGGAGGGCCGCGGGAGGGGCCGGAGCCCGCCCGGGGGGCGGCGCTGGGCCGGCGCCTCGGGACCCGCGGCCGCCGCGAGCCGCGGCCGCCGCCGTCAGCCGCGCGGGGTCCCCGGGGCGGCCGCCGGGCCAGCGCGCTCCTTCCACAGCCGTCGCCGCCGTCGCCGCCGCCGCTGATTCATGTTCTCCTCGGAGCCGCCGCCTCCTCCCCGCGCGCCCGCCCGCTGCAGCCGGAGCTCGTACCGCCCCCCCGCCGAGTCCGGGCGGCTGGAGCGGGGCGCCGGCCTCGCCCGCGGCCGTCCGACCTTCCGCCCACCGCCCGATCTCGCGGCGACCCCCCGCTACTCCGCACGGAGCCCGCGGCTCTCGCTCTGCTTCTGAACGCGCACCCGGGCCACGCCCCTCCTCTCCCCAAATACTTCGCAGGCTCGCACCCCAACGTTACATAGCCTTTCTCAAAACCTCTCCCGGAGCCCACGCCGCACTCCAACACTAATCAGACCCTCGTCTCGGTACCCAGCATTGCCCCGTCCGAACGCAGAGCTCCTACCAGACACCCCATCACCAGGTCCTCTGGGAGGGTTGGCACCGCTGCCCTCCACGCTCTCCTAGCACCCTCAGCACCTCTTTCCATTGAATCTTTCACCAAATTCCTTATGTTCATATTATATTTTCCACTCTTTATCTCCAAGTAGTCTATTTTAAAAAGACCATCCTCTTCGCCCGGTCTTCCCAAGGCGTTTTCCAACTTGAGCCATGGATCTTGAGTTTTCCGAGATCTCTGGCAATTCTCGGTGTACAGCTCCATTGCTACCCTGAACAGGCCAAAGCAGAATCACTGTTGGGAGAGCTGTCATTCTTCCTGTTCACTTCCTCTGTGTCTAGCCCCCCTCCCCAGGACATGTGTGAACAGAGGCTGTGTCTTCATATCAAACAGTGAAACATCAACTATTATTAGCAGACCACCTTGAGCACAGTAGGAACTCCATAAATAAATAGGCAGATCCATGTCAAATGAATGAATAATTGCCTCAGAGCCTGATTCTCAAGCAGTGATCGCTGGAGGTGGCCTTGCCTACATACATCCTGTTAGGGGGATGCAGAGATGGTTCCAAGCCACGCCTACCAAGGAGTCTCCTGTCCTGGTCCTCACCTGGTCCTCACCTCCACTTGCCTGTGGAGCCCACCTCAGGACGCACTTTCCTACCGTCCTGATTGGGGAGAAGGAACGAGCCTCTTGAGACTTCCATTGCAAGAGCTTCAGGATCGCTGGATCTTTCCAGGGATTCTCCTTCTGAGCAGCAGGAGCCTGCCTCTTTCTCCACTTGGCCCCATCAGGGCTTGTTTATTAATTATCTTAATGATAACAGCAGTGCTGGCAGCAACCTCAGACGCGGCCGCGAGCGCCCCCAGGCGGCAGCACAAGGAGACGTTCTGGAAGTGCTATGAAGACTTGAGATGGTAGGGGCTTCTCTTCCCGCTGAGCTCGGTTAGGAGCACTTAGCTGGCTTCAGGACCCTTCCCTAAAGGAAAAGACTTAATTCCTTCCCAAAATCCGTAGAAGTGGTGGACAAAAGTCTGGAATGGAAGCTGGAATGACCAGCTTGCTGCTGCCCTGACTTGGGCACTATTCAAGACCTTCCCTATCTCTTTTCTCTGGAAGGGTCTTCAAGTTTCACTGAGAGAGAACCTGCTCTTACAGTCAACTGACATAGGAAAGACTCCTGGAGAATGTCTAATCCAGAGATCAAAGTCAGCTTCTACTTCTTCTTCTCCATTCTCTTCCTCGTTGTTTCCTGAGCTGATAGGAGCCTAAAGACCAAACCAGTCAAAATGTGCTCCTCGGGCATGTCATGGACCTGAGGAAGTTCTCCATTTAGGGCCTGGATAAGTTCCCCATCCAGCTGCAGGTCTGAGAAACATCAATGTCACTGCAGGTAATGTGCTTTCCCTGCAGGGCAGGGAGCCCTGACTTCCTGTTTTCAACGTCCCTAAATTCACTTCAGTATTTCAGTATTTCTACTAACAAGGCCAGCGTAGTCAGGAGAAACCTGTGGGGTCCTGAACTGATTTCTCAGCTCCTACAGAGGGTGCTTTGTTCCTGAGCTCTTACAACCCACTCACCCTGCCTATCTCCTCCACCTTTCTCTCCCTCTAAGGGCGCAGTATAGAAATGTGCTTCTGGGGGTATATGAGCAGGTGTGATTTTGTGGGAGAGTTGTGTAGGTGGGTGAGAGGGTGTGCATTGTGATGTATGAGGGAGGGTGTGCATTTGTGCAAATTCTAAATGTGACTGACGCTTTGTGGGTGGATGGAGAGAAAGTAAGTATGCATGTGCGTGCGTGCTTGTGTGTGTGTGTACTGTGTGACTGGAGGAGGTTGGCTGCCTGTGCAAATGCATGCTTGCAAAAGTTCCCTTCCTTCCATAAATGCATTGCTTGGAAGAAAACTAATCAAATCAACAGGAAATGTATTCGACCTAATGCAGGAGCAGCTGTCCCAGGAGTTCCTGTCCTCAAGACAGAGCCAGAACCAGCTTTATTTATCCCAGGGGAGGAACGTGGAATTGCAGGAGTGGGGGTTGGAGGGCCAGTGGCAACCCCATAATATGGACGGGATTGGTTGGCCTAGAACATCTTAGTCTGGTAAAGTGGATTCCAGTCTACTACCCTCAAGTTCTCTCTCTCTCTCTCTCTCTCTCTCTCTCTCTCATTCTCTCTTTTGTATTATACTCAGTTTCCTTCTCTCACAATCCAGCATTGCTCCAGATAGACAAGGATCAAGCCTGAAAAGAAAAGTGATTATTCACAGCACAACTGACGTCAAATTCAGTGATCCCAGGAGGCTGCTATAGCTTTCTCAGATTCTAGGTCTTCCCTTGCCTCCAAGGGAATAGGACCACAGTGACCTGTAGGGTATGGCAGTCTTACTAACCTGTGCCAAGAGCCTGTTCTTCCCTAACCACTGGCTCACAAGAACTGGCAGGTTCCACCCAAGAAATGAGGCAAGCCACAGCCTAGGTTCCTTATCAACTTATAGGCAGAGAATGTTTGCCTTTGGGGCTTACAAGGAAATGTGCCTACACTTGCACTTCTACGGTGCTGGAAAATGTTGCTATGCCTGCCAAATGCTGAGCAGGAGATCGAGCCACTTTTTGTCCCACAGAAAGTGAAACAGACAGGTGTATTCCCAGGAGAGGCCACACTTTCACCTAGAGTCTAGGAAAACTCTCAAATGATCAGATTTCTCTCCCAAAGCAGATTGAGTAGTAAGAAGAGAACAAATACCTTATGGTTTTCTGAAAGGGCATATGGATCCAAACCTGTGGAAGAAAAATTGTTCCCTTCAAAATTTCAAGCTGAGTATTGTGGTACATGACTCCAGCACTCAGAATTAAGACAGGAGAATCAGAAATTCAAAATGAACTTTAGCTACATAACAAATTCAGAGTCAAACTGGGCTAGCTGAGATCCAGTCTCAAAAATAAAAATCGAAAGAAATAAATTAAAATTTCACCTGTGGATGACCTCTGAGAGGAATTATGTGAATGTGGTGTGTGTGTGTGTGTGTGTGTGTGTCAATATCTTTTATTTGGCTGGTTATAATTCTCTAATTAATCTTCTTTAATTGTGGTCTGGAAGGGGAGGATTTTTCCAGTTCTAAATTTAATTATTAAATTCATTTATTAATCCATTTACTTGTGTGTGTGCGTGCATGTGTGCACATGTACATGCTGATATGTGTGCATGTGAATGTCCACACTTACAGAGTTCACAGAGTTCAGAAGTCAGCCTCAAGAGCTGTTTCTAAAGTGCTGTCCACTTTTTTTTTTTTTTTTTTTTTTGAGACAGGCTTTCTCACTGGTCTGTGTCTGTCCAGCCAGCAAGCTCCATGGATCTTGCCTGTCTCCTCCCCAGCAATGGAATTACAAGTGCATGTGTTACTGCATCCAGCTTTTTTCCATGCTTTCTAGGGGTTGAACTCAGGCCCTCATGCTTGAAGGCAAACATTTTACCATCCCTCCCCACCCCCACTCGAGACATGATCTTATTATGGAACTGGAACTGCTAATTCCCTGCCTCAGTCTCCTGAGTGCTTAAATTCCAGACATGTGTGTCTTTCCCAGCTTTAACTATGATGGTTGATCTTCATTGGCAAATTTTTTTGGTTGTTCTTCACTGATAATTTTTTATTGGATTTAGAATCACTTAGGAGATTGAGGTACAGCTCTGGTTGTATCTATGAGGATTTGTGTGCCCATGTGTCTGTGTGTGTGTGTGCATGTAAGTGCAGATGTGTGCTTAAGAGAGCACTTGAGCGTGTGTGTGTCTGTGGAAGTCCAAGGGTGACTTTAGGAATCATCCTGGATCGCTCTTCTAGGTTATTGCTTTGCTCTGGGGTTTCCCAGGTTCTGCCTTCCAGGGCAGGAATTACAGGCTGTCGCCATATCCACCTGGCATTTTTTTACATGGGATCCGAAGATCTGAACTCAGGTCATTTGCTTTCGAGACAAAGCTTTAACCACTGAGCCATCTCTCCATCCCCCTGTGAAGATTTCTTAGAGAGTTGTTTCCATTAGGAATTTTGATCACCAGGATGAGACTAAAACAGACTTCATCCACATCTGACTTGGTGGCACATACCTATTATCTGAGGGCTTGGAACATGGAGGCAGGAGGACTGGAATTGAAGGTTACAAAGAAGTCCAGAACACCCAAGGCTACATAGCAAGAACTTGTCTCAAATAAACAAAACAAAAAACAAAACAAAACAGGGGCTGATCAGATAGCTCAGTGGGTAAGGTACCTATTTGCAAACCTGGAGACCTGAGTTTGATGGTGCATGCATACACTTCTCTCTCTCTCTCTCTCTTTATAATAAATCAACAAAATACTTTTTTTTTCTTTCTGCCCCAGAACAGTTAACCTGACTGGGGCGAATTCCCTGCTCCTCAGGAGGGGTGACCTTCGATACCAATCAGGATGCAGCCAAGGGTGGTGCAGGAAAAGCAAAACTGAAAACAACAAACCATAAATCAGAACATCAAAGACCCCACATTATTCACCTGGAATCAGACAAGCCAAATCTTCCCCATCCTGAAGCTCAGGGAACCTTGCAGAACAGGGGGCAGCAAGATTGTAAGAGTCTAAAGATGGGGAGAACCAACAATATGCAAAATACTCCATACAAGTTAGGGCTGCAGCAGCCAGAATTGGACTTTGCCTGACCAGCACAATGGCTGACAAGTCAACAACCCCCCAAAGTCTAGCATGGATCACAGGGGAGAAGGCTCCAGGCAGTAGGATCCTCAGAGGCAAGGGATTAAACAGTCATAATAGAGTTCCCATACTAACGGGAGCCCAAGACTGTGCTCCAGGCTATGCCACTGAGTCCTGAACCCTCACTAAGGTGGAGGACACAGAGGGAGGTTTGGTGTTAGCACAAAAGGATGCCCCAGGAGATGGGAGGGAGATAGGGGAGGCACTGGGAGAGGGGAAGGAAGGGAAGAAAGGAGAAGAGCACTAGGGGGATGACTGGGGAGGGGAGGAGGAAGGGAGAGAGAATGGGGATACCTATTACGTTTGCATGATTAGGAAAAAAATAAAATGTGGGAGGAAAAAATTTTTTTGAGGATTAATAGACAGTTTATTAAAGGAGAGAAAAAATAGAACTCATGGACTCCAGAGGTGGAGTGTCATGATGGGCAGGTGCCTGGGAGAACTCATGGACTCCAGGCATAGAATCCATGAGGGGCGAAGAGCTGGAAAAGAACTCATGAACTGTAGATGTGCAGTGTCAGGAGGGGCAGGCACCCAACAAAATATTTTTTAACCCAAATTGAGTTCTATGGTATGTGCCTGTAGTTCCAGCTAATTTACAGACTGAGGCAGTTCAATATCAGCCTGGGCAACAAAGTAAGATCTTGCCTCAAAAAACAAAACAATGCGCCAGGGAAACGCCTTATCAGGTCAAGTTGACTGCCTCAGTGCAAACAGTCTAACTCCACAGCCCACACAGTGGAAGAAGAGAACCAATTCTTGAAAGTTGTCCTCTAAACTCTGGATTCAGTCCTCAGTTCCACAAAACAAACAAACGAACAGCAACAACAACAAAAACACCTTACAGAAGCCCATTTCTATAACTCCAGCACCCAGGTTGAGGCAGGAAGACTGGCAAGAATATAAGGACAATTTAGACTATGTAGTAACTTCTAGGCCAGCCCCGGTTAAATAGAGATGCCGTATCTTAAACAAAATAATAAAAAAATGACACAAATAAGGATGATATATTAAGTCTAGCTAATATCCCCTTAAGGAATTTTAAATCTGTAAGGGCTTCCTCCTTCTCTACTGGACTTGCAATAGAAAAAATTGGCCTTTTTTTTCATGTGTAGGTATATATGTAGAAGAGGGCACTTCAGTATATGTGTGCATGTGTATCAGAGGGCACTGTGTGCTCATAGAGACCCAAGGATGGGATGTGAGGGCGATCTGGCTGCGACATCTGTCACCCCATTGCTCGCCAGGGTTGATTCGGCTGATCTGGCTGGCTAGGCGGGTGTCCCCTTCCTCCCTCACCGCTCCATGTGCGTCCCTCCGGAAGCTGCGCGCTCGGTCGAAGAGGATGACCTTCGCCGAATAGAGAAGGACCGGTCTTCGGTCAAGAGTATACGAGTAGCTGCGCTCCCCTGCTAGAACCTCCAAACAAGCTCTCAAGAGACCCAAGGATGACTTTGGTAATCGTCCTGGATTGCTCTACCTTCTTACTTTGCTCTGGAGTTTCCCAGGCCCCACCTTCCAGGGATGGAAGTGCAGGCCGATCCTATTTCCCTCTATAGGCTTTTTGTTTGTTTGCTTGTTTGCTTGCTTGCTTTTTTTAAGGAGGGATATGAATTCAGGTCCTTTTGCTTACAAGGCAAAAGTTTAACCCTTGAGCCATTTTTCTAGCCCAGAAACTGGTCATTTGCATAGTTTTCCACAATCTGGATTCAGTTAATTGTATAGTTGAGTCATTATATAACATATGCCTCTGCTGCCATTATTTTCTGTAGATTGATAGGTCTGAATGCTTGACTGGATTTGGGTTTAATATTTTTTTCAAGAAAGCTATCACATTATATCAAGAGGCACATCATGTCCAACTGCCCTACTTTCAGAAATGCTAAGAATTTATCATTAGGTTCTGGGTTGTAGTAGACGAAGTAATCTTGGGAGGTAGAGGTAGAAAGATCAAAGTTCAAAAAAAAAAAAAAAAGATCAGAGTTCAAAGTTATCCTTGGCTACAGAATGAGTTCAAAGTCAACTGACAGTGCCTATCTAGTGTGCAGGAAGAAGCCCTGGGTTTGGTTCTCAGCATTGAATAAAAGTAGATGTTGGGGAGGTGAAGAAAGAGGATCAGAAATTCAAGATCATTTTGTCTCTGAAAGTGGAGAGAAGCACTGGGGAAATAGCTGAGGTGGAAGAGTGCTTTCTTAACTCCATTCTTCCATTCTACACCGTGATTTTCTTTCATCTTTCCTTCCGCATTTTTGTCCTGGTTCTTCCCTTACCTCCAGAACTGCAAAACTGTTTGGGGACCTTGGAGCTGGCTAAATCCTAATAGCTGAGTTTTATTATTGTGGTTGAGGCCAAGAGAAGGTATGAAGGATTGTACAGACCTGTGACAGTTCTGGATCAGTGACGCCAACTGAAAACTTAGATTCTGTTAGAGACCTATTGATTCAGAAACTCACGGGCTTGTCAATTTTTTTTTTTCTTTTCTTTTTTTAAGAACTTCCCATTCTCCACTCACCCCTATCCCACCTACTAAGCAAAACTTACCTTTAAAATTTTTTTCACTTTATTTACTAGAGAGAGAAAGAGAGAGGGAGAAGGCAGACGGGTGGACGTCAAATGTCAGTTCTCTCCTTCTACCATGTGGACTTCGGGAAGGTAATTCAGGCCAGGTTTGTGAATGGGCACCTGCTGATCTATCTCCACAGCCCTCATCTCTAGAGAAGGTTATTAGTGACAGTTGCAGCCTGCTACACAAGTGGATGCTGATTCCACATTCAGTGAACTATAAAGGTTTTGAGAGGTAATTCCGGTTAGACCTTAAAGGGGAAGACTTTATGTTCCATGGTGGCAGAGAAAAAGAGACCAGTATGAACAAAAGCAAGTAGCTTGCCTTGCTTTCAATGAGACTGTTTCCTGTCTCACTTCAACCACGCCTGTTTGGTCTCTGTCAGTGAGGTTTTCCCCTGTTTGGGTTGGGGGTTCTTTTCACTGTTCCCATTCGCCCATGAACACATTGGGAGGTCACACTACGTGTGTGCAGGCTTTTGTGCGCTGAACGCGAGGGCAGGAATTGAGATGTAGTGAATGCTGGGTGCTGAGTGCATAAGGATGTCTGAGCAACCTTCGTCTCTGCGTGGAAGAGCCTGTGTGTTCTTAATGTCTGTAAAGCGCTTTTATAGGACAAGATAGCAAGCACCGCAGGGAGCTCAGCAGCCCCACGCGGAGCAGGCAGCACTGAGCGCCGGGCTCCTAGCCAACCCTAGAGCCGCAGGCGGGGCTACTGCGGCGGAAGTTAAAATCCGGCGGCGGCGGAAGTGCTGTCCCGCGGGGCAAGATGGCGGCGCCCAGGCGGGCCGCGTTCTACTAGGACACTGGCTGGCGGCACGGGCTTCAGGTGATTCGTGCGGAGGACTCAGGAGCAAAGTGTTCCATGCCTTGGTTGTAACCTGCTGAAGGTCTTTAGTCTGCCTTGCAGCGACTCCGGGCCTCGCTTACACGCTCTTCGTGCGCGGGCAGTACGGGCTAAGTCTAGGTGACTTCCGGTGGCTGACGCGGGTGGTCAAGGATGTAACTAGAGCCGCCCGCGTAGTGGCAGCGAGGGGGACCGGTCCTGCACCAAAGCATGCATGCGCGTCAGTGCGAGAGGGAATTCGAAAATGAGTCAACTTGTAGGACTTCCGCGTTGTAATTCAGAACTTATAGCAAATTGGTTTTAGACAAAGCTGCCCTGGATTTGTAAATTACATTTGTGCTTTCGTGTAGGACTACCAAACGTCCATCATTTAGTGAGGCTTATTTATTTAACAGGAAGGCGCACTGTCGCGCAATATTTTTTGTTGCTCATTTGAAAGTGTCTCATATATCCCAGGCTGTGCTGAAACTCCCGAGTCTCTTGTCTCCACCGCCCAAGAGCTAGGATGACTATCCGGAATGGTTCGGTTTAGTTTGATTTTGATTTTTTGAGATAGGTTCTGCTAGGTAGCCCGACTGGCCTGGAACTGGCTTTGTAAATCAGACAGGCAATAAACTCCCGGGTGATCCCGTCTCTGCCTCCCTATTCAGAGATTACAGGTGTGGAACACCAAGCTTGATTGCATTCATCATTTAAATTCATTAGATTTCCCTTCTGTAAGACCTCTTATCATCCACATTTTTTTTTAAAAGACTGGTCACATGTAACCCAGATTGGCCTTCAACTCCTGATTCTCCTGCCTCCATTTTCCAAATTATTTTGGGATATGTCATATTCTGTGCATTTTACAGCCTCGAAAAATTAATTTGGTATAGATTAAACTACTTGCCCAATTTTGCACTAGTGACTAATGGAGTTAGCATTTCGGACTTACTGATTCCAAAGCTAAAACCCAAAACCACTCTTATGTGTCTGTGTGTGTGATTGGGCAATGAAATCAAGGCCTTGTGCACGCTAGGCAGACACTGCTGCTGACCTATATGCACAGACACAGTTTTTCTGAGACAATGTGTCACATAAGTCCTAGGCTGGCCTCTAACTTGGCATGTATCAGGGGATTATCTTGAACTCCTTATCCTCCTGTCTCTGCCACCTGAGTTCTGAGATTTCAGCCCTGTGCCACAATTCCCAGTTCAAGCTACATATTTTTATTTATATTTACTTTTTTATTTATCTTGTGTGTGTATGTGTGTACACACACGCATGTGCATGTGCCACAGCACCTCTGTAGAGGTTAGAGGCAACTTTTGGGAGTCAGTTCTCTCCTTCTGCCTATAGGTTTGGAGATTAAATTTGGGTCATCAGGCTTGGTAGCAAGCCTTTACCCCCTGAGCCATCTTGCTGACCCACCTTCTTTTATTTTGAGATACTGTCTGGTTAAATTGTCCAGGCTGGCCTTGGGCTTTTTGTTGTTGTTGTTTAGCTTTCGTGTGTGTGTGTGTGTGTGTGTGTGTGTGTGTGTGTGTGTACATGTACATGTGGGTGGATGTAAGTATATGTGTGTGTGTACATGAGTGCACTTGAGTGTGTGTGCATGTGGAGGCCTAAGAGTGACACAGGAAATCATCCTGATCGCTCTTCTATATTATTGTTGTGAGTCTGGTTCTCTAATTAAACCCAAAGCATGCCATTAGGTCTGGTTCCCAGCTTGCTCCGGGGAATTCCCAGGCTCTATCTTCCAAGACTGGTCCACCACACCCACCCAGCATTTTTATGAGGGATCTGGGGATCCAAACTCAGATTCTTGTGTTTGAGATGCAAAGGCTTTAATCACTGAGCTGTCCACCCCAGTTTCAGTGACTTTTAATTTTACCTTATTTTTCGCCACCAACATTGCAGTTTATTAACCACTTAAGTAAAACACCGTCTGGGTAAGGCTGGGACAGAAATGAGATTGAAAGCAAACAGATTCTCAGCATCTACCAGCTCAGAAGTTACTATATACTCTTTTCACAAGCATTTTCTCAGATCTAATACAGTAGTAGCCATTAACTCATACCCTGTGTTCTGAAGCTGAAATAGTATAACAAGAACAATCAATAGTTATGTTACTAAGACCAGCACTTCAGAAAAAGAGTAAACACTTTCAAGTTTTCCCTTTTTACACCTAAAACAACATCTTACAGTCTGGATCTACCAAAGGATTACCAAAATGTGATGACCTGAGTGTGATCCCAGAACCCACATAGAGGTGAGCTGACTCTTACAAGTTGTCCTCACACCTCCAAACTCTAGTAAGCACACATGATAAATAAATGCTTTATTAAAAAAAAAAAAAGCATCTTAGCTTCAGTTTCATAAATAAGATTTTTTGTTTCTCATTTTTTCTCATTTATCTATCTATTTACCTGAGAGCAAACAGGCATGTGTGTGGAGCTCAGAGAACAACTTTCAAGAGTTAGTTCTTTCCTTCTACCATATGGACTCTAGGATTGAACTCAAGTCACCAGGCTTTCGAACCTTACCCACTGAGTTATCTCAGCTGGGTTCCTTTTATAAACTTATTTAGTGTGTGTGTGTGTGTGTGTGTGTGTGTACATGTACATGCTCCAGTGAATTTGTGGAGGTTAGAGGACAACTGAGGGAACTGGTTCTGTCTTTCCACCATGTGGGCCTAGAGATGAAACTCACCCACAGAGCCATCTTGTCAGTCCTCATCAGCAGAATCCTTGGATTCTTTGTGAGCTCTTGGTGGCTCTCTTGCCCCTCGTGGATTAACGTCCATGAGTTGGACTTTCTTTTTTTCTTAAAAACAAACTTCCACTCCCAATAAATCATAGCCAGAATAAAAACTGAAAATGACATCAGTCCCATCTTTTTGCTCTTCTTAAAGTTATACCCTCATGAGATTATTTTGACATTTTTACCCCCTTTTGGCTCTTGTGTTAGGTATGTTTCTAATGCCGGCCTACTAACTCCAATAATAAGTATAGGCAGCACTTTCATTATTCCTACCAATATAGCCTCGCCACTCTTTGTCTCCTACCTTCCTTAAACATTTAGAAGGTACTGAGCTCTCCCATGTGCCATGGGTTTTTTTGATGTGTTTTGTTTTTTAATTCTTTGTTTGAGATTTAGCCTTATGTAGCTTTGGTTGTCCTGGAACTTGTTATGTCTCTGACAATGATCTTGAACTCCTGGTTTTCCTGTCTTTACTTCCAAAATTCTGGGATCGTAGGCATTATATAGGACTGGTTTTACATAGTCCCAAAGTTGGAAACTCAGGGCTTTATGTGTTCCTGAAAATCATTCTACATCCCTAGTCCTGTCTTATCCTTTAAGGTCTGGTTTATGTAATTTCTAGCCAAGAGTGATTTTCTTTTTTCTCTAAGAGTATATTACAACTGGGGAAGAAGGTCTGTGTAGTGGATAAAAGCAAGAAATATTGCTAACTTTCCAACAACACAATTAATCTCCCTTAATTCCACCCCAGAGCTCAGTAGTTCCTGAGAAACCCTAGAATATTCCAGGTTTTGCTTTTCAGAAATTTCTTTTATAGTCTCCCCTGTCTTCTCCACAATTCAGACTTATTTTAAAACAAAAAAAATTGTGTGTGTGTGTGTGAGAGAGAGAGAGAGAGAGAGAGTAGGCACTGGGTGTCCTTGTGGAGGATCAATGGTGACTTTGGGACTCATCCTGGATTGTTTCTACCTCCTTTTCGCTTTGCTCTGGGCCAGAAGTCCAGGCCATTTCTGCCTGACTTTTTTATATGAGATATGGAATCTGAACTTGGGACCTTCTGTTTGTGAGGCAGAGTCTTTATCCCTGAGTCATCTCTCCAACCCCACAACTCAGACTTCTAAGACACTCAAGCAGCAGAACTAATAGCTAAGCTTGGTGTAGTGGCATCTATGCCTGTAATCCCAACAGAGGAGGCAGAGGCAGAAGAGATGCTGCAAGTTTGGAACATAGAAAGTTCCAGGACAGCCAGGGCTAGATAGCAAGACCCTGTCTCAGCCAAAAAAGAAAGCCTGATTTTATGTAATGCTGGAAATTGAGCCTAGGGCTTTATGAATGCTAAGGAAGCATTCTACCAAGTGAGCTATAACCCAACCAAAATTCAGAGATGACTCAGGGGTTAAACTTCTGCCTTGCCAGCAGAAGGTCCTGCGTTTAGAAAAGGTTCTGCGTTTAGATTCCAGATCCCGTATAAAAACATCAGGCGGAAATGGTGGCTGCCTGTACTTCTAATCCTGGAAGGCAGAGCCTAGGAAACTCCAGAGCAAAGCAAATACGAGGTAGAAACAATCCAGGGTGATTCCCAAAGTCACCCGTGGGACTCCACAGGTACATACAGTGCTCTCTGATACATACAGACACACATACACAGAGACATAGACACACACGCAAAAATAAGAAAAATTTTAAAATTAAAAAAAGTTTACAATTCAGTAAATTTATGTATTGATCTTCTGTAGCCCAGGTTTTTAAATATTTTGGTGCTTTTAGTATCAAATATATCAATTAGTATCGAATACATATCAATAATAATAGTTCAAGAGACTTTTTATATTTCAAAATTAAGTTAAAAAAATTGTAATAAATTCCATACACATTAACAGCTGATTCCTTTCTCTTTTCAACTCTTCTGGCTTCTAACAACCACAAATGTATTCTCCATGCATTTGTTTGTTTCAGGCATCTACATAAATAGAAACATACATTATCCGATCCTTTGTGAATAGCTTTTTTCATTTAGCACCATGTTTAAATGTTGAGTAACATGTATCAGATATTCCTTTTTACTGACAAGTATGTCCCATCGTACAGATAAATCACGTTTCTCAAGCCAGTCATGACTGTGATAGGAGTTTTTGATATGTCGGTACTTGGTTTAAATTTTTTATGATATTTATTCAACTGTGCGCATGTGCGTGTGTATGTGCGCAGGCGCTGGGTGTGTCTGTGGTGTGTGTGTGCTGTGTATGTGTAGAACCACGGACAAATGCGCAACACCATGACGCCTCCACCTCCTTCGCCCCGGGATTCACATGCTCTGCCCTAACAGGACCAGGAAGCGCAGCCGCCCCCACTTCCGCCTGGCGTCTATATGTGAAGCTGGAGCCGAAAGCAGGACCCTCCGCCTGCAAAACGGAGGCTTAACCCTGGAGCCACTTCTCCAGCCCGATATTGCGACTGTTGAAAATTTTTATATTATTATTATTATTCAACTGTGCGCGATGTGCGTGTGTATGTGTCTGTGTGTGTGGGTGTCTGTGTATGTGTAGAACCACGGACGAATTCGTGAACCACCATGGACCGCCTCCACTTCCTTCTGCCCCGGGATTCACAGCTCCGCCCTACCAGGACCCGAAGCGGCAGGCGCCCCCGCTTCCACCTGGCGTCTATACGTGGGATCTGGGATCCGAACTCAGGACCTTCCGCCTGCAAGGCGGAGGCTTAACCCCTGAGCCACCTCTCCAGCCCTACTTTTTAATTATTATGAACAATACTATTCTAAACATTCATGTACATTTTTTATGGACATATGTTTTCATTTTCTTGGATGTGTACCAAGGAACTGAATTGCCATGTCATATGGGATAGCTCTATGTTTAACTTTTTGACATTCTGCCAAATTGTTTTCCATAGTGACAGCACCATTTTATATTCCTACCAAGAATGTATAAGCTTGCCAATTTCTCTACATCCTAGCCAAGAGTTTTTATTTTTATTCCCTCCCCCACTCCTTAAAGTTATAGTCTTTCTAGTTATTGTGAAGTAGCATTTCATTGTGGTGAGTTGTTTTTTTACCAGTTTTCTACCAACTAGCTGAATCACCCTGCCCCAACCCTCATTGTGGTTTTTAAAATATTTATTTAGTGTGCGTGCGTGTGTGTGTTGTGTGTCTGTGTGTCTGTGTATCTGTGTATTGGAGGGCACTGTGTGTCCCTGTGGAGGCCCAAGGGTGACTTTGGGAATCATCCTGGATTGCTTCTACCTCCTTTTTCTTTCGCTTTGGGATTTTCCAGGCTCCGCCCACAGCCAAAATGCACGCCACTACCATCTCTACATGGTGTTTTTTTTTTTTTTTTTTTTTTTATAGTGTTTTCTTTTTTTAATTTTTTTTATTATTATTTATTCAACTGTGTGCATGTGCATGTGTATGTGCCCGCGCGTGTGTGTGTCTGTGTGTGTATGTGCCCGTGTATGTGTAGAACCACGGACGAATTCGTGAACCACCATGGACACCTCCACCTCCTTCTGCCCCGGGATTCACAGGCTCCGCCCTACCAGGACCAGAAGCGCAGGCCGCCCCGGCTTCCACCTGGCATCTATACGTGGGATCTGGGATCCGAACTCAGGACCTTCCGCCTGGAAGGCGGAGGCTTAACCCCTGAGCCACCTCTCCAGCCCCTCTACATGGTGTTTTTATGGGGGACCTGATATCTGAACTCAGGATCTTCTGATTGTGAGACAGAGTCTTAACCACTGAACCATCTCTCCAGCCCATCACTGTGGTTTTGATTTGTTTTGTTTTGTTTCATTGAAGTGAGGGTCTTGCTATGTTGCCCAGACTGGTCTCAATTCCTGGGTTCAAGTAATACTTTCACTTCAGCCTTCCAAAGCAACAGGTTCTGTTGTGCCTAATTATGTAGTTTGGGTTTTCATATCCATGATTACTAATAAAAAATCCTTTCACATGCTTATTAGCTGTAAGGCTATGCGTGTGTGTGTGTGTGTGACATGTGATCATACATAGTTTTGCATGTGTGTCATGGCATCAGTGTGGAATTCAGGGACGACCTTTGGGTGTCAGCCATTGCCTGCCTTGTTTGAGGGGGTCTCTTCAGTAAGGAAGCCAGGCTAGCTGGCCCTGAATCTTCTGGAAATTCTTGTCTTCACCTCCTGTTTCCAATAGGTGCACAGAGATTACAAATGCTTCACCACTGTGTCCAAATATTATGTGGAACTGAGGATCTGAACTTAGGCCATAAGGTTGTGAGGCAAGTGCTTTGCCTACAGAGCCACCTTCCCAGAACTGCCCCCCCCCCTTTTTTTTTACTGGGATGGGGGCTGGGAGAGATAGAAGTTGGCACTGTGTAGCCTTGATCATTCCGAAACTTTCAGTGTACTCCAGACTGGCCTCAGATTTGTGATACTTTTTCCTCCTCAGACTTTGAAGTGTTGGGATTACAGGCATGTGCCTCCCCTCCCAACTCAATATTGTTTTTGATAGTCCGTTCTTTTGATTGTTCATTGCTAGCATAGAGACATACAAATGATTTTTATGTATTCATCTTCTCTAGCCTAGGACTTTTTAATATTTTGATGCCTTTAGGCCAGGTATATTCTCCCCAATGTAATGTAAACATCACACTACTGTTATGGTGACATCTGTGTGGGCTCTGATGTCATTGTCCTCAGACTGTTGATTGTTTCTCAGAGTTTTATCACCCACAGAATTTTTTAAGGTTTATGAACAAGAAAAATTTAATGACAATGCTCTTGAAATTATACATCTCTAAAAATACTACAATGGTACTTAAAAAGGTTTGCTTTTGGGAGAAATTAGTTCAGAAAGCCTGTGTTAGATAGGATTTAGCACTTCTTGGTTGTCGATGTGGTTTACACTGTTTCACTCTCAAACTGTAAACCGCCAAAGGTGGTTATAAATTATTAGTATTTTTTTTTCTTTTGACTTTTTTGAGGGTCTTATGTAGCCAGGGATGGTCTTGAACTTGCTATGTAGCTAAGATGATCTTGAAGTCCTAAGCCTACATTCCCAAATACTGGGCTTTCAGTACTTTATCTGGGCTAATGACATCAGGGAGGGCTGAAAGAGAAGAGAATGGCAGAAAGGTATGAAAGAGAACCGAGCTCACTGAACTCACTAATGATGGAGTGGGGGTCCTTCCTAATGCATAGCAAACAGAATTGGCCCATCATTTTTATTGCTGTAGGATAACTGAGGAATTGTCACATCAGGGAAGCAGCGCTGGAAAGAATTCCACTAGAGAGACAGCTTGCGTGGCATGATGCTGTCCAGACCCAAGCCTGGGGAGTCTGAAGTGGACCTGCTGCGCTTCCAGAGCCAGTTTCTAGAAGCTGGTGCAGCCCCAGCGGTGCAGTTGGTGAAGAAAGGGAGCAGGAGACGTGATGCTCACCCAGACCAGCCTCCACAGCAGGACCACCGGGATGTAGTAATGCTGGATGGTTAGTGCTTGCGCGTGAGACTGACAGGGACACACCAACAGCCTGAGGGCTGTGGCTGCAGGCCTTCATGGGTTTGTAGTGTTTCATTTGTGAAACAGCATCACAGCCTCACTATTTAGCCTATGCTGACTTCAGACTTGTGGCAATTTTTCTGCAAAGCTTCTTAAGCTCTGGGATAACAAGTGTATGTCCCACAGCTAGCATTTTGTAGATAAATAAACTGGGGTTCGAAGAAGTTAAATGTCTTACTAAAGTTTACCCAACTTGAACCAGTGTCAGCAGCAGCTTCCTTCCTCCTTTCCTTCCTCCCTCTTTTCCTTCCTCCCTCCGTCCCTCCCTCCCTCCCTCCCTCTCTCTTTTGCTGACCTCTTGGGAAGGTATCATCCTCACATCTGAGTTTTTCCTTTCAGATCTCCCAGATTTGCCTCCAGCTTTGGTTCCTGCTCCTGCAAAGAAAGCCAGGCCCAGCCCTGGCTATCCCCTGCCCCAGGATGAGGAAGACCTTGAAGAGAGTCTGAGCCGGCATGATCAGCACATCACTGCTGTCTTGTCCAAGATCATTGTGCGTCTCAGTGTACTGGATGGGGCAAGACATCCTCTTTGTGGGGAGGGGCTTATGAATGAAGGGTGCTTCAGAAAGGTAGACTTTTCCCTCAGCTGTCAGTTTGGGGGCTGTATTAGAAACACGACACTGGATGTAAGGACTGGAATGAGGAATGTGGGGCCAGCAGGAGAGAGTCCAGCCTAGGCAAGTCTCTGCATCTTCATTACTTAGTGTTTTGTTGTCACAGGAACGAGACACAAGTTCAATGGCCGTAAATCTGCCTGTGCCCAGCAGTGTTGCTTTCCCCCCTGTGTTCCATCGCTCACAGGAGAGACAGGTATGGAAGAGTTACCTTAGGGGTCACGTGTCTAGATAGTTAGCTCTGATAATAAAAAATTCCCTTTTTCTGCGGTGGAGTTGTACTTTGTAGCCCAGGCTGGCCTATAACTCCCAATGTTGTACTAGCTGGCTTTAAACTCTCTGTAGTCCTTCTCAGCCTTTCTAAATATTGGGATTTTGTTTTGTTTTGTTTTGTAGAGTCTCAGGCATGCTGGACAGGTGCTGTACCTTTGAGCTGTATCCCAAACCTAACCCTTACTTTTTTCTTTTTTTTAATTTAATTTTTGAGAAGAGTCTCCTATGACCCAGGTTGTCATCATATTTACCCTGTAGGGCCTCAAGCTCTTAACCTTCATACCTCTGCTTCCTGAATACCGGAATTCCAGGAGTGTACAATCATATCTGGCGAGTCATACTTTTTTGAGAACTACTGTTGTGACCATTGGAGATGGAGCAAGTTTTTGTTTTTAATTCTTGTTCCAGAGCCTTGGTGTAGGAGTTGAAGAAGATGGATAATGGGTATCAGTAATCTGGGGTTTCCTTTATCCCGTAGGGGAAACCAGCAGTATCTGGTAAGAAGAGCATCTTTGCCCAGGAGATTGCCGCAAGGAGAGCATCTGAAAGCAAAACCCCAGCAGTTGGGAAATCTGTGTCCAGTCAGGACCCACTAGAGGGTGAGCACTGCTAGAGCTGAAAGCACTTAAATACTTGAACTTGGTCCTTTTTTTAATGGAATATAATGAAATATTTATTTATACTGGGAGACAGGTCTAATGAATACCAGGTTGGTCTTGAATGGTATATCAGAGGGTCACCTTAGCTTGTGACCTCCATTTCCCAAGTACTGAGATTATAGGTATGTATTACTCCACTTGGTTTATTCAATTCTAGGGATCAAACCTAGGGCTACTTTTCTTTTCAGATAAAAAAGCTCCTAAGTGGGGCTGGAGAGGTGGCTCAGGGGTTAAGCCTCTGCCTTGCAGGCAGAAGGTTCTGAGTTCGGATCCTAGACCCCACATATAGACGCCAGAGGAAGCGGGGGCGGCCTGGGTTTCTGGTCCTGGTAGGGCGGAGCCTGTGAGTCTCGGGGTAGAGTAAACGAGGAGGTGGAGGTGTTCATGGTGGTTTCCGAATTCATCTGTGGTCCTACACACACACACACACACACACACACACACACACACGCACAATTGAATAAATAATAAATAAAAAAATTTTTAAAAAAAGCTCCTAAGTGAGGGCCAGTAATTTCTAACTCTTGAGGACCACATCATTCACAGTACTGAAAAACCAAGGCACCATGTCACTTCAGTTACACATGTGGCTGGCAAGCAAGTCTAGTTTTTTGTATTCCATATTTCTTCTTTTGCTCTTCTGTTTTGTTGATGTAGACTTTCCTGGCACTTTCATTGGAAGTCCCTTTCAGCTGATTCTAAGTACCCCACTTGCCCTTGCCTTTGGTGTTCTACATCCTGTCTTTGTGTAGTTATATCCACCATAGTAGCTTATTAGAAGAATCCATGTGTGAGTAGAATCTTACCACCAATTGCTGAGTTTGAAGGTGCTTATTTTCTTTAGTAGCTTTATCAAACTCAGTAAGACCTGCTGGTGAAGTTACTAGGACTCCTGAGAGCCTGCAAGTGAGGAGCAAGAAACCAGAGTCTTCGCCTTTTTATTTTTATAGTGCTGGTATCAAGCTTTGAGCATGCTCACCATGCACTCCCTGGACTGGATTTTTTAGAAGATATAATATATGTATCTCCCATCTCAGACAGAAAGAGATGCATTTGAACCATTTCAGGAGAGAGTAGTCCATGTATGGGAGCCTTAGGTCAACAATGGGAATAGGCCCTTAAAGAAAGGTTAGTTATGGATGGAGAAATGGCTCAGGGGTTAAGACTGTGTCTCACAAGCAAAAAGTTCAGAGTTCAGATCCCAGGTCCCACATGAAAACCCCAGGAGGAATCAGTGGCATCCTGCATTTCCGGCCTGGTGGGCAGAGCCTGGGAAGTTCCAGAGTGAAGCAAAAGGAGGTAGAAGGAATCCAGGGTGATTCCCAAGTCACCCTTGGTCCTCCACAGGGACACACACACAGTTCCCTGTGATACAAAGAAGGGAGGGAAGAGGGGAGAGGGAGGGACATGGTAGCACATCACTAGCCCTGGCACCCAAGAGGCTGAGGCAGAAGATCATGAATTTAAGGCCAGCCCAGGCTACAAAGCAAGAATGTGCCTTGAAAGAAAGGTAGAGAGGAGAGTGAGAAGAGGAAGGAGCAAAAGAGAAATAGAAGCAGGGGTTAAAAGTGTCTGGTAGATATTATAAAGATATTGACAACCTTTTTGTTTAAATATTTTATTTATTTGACAGAAGGAGAGAAAAAGAGGGAGTGAATGGTACATGTGTGTATGATGACATGTGTGTAGAGGTCAAAGGACAGCTCTTTGAAGCTGGTTCTCTTCTTCCACCATGTCAGTTTCCAAGGTTTGAATTCAAGGTCACCAGTGTTATGAGCAGGTGCCTTGACCAGCTTAGCTATCCTTTTGGGTCTCCAGGTTTCATTAATGATGAAAATTGTCACTGAAAGAACATGGGGAAGGGCCCTGATGGTAAATGGCTATGTAGGCGTCCAAGAGAAGAGTCTGACTTGATTCACAAGGAAAACTTGTATGTGTCTTAAGGGAAGAATGATTGAGAAGCCTGGAATGCTGTGCCAGACTTGGGTCTCTGATCTGTGCCCAGGAAGTTCTGGGGCCTTCACATGTCTCGGGGTAACAAGCTTAGAGAGGCACCAGAGGGTCTAGGTCGAACCAGGAAGGTAGAGCTATGAAGCTGATCCTATTCTTCGTCCAGGTGCTGTGACCCGTGAAGCAGCCTCTCCTAGGAATGAAGGCAGCCAGCCTGAACGCAGCCCCGACTTCCAGGAGCCACATCTGGTTACAGGGAAGGGACTCAGAAGCCAGGAGGCTGAGCAGGAAGCCCAGACCATCCATGAAGAAAATGTAGCAAGACTGAAAGCCATGGCTCCTGAGGAAATCCTGCAGGAACAGCAGCGGTTACTGGCTCAACTTGGTACGGTGCCAGGCCTTCTTGTGGGGCTGAGCGTGGGAGGGGCTGCCACTTGTCGAAAGCCTACTGTGAGTGCCGGGCACCGTGCTGAGTGTGTTCATTTTTGTAGTAGTGGGAATTAAACCAAGGCCTCACAGAGTTTAGGCAAGCACTTTTTTACTGAGCTCTACCTATACCCATTAAAAAAAACTTGGATTTTATTTTCAGGATAGACCAGACAAACACATATTTTTTAGTTAATTTTTTGTGGCACTGGGAATTGATGTGCTATGTTATGAGTACCGAAATGCATTCTATTATTCTGTCCTTAAACTATTCCTATAGTTCTATAAGAAAGATGGCATTAACTTCATATTGCTTATGGGAAAAACAGACTCAGCTGCTTACGGTTGTGTATATCTGTAGTCCCAGTACATGGAAAGTGGAAGCAGGAGAACCAGCAGTTCATGGTTGGCTACATGGGATAGTGCTATGGCTCAAACCAGGGTCTTGTATATGCCAGTGAAGTGCTCTGTAACCCCAGGCCTGCAGATCAGATTGAAAGGAAAATAGAATTTGGTGTTTCTGCCTGGCCTGGCTGAACTTTCTCTTAACCTCTGTTGTGTATTACTGTTCTGTCTGGAGTAATTCACACTGTGCTTAACCACAGCCATCCTTTCAACCTCTAGTGTAACTATACTGTGTTCTGTTATGTATATGATAGTGTGGTATGCCATCCCTCTATTCTAGTTCCTGTTAAATGCTAGGCACCTAAACAATCTTATTTTCCACTGTATATCTAGTACTTATCTAATACATATTAGATTTTTGGTAAATGTATACACAAACTGAGAGAAGATAAAGATAGTTGTTCTATTAAATGCCTTCTTTTTTGGCCTTAGCATTCTCTTTTTAAAGATGCTTTATTAAAAAAAAAATTGGAACACATAAATATGTAAAAAGGAGAAAATAAATGAATAAAAATATTTATTTATTTATGAGAAAGAATAATCATGTTTCCCACTGTATGTATATGATTTGAGGACAACTTGAAAAATTGGTTCTCTCCTTCCACTATGTTTGCTCTGGGATTGAACTCAGGCTGCCAAGTTTGTGTACAGGTTGTCTTTACCCTTTGAGTCATCTCCAGCCCAGCATCCACTTATTTGTTCCACAGTCACTTTGGACCAAGGCCAAGCACAGGAACCAGTGTGGGGACTATGAAGACAGGTGGGGGTGGGGGGTCACTTTCCAGAGGCCACACAGGCACAGGAAGGCAGTATTGTTAGTGTGCAGGGTTCTTGGGCCAAGGCTGAGAAACAGCCTTGTGTAGGGGGAGCTAGCGTGCCCACCCTGCTCACTCTCCCTTCACCCATACTTCTAGACCCCAGCTTGGTTGCCTTCTTGAGATCTCACAGCCGCACCCATGAGCAAACTGGAGTGAAGACCACCAAGGAGCAGAGGCCAGAAGGACCCTCTGTTCTTGCCACCAAAGAGGAACCCATCGTGTCAGCTTCTGCTATGGAACTCAAGAAGGAGGACAAGCTGGAACCAGGAGCCCCAGGTTTGGAAATGAAGGACCATCTTTTGGTGATTGAGAGGCTGATAGGGAAGAGAGGAGCTTCTTCGCCTTTAGACTTGGAATGTTAATCTCTATTAGTGCCTTTAAATTGACTCAAATAGGCCTCATTTGCTGGCGTACATCTTCCTGCACATGCTTCCTGTTGTCTCGTCCTGTTACCCTTCTCCCTTACCCTTCTCCCCCTGGTAGAGGCAGGAAGGTGAGACAGCCGAAGGCCCCCTCCCTGGGGACAGACCATCTTCCTGCCCTTGCTGTAGTGAGATAACATGGGGGGGGGTCTGACAAAGGTCTGTAGACCTGCCAGACCAGAAACAGAGGCCAGCGTAAGTACTCATTTCCCAGAAACTAGATTATTCCATTAGGATTAACAAAAGAAGAAATTGAATTACAACAGCCAGGAACCTCCTGCTGGGCAGCCTTGCAGGTCAGTTGGGGGGTGGGGCGAGGAAGCAGGAGGATGGATGCATAGCCGTGTGTTTACATATCTGGCCCCCTGCAGCTGTGTAGCTCCCCTTCCTCACTCTACTGCTCCTTCAGAGGGCTGGTGCTAGAAAGTGAATTGCTGGGCCTTTCCCGCCATATATAATCCTCAATTCCTATTCTGTTCTTTTTCTCTCTACTTTCTTTTCTCTTAACAAATTTGGAGTCAGTGAGGAGCTAGAGCCAGGAGTGGGTCTACTGCTGAGACATTTGCCCAGTTCTCAGGATTCCAGCCATAAGTGAGGGTAGAGACTACTAGACCCTGAAGCAGGGGGGCTGACATTTTTATCTGCTGGCTGGGACCGCTGTGGATTAGTATAGTAAGCCCCTTGGGCAATACTGTCCTGCTTCCCTCTCCCCAGAGCTGGCATTGCCCGTGACCCCCCACAAAGAGTGGCTCCATATGGACACTGTTGAGCTGGAGAAGCTCCACTGGACCCAGGACCTGCCCCCGCTCCGGCGGCAGCAGACCCAGGAGGTGAGGAGGGCCAGCTGGCCTACCAGGTGCGGGGTAGAGTGGGATAGGGATGCGGCTCTTGCGTCTCTTGCCTTCACCCTCCTCTGCTATCACCCTGCCTGCCCAAGGCCGCATGAGCAGCATTTCCTGTTAGTGGAAGAGACAGGATCCAAGTCCTAAGAGACCTGAGATTAAAAGTGAGTCTGGAGAAGTTCCCCCCATCAGGTTTTTCCCCCCTCTTTTCATAGAGAATGCAGGCGCGATTCAGCCTTCAAGGGGAGCTTCTGGCCCCTGATGCAGACCTGCCCACCCACCTGGGTCTGCACCACCATGGAGAAGAGGCAGAGGTGAGGCTGGGACCCAAAGATGACTGGGCGGCTCTTGGCAAATGCTTTTAGCAATCTTGTAGAAAAGGACCTGTGGCCAGCTGCCTTTTACGTTCTATGTGCCCTGTTCGAGGTCGTGGCCTCACTGTCTATTCAGCTATAGACTTAAAATCCTGTTCTCTCACTTATTTTAGTCCATTTTAGAACTTCCATATCTGCTGCCACTTCCCATAATCCTGATTTTTATCTGCTGGCTCCCCTTGCCTCAAGTTTCCTGGCTTCCCTCTGCTCACAGAATAATATCCTAGCTCCTTCACCTGACCGAACAATTCATCCACGCTATCACTGCTGACCCTCTTAGCCCTGCTTCCTGTACTCCTGCCGTACCACTACTCTGCTGGTACCCCCCTTTGGTACCCCTGTTCTCATGACTTTCCAAGGTTCACTCCAAGGAATGCCTGTATCCTGGCTCTATGCTTGGACATTGAAACTGTAGCCATTCACCAAAAGCAGAATCTTTTTTCCACATCTTCTAACCTTTGTTTGCAAATTAAATGCCGATTATTACATCCCTATTTTCCTTGTGCCATTTTCGCTGTATATGTGGCCTGTCTTCTTTGTCAGCTTGAAGCTCCAAGACAAGCAGGGTGAGGGGACACACATGCTTACCTCGTCTTTTCCTTGACACCTACCTGGTATTTGGATGCATTGCTTTGAGCTTTGACTTTGTGTCCCTGCCTCAGAGAGCAGGGTATTCTCTACAGGAGCTGTTCCACCTGACCCGCAGCCAGGTGTCTCAGCAGAGAGCACTAGCACTACACGTGTTGTCCCAGATCATTAGCAGGGTGAGTGGACTGCAGAGCTGCCCCTGCCCAGCCTCACCCCACCTTCCTTTTTACTGTGGGTTGGACTGAGACTGGAGCAAATGTTGGGTTAACAAAAACTCTATATAACTTCAGCAAGGTTTTATTTTCTTTCCACCAAGGCCCAGGCTGGTGAGTTTGGAGACCAACTCGCAGGAAGTGTCTTACGCCTCCTCTTGGATGCTGGTTTCCTCTTCCTGTTGCGTTTCTCCCTGGATGACAGGGTGGATGGCGTCATCTCAGCAGCTGTCCGGGCTCTTCGCACTCTGCTAGTGGTTCCTGGAGATGAGGTATGACAGGAATAGGAGTGGGGCTTAGAAGTATCAGGTTCCTACTTGTATTAGGCACACTTTTTGCCAAGACTTTGCAGGTAGAATGGATGTCACCTTCTTTTCCTAAAGGCCCCAAAGCCTGGGGGTTTTGCCTCTGTTCTTTCAGGCATCTGGACCCATTTTCTGCTTTTCTGTCTCTTCCCACTCCTGCCCCCTCTTCCCTTGTAGGAGCTTCTTGACAGCACCTTCTCTTGGTATCATGGAGCCTCCGTGTTCCCTCTGATGCCCAGTCAGGAAGACAAGGAAGATGAGGATGAGGATGAAAATCCTACAACAGAAAAGGCAAAGAAGAAAAACCCTGAGGAAGGAGGCCGGCCTGCTCCTGATTTGGCCCGGCATGATGTCATCAAGGTAGAGGGCAGGCTTCTTTCCCGTCTCTGATCTAGAAGGCAGGTTTATTGGACAGGAAGGGTCATCAAGGCCTAGCCCTCACCCTTATGTGGCAGTGGGTTTCTGTCTCCAATCCCAGGGGCTCCTGGCCACCAACCTGCTGCCTCGGCTGCGCTATGTACTGGAAGTGACCTGTCCAGGACCCTCTGTGGTGCTCGACATCCTGGCCGTGCTGATTCGCCTGGCTCGGCATTCTCTGGAGTCAGCCACCAGGGTAAGAAAGGGGAGGGCAAACAAAATGCCTCCTTGGTCTCTCTTGTTGTTGTTTTTGAGACAGGGCCTCACTCTAGCCTAGAATGGCCAAAAATTTGTGGAAATCCTCTCTCAGCTCCCAAAGCACAGGATTAGGCTTGAGCCACCCCTTTCTAGCTGCTGGATATTGTAGTGATCCTTCTGCCTGCCTTTTCCTCCTGTCTGCCATAGATCCTGGAGTGTCCTCGCCTAATAGAGACCATTGTTCGAGAGTTTCTGCCTACCAGCTGGTGCCCCATGGAGGTGGGACCTACCTCGAGTCTGTACAAAGTACCCTGTGCTGCTGCCATGAAACTGCTCAGAGTCCTGGCCTTGGCTGGGAGGAATATTGCTGCCCGACTGGTGAGAAGGACACAGGGCAGAAGATAGAGGGTACAGGATAGGGTTGGTTTGGGCTGGATTAGGCACCAAGTATGATCCCTGAGATCTGGCTAGCCACCTCATGGCATCTTGAATCTTAGAAAGCAACAGAAATCACCAGGCAGAAACCTGCTCGCCTGTAGCTGTGGGCCTATCCTGGTCTCATAACGTGGAAAAGGTTCCCTGATACCTGACCCCAGCTGCACGGAGACAGGCCCTCATCTGTAGCAAATAACTACCTAGCATATAACTTGCGAGGAAGGGACAAGGTTCTCTTACCCCTTTCCAGAGCTATGACCCCATGGCAATGCGAACCTGGAGCAGTGCCAAGCCGAGCCATCGCCGTAGTAGAGGAACTGACACTAGGTGGACATGTGACCTCAGCTGACGCTGACCCCCATACGTTCTGCTCTTCTCCAGTTGAATGGCTTTGATCTCCGAAGCCGCCTGTGTCGTTTCATAGCCGAAGCTCCCCAGGAACTGGCCTTGCCCCCCGAGGAAGCAGAGACACTCAGCACTGAGGCCTTGCGTCTGTGGGCTGTGGCCGCCTCCTACGGCCAGGGTACTGATCTTTACAGGTGAGGAGAGGCAGGTCGGCCCCCTTGTAGAGCCCTTCAGTTCTGCATTCTGGCCCATTCTGATGCCTAAGTGTTGTTCAAGAACCCAATTTGAAGGGAGGTAAAAAATGTCAAAGAGAGGCTTTTACTGACATCAGGACCAGCTAGGGAAGAGAGTACATGTGGGTTAACTGCATCCTGTGATAAAAAAGTACTAATATTTTGGTGAAATCAGTTGTCAGTTTGCTGTTGGGGAGAGCGTTGCTCGGCTGCATCCTTCTGGGCTTATGTTCCTGGGGCCTACTCCCTCCTCATCCTCTTCACCAGACTGCAGATCCTAGCAGGGCCATGCCTTCTGGCCTGCACCTTGGTCCCCTTTCATACAGTAAAGGTCACTTGCGGCTCTTCTCCAGGGAGCTGTACCCAGTGCTCATGCGGGTCTTGCAGGCACTGTCAAAGGACCTCAGCACCCACCCTCTGCAGCTGCCCTCCATGCCTCGGATGGCATCATTGCTTACTCTCTTCACCCAGTTGACCCTGGCAGCCAGCAGCACCTACCCTGAGCCCATCAGGTAGGCCAACCAGACCCTGCTAGCACCAGGGAGAGTGTTGGGGTCTTAGGGCAGTAAAGCAGTCACATCTTCATTTTGGCCCCTTTTGGCTCTCCTGCAGTAGCTGCGCTGAGGCTCATGTGTCGGTCACCCCTTCTTCAATCACCTGGGCACAGGTATCTGGACTCCAGCCACTGGTGGAGCCGTGTGTCAGGCAGATCTTGAAGTTGCTGGCCAGACCTGATATATGGAATGCCCTAGGGCCGGTGCCCAGTGCCTGCTTACTGTTCCTGGAGGCCTACTACCAAGCCTGGAGCCAGCAGGTGAGTGCAGCCTGCCTACCCTCCTCCATCTGTAATCCTTCCTTCTGTCTCCAGCTCTCTGCTGCCTCTTGTCCCTCTTTTTCTATCCCCTTGTATGAGGGAGGGGATAGGTGTAGATGTGGTACTGGGGGTGGAACCCCGCACCTCACACATGCTAGGCCATTACTTTACTACTGACCATACTCTCATTTTTAACTCCAGATTCTTCCCACCTTCATTTCCCAGGAACCATGTTGGTGGGACAAGAGACCTCAAGCAGCATCTCGGCCTTTGTGCTTTCTCTTCCTGCACTCTTAGACAGTGTGCACTAGAGCAAATGTAGTCCGGTCTCTCAGTCTAATTGCAGGAGCCTCTAAACATATTTTTGGGGCCCTTAGCATGGCGGGACTGCCCTGAATAAAAAAGGCTAGGAAAAATGGACATCCTGGCCTGTCCACTCAGTAAGCCCCTTGTTCCTCCAGCCAAGCTTGTGCTCGGAGGATTGGCTTCAGGATGCAGAGCGTCTGTCGGAAGAGCTGTTGCTGCCGCTGCTGACTCAATCCTCTTTGGGTAGCCTGTGGGATTCTCTTAGGTACGTTCTGTGTGTGCAGCACAGGGAGCGTGGAGGAGGAAGCAGCTCATCTCCTTTTTTGGACTCTGAGTAGCTCACTGAGCTCTACCTGGATGTGCCCGTCAGAGGCCTGAAAGAAACCCGAATCCCTAACAGGCTGCTGCTTTAGGGGGCTCTGAGGAGCACGGACTCTGATCTGCACATCCAGGTCCCACATACACGCCTCAAGTCAGAATCCCTCAGCTTCTGTTCTTCTTGCAGGCTCTGTTCTCCTCTCTGCAACCCGCTGTCCTGTGCTCCAGGCCCCGAATCCCTTCCCAGCCTTGTGTCCCTGGGCTGCGTGGGAGGCTGCCCTGCTCTCAGTGTGGCTGGTTCAGCCTCACCCTTCCCCTTCCTCACTGCCCTCCTCTCTCTGATCAACACTCTGGTCCGGATCCACAAGGGACTTTGTGGCCAGGTAAGCCCTGGATGTCTGTTAAGAATTCGCATGCGAGGACAAGATGGGGGGCATCGGAAAGTGGGACCTAGGCACAGGGAAAGAGGCCTCTTTTGTCAGCACTGATTTTTCTGAGTGGCTGGGAGGGAGCAACCAGCAGGCATCCCCAGAACACTCCCGTTTCCAGATGTGAACATCTCCTTTCCTCAGCTGGCCACTGTGCTGGCCGCCCCAGGACTCCAGAACTACCTCCTCCAGTGCGTCGCTCCCGGGCCTGCTCCACAGCTCACGCCTTTCTCTGCCTGGGCCCTGCGTCATGAGCACCACCTGCACTACCTGGCACTCTCCCTGGCTCAGAAAGTGGTGGGTCACCATCTATAGGTCTGGCTCCTACCCTGTGAATCTGTCCTCTTCTGCCAGACAGTGCAGCTCCTCTTAGTCCATGTGCTAGATCTCTGCTCTCCTCCTTGCCTGCTCCCTCCTCACTCTTTTCCACTCTGCGCTCCATGCACTAAGTAGTGCCCTACTCGTCCTCCATAGGCAACATCGCAGCCAGTGCCAGGCACCAGTGCTGCTCTCCACCACGCTGTGGCCTTGACATTGCTGAGCCGCCTGCTTCCTGGAAGTGAGCACCTTGCCCAAGAACTGCTGCTGAGCTGCGTGTTCCGGCTGGAGTTCCTCCCGTAAGTTGGGGTGGGGGCAGCATTTCAGCTGTTTTGGATGCTTCTGCAATGAACAAAACAGCCTCTACTTAGATTTGGATGACCTAGGTTTGGTTATCGTTCTTCTATGTGTAATACTTAAATTGCTGTTTCCTTATTAGTAAAGTAAAAATGAGTCCAACCTAGAGAATGACTGTGAGACTGCAGTACAACTGTATGCCTCAAAACTAAGCTCAGATGTAGCTCAGTGCTAGCCTACCTAGCTAGCATGGGTGAGGTCCTAGGTTCAATCCTGGTACTTAAAAAAATCAAAAGAAAAAAAAAAAAAAAAGTAGCTGGAGAGATGGCTCAGGGGTTAAGACTCTCACAAGCAGAAGGTCCTGAGTTCTGATCCCAGGTCCCATGTAAAAACACCAGGCAGAAATGGCAGTGGCCTGCACTTCTGACTCTTGTGAGCAGAGCCTGGGAAATCCCATAGCAAAGCAAGAAGGAGGTAGACGCAATCCAGGATGATTCCCAAAGTCATCCTTGGTCCTCCACAGGGACACACAGTGCCCTTACACACACACACACACACACACACACACACACACACACAATGAAGAAGAAGAAGCAGTAAACCAGGTGTGGTGACACACATCTGGAATTGCAGCACTTGGGAGATGGAGGCAGGAAGATTGGGAGTTCAAGGCCAGTCTTGGCTATATAACAGGTTCAACAACTATGTAAGAAATGAAATGGTCTTAAAAGAAAAAAAAAAAAAAACCAGCTGAGGCTGTCGCTGAGCCAGTACAGTGCTAGCTTCACATGTACAAAGCCCTATGACCAGTCCCTAATGCCACATAAAACTGGACATAATGGCACACATCTGTGATTCCAACACTCTGAGAAACTCAGAAGTTCAAAGTCCTCCTTGGTGGCATAGTCAGGATACATGAGACCCTGCTTGAAAAAAACTTGGGGAGGGAGAGCTCCAGGCAAAGTGGTAGTGGTGAATACTTATGATCCTTCTGGTCAGGAGGAGCAGGAGTTCAAGGATAGCCTCAGATGCCTCAGCCTCATAGTGATTTGAAACCATCTTGGGCTCCATGAGACCCTGTCTCAAAAACAAGCAACAATAACAACAAAATATCTGTAGATGGCTCTGTGCATCCAATGATTGCTGTATGTGCACCCTGCCTGATATATCCTTGCTGTAAGTGTTACCTGTGTGTTACTGTCCCTGCTTTACTTCTAGAAAGCAAGCATAAATTTAGATGAACTTGCACCATGGCAGCTGGGCCCAGCGTCCAGTTCTCTTAACTTCTGTACAATAGTATCAGGGTAGATAAAGAAGCAGGATTGAATTTAGGATCCTCTGGAAAGTCTGGAGAGGGAGCACAGCCTTCTAAGGTTCTGTAGTTCCAGCCCTCATTTTGGCTTTTGGATCCTTTACAGGGAAAATGCATCAGGGGGTCCAGAAGCAGCTGACTTCTCTGATGGACTGTCCTTAGGAAACAGCAAGGACCCTGGGTGTGGGCGAGGGGCTCTCCTGGTTCAGGCTTGCCAGGACCTTCCCAGCATCCGCAGTTGCTACCTGGCCCACTGCTCACCAGCCCGAACCAGCCTGTTGGCTTCCCAGGCTCTGTACCGTGGGGAGCTAGCAGCGAATCTCAAGCCTGTTGCTGCCTGTGCCCAAGGAGCCACTGTTGCCCACTGACTGGCCCTTCCAGCCACTGATTCATCTCTATCACCAGGCTTCAGACATTTCCTCGGGGCCACCTCCTACCGACACAGTAAGGATAGCCATGAGGGTCCTCCAGTGGCTGCTAGTTCTGGAGAGCTGGCGCCCCGAAGCCCTCTGGGCTGTGCCTCCTGCTGCTCGCCTGGCACGGCTCATGTGTGTGTTCCTAGTGGACAGTGAACTATTTCGAGAGACCCCCATACAGCGCCTCGTGACAGCCCTCCTAGCCCTCCTCTGTCGACCTCAAGTCCTGCAGAGCCTCAACTTGGACTGCCCGCTTCCTGGCCTGACATCTTTTCCTGACCTCTATGCCAGCTTCTTGGACCATTTTGAAGCTGTGTCTTTTGGGGACCACCTTTTTGCGGCTCTGGTCCTCCTGCCTCTCCAGCGTCGGTTCAGTGTCACCTTGCGCCTTTCCCTTTTCGGGGAACACGTGGGAGCTCTGCGAGCTCTTGGCTTGCCTCTGACCCAGGTACTAGCATGACCTGCCAAGCATGCCTGGGAGGGGCCGTCCTGAGTAACAGGGAACTTGGATTCTTTACTTGCTTCTTGGGGGCTTTGAGGGAATTAGAGTGGTACAGAATCAGAAGGATTTACTGTAGTGTTTGGTAGACACCACATATTAGTAACAGGATATGACTTCTTTTTAAAAATTTTTTAAACCTATTTTTTTTAAAACTTTATCAGGCACGTGTGTGTGTGTGTGTGTGTGTGTGTGTGTGTGTGTGTGTGTGTGTGTCAGAGGGCACTGTATGTCCCCTGTGGAGAGCCAAAAATGACTTTGGGAATTGTCGTTCTGAATTCCTCAGATTCTAGGTATGTTAAGTCAGGATTCAGAGAAGAGGAGGTTCAGATTTGGCTTTTTATAAGGAAAAGGTGTTGTGGAGGAAGCAGACATTGACCTGGCCCTGAAGACTGAGTAGAATTTCAGTTGTTGAAGAGATGTGAGTGCCCGATGTTTTTGGTGGAGCAACATGAGTAAAAGCTCAGGGGCAGAAAGGAGCCCAGCCAAAGCAGGAGTGGGAAGGAAAGATTTCTGTGGAGAACTTGCTAGAAACCAGGCTAAGAAGATAAGTCCCAAAGGGTTGGAAATATCAGGTTTAACAGTTAAACCTGAAAGTTGTAAAGAGCCAGGCCCTTGTGGTAGAGTCCTGTAATTCCATTCATTTGGAGACTGAGGCAGGAGGATTGTAGCTCAGTTGGTCAAGTGCTTGCCTGGATGCACACAGCCCTGAGGTTGATCCCCAGCATTGCATAAATGTGACACTGTGGCATGCGTCTGTAATCCCCATGCATGGGATGCCAAGGCAGGAGGACCGTGGAATGAGTGTCAGGCCGCCTGGATTACACAGTAAGTCACAGTCTCAAAACATACGAACTCCAAGAAGATGATCAGTATTTATATATATGAATATGTTCTGAATATGTAGATGAAAAGAAGCTGAAAAAGGAAATCTAATTTTAGAATTTAAAATGAGCATTATCATTATTGGGCTGGGAATGTCTATAGTTCAGTGGTAGAGCATTTTGTCAACATGTGCAAAGCCACAGGTTTCATACTCAGCACCAGAGACAGAAAAAAAGAAGATACAAACTTGGGAGATGGAGAGTCAGGAGTTCAAGGTTATTTCAGCTCATAGTGTTTTAAGACCAGCTGCTTGGACTGTGTGAAACTCTGCCTCCAAAAACAGGAGAAAAAAATAGTAGTTTTTTACTTTAAAAAATTAAGACTTTTTTTCTCTTTTCATGTATGTGCATGCATATATATGTGTGTGTTTTCCATGTGTGTGTGTTGATATTAGGAATCATATTCTGTTGCTCATTCACCTTACTCTTTTGAGATAGGGTCTCTAATTAAACCCAGAGTGTGCCATTAGAGCTAATCTGGGTGCCAGTTTGCTCCTGGGGCTGTGATTACAGGTAGACCACACCTGCCCAGCTTTTTACATAGATTCTAGGGATCCAAGCTTTGCTCTCTTGCTTGAGCTGTAGCATTTTTTTTTTTTTTTTGAGCTGTAGCACTTGAACCACTGAGTCATCTCCCCAGCCCTGAGATATCTTTTCAACACATACCTCTCCCACCATCATGCACTCTTATTTTTAATTATTTTTGTTTTTAATATTTATTTGTTTGAGAGAAAGAGAGCATGCGTGTGTGCCATGGCAAGTAGGGCATGGGTGGAGGTCAGAGCACAGCTTTCAGTGTCATTTCTCTTGGTTGTCATGTGCACTTCCATGGATCAGACTCAGGTCACCAGGTTTACAAGCAGGCGCCCAACCTACTGAATATCTCACTGGCCCAATTACTTTTTTATAACCTGCTGAGTCCAACTAATGCTACTTACATGTGCATAGAGCAATTCAGTGGAGTGTGGATGACCTGCCAGTGTCCACCCATTAAGAAAACCTACTTTCTCTCTGCAACTGTCAACTTAGGCAGGTCTTCTGCCTCTGTGTCCTGAGTAGTTAAGAATTGCAGGCATGTTCTGACTTTGGGCCTCCTATAAGAAGCCATTCTTGGAGCTGGAGAGATGGCTCAGAAAACAGAAAGTCCTGAGTTTGGATCCCAGATTCCATGTAAAAATACCAGGCAGAAATGATGGCAGCCTGTACTTCTAGCCTTAGAAGGTAGAGCCTAGGACACTCCAGAGCAAAGCAAAGAAGAGGTAGCACAAGCCTGGATGATTGCTGAGTCATCTCCCCATGTGTGGGCCTCTACAGGCACACACAATGCCCTCTGATACACACACACACAGAGACAACACATACAAAAATAAAAATTAAAGAAAAAAAGAAGCCATTCCTGTTCTAACTTACTTGTTTTTTTCTAGTCTCTTCTATATAGCATACATTTTTTTAAATTAGATTGGAATTACTCCATTATTTTTTTTTCATGTAGCATTACATAATAAGTCTTTCTCATCTCAAAATATTCTAAGAAATGAACACTTTTTAAAATTTTTTTACTTATTTGAGAAAGAGAGAGTACATGCAGATATGCATATCTACGGCATGTGGAGGTCAGAAGACAGCTTTTGGAAGTCATTTTCTCTTCTTCGCCATGCAGGCTCACTCACGTCATCAGGTTTGCACGCAGGCACCTTTACTTGCTGAGCCATCTCACTTGACTTTTTTGTGTGTGTGGTGTTGAAATGCAGGGCCTTGTGCATGCCAGGCAAGCATTCTCCTGAACTACACCTGGCACTGCTCTCTGGTCTGTAGCATTCACCCATGTGCTGGAGAAGGGTGGCTCTCTATCCAGGACTCCATCTCTGTATCATGATGTGGTTTCATGTGGCCCTCCACCTGCTGTCCAGCAATGCACATTCATTCCCAGCCTCCCCCTCAGTAGCTCTCATGTCCCCCGTTGCAGTTGCCTGTGCCCCTGGAGTGTTACACAGGGCCTCCTGAAGACAACCTGGCCCTCCTTCAGCTCTACTTCCGGGCGCTGGTTACTGGTGCACTCCGTCCACACTGGTCCCCCGTGCTCTATGCTGTGGCTGTGGCTCATGTCAATAGCTTCATCTTTTCCCAGGATCCAAAGAGTTCAGTAAGTCACATCCGTACCTTCAGGGGAAGAAGGGACCTAGCAGGAGGTACCTCTGGGCCAGCAAGGCCAGTGATGGGGAGTAGCCCTTGACTCCATGCCACCCCTTCCTGTTATGCTCCTAGGATGAGGTAAAGGCTGCCGGAAAGAATATGTTGCAGAAAACTTGGCTGCTGACAGATGAGGTAGGACTGGGGCCCCCATGAGGGTGGCATATGAGGAGGCTTAGGGAGAGGCCCCCAACTGGTTCTCAGTACTCACTGTAAAAATCTTCTCTTTCTCCAGGGTCTGCGGCAGCACCTCCTCTACTATAAGCTTCCCAGCAGCAGCCTCCCAGAGGGCTTCGAGCTGTATTCTCAGTTGCCTCCGCTGAGGCAACAGTATCTCCAGATGACGCTCCCTGGGGTGCTCCAGAATGGAGAATGCAAGACTTAGGACGGTGGTGCCATGGAGAGATGGATACATCTTCATGAGCTCAGCAGTGGAGGCCCATTGCAACAGAAGGGCATTGTGTTGTAAGAGAAGGCAGGGAACGGACACAAGATTTGTCTCCCCGAAAGCACACTGAGCTTCTGGAACAGAATGAATCCTGCTGTCAATCACATCCTGGTATTTGGAGTTCAGGATCTGGGGTCTCTGAGGATCTGTGCTGAGAGTGAAGGGTATTCAGGAGACAGGGGAGTTTGTGTGCACTTCTCCTCACCTCCGATATCTACTCAGGCCAAAATATATGAATGCTATGCTATGCATTGAAATAAATTCCTTTCTAGTCTGACTGATTTTCACTGTTTTTAGCCATGTGTTAAGCGTGGTGGGTGGGAGGAATCACAACAGAGGATGGAAACAAGAGTCTAAATCTGGGTACAGAAAGGATGTGGGTCCTACTTCCTGAGGGGTCATAACAAATGTTCTTGGGAATGCTTCTGAAAGAACTCTGCAGTCTATTAGGAGTACGGGTGTCAAAGTCAGCATCTCTTTATGGGGTCCTATTTCCTTGAGACATAAAGAAGCCAAAAATCTTTAAAAAAAAAAAAAAAAAAGAAAGAAAGAAAGAAAGAAAATTAAAAAAAAAAGAAGTCAAAAATCACCCACAACAGTCCTACACCCGCATTCCACAGTGGGAGGGAGCTTGGTGGTAGAACCAGGACTGGAAAAAGTAGATCAAACATAAATTGCTGATTTTTCTGTTTTGTGTGTTTCTGGCAGGATGTCCTGTGTAGTCTTGGCTGTCTTTCACTCCCTGTGTAACCTCATCTTCCTGCTTTACTTCCCAAGTGTACCAGGTGCCGGGATTAGAGGTTCCTGCTACCATCATGTTCTGCTTTGTTTGGTTGTGAATTTTTTCCTGCTCTATTTTGGTAGTTTCTAGATTGTTCTTTTGTACAACTTTCAACACAGGTTTTCCTACCCTGTCATTTGCTATGTGGGATTACTATGCTTGCACGTCATCAGGAAGAATATAGTGTACCTCGCCTGGTCCTGTCAAGCAGGAAGAGCTTCCCCTCCCCTTTAGACTTGTCTGATTTTTTTTTTTAAAGCAACTATTGTATCTGCAAATAGCACCTGTCAGATATATTAAAACAGAGGACTGGAGCAATGGCTTAGCGGGTAAAGCATTTGTAAGCATAGGGACCAGAGTTAAATTCCCAGAACCTGCATCAATGCAGGATGCATGGTTTAAGTGTCTAATCCTTGCACATCTAGGGGAGATGGAATGTAGTCACCAAAAGTTTCCAGAAGCTTTTGGGCTAGCAAGCCTGGTCTATGCTGCATCGGTGAAGAAATCTAGTCTGCAATGAGGTGGGAAAGTGAAGAATACCCAAAGGTTGTCCTTACCTCCACATATGTTTGTTCAGATCTTCCTTTATCCATGAAAAAATGTTGATGGGCCAGCTATTGTGCAGATTCTTGTGGAAGTGGACATCTTTGCAGCAAGTTCTCAGGTGTGGAAGCCTGTCCTGAGCTAAGGATACTATCTGATAGCACCCTCCCCACACTCTTACATTCTTACCGCCCCCTGTTCTGCAAAGTTCCTGATTCTTGGATGGGGTGTGTGACATCAATGTCCTGTTTAGAACTGAGCATCCCACAGTTACTTATTCTCTGCACTTTGGCCAGTTGTGGTTTTCTTTATTAAACGCCTTCTATTTGCAAAAGGATGCTGCTTCTACCATATAACCTTTAATATTTAGAGAGAGCAGCCGTACATTTGGTTGGCACTGTATGTGTGTGGATGTCAGAGGGCAACTTTTGGAAGCTGGTTCTGTCCTACATGCGGACTTCTGGGAATAGAACTGTAGCAGTCCGCCTGCATGGTTGCTGATAAATGACCATCAAAAGGCTTAAAGGAACAAGGGTTTATTCTTTCTTATGATTCCTGGTTACAGTTCTCAGTCCAGCTCGATGGGAAAGCACGCACCAACACCAGGGCTGAGGGAACTGGCCACACCATCACCGCATAACAGCTGAGAGACGGACAATCCTTACTTGCCAGACCAACATGTCTGGCCAAGTGAACAGAAGGATGCCAACTTCCTCAACCAGCTCTCTGTGATTTATTCCAGGGCCTAATCCCACCTACCATAGGCTGGGCCTTCCCCATCAGTTAGACAATCTCTTGCAGGTTTGCTCTGGGCCCAACTCAACCACTAATTCTCCACAAATGTCCCCAGAGCTCAAACCTTCAACAGTCAAGTTGACACCTGTGCTTAATTATGACAAGAACTCAGGTCCCCAGGTTTCTTACAGGCACCTTAACCACTCACTGAGCTACCTCACCACCCTGCTACCAGACAACTTCCATTTTCAGATGTTTCGCATTAAACAGAGGCTTTGACCTTTAAGTTTGTTGTTATTGTTGTTTGAGCTGAGATCTCATGAAGTCCAGGCTGACCTCAAACTTCCTGTGTAACTGAGGATTGATTATCTTGTGCCAGGATTGCAGGTGTGCCTGTTTTGTGATACTTCCCGGGAAGAGGCCACACAGTTATGTGTTTACCCCCTATAGCAAGTCAACAGCAGACTAGAGTAGCAGTTACTGCAGAGTCCAGTCTTGGTTTTCAGGGGTCGCTTGCAGGATCAGGGATGACTCAAAGGCAGTACATCACCGCAAAACCCTCGCCATCTGGATGAGGCTCAGAGAGGTGCCCACACTGGAGTCCTGCACATCTTGCTGTCTATTCTAATGGTCGTCTCTTCCAGACTGCTACTCAGTTGGGTTGGCAGAGAATCCTCCTAGCAAGATTGTTACTTATTTTTCTTCTGCTTTTTTGACTTTAGGTAGCCCCACCACCCAATCTTGTTGGCTCAGGAACAAACAATCCTTTACAAACCTTCCTCCAGGATAAAATGTTTCAAATTATTACACAACAATTTCCTTCGTTTTTAAAAAATTTTTTTCTGTGTGTGTGTGTGTATCAGAGGACACTTGTATGTCCCTGTGGAAGACCAAGGGTGACTTTGGGAATCATCCTGGATTGCTTCTACCTCCTTTTTGCTTAGCTCTGGGAAAATCCCAGGCTCTGCCGATCAGGGCCAGAAGTGCAGTTTGCCACCATTTCTGTCTGGCATTTTTTTACATGAGACCTGGAATCTGAACTCAGGAACTTTGGCTTTCGAAGCAGAGTCTTAATTCCTGAGCCATCTCTCCAGCCCCCTCCTTAGTTTAGGCCAGATATAGACAAGATAGTATCATATTCCAGACAGGGGGAAAATGCCATGTAACAGCCCTGCTATACCCCCCCCCCTTTGTTTTGGTTTTGTATGCAAAGTCTTACTTTATAGCCCAGGTGGCCTCAAAGCTACAGTAATCCTCCTGCCTCAGCTTCTCAAGTGCCAGAATTACAGTGTGAGTCTCATACCTGACTTAATAGCATTTCTATATATTTTACATGTGTGTGTGTGTGTGCGCGCGCACGTGTGTGTGCTCGTGTGTTAGAGGGCATTGTATGTACTTGTGGACGGCCAAGGGTGACTTAGGGAATCCTCCTGGATCGCTTCTACTACTTTTTTGTTTCCCTCTGGGATTTCCCAGGCCACACACACCAGGGCAGGAAGTTAAGACCCCAGCCTCTCTGGTGTACTTACTTGGGTCCTGGGATCCGAACTCAGGACCTTCTGCTTGTGAGCAGAGTCTTAACCGCTGAGCTATCTCTCCAGACCAATAACTAGCATTTTTGAGCAAAAGATTGCAGAGACAACACACACACACACACACACACACACACACACACACACAGTTACCTGAAGGCTGAATTCTTCTCAGGTATATAGGTGTCTGTGGTTTTCATAGCAGTTTTCCTTCATGTGGTTTTGCAGGCCATGGAAATACTGTCTCAGCATTTGTGGCTGTGCACTCCACATAGATTAGGCACGCTTGTGCTAACATCTTTCTATTTTGTTTAGTGTTTGATAGAGTCTAAATGTGGTCAAGGCTAGCCTTCCACTCATGTCAGGCAGTGACCTTGAACTCTGGCTCCTGCTGTCTCCAGGTGCTGGATGTAGGTGTAAGTTGCCAGCCTGAGTCTCCTGACTCCTTGTGCGATCTTCTGTCCCCTGCTATAAGATGTTGCGCACAGGGCAGTGGTTCCCAGAAATCAGGTGTCGGGGAGGTCTCACTTGGAGGTCAGAAAGGAACTGGTGGTAATGAACATAGATGGGATCAGAACTTCAGAACCTGGAGCTCCTGGAAGGTAGCAGGGAACAGGGGTGAGACAGAGAGACCAACATGCAACTGTGAGAGCAATCCTCCTCTGCTCCTATCCTAAAAAAGTGCTGGGTAGGGGCAACTTCCTCTCCTATCTCAAACCTCCCTAGTGGCCAATAGAAAGCCCAGTGGCCTGGAGATCTGGAGTCCCTGAGAGAGCTTCAGGAGGCTCCTGCCGGAAGCTTGGGAACCTCATTTCCCACACGCCCCGCCTTTTCCTCTTGCATCCTAGGGTCTGGAGTGGGCGTGGTCAGGTTAGCTTGGAGGACGCTGGAGAGTTGGGATGGCTAGTGGACTGTTGGACACTCCAAAAGGCTGCAGCGGGACCACGAGTTCTGAGCCGTCAACCTCTGCTGGTACTGCTCGATCGGGCGATGGGCTGCTCAGACGGGCTGCTGCTGTGGCTGGGAGCTGCGGGTAAGTGCTGTCTAGCGGCCAGGCAACCCGACAGCCAGGGGCACCTTACCAGACTTGGGGACTTGTGGTAGGAACAGACCAGATCGCGGTGGTTCCCTCTGATCCCTTGAACTTTCGCGACCAATGCTCTCTGTTCCAAGAGGGCAGCGGAAAAGCGTGAAACCCGCCCAAATCTGAGAATCAGCTCAAACGGCTTGATGGGAAGGACAAACGCAGGGCCCTGCCAGGGACGCCAGTCTAAGTGGTGCAAAGAAGCAAAGGTGCCGCCAGTCCAGCCTAGTCAGTGCAGTCCCAAATCATTCAGTGAGAAGAACTCTGGAGGGGAGCACGGCTATAAACTGGCACCTCGCTTAGGTGACCAATCTGGATTGTAAGCAGCTTCCAGGCTCTGGTGTGCACCAGCCCAGCAGCCTTAGGGGTGTGGCTGCAAGCAACCAGCGCTGGTGCTCCACTGGTTATCTTTGATCACCCCGCAACCTGCGCCCTCTCCCACCCACTCACCGTAGTCTCCCTGTCGCCTTCCAGGAGCTATTCTTTGCTCCAGCTCTGGGTCCCAGGCGCCTTTTCTGCCATCCTCATCCTCGCCACTGCCAGTCACTAGTCTCCCGGACCAGAAAACCGCCGCCACCACCAAGGGACTGGAAACAACCTCTCGCCCAGAAGCTCTAGGTGTGATCCAGGCTCCTGCCTTTTCTTCCAGTCACTCTAACCAGAACCCGCTAGCCTGGTCAGAGACCCTACGATTCTTATTCTTCTTTCCTGCTTCCAGCCACCCAAGGGCCCTGGCTGTTTAACACCTGCGGTGCCAGCGGCCGGCGGGGCCCCACACAAACACAGTGTGACCGTGCCTACGCAGGGAGCACCGTGATGGTGATCGTGGGGGCCACCGGGCCTCTGAGAGGCGTGCAAGAGTGGCGGGCGCCGGACACCGGCCAGTATCTGTAAGTGCCTGGCGAGAGTCAGGGTGAAAGACACCTGCTGGGCTCGGGTTTCACCGTCAGAGGAAGGAGGCACCCCCTTTCCTTCTTGAATATTCCACAGCCCCAGCCATCCTGACTGCCTCTCCTTTCAACCCCACCTCGGGAAGGGGGGCTAGAGTCGCCAAATTAGCCGGTTTTCCGGATCCTGTTTCTGCCGACCCACCAACAGTAGCCACTCCATAAACGCACCCGGAATATGTGTAGAATCTAACTTTTTAGTGTGTGACCACAGACCGCCGTCCCTTCTCAGGCGACAACGGTCTTTAGGTCCCTTAGATGGGAAGTTTTCGAGCCCGGGTCTCCTGGTTGTGCACGCGGCGGCCAGATGCAGCTCGGGACTCTGCGCCCTTCTCCCGCAGGATTTCAGCCTACGGGGCCGCGGGCGGCACGGGCGCCCAGAGCCACGCGGCGCGGGCGCACGGCGTCTTCCTCGCCGCGGTTTTCTCGCTGAGCCGCGGAGAACCGCTGTACATCCTGGTAGGGCAGCAGGGCGAGGACGCCTGTCCTGGGGTAAGCGCAGCGGGAAGGTGCGCCAGGGGCGCCCGCGGCTGGCTGGGGTTGCGGTGGGGGGCCGGGGCGTTTCTGGGCGCTCCGCATCCACGTCGATTTTCCCTCGGCGCCTCGCAGAGAAGCCCGGAGAGCCAGCGCGTCTGCCTGGGAGAGTCTTGGGGTGCTGAAGAGCGCGCGGCGACGGGTGGAACCGACAGGGTCCCGGGCTCACCCGGCTGGGCCGGAGGTGGCGGGGGCGGCGGGGGCGCTACCTACATCTTCCGGGTACGCGGGGCGCTCCGCGGGCGCTGTCACCCCAACCCTAGAGCTTCATTCCCCTCTCCGGAGAGCACGATCACACCCCTTTCCTTTGTTCCTTGGGGGGCCCTATACACCTCTTGAGGTCACCTATACTCTCGTCCTGGGAACGCGGCCCCGACGGCTGAACCGGGAGCCCCCTGACTCCGCGTTGGCTCCCTAGCTGCGCGCGGGGGAGCCCGAGCCGTTGCTGGTGGCGGCAGGAGGCGGCGGGAGGGCCTACGCCAGGCAGCCCGGAGGAGGCCGCGCTCCCCGGGCCCCCGAGAAGTTAGAGAACCGCTGGGGGGCGCCCGGGAGTGGCGGGAACGGCGGGGCTGCAGGTGAGCGTGGGCATGAGGGGAGGGGTCCGCCCCGCAGCCGCGCCCCCGCTAGCCCGCTGTCACTCCGCAGGTGGAGGGGGCGGCTGGACGTCGCGGGCCGCGTCTCTGCAGGCCGGCCGCGGCCTGCACGAAGGGGCGGAGGGCGGCCAGGGCTGCGCCGAGGCCCGGGCGACCTTCGGCTGGGCCGCTGCGGGCGGCTTCGGGGGCGGCGGCGGGGCCTGCACCGCGGGAGGCGGCGGCGGCGGCTACCGTGGTAGGTGCGCCCTTGAGGAGGAGGAGAGCAGACCCTAAGGATGGCTCCGAGCTTGACAGAGGATAGATGGGAAATGCACCCCTCTCTCCGGCCCTGGGCCAGACCAGGAGCTCTTGAAAAGTCAAAAGTGGGCGCGGTGGCACTTAAGTTTCTAGTCCTAGCATTCGGGTGGTGGAGACAGAAGGCTCAGAAATTCAAGGTCATCCTCAACTACATAGGTATAGAGTGAGGCTACATGAGACTTTGGAAAGAAACAAAGGAGAGAAGAAGAGACAAAGGGAGGGAGGGGAAAATCAGGTCAAGCCATCTGTATAGTAAGGACGTATTTTAATTGCCATTTAATTTAAATCTAGGGTATGTTCCAACACAAGGAATTTAGGGTCAGCCTTAGTGTTGTATGAAAGGAGAGACGGTTAGCACTTTTCTGACAAGGATGGAAGAAGCCCTTGGGGCTAACAACACGCATAGAGTTGGCCTTGTTAGCAAGCTGAGCTTGGAGCAAAAGGGCAAGGATATGGATTAAATCAGTAGTTCTCAAAATTGTTAGAAATTCAAATTCAGGGTTGGGGTTTGGATAGATGTTTGTTAAACATAAAAACTTTTAGTTAATAGAAGAGGAACAAGTTTAAATTATATTTTGTACAACAGAGAGACCACAAATAATATTTTTGTTCATTTTGGTTGTGTGGGAGATTAAACCCAGAGCCTTGGATACGCTAGGCAAGTGTTCTACCACTGAACTGCATCCTTAGCCCCGATACCAATATATTCTTGAGAATCACTCTCTCTCCCATCACTCTCAATTTCTAGGAGGTGACACTTCAGAGACTGACATTCTCTGGGCTGATGGAGAGGATGGGGTGTCCTTCATACACCCTGGCATTGAACTCTACCTGCAGCCTCTGGCAGGTATTGTCCAGCCATTCACTTCTCTGCCCAGTCATCCTCCTTAATCCCTAGGCCCATAATTATAGTTGTCCCCCAGCTCTGCTCTGAGCTACCCAATTCTTGACACAGCACAGGAATATTTGGGAAGTGTTTGTAAGTTGTGGTTTTAATATGAGTCATTTTAAAGTGTTGGTCAAGTGTCTTGCTATGAATTCTCTCTAAATACTCCAGGGATTCAAGGGAGTGTGCAGGCTTGACCAAGACACCCCCCCCAGGCTTTTCACCACCCTGTGTGCTTGGCACTATTTCTTACCCTAATTTTTTTTGAGGATTAAGGTAGAGTTTATTGGAAGACAGAAAGGTTGGAACTCATGGACTCCAGACGTGGAGTGCCAAGAGGAGCTAGATCGCCTCCAAGAGGGGCTAGAGAGCCTCCAAGAGAAGTAGGCATCTAGAAATGGACTCACAGCACTAGACGGCCATGAGGGGCTAGATTGCCCTCTTACCCTAATTTCTGAGGTGGAATTAACCAGGTGTTCTAAAGACATTGATGTCCTCATGCCCTGTCCTCACTTCCCACCCCAGCTCCATCATATAGTTTCTTTTTCTCACAGTCACGGAGAGTCATGGAGAGGTGGAGATCCGAAGGCACCCCAACTGCAGCCATTGCCCCTTGAAAGACTGCCAGTGGCAGGCAGAGCTCCACATGGCTGCATGCATATGCCCAGACGGCATGGAGCTAGCTGTGGATAGCATCACTTGCATGGGTATGTCTTGCCCTTAGTCTAACTGATGGGTCCTAGCCTGGCAAGAGCAGCAGGGCACTGAGAAAGATGGTATAGAGGCCTGTTGTGTGACAGGCACTTTGTGGGGTGCTTGGAAGTGGATCGGAGACTCATCAGTGCACCCTCTGCTGTCAAAGAACATGTAGGCTAGTGTGGGAGGTGAGATGGATATTTAGATATAGATATGGATCTAAAACTGGCAGTTGCTATGGAAAGTATCAAGTGTTTTAGGGGTTCTCAGAAGGGAGGGCTTGTGCTTGCCCGGTTTAATTGGGGATGCCATCATGGGACAGTAAACACTGAGCTGAGTCTTGAATCATAGGTAAGACTCGGGTAGTCAGGCTTGCTGGCACACACCTCTAATCCCAATACCTGACAGGCTAAAGCAGAACTGAAGTCAGACTGGGCTGCTGGGAGAGCCTGTCTCAGAAAACAAGAAACATATTTTAGGTAGAAGTACAAAGAGGACCTTCCCACCGAAGATGGCTTTCTTTCTCCCCAGACATGCCCACCACGGCAAGCCCTCTGGTTCTGTTGTGGGCTGTGGTGGCAGCCTTGACGCTGAGTCTCCTCATGGTATGCGGCATCCTGATTCTGGGTATGGAGCATCTAGCAGGCACGGCTGGTCCAGGCGGTCCCTTCTCCATTGAACTGTGATGGGCTTCTGTCAGTTCCAGGGGTGGATGCGGCTGATTTCAGGACCCTTACCCCAAAGAGCAATGGTAGACTCCTCTGGGTGTCTAAGAGTAGAAGCTGGTGGGGGGAGGGAAGGAAGCTGGGATGAATACTCAATATGCTTGTAAAAGTAGGAGGGAAAAAAGAGTAGAAGCCAATGAAGCCTGGGGAAATATTGACTTGAAAGGGCTTCAGGAAAGGTGTCCTGGGGGGGAGGGGGGAGCAGCGTGGGCCTGATGGGCAGGTAGACAGTGTGCCTCTGTTCTTACCTGCAGTGAGCCAGAAGTGGCAGGGCTGGTGGCAGACCAGGCTGCCAGGCCCTGAGCTCCAGCTGAGTAAACTTCGAACCTCTGCTATCAAGACAGCCCCCAATCCCTATTACTGTCAAGTGGGGCTCAACCCAGCCCAGTCCTGGCCTCTGCCCCCAGGGCTCACCGAGGTTTCCCCAGCCAATGTCACTCTCCTCAGGTAAGCCCTGTATCCTCTTGAGCACCATCTATGCAGGCCGAATCCGTCACCCGCCAGTCTTGTCCTGATGCTCTATGGATCCCTGAGAGCATCAACTCAAAATCCCCATGCAAAGAAGATGGAATCCACACAACTTCCAAGAAGGGAAGCAGCAAGTATAAGGTCAGCTTTTCACCCCGGTTCTGGACTGGTAGAGACCCTGAAATGTAACCGTTGTGGAGCCTGAAGGTTCCCATTCTCCCAGTTGTCTACAGGAGGAGGAAAGGCCTCGTCCCCGAATCCCACCTCCCCTTTTGCCCGGGCTCTGCATCAGTGTCACCTTGATAGGCTTGGACCTAGGATCACCTAGGAATATGGGATGGAAACAAAGGAGATAAAGGGGTACTACACCCTTCAGGGCACTTCTCCATGCCAGCTAACTTGTCTTCCCGCAGAGCCCTGGGCCACGGCGCCTTTGGAGAGGTGTATGAGGGGCTAGTCATTGGTCTTCCTGGGGACCCCAGCCCTCTGCAGGTGGCTATCAAGGTGAGAGGGGGGTGACACTTCTGGCTGGGGTAGAACAGGGCACCGTGGAGAAATGCAGTTGTGAGAGCTCTGCTTAGCCCCCTCCTGAAGCACGCAGCCAAAGCTCAGACGGCATTTCCTTCCAGACCCTGCCGGAGATCTGCTCCCAGCAGGATGAGCTGGACTTCCTCATGGAGGCGCTCATCATCAGGTGCGCCTGGGATCAGCCAGAGCGGAGGGGGAGGGGAGGACAGAGAAGGGGGGGAAGGAGGGACTGGCTGAGAGGCAGCCAGTCTAGGGCACAGTGGTCCTGTACTGTTTCACGGAGCCCAACACCTGAGTATCTCCCTGCTTGTGTCGGGGTGCGCACCACCCCCATTCAGCAAGTTCAACCACCAGAACATTGTGCGCTGTGTGGGGCTCAGTTTTCGGGCTGCCCCTCGCCTCATCCTGCTGGAACTGATGTCTGGAGGGGACATGAAGAGTTTCCTGAGGCACAGCCGGCCACTCCTGGTGAGACCCTTCTTGGAGCTTCCAAGTCCTTCTAAGACTTGTTTGTCTCAAGAACTGGATCAACTGATGCGCCTTCTGTCCAATCCAGGGCCAGCCATCACCTCTAGCCATGCAGGACCTGTTGCGGCTGGCAGAGGACATAGCCCAGGGCTGCCGCTATTTGGAGGAAAATCACTTCATCCACAGGTTGGAAGAGGTCCTGAGGGAACCCCACAGGTCACCTTGCTCCCCAAGGAAGCCCTCACATACAAGTTCTAAAGAAATATGTCAGGAAGGCTGAACTCCTCAGTTCTGCCACTGACTTTTTATTTATTTATTTATTTATTTATTTAATTGTCTTATTCTGCAGAGACATCGCTGCCCGGAACTGCCTGCTGAGCTGTGCTGGGCCCAGCCGAGTGGCCAAGATTGGGGACTTTGGAATGGCAAGAGATATCTACCGGTGAGGGAAATGCGGAGGTGGGAAAAGTGCTACTCCAGTGGGGCTGCTCAGCAACTTGAAAACTCACTCCTCCTCATCCTCCTTCCTGTAGGGCCAGCTATTACCGCAAGGGTGGCCGAACCTTGCTCCCGGTCAAGTGGATGCCCCCAGAAGCTCTCCTGGAGGGCATCTTCACATCCAAGACAGACTCCTGGTGCCTTCCTTCCGCTTCTCTCCTCCACCTTAAGGCTAACGCTGACCTTCAGCCCTCCTCACTAGGCTCTCCATGAGGGGTCTCATTTGTTTCTTCCACCTGTGATGCAGGTCTTTTGGGGTGTTGCTTTGGGAGATCTTCTCACTGGGCTATATGCCCTACCCTGGACATACCAATCAGGAGGTTCTGGACTTGATCACCGCGGGAAGCCGGATGGACCCTCCTAGGGGCTGTCCTGGGCCGGTGTAAGTGAACAGTACTATCCAGGGAGAGGTTCCGAGAGGTCATGGGTGGCATGAACTCCTGTCTCTCACCAGGTACCGCATCATGACCCAGTGTTGGCAGCACCAGCCTGAGCTCCGCCCCAACTTTGCCAGCATCTTGGAGCGGCTTCAGTATTGCACTCAGGTATGTCCCCCAATGCTCTTATATCCCTCTCGTTCCCCCAACCATCCTGGTCCTATGGAACAGGAAGAAATCCATAAAACAACTATATTGTTTCCTATTTCTCTACTCTCCCATTACAGGACCCTGATGTGTTGAATTCACCCCTGCCAACAGAACTGGGGGCCATCCTGGAGGAAGAAGGGGCTTCTGGGCCAGGGAATGGATCTTCAGAGGGACTAAGATCCCCACAGCCCCAAAATCTGAATTCAGCTGATTCGAAAAGCAAGCAAGAAAGCCCTTTTGGCCCCTGGCTACCTTCTGGACTCAAGGGTCTCAAATCCAGAGGCCTCCAACCTCAGAACCTGTGGAACCCCACCTATGGCTCCTGGGTCCCAAGGAGCCCCGAAAGTGAAGACTCAGGCATTGACCTTAGCAATGGCTCCTCACTGCATTCCTTCCCAGGCATCTAGGTGGCTTGTTACTCTAGCAGCCTCCGCCCCCTGGAGTCCGTGCTGCATGTCCAGGCCTGTCTGGACAGCACTGGCTCTTCCACATTGGAAACCATCCCAATCTCCCCGGGGAAGAGCCTGGCCACTTAAGTCTTTGGGATCAGAAGCCAGCACCCCCTGACCTCAGGAGTCAGTATAAGTCCGGAGTTGCCCTCTTCACGACCATCTTTTATGGGGCAGTCCCTAACTCTGCAGATGTTCCAATGAAAGGCTCTTCTCATTCTCCAGTGAGCTGAGTGATGTAAAAGATTTCAGAACAGAGGAAGCGAGAACAAGAAGTGGAGGGAATAAAGTTGGGAATAAAGTCACAGAAGCTGGGTCTTTGAGTTTTATTGGGGAGTGAGTGGAGTCCATTGTAGTGTAGGAAGTTAGACCAATAGGTCTATACCTGTGAAATAAAATTCTTTATCTGGCCCCTCTGGAGAGGGGCAGAGCCATCTCAGAAGAGCTTGACTGAGGAAGAGCCCCATTGTTCCCGTCCCCTCCTTAAATTAGTGTCATTCGGCTCTTGGGGCTCACGCAGAGGCCAACTCCTGGTGTTGGCAGTGCATCCTCTTAGTGGATGGCACCTGGCCCCGAAGGACCATGTGAACTGCCCGCCCAGCGGGTTTTCAGTCTCTTGTTGGCATGCATGGTGGGGATGCAGCCACAGGTCCACATCTCTCTGACCAGCTGGCCCAAGTGTGGGGACAAGGGCCCAGCCTCATCTCTCAGCCAGACTGGCCAGGATGCCAATGAGATTGTCCAGCCCGAGTAAATATCCATCCTCGCGGTTGCCCTCCTCCCAGGGCCTTCGATGATCCAGGATCTGGCCATCGGGAAGGGGCGTGGTCTTGCCAAAATCGATGAGCCACACACCAGCCCGATGGCAATGGTCGTGCACGAAGAGAAGCGAGCTGCCAATCACCTGCCGGGCCCCACGCAGTCAGGCCACCATCCTTTCCTAAGAAGTCCCCGTTCTATGCCCATTCTAGCCCTCACAGACCCAGCACCTGAGTCCACCCACCTCTTACCTCATGCCTCCTAAAGAAGTCGGAGATCTCAAGAGTGTCCCGGATCTGCTGCAGGCGGTTCAGATACCTCCTCTGGAAAGGGTAGAACGGGTAAATTACATGCTAAGGAGGCCTTACTAAAGGACGCACCATGAATCTTCTGCTTGGCAAACACACTTGTAAGGAAGACACAAGCCCCCTCGCCCACAAAGGAGGGGGAAGAAAAGCAATTATAGTGAGATAAGCGCTATGAGGGAGGTAACATAGGCTAGGGCACCAGAAAGAATGGCCAGGAAGCACCCTTGCCTCCAGGCGCCCAGGCACCTTAGGGGCCTGGGACAAGGCTCTCACCAGCACTTCGGCATCTCCTTGCATAAATTCTTCAAAGACACGAGTCACCTGCTCCCGGCTTCGTGTGGTCTTGAAGTCGGTGCTGCAAGAGCCGTCGGCTTTCTGAAGGAGGTGAGAAGGCGTCAGGGACCCGGACCCACCGGGGAAGAGAGGATCATGCAAGGGCAGCGGCACCTCCCTGGGACTTTAATGTCTGGGGACTGAAATGACCGCCAGAGGGCGTCGGTTGGTGGCGGTTAAGGGAGGTGGTCACGCACGAGGGTTGGGGCTGAGGAATGGCCCAGGTGGTGCAGTCACGTGAATCTGGCCCACCTTGATGCCCTCAATCCGGAAGCCAAGCGTGGTGCTAGAGCTGATGCCTTCGCGCCATTGCATGTAGCGGGGTTTGGTGACGGCGCGCTGCGCGTGCTCCTCCTCAGTAGGGGCCTCGGGATCCACAGCCAACATTTTCTTGTACATGTCCTTTCGCAGCTTGGGACGCTCCCGAGCCTTGGTTAGCTCCTCCTCCAGGTAAGTCCTATGAGGGAGTAGGCAGGGCGTGAAGGGGTGCACACGGGGACCCAGTTTGGAGCGTTTGTCTTAGCTCCTAGGCCTTCTCTGATTCTTCTCGGGCACACGAACCTGACACCCATCTTGCAGTCAAGCACGCAAGGCCCATCGAAGCCATCGAGCAAATCCTGCAACTGCAAGTAGCTCTCGCCGTCTCGCTCCACCACGCCGTGGAAGGCGGGTACGCATCCGCGCAGCACGTCAGCCATCAGCCGCCCCAGGCAGTACCGCTCCGGCTCGGAACTGCGCTTCAGGATCAGGCCGCTCGTGCCCGCAGCCTTGAAACTCCCTGAAGAGGGGGCATCAGTGAACACTTGCGCCCCTTCCTGTCCCAGCTACCCCACCCACCTGCAGTGATGCTCACCCGTATGGCCAGCCAACTGCACCCAGGCATAGCGCTTCTTGAAAGGGCTCATGACAGGCAGATTCACCATGGTACGGATCTTCTGCCAATGGCTTTTCTGAAAGCAACACGGTGCTGGTCAGCAGGTCAGTAATGGGCAACCCATTCTTTCTGGAAGAGGGGTGCAACCCGGCCCACTCCACCCTACCGGAAGTTGGGAACTGGCCAGGTGATTCGTTCCTTTCGCCCAAGCATTCACTATTCAACTCCCCCCCCCCCCCCCCGCGCGCACTCAGAGTCTGTGAGCCCCGGAAACTAGCACTGAAACAAGCACAGGAAAGGTCATTTTGGCTTTTCAAATCTGAGGAGTCAGGAGACTCGGGTTTGCACCCAGTTCTGTCTCTGTGAAGGCAAGATACTGAACAGCTCCACTGAGCTTGTCCAACTTTTGTGAATATCAGAATCACCCCTGACAATGATTGTTATCTAGCGCAGGGAAATTCTGAAGAAGTCCAGGGTGGGGCCAAATGTCTAAGTTTCTATCAAAGTCTCGGGGGATCTCGGACCTGAGAAACAAAGGTCTGTGTGTTTCTTCATGTATAAAAAAGGGAAATAACTACTCTCTCTGTATTGTTATGAGTAGTAAATGAGGCTTGAATATAATCCTTGACATGATACCGAATCAGGGCAATTCTAGACCACAGATTCACTCACTTGGGACTTGGTTCCTCTCATTTGGGAAAACAGAGCTATCACAAACAACCTTTTATTTCGGACCAAAACAAAGAGGCTTGCAGAAAGAATGGCGTGGGCGCTTCCCAAGACCCCCCAAGCTGTCCTTAGCCCTATGCACTCCTGGCTAGTTGACGAAACCCAAGGCATTTTTGTTCTAATCTGAACACAGAAACCTGAGCCCCTGAAGGTAGATACTTCTTGCCTCCTGACTACTGTCTTGACTCCACCCAATCTTTTTTTGGGTGAGAGAGAGGTAAAGAACATAGACACCATAGCACACCAGTGGGCAGAGGGCAGAGGGCAACTTTCAGAAGTCAGTTCTTGCCACCATTTGGGCTTCATGTGCCTTACCCAGTGAGCATCTCTCTGGCCCAACTCCAACAGATCCCGAGCATAGTTCACGCCATGAACCTCACAGGTTTAATCACATGTATGTGTTGCCTCCTCCCAGAGAGTGTTTGTCTTTCAGAGGTATTACTAAAACCCAGGAACCAGCCTCTGTGTCACAAAGGAGCGCTAAAAGCTGAGGGGACTGCCTAAGCAGTGGAAGGCTACTGACCAGAAAGTTTTGACTGGGGGAAGGAGATGGGGTTGGTGACAAAGCACTGAGTATGGAAAGTTGGTTCCGATCTGGTTTTGTCACTTTCTAGCTTAGTGAATCCCAGCAGATACTGTCATCTGTGTGGGTCTGTTTCCTCTGTGAGGATGTAGCGGCTGCCCTAACACGAGCCACCATTTACTGGCTGCCCACTGCATGCCAGGCGCCTTCTCATCTTCCCACAGTCAGCACTGCTCTCGCTTTCCCACTGAAGTCCCAACATGGTACACTAGGGCGTGATCACATGTTCAATTCCCAGGGATCTGGGGGTGTAGCCAGAAGCAGCCCACTAGAAACATGACATCTCTTTCAAAACTCCTTTTATAATTCTTTAAATACATACAAGGTTTGCATTTTGCTGCATAATAAATCCAAGGTTTTATTATGAAACTCTCCACCTCCAAATCCTTAAGTAAAATTCCAGGAAGGCGATTCATGTACCAAATGTATCCAGTGAACCTCTTCTGTATGCATCCTAAACCTCCTCTCTCACATTCAGCTTGAGAATCTCGATGACCACGATGCCCGTATACAGACCAAAGGGTGAAATGATGTTGGCCTCATTTTCCAAACAAAATATAGGCCTGGAAGAGTTAGCATCCTAACCCATTGCTTTCAGACACCTAATGCTTTCTACTAACCCAACTCCTACCCATGATCCCACCACTGACGTAGTTTTCAAAGTCCATGACAGATAGCTTTGTATAAGGAAAAGCAGCCATAAGGTACTGTGACAGTTTTAATCTCTGAGATGGGGGGGGGGGCTCCCTCCCTATTGGTTGCACACCTTTGACTTCAAAATCAAAAGAATGGGTTTAATGGTGAAATTTCAGGGGTTTTGAAAGGTCCATAACAGAATTTAGGGAACAGTGGGACCAGAATGGACATAATCCATTATCTCAGCCGAGCCTCCCAGCAGCTTTCTGAGGTTTCTGATGACAGGGTTTCCTTGCCGATGACGGATACAGTCAGACATGAAAGGTATTGAAGCAAGCACCATGGAACCCAAGCGTTGCCATCTTTCCTCTCAGAGAGATACTTTTCTGCAGGCAACATAAGGCGTTCACAAATGCATGTTTCCAGTCTTCTGGAGAATTCCTCTTGGGTTGGTGAGTGGGTGGGCACTTAGGCTCATAAACAAGAGCCTGGAACAGATTTGTGACCAGATGACACTTCTATTGATGGGTCTCAAAGAAGAGTGGGGTCCAGCTGCCAAGAAGACCACAGGCCCACGGAGGTTCCCTCCCCTGAACACCACCACACAGAAGCTATGGCTACCTGGGCATTAGGGGCAAAAGCTAAGAAAGCTGTTCGAAGACTTTCTTGATGAAGACACTGAAGGGTCCTCTGATAATTCCTAGCTTAGGGCTGAACAGGAAGTATGTCTCCTGTTACATCCTAGCCTCAGATCCTCCCTTGCGGAAGCTCTTTCAGAAGCCCTGAGGACTCCTGCTCCTTGCCCCATTTCAGACAAACGATTTCCTGCCAAAATAGACCCTTTCCTTATCTTTGGTTCTCACTCCTGCCTCCTGCCTCTCTCTAGAGTCGTCAGTCTTGGATGAAGCTTCTGCCAGCCCAGCACCCTCTTCATGTTCCAATTGTCCTATCAAACTAGCACTCCCTGTGGTGGTGGTGGGGAGAGCACTCAATTTCAATTTATAAAATAATTTACACTAAGGTATAAGTGACCCACGACTTCACCTTCCCATGGGTATTTGCTTTTTAAAAAGGAAGTCTGTTAACCTAAATTCTGCTCTATAATTAGTGAAAAGTGATATGTGGGGGTTCTGAGCCCAGGAGGGGGCGGCATCCAGGTCTCCTTACCTAGCCTGGGGCATTGAGAAAAAACCAAATGAACAAGAGCTAAGAATTCTCTCTTCGCTAAAGTTCCCCCTCCCCCACTCCATGCAATTTTTTGAAGTGACAGCTGCCCTCCTGGCTTGTCCAGCTTTCCTGCCCCTGACTTTTCATTCTACCAAGGAAGGACCTCTGGAGGGCAAGATTGTCCAGTCCCAATCACCCCGATCCCGGCAGGCTGTACAAGAGCTCCTAGGAAGGTCGCAGGACCCTGACCTGGGCTGGCAGAGCCTTCGCGGACCTCGGGTCTGCCCACACACGTGAGAGGTTGACCAGGTGGTGGCCCTAAAATGTAGCCGCTGTACCTCCCCCCTAGGTGCATCCTCCAGTCTGCCGGACCGGCAGTTTGCTCTCTGGGGAAGCCCTACAAGGCAGCTGGGGCGGGCGGGCTGTGCCGTTCTAGATGGGCGTGAGGCAAAGTCCGCTCCGGGCCCTTCCACGCGGACGCAGGCAGCCTCTGTCAACAGCTCCCGGCTTATCTGCCTCGCGGCGGCGGCTGTTTGCCTTCGAGGAGGCCCCAGCGGGGGTTGGGAAAGACTGGAAGACACAGCCTGGGAGTGGAAAGGGCCCCCTGCAGCCATCTGCACCAGCTCCCGGCAGCTCTGGGGCACGTCGAGGCCCAGGCCAGAGAAGACCAGGAGGATGTTCAGCTGTAAACGGTCCATGGGGACCATGGGGACCCGAGACCTGCCGGGTCACGCTACGCTGGTCTGGGCTGCGGGACCTCCTCTGCGCAGTCCCTCCCTCGGTCGGTGTTTTGGGGGCTGCCGGTGTGTGCGCGGGAGGGGGGGCAGAAGAGGAAAGTGGGCATGTGGGCATACTCTCCCTTCCCCGTCCACCCTCCTCCCGCCTTTCAAGCGTCCAGAGATTTCAGGGGAGTAGGGGCTGGTCTACTGCTCGGGTCCTTCCGATGCAGCGGGGGTCCTTTCACGGATGGCATTTGCCCCCACTGCATAGGAACGGTCACCAGCCAGAGGTGAGCTCACGAGTCCGGAGAAGAGACGGCCGCGCTGGACTCGTGACTGAGCCCCCGCACCCACACCTGGCGGCGGGGGGCTGTTCTTGTTCTGTGAGAGGTTTTTTCTTTTTCTTTCTCTTTTGTATCACCACCTCTCTGAGTCACGGAACCACAACGCGTCGTTAAAGTCTCCCCCGCTCGGCCCAATCCCAGTGTGCGGCGATGCTCGGGTCCAGCAGGCAGCACCGTCCCAGGCAACCGGGGGCGTGTGTCCGTGCCGCCCTCTCTCCAAGTCGCCAGGGCCCGCCCTTCTGGCCAGGGCTGGAAATGCCAAAGGCAGAAAGAAGCGTCCTACGCCTTTCCCTCCACCACAGGGGACTCTTGCTCAAAGTGCATCCGGAGCAACAGGCACCGACGGGAGTGGGGTGGAAGCAATTAATTCAGATATTTGGCCAAGGTTAAAACAAAGGGGGTTATTTGGAAGGCTGAGGGAAAGAATGGCACGTTCAAGGCTGGCCTGGACTGCAGGGAGCATTCCAGTCCAACCTGGACAACCTGGAGTCTGTCTTAAAAGAAAAAAAAAGTAAATAGAGGACTGGGGATGTAGCTCAGGGGTGGCGTGTTTGCCTCGCACGTTTGAGGTCCCGGGTTCAACCTTCGAGTACAGAGAAGAAAAAGCAAACACAAACCAAGGGGACTAGGTGGGATGTCCCCGAGGGTCACGCCACGAGGAGGACCTCACCTCACTGTGGTCCGTGTTATATGAACGCTAAACCTGGTCCTAGCACAGCTACGCCACCAGACGCGGAGACCAGCAGATCCCGTCCCCTTTCAGCCTCAGTTTACCTCCCCTCCCCGCCACGCTTAGGAGCCGTGGGCCCGGGCCACCGGACGGGAAGCGCCCCAGGGGGGACTGCCTTCAGCTCTCCACGGCCCCGAGCCCCTCCCCGCCCGCGTCCACGCCGCGTGCGAGCGCGGGGAGCAGACGGCAGCAGCTCCGAGCGAAGCCAGGAGCGCCGCTCCACTCCCACTCAGGAGAGGGAAACCGTGGCAACGGCGGGGGTGGGGCCTCGGTACCGAGAGGGGGCGGGGAGAGAGGGAAGCACTCCCGCGCCCCTTTTTCCACGGGCTTGCGGGGCGCAGCTAGCCAGCCGCCCCCTTGGACCGCTGCAGTCCCGCCTCGCGGGGACCGCCGCCCGCTCGCAAACCCGCCCGCTGCCTCATCTTCCTTTCTAGACGCCCCGGCAGCCAGCCCCGACCCGCCTGCCCAGGAGAGTGAACTGCGAAGGCGAGAGGTGGGCCTGGGGCCCCGCTCCCACCCCCGCACGTTGCTCCCAAACAGTGCCGACCAGACGCCCCGCAGGGCCCGCTCGGACCGAGCCCGTCCTCCGGGGCCCGGAGCTGAGTCCCCGGCGCGCGGCCCCCGCGCCCGGCGCTGGCCCCGCCCCCGCGGCCCGTACCTGAACCACGTCCTCGCTGGCTTCCAGCTGCACGTTGCCGCGGCTCCGGCTCTCGCTGTCGCTCAGGAGATCGTCCTCCGAGTCCTCGAGCAGCGACGAGGAGCCGGTGGAGGACAGCGACGAGGTGGAGAGGCGGCGTGGCTGCTGCAGGTGAGAGCCCGCGGCGGGCAGGCAGTCACCCTCGGGCTCCGGCGGCCCCGGACTAGCCGGGGCGACGTCCGGCTCCTCGGTGGTCACGGTCAGCTGCGGGATCACCGGGGGAGGCGCAGCCCGCGGGAGCCCGTTGGGGACTTGTCCCCCACGCCGCTTGGCGCCGCGGGCCCGGGGCTCCGCTGCCGCGGCTGAGGCAGCGACCGCGGCGCAGCGCGCCTCGAAGAGCAGGCGCAGCTCCCCGACACTCCGGCGCGGGACCCGCTCTAGCCCGGGACTGCAGGGACCCCGCGCCCCCGGGCCGCGCCATGCCCGTCGGGCGCCCGGGCAGGGTCATCTCCCGAGCAGGGAGCAGAGGCTGAGCCCACCAGCCCGCGGCGCGGCGGGGACTGGAGACGCTCAGCGCCCGGGGCTGGAGACTGCCCCGGGGCGGAGCCTCGGCGCCGCCCGCCGGAGCCCCGCCCTGGCCGCGCCCCCCGCCCACTCCTTTCACTTTCAGAGAAAGCGCGGGGCTCCCCCGGCTCTGCTTGCTTAGTGACTCCTCAGGGTATCAGGGAAGCCCCAGCCAGAAAAGCCGGGTCTGGCCCCCCGCGGCCTCTCCGGCTCCGCCTTCGAGGAGGAGGGAGGAGCCGCTCCGCCCCGGGCCTGCTGCTTTGGACTTTTGAAGGATTCTTCCCGTGCGATTCAAGGGTCTTGCTTCGGACTCGAACGAGCTGTTTCTGCTCCCCAAGCGCTGTTCCCTCGGGCTCTTTCCGTGTTCCATCCTTCCGGATAAAGGCTTCTAAATCTCTAGGGCATATTTTTTTTTGGCGTGGCCCCTTAGTACAAAGTTCAAGGCCAGCAGTCATCCAAGGAAACCCCAAGATGTACAATCAGCTAGAGATTTTGTCCCGAAATCGAGCTGAGGCTGCTCAACAACAACCCCATATTCTGAAGCTCCCCACTTCCTGGCGGGCAGAGAGCAAGGTCAAAAAGGAGGAGTCTGGTGCTTTCCAAGTGTCCCAGCCAGTCCCAACAACCTGCATCCTGCCTCCCTCCTCTGACTGCCCCCACCCCCCATTAGCTGGAGATACTGAATCCTTCCTTCCTTCTCCTCATCCTTCTCATTCTCCCCTTCTTCTCTCCGTTTCTTCCTCTTCCTATGAGAACTAGGGACTTGAAGTCTGCTAAACGGAATCAAGCAGTTCACCTCTTTAAACTTCTTATCCTCCGTTTGAGTGCTTCATTGAGTGCCAACTAATAGGCTTGCTCTGAGAATAAAGTTTAAAGATGGAGACTGAGTGCATAGCTCAGTAGCAGAGCAAATCTTGTCAAGCATGGGGGAAGCCTACCACACTGAGAAGAGAGAAAGAGAAATGGCAAATCCCGAAAACCCAGGGTGGTAGAAAGTATCTTGGGCGTATGTACCACTTTCTAGATGGAATTGTAAATACGCTTTCACCCCTTTGTTTTAGTTCCCCACTTGTAAATTTAGGGAGTTCTCTACAAACTCCTTATTGTCACCTCTGGATAGGTCTGCAGACTTTGTGTGTCTGTGGTTATCTAACTTGTAAGGTTTATTCTTTCAAAAATGAAAGTCAGGAAGAATATTCCCCCACCAGGCACCTGGTGCCTTGGATTGCTAGGGCCTTTCTGAAAGGGCATTCCCGGGAAGGTTGCCTTTAGACTTAGGGCTACAAGAGGACTTCTCTTTTTTCCCTTTACCTAGGATTTAAGGAATCCAAAGAAGAAGAAGAAAAGAGGATGAGAACCTTTGACAAAAGAAAACAAAGATCCCATTGAGGAGTGGGAAGAAAAGGAGAGAATGAAGGAGAGAGAAAGGGGAACATAGGAGTTTGAATACTTGACTCTTCCATGGAAAAGTGAAAAAAAAAAAAATCACAAGGCCACCTTTCCGTGAACACAGAGGTAGAAACATCAATGTCCTAACACTTCCTTTAGACCGATGCCAAGCCCGTAGCAGGCAGGAAGGGGCTGTACTTAGAAGGTGGGCTGGGAACAACCCCGGATCTGACAGAGGGAGGAAGGGAAACTAGAGGAACGCTACAGTGTGCCTGTTCACCAGACACTACATGTGCAATATTGGAGTACAAGTAGGCTGACCCAGCCACCAAAGGGCAACTCGGGTAATTCTTGCATTGTGTGACTGGCCAAGATTTAGATCCATTATAGCAGGGACCAAAGAATTGCTCTTTGCAATTAGGCATAATGGTGAATGCCTGGAATCTCAACACTCATGAGGCAAAGGCAAAAGGACTAGAGTGCAAGGCCATCCATAACTACATTGTGACCTCAAGGATATGTTACCAGACTAGTCTTAATAGTCTTAAAATGATGAATTCAATAGGCATAGTGGCAGACTCCTGTAATTATAGAACTCTAGAAGGACATAGAAGGACCAGAAGAAGTCCTGGAATCCTTGGCTGCAAGCCAGTTTGAGTGAAAACTGGCTACATGACTCAAAAATCAAAATATATGGTCTATTAAGAGAGCTCAATGGATAACGTATCCATTCACAAACCTAGCAACCTGAGTTCAACCCCTTGAAGTCCACATGGTGGAAAGAGAGAATTGATTTCTGAAAGTTGTCTTCTCACCTCCATCTCCTTTCTGTCTGTCTCAAACAACTAAGTAAATAAATAACATATTAAAAAATCAAAATATAGGGCTAGAGAGATGGCTCAGGGGTTAAGACTGTCTCACAAGCAGAAGGTCCTAAGTTCAGATCCCATGTCCCACATAAAAAAAAAACGCCAGAAACAGCACTTCCAGGCCCTAGTGGGTGGAGCCTGGGAAATCCCAGAGCCAAGCAAGGAGGAGGTAGAAGCAATCCAAGATGATTCCTGAAGTTACCCTTGGTCCTTCACAGGGACATACAATGCCCTCTGACACACATACACACACACACACACACACACACACACACACACACAATAAAAGTAAAATATTTTTAAAAAGAAAAAATCAAAATATATAAGGTGTTCAGTAAGAGGATAAATGGCATAAGGAAGAACAATGGGAGGAAGAACATGATCAAAGTTCACATTGTGTGTACACACGGACATACATATATGAAATTATAAAAAAAATTTTAAATCCTAAAAACAAAACAACCAAAAGTCAAAAAGCAGCAGCAAGATGGCACACTAAGAAAAGGAGATTTCATGTAACCTGGAGACCTCACATAACCTTGAGACCCGGGTTTGATCCCTGAAGTCCACATGGTGGAATGAGAGAACCGACTTCTGAAAGCCGTCCTTTAATCTCCACCACATGACCCCAAATAAACAAAATCTTTAAAAAATGAAAATAAATGAATAATTAAAAACAAACCGATGAGCTTAAGTCATCCTCTTGCCTCAGCTGCCCAAGTTCTGGGATATCAGACCTATGGCACCATGACCAGCTACTTCCAGCTTGATTCTTGAGTAGAAGGGATGTGAAGACAGTCAGTGTGAACAGTGTGTGCTCTGCCACACTGGGATGGCCTTTTGTATACTGAAAAAAAGGGGTGGGGGGAGACAACTGGGGTACAGAAGAATGTATCAGGCTTTGTTGGCCATTAGGGGGCTGTTCTGAGATAGGTCATAGGGGCCACTAGCAATTTCTATCTCCTTTTTCTATGTAGCCCAGGCTGACCTTGAGCTTGAAATCCTGCCTCAGTCTCCGGAGGACCACGTCACCACACCCAGCTTACAATTTATTCTCTTGACCTGATTGTGGGGAGACCCTCTCATACCTTCTAGTTCTGCTTCTTGGAGTGTCTGAGTCTCCTCTCTGCCCTGCCTTGTGGAATCCTTGTGCCTGAGAAACTGTCTCTTTCTTGGAAGACAACAACCCTGGGGACAAAACACGGGAAAGGGGAGTCCTGGAACGTGGGATGTGTGAGGGGAGGGGTTTCTGGGGGCTACCTAACTCGTCTCTATATTCTGCCACTGTGGAAGCTGAAGCAAAAGTGCTGTTCAGCATTGTTACCTTCCCTTGGTCCAGCACAACTCCTAAAGTTTCTTAAGACAGGCAGGGAGCGGGAGGGCAGGGGAGGACGTTTACTTCTGAATGAGGCACTTGCCACGCTGAGACGTCACAGGGAGCCAGCTCTGTAGTGGAGGGAGAGGGAGTTTATGTCGGGTTCCTCTGGACTAGGCAGCACAAGATCTTAATGCAGTGACATGCCATACCTGAAGGAACCTCGTGTCCTTCTAAAGGACTTTCTGAACCTAACACTGTGATATTTTGTGGCAATACCTTTGACTCATCACTGAACAAACAAACTTCTGCTGAGCAGCTGCTATGAACTGGTCATTGTGCTAGGTGCAAATGATATAGAAATGAATGACCCTGGGTGGAGAGATGGCTCAGTAGGTAGAGGCACTTCTAGAAAACTCGGAGGGCTGAGTTAGATATCAGTCAAGAGTCCACTGGTAGAAAAAGAAAATGAATGAAGTTGTCCTCTGATCACCATATCATGCTAACCTCCACACCCATGTCATGTTTCTCATAAATAATAAAATAATTTAAATAATTTAAAAAGAATGAATGGACCTATCACTTGGAGCGACTGTTACTTTGCATTTTCATAGAAGAAATCCAGAAAGGAGCCAATCACCAACCCCATCAGGATGCCGAAGGTCGTCAGGAAAGCCCTAGAATGTTGGTCTGTCAGCTGCTTCAGTATTCCCAACATACCCCATTGATCATGCTGATTCCTTGCTCTGCCCAGGACATACTAGAGAGAGGCCTAGTGGGACCCAGGACCCTCTGGTAGGAGAGCTAGTGGAAACCAGGACCCAACAGTAACTTTAGGAAGGGGACTGTCTTTCCTGACAGCCCCTAAACCCTAACCTTCCACACTTCCCTGCTCCAGGGTTTCTCCCCCTCATCTCAGTCTGTGCCCCATAATCGACAGCCGTTCATCGGAATATTCCTGGATGGTTGTGCCGTCACGGCTGTAGGACAGAGTTTAGTAGTGCTGACTAGTCCTCCACACTGTCACACTTGTTCAAAACGAACAAAACGTGCCAGGGTGTGTGAGACTGTGGTGTGAAGAACAGCGTCAGAAACTGTCGCTGAATTCAGAAACAGGATTTGCCATCCTCCAGGAACCTGTGTTTCTAAGTCCCCCCTCCCTCTCTTCGGGACACGGGGCTGCATGATTTCTCCTAGTGGCGTGCCATTTAGAGCCTGTAACATCAGGACTTTGCTGGGTGCGCTGGGTCGGCCTGCCTCACACGCCCAACGGGAGGTTTTCCTGCACTCCCTAGGCGTCCAGCAGGAGGCTTTCCTGCACCCCTAGTCGTAGGAGCAGAGGCGAAACTCCTTTTAGACCTCTGTTGACTCCGGGTGCTGGGCACATGGCATCAGCGCTGGAGCAGGGGCAGGAACCAGGGGAAGCAGATCTCCGCCTGGTTTCCGGAGGTTGGGCCCCACCGAACCTGAGCATCCGCCTCAGGGCCACCCGGAGCACGTGTCGGGAGCGCGGGAGCCAGGTCGGCGCGTCTGCACGCACCCACCGTCGGTGCGCCCTGACTCCGGCTTCCGGAGACCCAGGGACTTGCAGATCCTGTCGCGATAACGACACACGTGCAACACGCGAGACCCGGGGACCCCAGATCCTGTCGCGATAACGGCACCCCGGCTCCGCGCGAGCGGGCCGGCTCCAGCGGTCTCAGCCGCGTTCCTAGAACTCACGCCACGCGAAGACTGGGCCTGGCTACTGGGGCGCCCACGGGCGGCGGTTCTCACTCCTTAGCGCTGAGGAGCACCCAGCGTGCTGGGACCCGATGGGAGAGGCGCGTCAGAATCCAGTGACCGCGTATTGGCAGTAAGTGCCAGGCGACCCGAGTCGTGTCTGAAGAGTGGCGAACAGACTCCCTGACCTGGGTTAGGTTTACATCTTAATGCCGCAGTAAGTGCTGCGCTAGGGGGAGCTGGAAGTGCACCCAAACCTGAGCAAGGGTTAGAAAGATCGCGGAGAAAATCGATGGCTCTAAGGGATAGGTGGATGAAGTAAGTAGCTGAGCGCTGCTCAGCCCACTCAAGCCCGCCAAACAAGGCCACTAGGAGCTCAGTGAAATGTAGGGAGTGCGTGTATGTGATCAGATAGCTTGAAGACAGTATCAATATAGTTGTAGTGGGAAGGATCGAACTTTGCTGGGTTTCTATCCACTAGGTGGTGGGGTATTGAAGTCTCACATTGCAATCACTGATGGTGTGTTTCGGGCGACCAAAGGGAATTGAGCAGGAAGGGTTGACCCTCTGGAAGGGTCCCTCAGTCAGACCAATGTCTGTGTAGCCCAAACTGACCTTGAATTTCAGATTTTCCTTTTCACCTGCTGAGTGCTGGGATTATAGGAATGAGCCTTACCTTTTGTCACACACATGCTGGGGACAGAACTAAGGCTTTGTGAATGTCAAACAAATCCTCAACCACTGAGCTACAGGTTTTATTTGCATTCGACCTGCCTCTGCTTCCATAGTGGACTATCCATTTAAAAAGATGGAGTACCTGTATTGCAGATAAGAAGTTCAGCCCAAGGAATTATGTGGTGGAGCTGGAATATGAATCCTTGGCTGTCTTGGGTCTAGAGCAGCCTGGGAAATCCTAGTTATGCCTGTGGCTGAGTTCTACTCCAGGCCAAGAAACTCCATGTCAAGTTCCACTTGTAGACACTGGAGCAGGCTGGGTAGTCTTACAGAACAGGCAAGGTGCAGTGCACGCTCTCTGAAGGCTGCTGCTCCCTTTGGCTCTCCAATATAGCCCAAGGTAACCCAGTCAGCAATGAAAAAAAAAAAAAAAATCCAAGTTGAGTTCAATGACTTCCTGGCTCCCTAAAGGGGCTAGGACACACATCCAGTTACCCAAATAAGTCTGCTTTCCTGGAAGAAGTTGGGAAGATCACTCATCCCTCTCACCTTCCCAGTTAGGCAGCAGGTGGCTGCCTTACAGCACCCAGATACCAAGAACAAAGTGAGTAGGTTGTCTGCTCAGACTCACTGCCCTACAGGACCTACTTAACCTCCCCCCCCCCCAAAAAAAAAAACCCTGTGGGTAATAAGTTGGACACTCTTGTGGGCTAAACCATGGGAAACCCCTTTTCAGCCAGAATCCTATACAACTATCACTGTTCACCTTCCCATTTCTGTAAAGGATGAATATGGGTTTTCTTGCAGCCTAACAGAAAAGTTTCGGCCACAGCCTTAGCACCGTAGCATGGGTAACCAGGAGAGAGAAGCTGTCCCTGTCCTTATGAAAAGGTTAGGATCAGATTCTCAGTAGGCTCAGCCAGAACATTAGACTCCCACCTTGCTCGGTTAGTTTGCTGCTCTTAATGACAGGAAACAGATCAAAACGACTGGAGGTTACCCTGGGCCACTCAACCACCAAGGCTTCAAAGCTGGTAAGAGTGTGTGCATCTTGGTGCATAGCTGGAAGGGGAAGGAACGGACCAAAAGATTCTCGGGAACTTTTAACATCGCTCTGGAAGGAGCATTTGGGATGCAAATCTTGGACTAAATCTGATCCCATGTTAAAATGCCATTGAGTTTATTTACAAATTATCTTTACAGTTTGAGTGACAAGTCAGGACTTCACAGAAATATTAACAAAGTATTGTTTTTGAAAGGGAAAGAACAGGAAGCAGACTTTCCCTCTGCCTGTTAAGAAATCAACACATATACAGCAGGAGCATATGGCAATTGGCTCTCACTCTTGGAACTGAAAAGTATATAAAACAGCTTGGTTCCTGCATCCTTCCACACTGACATGATATTGGAGAGATGGTAAAGGGGCCACTGAGCTATTCATCCACACAAGAACTACTGTGGCTCACTATGTGGGACAAAGCTAACACCTTTGTCCTAAGGTGAGATCTTGAACCTCAGCAGAGACTGTAGGCAGGTGCTCAGCGTTGCTTTGAGTCACCAGACGGGTGGTAGCTGACACGTTAACTTTCAGTCTTCTTTGGTTGGCCTTTCTCCTTGCCCTGTGCCTTGGCATCTCAGCAGAAAGGTTTCAGCAGCTGCAGATGGGGAGGTAGTGGCAAAGTGGCTACAGTGTGATGCAGTTTTAATAAAAATTTTATTACACAGCCATAATGTAACTGACACTTCTCCAAATTCAAATGATACTAAATACAGATCTACATGGTGGATCAGAACGACTCCAGAAAATTGTATGGATTCTATGATTTTATGTCTTTTAAAACAAAAAGGAAAAAAAAAGTCCAATTTGACATGATAGAAAAGGTCCCAGCAGCTCCAGGACTCTTCCGGAGCTCAGGCGGTATTTAACAGTCTGTGATTCCACATTTACACAATAGTCTATAAAGAGCTTCGGTCAATGGACTATTCAAGTATATATGATTGTAAAGAGTCCATCACCGCTCCTTTGCCAAACTGTGTCACGGCTACAACAGAGCTGTGTTACAGTCATATTTACCAATTTTACAGTCACAATACTTCTTTAAGACCACCCGTCCCTATCTTTTTAAGAGTAAAAAAATGTAAACTAAGTTATAGCAACACTGAGGCTTTGCTTAACCCAAAAGAGCTATTAAGTTCATTTTTGTTTAAATACAACTTAATTCTATGATTTCCCATCATCCCCTTTCTTATACAAAAGTAGAATGAAGAAGTACAGAGCAGAGCTTCCAGATTCCTCTCCGTCTTGTGGAAGTCAGCAGCTCCCAGCTGTTTCCTTAGCTTAGTTCTTGGTATATATAGTCAGCTGTACTTTGTTCTGAAAAGATTTGTTAAATGCCACTTTTATTTACACTTGGAGCTTTACACCTGAGAATGATTATCAAGCAGTCAGCTTATCTTTTCTCAAACATTTCATAACGACACACACACCTCTTTGCTGGCTTCACCCTAGCTGCACAACAATATATATGTTCAGCACACATATATGCGCATATGCGCGTACACACGCACACACATATACACACACACACACACACAGCTGCACATGCTATTAACATTTGCAACCTAAATCTTTTTGTTTGTTCTCCACATTCATGTTGAATAATTTCTCTTAAAAACAAAAGCAAAAAATGTTATTGTTGCCAAACATTAAAAAATAGTACACTTAAAAGACAGGTACACCAGGTAAGGAAAAGACACGACGTTCAGCAAAGAAACCGCGGCCCTGCTGATGGGAGCAGCAGACACTCTGGCTGCCCACCCCAGCGCACCTGTCAGGACACAGCCTGCAGGGCTGGGAGGCTTAAATGGAAGAACTTGGCTGGACGGGGTGATGGGGAGGAGAGAAAGGGGAGTCACACAGCTACAGCAGTCAGGCCTGTTTAGTAAGAAGAATCACATTTAATGAGTTTCTTTCTGCAGTTTCAGATGCTCAAGTACAGCTGAAAAAAAAAATCTGAAACAGCTATAGACCCATGACAGACTGATACAAAGAGTACTGCATTTTAAAAAAATGATAAAAAATTCAAACACTTACACACACACACACTCTCTCTCTCTCTCTCTCTCTCTCTCAAATTAGACCCTCCCTCCCTCCCCCATAAATGTACACTTTTGGGAAACTAAACTGGTTTTGAAAATCCTTCTTCCACAGAGTAAGGAAGAAGATAAAGATGAGGAGAGAGAGGAAAGAGGACAGCAGATGCCCAATCCCTGCTCCCTCTGCAAGGGCCAGGTGCCAAATGTTCAATGGTCGGGCCTGAGGCCATCTGAAGAAGTGGCCCAGTGCTGCCTCTATAGCCCCCAGGGACTCCAGCAAGAATCCCAGCTCCATGGTAATACTGAATGCGCGTGCAGAGTGGCCAAACTGTGCTGGTTTAAAAAAAAAAAAAAAAAAAAAAAAGCAAACACAAATCTAAAGACATGGAAAAAGCCCATAACAACCCAGTTCCACCCTGGGTGGGCCCTGGGGGAGTGGTGGGAGATGGTGCAGACAAGGGAGGTCTATACAGCAAATGGTTTATATTACAGATGACTGGCAGTTTAGAGTCTCTTCCCAGTTCTACTGCTGCTCCAGCCCAAAGAGGGCAAACCAAAGGAAAAGAGGGAAGGGGTGGGGGTGGGGGCACTGATGGGACATGCAGGGTTGGAGGCAGCAGGCTGGGTATGCTCATATAAGACCCCGTCGCTTTTTGTAGTCTTCCAAGTTCAGAGATCTCCTTGGAGCTCCATCCTTGGCTGGTGGGGCCTTGGAGGTAATGGCCAAAGCTTTTGACTCTGTGGGAAGATCAAGTTGGCAAATTAAAGACCTACAAAGTCCTTTTAGTCTTGGGCTTCACTTTATAAGAGATCCTTACTGATATTGGCCTGCTCATTCTCAAGATATACTGGTGGCCTGTCTGAACCTGGCCTCCACGGATAGTGATAAACTGGTACCCCCTCCTTTCTTATAGTTGTGTTTCCAAACTCAGAGATCTACAGATCCATCTGCTTCTAAGCACCCCTTTGATCACATACCTGAGCTGGGAACCTGTAAGTCAATCTTCACATCAAAATCATGTACTTTGAACAAGTCTTCTGAGAGGTCATTGGCTGACTTAGAATTCAAATCTTTATCTTTTCCTTGACCCTGCAATGAGAAATGGAAACTAATTATAAATACATAAATGCATACAGATTTCAAGAAGCAGCAGTCTCTAATGGTTAGAGCTCTTACTCAAATTCATTAGATTTTTTTCCATATTAAGACCCCTTTTACCTTTTTCTTCTTGCTCTTTTTATAAAGAAAGTAATTCTTTTAGTTATTAATTTATTTATGGGGGGAACAACTGAACATGAGAGCAGACATGCATGTCACGGCACATAGGTGAAGATCAGAGAACAACTTCTGGAACAGTTCTCTCCTTTTCACCATGTGGGCTGCCAGCTCGCCATCAGGTGCTTTGTCCACTTAGCCATCTTGCTTTTTCTTCTTTTTCATATTTTACTTATTTGAAAAGAGGAGGTCGGAACAGGCATACACATGCAGGGTGTGTGCAGGCCAGAGAACACAGGTTCTCCTTCCACCACATGGGCTCTGACTCAGCTCATCGTGTTTGCACACAGGCACTTTACCACTGAGCCATCTTGGCAACACGTCAGTGTAGTATGTATGAAGGCCAGGGCAGTCAGCGGGTCATGCTCCACTGAGACGTCTCCCACAGGCCTGGAGCTCACGGTTAGACTGGGGAGCCTCTGGGACCCTTCTGTTTCCCCTTCCCCAGCACAGTGACGACAAGCACCAGTTACCGCGCCTGGAATTTTTACGTGACTTCTAGGCCAAACTCAGGTCCTCAAATTTTCAAGACAAGCACTTACTGAGCTCTCTTCCCTAGTCCTCCAAGACTACTTTAAAAACAAAACAAAATGAAACTTTTTTTATTCCTTTTGTAAAATAAAACCATATTGTATATGGCACTGGGGGATGAAATCCAGGGCCTTAAGCATGTTAAGCAATCACTCTGGCATTGAAATACACCCCCAGCTCTAAAGTTCCTTTCAACTGTTTTTCTCATGGAGGAGTTTTCTCTCCTCAAGTCGTTCTAGGCTCCAAAGGAAAAAGGAGAGGGAAGATTTACCTTGTGGTGAATAGTAAACATAGGGTTAATGCAACAATTATCTTCTGACCTGAGATTTCAGGTATTTCTGGGACAGTTAAGAAAACACTTAACTGAGTTAGAAAACTGCTTCCCTGAACTTCTAATTCTCTTGCCTCCATCTCCAGACCATTAGTATTAAAGGTATATACCACACCCTTTTATTAAGCGCTGGGAATGGAACTCTGGACTTCATGCGTACCAAGTAAACACTGTACCAACTGAGCTACATCCCCAGTCCTTATTTATTTTTTGGTTCTTTGAGGAGGGGTCTTAAGTAGCTTAGGCCAGTCTCCAAACTTACTATGTAGCCAAAGCCCACCTCTATACCTCTTTAGTGTTAGGCATATGCTACCATGTCTATAATGCCAGCAATCAGAAGAGACAGATGCAAGAGGGTGTCCACTAGTGTGATGCCAGCCTCATCTACACCAAGAATTCTAAGATAGCCAGGGATACATAGTAAAAATGTTTCAAAAACCACTGAAACAAAAACAAATGAGAAGTTTTTCTTGGATTATCATTTTTTGCTTTCAGTTTTACAACTGTCTGATCCTTAAGTTGTTCCTTCTAACTACCCTGTCAGGTAGGCAGGCAGGCACCTAGCATTATTCTTATTTTACAAGAGATACCAAGCCAGGTCAGGTAGTCTACTCAGGACCTTACCCCCTACCTGGATGTACTTACCTTGCTCATTTCCTTTGGAGCATCTGGTAACACTCCAGAACCATATTTTGCATTTAGCTGAGCCAAGATAGCAGCCTGAACAGCAGGATCTCTGGACTGGGAAAAAAAATACATTATTTTAAAGATTGGTTTACCTGGGGTTGGAGAGATGGCTCAGGGGTCAAGATTCTACCTCACAGTGGAAGAACCTGAATTTGGATCCCAGAGCCCATGTAACACCAGAGAGAATGGTAGCAGCCTTTAGGCTCTGGAAGGCGGAGCCTGGGGGATCCCAGAGTGAAGCAAGGAGGAGGTAGGAATAATCCAGGATGACCCCAAAGTCACTCTTGGGCTTCCACAGACACACACACCATTTTTTTTTTAAAGATTGTTCAACATTTACAGAGTCCTACTACCAGATTCTTTCCCATTTAGTCCCAGTGGATTCATTAGCAGCTCAGCAGTTTTCCTCAAGACAGCAATAAAGGGCGACTGAAAGCTTTGAATCAGCTCAGGCCCATGCTAACTAGACAGAATAGGGTGAGCATCTTTAATATGAAAATCCAAAATCTGGGGCTGGAGAGGTGGCTCAGGGGTTAAGCCTCCGCCTTGTGGGCGGAGGGTCCTGAGTTCGGATCCTAGACCCCACGTATAGACGGCAGGCGGAAGTGGGGGCGGCCTGCGTTTCTGGTCCTGGTAGGGCGGAGCCTGGGAAACCAGGGACAGAAGGAGGTGGAGGCGGTCCATGGTGGTTCCCAAATTCGTCCATGGTTCTACACACACACACACCGCGCGCGCACATACATACGCACACGCGCACAGTTGAATAAATAATAATAAAAAAAAGTTTTATTAAAAAAAAAAATCCAAAATCTATAATGTGCCAATACCCAGAACATTTTTGGCACCGACATGGTGCCGCATGTAGAAATTCCACATTTCACCTCAAGTGAAGTGAAAACAGGCACAAAAACATGACATAAAATATTCAGGTGGGGGCTGGAGAGATGGCTCAGGAACTTAAGACTCACAAGCCTTACAAGTAGAAGGTCCTGAGTTCAGATCCCAGGTTTCACCTAAAAAAAAAAATGCCAGGCAGAAACAGAGGCCTACACTTCAGGCTCAAGTGGACAGAGCCTGGGAAATCCCAGAGTGAAGCAAGAAGGAGATAGAAACAATCCAGGGTGATTTTTGAAGTCACCTTTAGTTCTTCTCCACAGGGACTCACAGTGTCCTCTTACACACACACACACACACACACACACACACAGAGTAAATAAATTAAAAAAAAATTCAGGTGGGGCTGGAGAGATGGCTCAGGTTAAAGCCTTTACTTCAGGAGCAAAAGGATCTGAGTTCAGATCCCAGACCCCACAGGTTAAAGCCTTTACTTCAGGAGCAAAAGGATCTGAGTTCAGATCCCAGACCCCACATAAAAATGACAGAGTCCTGTACTTCTGCAGCACTGCACTTCTGGAAGATGGAGCCTGGGAAATCCCAGAACACAGAATAAGGTAGAAGAAAAATCCAGGATGGTATTGCCCGTGGGCCTACACAGGCAGACACAGTCAAGTGCCCTCTGATATATGCAAATGGACACCTACACATGTTTCAAAAAATTCAGGTGACAGATATGTATATGTATACACATATGAAACAATTGAGTTTCTAAGCACAGACTTGGTTCCTAACTCTAAGATGTCCAAATATAGATTTGCAAATACTAAAAGTAAACAATCCAATTTTGGGTCCCAGGCATTTGGGGTAAGAGACAATGAACCCATGCTAAAGTGTGCTACGCTAAAAATCCACTTGGTTACTGAGGGGTTAAATCCTCGGTTTTTTACAAACCCATACCAGGTTTTCACTACCTATATGCCCTGTAGCAAGATAAAAAAGGAAGTATCCAGACCCAAGAGCTTGAGGCAAGCAAATTTCCACCTAGAAAAACATTATTTTTAACTTCTTTATTAATTTCCTAATGGAGTTCATTTTATGTCCTAGAATCTAGGTCCCAATGAAAAATGTCCTCTTTAGGTACTCACATTAGACACGATGGTAGGTTTGCATTGCCGCCTGGTAAAAGGATCCATCTGTTGATTTTTCATGTTGTGACTTTCAGCCTAAAACAGAGAACATGCATTAGGTCTCCTTCCTCTCCTCTCCTTTGTTCTAAGCTTATATATAAATTTAGCATATCCTTTGGAACGAAAAAATCCAAAGCTGTCTATCTTTTCCCTTAAAGAAACCAGAACAGAAACTGAAGGTGTAAAGCACTTGCCTAGCATGCATGAGGCCTTGGATCCAATACCAAGCACTACCAAACCAAACCAAACAAAAAACCTACCAGAATAGATACATGGGCATCAGCCACAATTCAGAAGCTGATAAAAATCAGAAGTTGACATGGTAGCTTAGCAGGTAAAGGTGCTCACACAACCTGGAGATCTGAGTTTGATCCCTGGAAGCTGACATGTTGGAAGGAAAGAACTGACTTCTGAAAGTTCTCTGACCTCTACCAGAGTGTCACAGCATGCATGTATTCTCTCTCTCTCTCTATCTCTGTCTCACTCAAATAAATAAGAAATTTAAAAAAAAAGTGAGTGGAAGCTTAAGGGCAAGGTCAAAAACTTGCTTTTCACCATAAACAAATAAATGACATTATTACATGTTTTCAGCAAGAGTGCATGTATGCAAAGTGTACATGTCATTTCAGTAATTTAAAATTTAAAGGCAAGATTTCATGACATTTAAAAAAAAATTTTACTCACTTGCTTGTTTATTTATTTAAATATGTAGACCAAGCTGGTCTTGAACTCCTAATTCTAAGTTCTGCATTTACAAGTTATATATCATTATATTCAGCTTCATAACATTTGACTAGAACTTTTTACAGCAATCCAAATGTTTCTTACTCACCACTAGGGCCTTCTCAGACTCTACAATGTTCCACTCCCGATTCCTCTGGTTGATATAACTACAAGGTGAATGAGAGGGTAAGTTACTACACTGTGCACAGTGGGAAGAAGTTCTGCTGCAGTGTCTGCGGAGTCTGGTCAGCAGAGCTAACAGGCTGGCCAAGGCTAGCGACCTAATCGGAACAAACTCAGTCACACACCTGATAGCAGATATGTTCTTAGTCCGCTGGCGGTCCAGGGCCTCTGCTCTTTCCTCCAGCTCATTTAGCTGGTCTTGGATTTGCTTGGCCTTGTCCTGATCTCCCAGGTCCTCAGCCATGGCCTATAACCATACAGACACGTGAGCTCTTGGTGGTTACTGGCTTATCAAGTATCCCACACATCACAGGCAAAGTACCTCATATGAAGAACCAAAGACAGATGTGAAGAAATAGTGAAAAAGGACTTTACTACTACAAGAAAAAAAATACACCTTGTCTTTACAAAATAACACCTCCCCCATGTAGCTGGCTGGTTCTGGGCCACTGATGGTAATGATATGCAACATTAACCTCAGAATCTAGGACCCCATGCTAAACTACTGTAATAAGGCTCATCCCATTCTGATAGATGAAAGAGAAAAGTCGCTTCCCTACAGTGGGGCTCACAATATTTTATTACACATAAAAAAAAGTGATTGGAAACTAAGGAAAACAGGATGAACAAGAACAATGACATTTACAGAAATGAAGCAGCCAAGGAACGCTGCCTGGGCGTCAGGAATACATTGTATTGCTTTTAATAGAGCTCAGAGTTTCCTCCTCAGCCTGCTCCCACTTCCTTGGCAGAAAATAGACAAGTTTGATTTTCTGCTCTCCTTACAGAATGGGCAAAGAGGCTTGAGCATAAATTCCTACCTTTTCCTTTAGTAGCTGAGTCTTCTTCATAGCGTAGTTAGGTGGAGCTTTTCTGAACCTTTCTTTCTCTTTTACAATCTGTATCAGAGAGCAGATACACTAGCAATGAGGTATTTCTATTCTTTTTTTTTTTTTTTTAAGTTTGTGTATATCAGAGGTCACTGTGTGTCCCTGTGGAGGATCAAGGGTGACTTTGGAAATCATCCTGGATTGCTTTTACCTCCTTTTTGCTTTGCTCTGGGATTTCCCAGGTTCTGCCCACCAGTGCTGAAAGTGCCACCATTTCCACCTGGCATTTTTATGTGGGATCTGGGATCCAAACTCAGGTCCTACTGCTTGCAAGGTAGTCTTAACCTGTGAGCCATCTCTCTGGCCCCTTAACTATATTCTTGTAGACAGCTTAAGCAGGGCCATTTTGGAGGCAAGCAGGTGGCAAAAAGAGAACTGCTCTTCTAGCATTGCCATGCCCCAGAGAGTCAGGGAGCTCAGGCCAAGGGATACTATGCTGCTTCCAGAGTCACAAAGATTGTTATGGAATATGTACTAATACGCAGCAGCAGCCAAAGGGCCTGTTATTATGTTAGCCACTGTCCAAGAGAACAGAGATCAAAATATTTTACCAGAACGTTTTGAGAGAAAGAAAGCTCTAGAAGGACCAGGCCTAGGAGAATACATATTTTTAAACTCTGAATACACATGTGTCTATATGGTATCATCTATAAATTAGAATGTACAGGGAAAGAAAGACCTAAACTATAAATAACAAGATGGTAATATTAATATTCCCTCATTGTTATACATTGTCAAAAGAAAGGAAAATCATAATCTACCCAGCAGATCTTAATGAATATCCAGGTCCTTGGTTTCTTACCTCTTCAATATCTTGATCATTAAATTTGTAATTGAGAGCTTCTTTAATAGATAATTCCTTTTTATTGATTTCATCTAGAGTGGGTAACTGCATTCCAGCAGAGAACATCTGGACCAAAATTGGATGAAAAGCCCGTTAGCTAAGCATTTAAGAAATAGACCCTCCCTGCTCACAAACAGCTGCTGAGCAGTCTCTAGCCACTTACCGCTTCTTTCCACTTCATAAATTCACTTTCAGTGAATTCTTGGTTTGAGACAAACTCTAGGCGGAACACTCGTTGATCATTGCCGTGCCTACATGGAAGAGAGACAACATCTCCAAAAATATGCACATCGACTATAGAACCAGCATCGCAGCAACCCTACCACACCGTAAACTATTTATCTGTGATTCCAGTGCTGGCTACCCTGTGAAACTATCTGGAAGACATACAAATTCTAATGCTAAAACAACAATCTAGATCCAGGGTCCAAACTTTTGGAAGTAAGAATTCAACAAAAAACAAACCTCCCAGGTTGCTTCAATGCACAACCAGGACTGAACTCATAAAGCTAGTAATGGGAACCAAAGGGGCTTGGCCAATTCTTCAAAAATCAGTTCATAATAAATCCTCCACAGTCAACCAGCATTAGGAATATGAACACTATGTAATTATCAGAATAATTAACAAACTCTTCCTCTTGGAGACAGCCACACCTATTATTTGCTCCGTGGTCCTGGGGGTCATCAGAATTCTCAAGTTACAAAAGGGCAGGAACTGGTGCATCTTTTACCATCTCCTTTATCCTAATGACCTTGAATAGTGTCTTGCCACAGCAGACATTGAGTACTCATCTACTGAGTGAATAGCATTTTCATTTTACTGAAGAGGAAACTAAATCCAGAAAGGCAAACTGTCAAAGATGAAGTAAGTTAAGAGGTTAAGAGTGAGCCAGGACTAGAAGGAAGCAACCTTCCTGAGTATCCTCATGAAAAAATGCCTGTAGGCTCTGGCAGCAGCGTCTCTGAGGACCTGTTAGCTTCCTTCCCATGTTGCACACCACATCGTATCCCTTGTTCTCTGGTGGAAGAGAGCAACTCGATTTTCTCCATAGGCAGCAAACACATAAATTTCTGTCTAAATTCCTTGTTTGGTGCATATATAATACTCAATACCATAAATAACGCCACAGCAACCATGACAACACAGCAGACAGTGCCTGTTGAAATGGGAGCTAAAGTTGCCACGGAATGCCTGGTAAAGTCGAGTCTGGTGGGACACATCTGTAACTACAATCTTTGGGAGGCTGTAGCAGGATTGAGTTCCCAGTCATCCTGGACTACACAGCAAGAGTTGAAGAATATAGCTCTTTTTATTTATTTACTTAATTATTTTTATCTGTCATTTTTTAAAATTTATTTTTTATTCTTTGACAGTTTTTTTTCTAGTTTTACAAGCATATCAAGTACCTATCCCTTCTTCTCTCCATCCCCCCTTCCTTCTCTTTGTTAATCCATCTCACTTCCTCCCACCCTCCTACCTGTCTGCTTCTATGGACCTCAGAGTTCCCTCTAGATTGTCTACACTTTTTTTTAAAATTTTTCTACTTTTATAGGCATATCCCTCCATGGTCTCTCCCTCCCATCCCTCCATGAATCCCACCCTCCTGCCTGTCTGCTTCTATGGATCCCAAGGTTGCCTCTGGCTTGTCTACTCTTATGTGAGGGTTCAGGCCTCTGTGGCATACCAAGCTGCCTTTCTTCAGGTGTCCCCACTGACAGGGGCATTATCCTTCACTCCTCCAGGGTTTCCACTGTACACTCTTATCTCTCTTGAGTTCTTTGATATCTATGGGGGCATGTTACTTATTTAATTAATTTTGAGGCAGGATCTTGCCATGTCATCCTGGACAGGCTGGTACTCATTACACAGAGCAGGCCAGCCTTCCAAGTATTGGGATTACAGGCATACACCACTCCGCAAGCTTAGAAAGTGCGTCTTACCGTAGCTGTAGCCCTTTGTTTGTTCTGGTACCACCCAGCTGGTAAACTTTGGCAGTTTCCACAACACCTGTGATCTCAGCCACCTAAGTGAAAGAACACAGACACCAGTCAAAGGAAAGTCTCTTCCAAACTTTCCACTTTTTTTTTTTTTGCTTCTATCTACCTGAACACAGAAGAGCGTGCAAGAACAGTCCACAAGAATCTGTTTCAGGTTTAGAATTCAGATGATTAAGGTCAGTGAACCTTCAGTGATGGGTAAGCCAAGTCCAAGAGAAAAGGCATCAGACTGGTAGGACCTATCAGAAATTTTCCTCCAGTTAACTTTACCACTCTGGGGTATGGTTAGGATATACTTGAGGCTTTAAAGACTAGCTCTTCCTTCTTTTTAGGGGGGTGAGGATTGAACCCAAGGCCTTGTATAGCCTAAAGAATACCATACCACTAAGCTATAAATACCCTTTCCAAACCCTTTTATGAGACAAGTTTTCACTGTGTTGGTCTTGAATTCCCAGGTTCAAATGATTCTCTTCCTCTCGGTTCAGTTTTCCAAGTACTTGGGCCTTTACGCTTGTACCACTGGACTGGGTTCTCTCTCTCTCTCTCTCTCTCTCTCTCTCTCTCTCTCTCTCTCATTATTATGCTTTTTATTCAGGCCTGAGGAGGGCATTGTATGTATGTAATAGTTAATCCTGGGTGTCAACTTGCATTAACTAAAATCAGCTGTCAGATCGCTTGAAGAGATTATTCAGTTCAATACATTTACAATACAAAGACCAGCCCAAGATCTGATTGGAACCTCCCAGTAGCACGACAGATAAAAGGAACCATAGAAAAGAAGACTTTGGAGACTCTCCTACATTGTGCCAAAAACTCCTGCCGCCCTTCAGCTGTCACTCACTGTCTGCTGGACTGAGCAGCTCTGAGCTTCCAGTATGTCTACAGTGACTTAGCCTGCCTCCAGCTTTAGCCACCAGCCATGTCGCCTACACCATGAAAGACCATTTCTTCCCTCTGGAACCTTAAACTGAATAAATCTCCCTTTCGCCCTTAAGTTGCTTGATTTGAATGCTCTCTCACAGCAGTAGGAGTAACTGTTATGATGTATGTGTGTAAAAATACAAATGCTGTGTGTGTGTAAACCAGAGATTGATACTCAGTGTCTTCAATCACTTTCCACTCTATTTTTTCAGATAAAATCTCTCAGTGAATCCAGAGTTTGCTGATTCAATTACACTGGCTGGCTAGTGAGCCTGAGATTCATCTATTTCTGCCTCCCTAGTACTGGGGTTATAGACACATACCACCAAAATGAGCTTTTTACATGGATGATGGGAATCCAAATTTGGGTCCTCATGCTTGCATAGCAAGCACTTTACCCACTGAGCTATCTCTTTAGTCCAAAGCCTAGGTAGTGAGGACAATTCATCTTTTGCTGTTGTTTTATTAAAATAGATTCTCTTAGTATGTAGTACAAGCTGGTCTCAAACTCTCAATCCTACCTCAGCCTCCTTAGTGCTGGGGTTATAGATATACACTGCCAGGCCTGGCTCACAGACCAATTTTTAATCAATCGAATATGAAAATTATGGAGGTCAGTTTTAGGGCTACTAGCTCTAGATAAATACAGACAACCCAGAACAAAACAAAAACAAGACACCCAAAACAACAGGATAATCAAATGAGGCTAGCATGCTGGCGCATGGCTACACTCTAGTACTTGGGAAGTTAAGACAGGCGTATCAAGAATTCAGAGTCATCAAGGGCTATTTAGTGAGAAAATAAGAAAAAAAGAAGAAGAAAACTGCTATGTTCTAGCATCCAATTCATACACGGAGTGCTGGAATCCATATAACCATTATATAGTTAGCCCTTTTTTCTCCCCTCTTAACTTCTCTAGGTATAGAAGTAGACAACTTAGTTTGTAACACAGAAAGTGTTCATTTCTGGGGCCAGAGAGATGGCTCAAGGTTTAACTCTTTACCTCAAAAGCAGAAGGATCTTAGTTCAAATCCCTAATTCCATGTAAAAATGCCAGGCAGCATGCTTTTCTGACGCTGGAAAACAGAGCCTGGAAAACCCCAGAGCAAAGAAAAAAGGAGCAATCCGGGGATTAGATGATCCCTGAGTCACTCTTTGGCTTCACAGGCACACATGGTTCTGATATACAGATACCACACACCGACATACATGCACACATTCCAACTAATAAAAAACAAAGTGCTCATTGTTTTTTTTTTTAAATGAACAAATACTTCATAAACATTCCCCTTCTTTCTTTTATACTAAAAGGAGACAAAGAAAATGATTTTAAATACAGCCCTCCCTCGGTTCTAAGTATTCTTCCAGGCCTCAGAGGTTACAAATGACCTCTGGTCACTGTAGATTTTTATTATATGAATATCTCAACTGGAATCTGGCTTTTTTTCTACCATTGGCTGGCTCTTAAGTGTCTTTCAAAGATCTGTGTTTAAAGTCTTTTATTTTTGGCTTTTTTTTAAATGAATGAGTGTGTGTGTGTGTGTGTGTGTGTGTGTGAGAGAGAGAGAGAGAGAGAGAGAGAGGGAACTGTGTGTGCCATGGAGCCCAAGGGTGGCTTTGGGAATCATCCAGGATTGATCTATCTTCTTTTTGCTTTGCTTTGTGATTTATCAGACTTTGCCTTCCAGAGCCAAAAATACAAGGCTGTCTCCATTTCTGCCTGGCATCTTTATGTGGGATCTGGAGTCTGAACTCTGGCCGCACTGTTTGCAAAGAGTCTTAACCCCCAAGCCATCTCTCCAGCCCTCCAGCACAGTGTTTAATGTCTTAATCCTTAGACTGGCACTACTGGGAGATGGCAACAACTACTTGGAGGTTTTCGGGTCAAGTGGGATTGTAGGATCATGACTCTTTCTTTTTCTTTCTAGTCCTGGCCAAGAAATCAGGTTTTACATCCTAACACAAACCTGTCATGATGTATTGTTGCCACACCCAGTGGCTGCACCTGACACAGACTGCAAAATTGAAAGCTGGGAGCCAAAATCCTGCCTTTTCTTTTATTGAGACAGGGTCTCAAATAAATAGTGGGACTCTCACATGTAGACCAGGTTTGGCTTAAAAGTTTGTTCCTGGGCTGGAGAGATGGCTCAGGGGTTAAGACTCTGCCCCGCAAGCAAAAGGTCCTGAGTTCAGATCCCAGGTCTCACATAAAAAAATGCCAAGCAGAAATGGCGATGGCTTACACTTTCCCGCCATTATGAGTAGAGTTTGGGAAATCCCAGAGTAAAGCAAAAAGGAGATAGAAGCAATCCTGGATGATTCCTGAAGTCACTCTTGGGCCTCCACAGGGACAGATAGTGCCCTCTGATACAGACACACACACACACAAAATAAAGTTTAAAAAAAATTAAAAAATTAAGAAAAAGTTTGCCCCTGCCTCTCTGGTAATAGATGACAGGTTTAGTCTACACTCCCTCCCCTTTTGTAACCTGTCAGGCAGGATCTCACTCTGTAGTCCAGGATGGCTTCAAATAGCAATCTTCCTGCCAATCTCCCAAGTGCTGGAATTACGAGTAAAAGCCACCAAGGCTGGCTAACTCTATTTTACAAGCTGGCTGAGGTACGCGTTCCATAAGGAAAGCTGACTAACAGCACACGGTGGCAGGAGAATAACAGATTTGTTCAGAGCTCCCACTCCCAGCAGAGACTATTTAAATATGAAGAAATGTCCAAAGAAAGAAATACCAACCCGGTAAACTGGTTTGCTATTGTGGTTTCCAATGCCAATCCGTACAAAACATCCTGTGACAGTTTTAGCAAAGAAGGGCATGTGACACCAACGTTCCAACTTATGCCGTGACAATCGAACCCGATTCAATTCCTCAGGTAGGGAGACTGGCTGTGATTTTGGAGGGATCTCTTCTTTCCTGTGAGACATACAGGAGCAGTAAGAAGAATTCACCATAAAAACACAAGACAGTTAACAATACAAAACTCTCCAAATTAGACCTAAAGTATATGTGATAAAGAAAACACCAGAAAAGAATTACAATAGAATCCTGACCCTAACTGTCTTGATTGAGGTTCCACCTTGAATGAGAAAACAGGGAATCTACAGGTTAATCTCAGGCTACATGAAGTCAGGTTCTTTCCAGGCCTAAGGGAAATGTTCAGGGATGCAGACAAGGAGCCATAGGTAGAAGAAATGAATGTGCTGTAGATTCCAACAATTCAGGATGTTGAACTAAATCAAAGGACAGGACCCAAACAGGGCAACTTCTCTTCAAGGAACCCACCATCCTGCTGCTAAATCAAAACAGAGACAGTTGGGCTGGCGAGATGGCTCAGTGGGTAAAGATGCTTGCTATAAGGGTTAGATGATCTGAGTTTGATTCTCGGAACCCACATAAAGGCACAAGAATGAATGGACTTCACAAAGTTGTTTTCTAACCTCCACACTTGTTATGGCACGAACAATACACATATGTATATCATAAATACACAATAAATATATATCAGAGTTATAGATTAGTATAAAGCTCTTGCCTAGCATACGAGTCCCTGAGTTTAGATCCCAGTACTACGACAAATAACAAATACATAAAAATTTAAAAATTAAAAAGTGGGGATAGCTTACTCTTCTTCTTCATCAGATGATGACGTTCGGGATGAGCGGTCTGACTTTTCACTGGACTTGTCATCTTCTTCCTCCTCCTCATCGTCAGAGTAGACCTCACTGGTTTTCAATGGCTGTTTTTTGGCGAGGAGCTCAGCTACAAAGAAAGGAGAAACATTTGCAGTGGTCTTGCAACTTGAAAAGAACCAGAAAACAGAAGACTGGAGCAGGCACTCTATTCTCTCCAGACCTAAGCACAGTGACTTGGGTCACACTGCGTTAAACCACGGTTGAAATGATTCAGATACTAAATATCAGGTCTTGCAGATTTAAAAAAAAAGGCAGCTAATAGATTGCTACTAAGGGGACAAAAAGGGTTATTAATCATACCTACAGGGTTTCTCCCTGCTTGAGGGCATACTGCAGAATGAACCCAGAGATTAATGAAAGTTGGGCAAGTATCATACAACTGAACTACATTTCCAGCCTTTGTCTTTCAAGTTTATATTTTAAGAATTTTATTTTGGCTTGGTGAGATGGTTCAGGGATTAAGACTTTGCCTCACAAGCAGAAGGTCCTGAGTTTGGATTCTAGGTCCATGTAAAAATACCATGGGGAAAAAACATCTGCCTGCACTTCTGGCCCTGGTGGACACAGGCATAGAGAGGAGCAAGAAAGAGGTAGAAGCAATCCAGGATGATTTAGGAAGTCACCCTTAGTCCTCTCCACAGGGACATCTCTCTCTCTATCTCTCTGTCTCTCTGTCTCTCTCTCTCTCACACACACATACACACACAAAATAATAAATTAAAAAAAATTATTTTGAGGGCTGGAGAAATGACTCAGGGGTCAAGACTGCTTTACAAGCAGAAAATCCTGAGTTCAGATCCCAGTTCCCACATAAAAAATGTCAGGCAGAAACGGAGGCCTGCACTTCTGGCTTTGGTGGGTGGAGCCTGGGAAATCCCAGAGTGAAGCAAGAAAGAGGTAGAAGCAACCCAGGACGATTCCTGAAGTCACCATTGGCCCTCCATAGGGACACACACACACACTCTCTCTCTTAAATAAAGCTTAACATAAATAAATAAAGTTATGTTTGTTTAAAAAAAAAAACAGTTTAACAGAATGAAAAGGCAATTCATGACACAGGAGAGTATTTACAAATCATCTATCTGATAAAGGATTAATGCCCAAAATACAAACGGGGTGGTGGTGGGTACAACAATCTAACAGGAAAGTAAGTGAAATAGTTGAACAGATGGTGGTCTGTACTTCCAGCTCTGGAGGGCAGAGCCTGAGAAATCCCACAGTAAAGCAAAAAAGAGTAGAAGCAATCCAGGACAACTCCTGAAGTCACTCTTGGTCCTCTACAGGGACACACAGCCACACAGTTCTCTCTCTCTCTCTCTCACACACACACACACATGCACGCACAGATTCTGCCTCATAAGTAGAAGGTCCTGAATTTGAATCCCAGGTACTATGTGGAAATGGTAGCAGCCTACACTTTTGGCTCTAAAAGGTGAAGGCTCAGAAATTCCAGGGTGAAGCAAAAAGAAAGCAAAAACAATCCAGGATAATTCCTGAAGTCACCCTTGATCCTCTACAAGGACACACAGTGCCCTCTGACACAAACACACACCATACACCACACACATACACAGGAAATATGTTGACTATTCCAATCTAGGAAAACACAAACCAAAAACCACAATGAGAACTAGAGGTAAGTCCAGTGGCAGAGTATTTACCTAACATGTGCAAGGCAACCACACCAAAACCCAACAAAAACACAATCATACTACCCAACCCCACAAAACAAACATTCAAAATAGCATTATATATAATACCCAGGAAGCCTCAAAGCCTACCAAGAAGTGAATGCAACCAAGCATAATGACTCATGCCTGTAATCTCAGTGCTCAGGAGGAGGCTGAGCCAGGAAAGCTTGTCACAGTTGGAGGCCACCCTGGGCTACAGAGACTATATTTCAAAAAAGAAGAAGAAAAAAAGTGCATAATGTACAAACTGTGTGTACCGACATAATGTAAATCACTCAGACATAAAGGAAGCAGTAGCCAGGTAGAGTGATATGCCCCAAGAAGCTCTGCACTTCAGCACTTGGAGGTGGAGCAGGAGCATAAGAAGGTTAAGGCCATCCTTGGTTACACATCAACTTTGAGAGTTCGAGGCCAGCCTGGGATACAGAAGGCATTCTCAAAAAAAAAAAAAAAAAAAAAAAAAAGTACTAAAACATGGATAAACTCTGAAAACATTATGGCAAGGGAAAGCGAGACATAAAAAATTATACTATATGAGTTTTTAGGAAGTGCCCAGAATAGACAATATACAGAGACAGAATATAGTAGTGACTTTCTTAGGATGAGGAATTATGGGTTTGTGAGTTTCTTTTATGGGTGATTAAATGCTTAAACTTACTGTTTTATTGCATGGTTCTGTGACTATGACATATTAAAAGTTATCTGCATTGTAAACTTTACACAAGTAAACAGTACTGTATTAAGTTTTATCTCAATATGTTATGAAAACAAAATGAAGGCTAGGGATGTAACCTATAGTGCTTCCCTAGTATGCCCAGGCCCTGCATTCCACCCGCAGAGAAAAACAGGTATTAGTGGTTCATGCAGTAATGCCAGCACTCAGAAGGGCAAAGCAGGATGATCAGAAATCTAAATCATCCTTGGCTATATAACGTAGCATAGTCAAGGCTACCCTGGTGACATCATGTCCAGTGTATGAAGAAAAGGAAGAAAGGAAAAGAAAAAGAGGGAGGGAAGGAGAAAGGGAGAGAGGGAAGAGGAAAGGAAAGAGGAGAGAAGAAGGGAGGAAGAAAGATAGGGAGAAAAGAAGGAGGGAAGGAAGGAAGGAAGGAAGGGAGGGAGGGAAGGAGGGAGGGAGGGAAGGCAACAGTTAAAGTGCTTGCCATGCAAGCAAAAGGACTGGAATTTGGATCTCTGAATCCCAAGTAAAATGCTGGGTGGGCATGGGCAGTCCGTCTGTGATTTCTCTCTTGGAATGAGGAGACAGGGAATCCCCAGGTGAGCTGACAAGCTGGCAAGCCAAACTAGCCTTACTGGGAAGCTTTGGGCTTAATCAGAGACCCAGACTCAAAGAATTATGTGCAAGAGCATTTGTCTACACCCACACACATGTGGGAGGCGGAACAGAACCAAGAAAGGCTAAGACTGGATAATAGGATCACAGATGTGTATTATACTACTGTCAGCATGTTTGGAATTTTCCATTAAAAAGGGCTAAAAAAGTTTGAAAAGCAAATATTTATTTCCTCTACTCACCCGTTCTGTTCTTTCGTTTTTCTCGCTCTGCTTTCAGCTCCTCCATGGCTTGAGATTTCTTATCTAATTTTTCATCCCGTTTAGAACGCCGTTCTTTGTTGTGGGATGTTACCTGGGAAGAGAAAGATATATAGAGTGGCCTTTTTATGAATTCTTTTTTTTTTAATATTTCTTTTATTTATTTATTCAATTGTGTGCATGCGTGTGTGCATGTGTAGAACCAAGGATGAATTCGGGAATCATCCTGGATTGCTTCTACCTCCTCTTTTGCTCCACCCCAGGATTCACAGGCTCCGCCCACCTGGACCAGAAATGAAGGCCATCCCGCTTCCGCCGGGCATTTGTATGTGGGATCTGGGATCCAAACTCAGGACCCTCTGCCTGCACGGCAAAGGCTTAACCCCTGAGCCATCTCTCCAGCCCTTTTTTACTAATTCTTGATGAGATTCTCATCAATACATTCAATCCATGTGGAGTGTTGATTTTGCAAACTTAAAAACTTGCACAAAGAGAGAAAGCACCCTCTTGTGGACAAACAAGGTATAGCGGTAAGACCAGCCTTGTCTTACCTGAACACTCTAGATTACGATCTGTTGATAATGTCACTATGAATGCAGACATTACTAACATTCCCAGCTATTTATTTATACCAAATCTAGTTTGACACACAGCACTGTAAACTTTACAATTCAGCTGGCTACCTGGAAAAGGAAGTTAGCTTATCAACTTTCTCTTAAGGGATGCTACACTCTAGTGGGTTCCTCGTTAACCATCCTTGAGTGAAGTCTTCAGGACTTAACCAGTGTGGCCAATGGTTAAGTACTATGTCCAGAGACCAACAAAACAGACAGGTGTAGATAGCATGAATCATCTTGCTTGCATTAACCTGGGTTGATTAAAACATACCCACCTGTTATATAAACAGACACACCCAACCAGGTGCCCTCTGTAGTAATGAGGACCCTGGAATCTCCTACCTGAGATTCTTGAATTTGTGTCAGCTTTTTCTTTTCTTGCTCCTCTTCTTGTTTTTTCTTTTTTTCTTTCTTTTCTTTCTTTTTGGCAGTTTTTAGTTTTTTCTTAATTTCAAACCTAGTTAAAAGATATTTTGTTTGGTTTTAAAAAGGAATAAAACACAAGAAATATTAATTACTATTAGATGAGACAGAAAATAAGAAAGAAAAGGAGTTAAACATTTTGGAAGACAAGACTTTGTCTTAAAAAGATTTTATTTTTTGCATGTATGTGTGTGCATGTGTGCCTGTGTGTATCAGAGGGTACTGTGTGTGCCTGCGGAGGCCGAAGAGTGACTCTGGGAAGCATCTTGGATTGCTCTACCTTCATGTTGCTTTGCACTGGCATTTTTCGGGCTCCACTTTCCAGGCTGACATGCAGGCTACTGCCATTTCTACCCAGTTTTTACATGGGCTCCGAACCCAAACTCAGATCCTTCTGCTTTAGAGGCAGAGACTTACCACTAGGCCATCTGTCCACCCCCGACTTTTTGTTTTTCTTTTCTTTTTTGGCTTTAAGGCATCTCACAAGTACATTAAAAATGTTGACTGAGAACAACAAAATTACTCGAAAACACTCGGGTGGAATGAATTTAAAACACTCAGGATTCTGCCACACTAGTCTTTAGATTTGGGATATTATAAGCTGTACTTCAAGCTTCACACAAGAGGAAAAAAAGTTTATTTCCTTATCAAATTATGAAGAATAAACTCCAATAATGTTCTACTAGAAATGTCACAATTTTAACATGCTCAATTCTAAACAAGGATGCCCCAGCCCCCACTATGCTAGATATCGAGTCAAAACTTCATACATGCTAGATAAGTGGTCTCACAGTCAAATATCCTCCCACCCCAGGATGTATTTTTAAAAGCTTATCTTTCTTCATAAGGTAAACATTCCTTATCCCAACAATATGAATAAACAGGTACCCTCGTCAAAATAACAAAAACTGGCTTTTAGTAACATATGAGCAGTGTGTGAACTTAAGGAATCTCAGAAAATATAACGAACATTAACTCTTATAACACTCGAAAATAACTGTCAAGTTAACTTTATTCTTTAAAAACTTTTTTATACATATAATTATTGTGTGTGTGTGGGGGGGTCCATGCCACAGCATGTGTGTGGAGATTAGAAGACGACTTTTGAGAGTCAGTTCTCTCCTACTATGGGATTGAACTCAGGCTGCCAGATTTGCTCAGCAAGTGCCTTTAACCTGCTGAATCATCTCACCAAGTATTCTTTCTTTTTTTCTTTCTTTTTTTTTAGTGTGTGTGTGTGTGTGTGTGTGTGTGTGTGTGTGTGTGTGTGTCTGTGTGTGTGAGAAAGAGAAAAGGGGTGGGGCACTGTGTATCTGTGGAGGCCCAAGGGTGACTGCTTCTACCCCCTCTTTGCTTTGGTCTGGAGTTTCCCAGGCTCTGACTTCCAGAACTAGCAGTACAGGCAGCTGCCATTTCTGCTAGGTGTTTTTACGTGGGATCTGGGATCCAAACTTAGGACCTTCTGCTTGCAAAGCAGAGGCTTAAGCCCTGAGCCAGCCCTTACTTAATTTAAAAAATGATACACCACTTAAGAATTTTATACCCTACATTCTTTTTTTTTAATTGTAAATTCTTTTTTTAAATACTTTTTTTATTATTTATTCAATTGTGCATGTGTGCATGTGTGTGTGTGTGTGTGTGTGTGTGTGTGTGTGTGTGTGTGTAGAAACACAGGCGAATTCGGGAACCACCATGGATCGCCTCCACCACCTCATTTACTCTGCCCTGGGATTCACAGGCTCCACCCTAACAGGACAGGAAGGCCGCCCCCGATTCCGCCTCGAGTCTATACGTGGGGTCTAGGATCCGAACTAAGGACCTTTTGCCTGCAAGGCAGAGGCTTAACACCTGAGCCACCTCTCCAGCCCCTATACCCTACACTCTTTATGGTTTCAATTTTTAAAACTTTATTTATTTATTTGAGAATGAGGAAAAGGGAGGACAGACACCAGAGGCTTCTGGCGATAGGAAGTGCCTTATACACTGAGCTATCTCACTGCCCCTGCTGCTTCTTCCTCCTTTTTAAAGAAGTTTTTTGTTATAAAGCTGCTAATATATAGTTAATGTGATATAAAGAAGCACTGTTAAGAATTTATTCCTGGGGCTGGAGAGGTGGCTCAGGGGTTAAGCCTCTGCCTTGCAGGCGGAAGGTCCTGAGTTCGGATCCTAGACCCCATGTATAGATGCCGGCTGGAAGCAGGGGCGGCCTGCGTTTCTGGTCCTGGTAGGGCAGAGCCTGTGAATCCCAGGGCGGAGTAAACAAGCAGGAGGTGGAGGCGTCCATGGTGGTTCCCAAATTCATCCGTGGTTCTACACACACACACACACACACACACAACTGAATAAATACACATACGGTGCGCACACATACACACACAACTGAATAAATAAGAAATAATAATAAAAAAATAAAAAAAAAAGAATTTATTCCTTTACTTTTTTTCTTTTCTGCTTACACAGTAGGTGTAGGTGTGTGTACAAGAGGGCACTTGAGTGTGTGTGCCTGTGGAGGCTCATGGGTGAATTTGGGAACCATCTTGGCTTGGCTTCTCTCTATACGCTTTGTGGGGAGCGGGGTGTTATTCCCAGCCTCCGCCGTCCAGGACTAGAGGGGCGGGCTGCTGCCACTTCCACCTGATGTTTTTACCTGAGACCTGGGGGATCTCAACTCAGGTTCTTTTTCACTGAAGTGAAGGACTTAATCAAACCCTGAGCCATCGCTCCAGCCTTTTTAAAGTTTCTGAAAGTTTGTGTTTTTACTTTTGTGTGTGAGTATGGGTGTGCATGTGTCACAGGGCATGGGAATCAGAGGACAACTTTCAGGAATTGGTTCTCTCTACCATGTAGACTCCAGAGATGGAACTCATGGTTATTATTAGTTGTGTGGCATGCACCTTTATTTATTGGACCATTTCCTCACCCTGATTTTATTTTTAAAAGAGTTCCATTAGCTAAATATACGCTCATAAATAACCAATGGTCACAAGAGAAATTTTAAAATAATACTGGGCATGGTGATCAATGCCAATAATCCCAACACTTGGGAGGTGGAGGAAGGGGATTTAGTCAAGGCCAGCCTCTCCTCATGAGAACCACTGAAAAGAGGGAAATTTTAAAGTATTTTGAGATGATAAAAATTAATGTGGTAGAGGCCAATGAGCTGGCTCAGTATCAGCAGGTGAGAGTTCTTGCCACACAAGGCTGATGACCTAAGTTCAATCCCTGGAAGCCACCTAACGGTGAATGGAAAGAGTCAGCTCTTCAAGGTTGTTCTCTGACCTCCACGTGTGTGTCCAAATTCATGGCATGTGTGTCCAAATTCATGCGCTTCAGCTCAGCTCAGCTCAGCACAGCACATCTCACACACGCACACACACGCACACGCACACACCACACAAACACACTAAAATAGAAAAAATAAAATTAATGCAGGTGTCTGAGGATGCAGCTCACTTGGTAGAGCATTTGCCCGGATACACACTCAACCCTGCATAAACCCAGTATGGTGGCACATACCTTTAATCCCAGCATTTGGGACGCAGAAGCAATAGGGGCACAAGTTCACAGTCATCCTCAGGCACATGTACAGTAAGTTTAAGGCAAGCCTGGGAGACATGAGACGGGACCTTGAGATGGCTCAGCGGTAAAGGCGCCTGTGAACAAACCTGACAAGTTGAGTTTGACTCCCTGAGCCCACGTGGCAGAAGAGAACCGAGTTCCAAAAATTATCCTCTGACCTCCACACTTTCACCAAGGCATGTGCATGTTTGTTTGTTCTCTCTCCCTGACCTCTCTGTCCCTCATTTACTTTCTCCTTCCTACCTGTCTCTCTTAAATATTAAAATATGAACTTATACAGCTGAATATACTCAAATATATACATACAAATGAACTACAAATAGGCACTCAAATGTATACCAATATTTACGGTAATATTGTTCACACTAGCAAGAAGGCAGGAACAACCTTACTATCAATTAATATATGCATTCATAAACAAAACTCTTAGAATGGAATATTATTCAGTTCTAAAAAAGAATGAGTTACTAGCATGTGGTACATGGATAAATTTTCAAAAAAAAAAAAAAAGAAAAAAATGCCAGACACAATGACACACACTTGTGTCCCACCACCAGAGGGTGAGTGTTGAGGTGGAAAGATTCCTGGAGTCTGGTGACAAGATTCTGTACCAAAAAACCATACCAAAAAAGACAGGCATCATTTCCCAAGTTACCATATTGCACCAAACAAATAAGCAATACAATTCTGGGTGTGGTTCTAGGTTTCTAAATTGACATCCCTCTAAACACACTTTTGGTTGGTTTTTTTAAAAAGTCATTGAATGTCAGGTGCCTCAGTCATATAAGGTGAAAAACTTAGAGGGTTGTGGAGGGTACAGCGCAATGGCAGAGCACTTGTCCAGTATCAGGAAGCTCTATGTTTGGAATTCAGCACCTCTACCCTCAAAAAGATAAAGATGAAACGTGGAATTTATGACAAATACTTTCTCTTGAGCTGCCCTGTGAATATCCTCTGTACCCTTCACAGTTCAGAAATACGAATTGCAGAAGTGACCCTTATTCATCTGCCAACTCCAGTGTACTTTCTTAAGTCCTATTTGTTCCAACACAGGTAACCTTGGGAGCAGTTAACACTCAAAACAAATGTCTACTGCTTACTGCTGATTAACAGCCAAACATTCTTGTTTGGGATAACCACCATACTTAATAAGGTCTCCAGAAAGGACAAACAGGCTCTCTGAGGCAAACGAGTTAACTCCTGCCAAAGAAAGGGCTCTTCTATTCTCATCTCATGATATTAGGTAGAAAAGAAAGCATCCTAGTTTTGAGAAGTCTTTATTTCCCAAAACAAAAGCCAAGTTTACTTTACTTTGATATTCTATTAGTAGATAAAGAAGAACTTTTGTCATTTAAAATATAGCAAAACTTCAAAAAACTAAAATAGCTTCTGATAATCAAAGGCATTTTAGCTCTTGGTTGGGGACTGGAACCTAGGGCCTCATAGCAAATAACCTACCAGAGAGCCACATCCCCAGCCTAATGTACGTGAAAAGCACACGATGCTCCCCTCTATCACTTTCTGGCTTCTTTGTGGCAGTATCTCTACCTGAACCTGATAGACATTCCCCCCCCCATAGACATCCAATGATCCTGGTTAGATGTAGGCAGGACCACGCCCAGCTTGTTGCACAGGGGATAGGATCTGAACTTCAGTCCACATGCTTGAGCAGCAAGTGCTCCTCACCATGGAGTCATCTCTCCAGCTCTCATTTTTCTTTTGTTCTTTAGACTGGATCTCGCCTGAACCATAGCAATCCTCTTGCCTCAGCCTCCTGAGTGCTTGCATTACAAGTGTATGCTACCATACTTGGGACACATTACTTCCATTAATTAGCAAATGAAAATTATAAAATCAAAATCTTATGACTTCCTCAATACTTTTTGCCCAGTAGAAATCAAACCATGTATTGATTTGTTACTATGACTACTTTGCTTTCTGAGAAAAGGTTTCCCACCCACTATGTAACGAGTTGACACTAACTTAGGCTGGGTTCAGACTCATCTCAATCTTCCTATTTCAGCCTCCCAAGTGCTAAGATTATGGGCATGAGCTACCTTGCCCAGCAACGAACTGATTTTATCAAACTGAAAACCATCTCTGTAAGCTATGCTTGTAAGTGAGTGCCTGTGTTACTAATAATAGGAACAATGCTGCCACAATGTATTTTATGGAGTCAGACAGTCTCAGGTGCAAAATCTAGTTCTACTACTTACCAGCTAAATAATCTTGGACAAATATCTTCTTTCATTCAACAAATATTTAGTGTATGTCTACATGCCTTTCCAGTTACTCCTCTAGGTGTCAGAAATAGAGCAGTGAACAAGACAAGTCTGTTTCTTTTAGAGCTTTTCTTTCCTTATTTAATTCTTTAAGTCAAAGTTTCTACTCCTCTAACAAGGTAGAATTACTACCTAGGGCTGTGGTAAAGATTAAATATTAATAACATATGTGTCTTATCAATAAAACCTTGTGGGAGATGTAGCTTAGTGATGAGTGCATGAGACCCTAAGATCAATGCCAGGGACAGTGGCGCAGGCTTGCAAAACAGAGGAATATGACCAAAACAAGAGTTTTCCTGCCAAGCATGCCTGCAACTCCAGTTACTCAGGGAGGCTGAGGCAGGAAGACAAGTTCAAAGCCTACCTGAAACACATCCCAAGTTGCAGGGCAACTTAGTGGGGCCCTGTTTCAAAATAAAAAGGAAAATGAGAGCTAGTGCTTACTGTGCTAAGCTGACTTAAGCTGATTTCAGTTTGATCTGCAGTGTGCAAAGAGTAAACCAACTCCTGATGGCAGTTGTATACCCTCTACGTGTACTCAGTGCGTTCCTTTCTCTCTCTTTCATGTGCACATACAGTTTGAACAAACACTAAATTAACTCATTTTCAAAAAGGCAAAAAAGGGGGGCTGGAGAGGTGGCTCAGGGATTAAGCCTCTGCCTTGCAGGCGGAAGGTCCTGAGTTTGGATCCTAGACCCCATGTATAGACGCCGGGTGGAAGCAGGCGGCCTGCGTTTCTGGTCCTGGTAGGGCAGAGCCTGTGAATCCCCGGGCAGAGTAAACAAGGAGGAGGTGGAGGCGTCCACGGTGGTTCCCGAATTCACCCGTGGTTCTATACACACACACATACACATACATACACACACATACATATACGCACAATTGAATAAATAATAAATAATAAAAAAATTTTTAAAAAAAGACGAAAAAGGGCTGGAGAGATGACTCAGGCGTTAAGACTCTGCCTCCACAAGCAGAAGGTCCTGAGTTCAGATCCCAGGTCCCACATAGAAATGCCAGGTAGAGGGGGCTGGAGAGGTGGCTCAGGGGTTAAGCCTCTGCCTTGCAGGCAGAAGGTCCTGAGTTCAGATCCTAGACCTCGCATATTGACACCAGGCGGAAGCGGGGGCGGCCTGCGTTTCTGGTCCTGGTAGGGCGGAGCCTGTGAATCCCTGGGCAGAGTAAACAAGGAGGTGGAGGTGGTCCATGGTGGTTCCCGAATTCGTCCGTGGTTCTACACACATACACACACATATATACACACACACTTGAATAAATAATTAAAAAAAAAAATGCCAGGTAGAAACTGTGGGCAACGGTCTGTACTTCTGGTCCCTGGTGGCCAGAACCTGGGAAATCCCAGAGTGAAGCAAAAAGGAGGTAGAAGCAATCCAATATGATTCCCAAAGTTACACTTGGACTTGGTCTTCCATAGGATAACACAGTGCCCTCTGACACACACACACACACACACACACACACAGAGTAACAAATTAAATTAAAAAAAAAAAAAAAGAGAGCAGGGACATATAGATCAGTAGCGGAAAGCTTGCCTGGTACTCTTGAGACCCTGGCTCAATTGCTAATACTGCAGAACAATGACAATAAAGGCTCCTGAATGCACACATTAGTAAAACTGATGACACAGAGAAAGCAATGATGTAAGCTGATGCATAGATAACATTTAGCTTGTATTATGTGTTAGCAATCACATTTCCATCTGCCAGCCTCCATAAACAGATTTTCTTCAACTTACAAGAGGGCTGCAGCTCAATAAACCCATTGTAGGTTGAAAATATATTTTAAATTTCTATTTATTTATTAGAGAAAGAAAAAGACAGAGCACACACATGCATACATGCCACAGTGTATGGGAGGAGGTCAAAGGACAACTTTTAGAAGTCAGTCCTCTCTTTCTACCATGTGGGTTTCTGAGGATGAAATTCAGATAGCCAGGTTTACAAATGTCAACTTACCTGCTGAGCTATCTCACCAGCTCAGATTGAAAATATTGTAAAGTAAAAAATGCATATATGGATCAGTGAGATGGCTGAGGGTAAAGTGACTGTTTGCAAACTCGGTGACCTGAGTTCCATCCCCACAAGCCATGTGTGAAAGAAAGAACCAGTTCCAAGTGTTGTCCTTTGACCTCCACATGTGTACTATGCACAAATACATACATATCTCCCCTCTTTTCTTTTTTCCCTCTCTTATATTCTTCTCTCTCTCCCCCTTCCTCCCTTTTTCTCTCTCAAATAAACAAAACATTTTTTTAAATGTTTACTATATCTAACTTACTTGTGGCAAGTTAGTCTTCCTGACTTAAACATATTCAAAAATCTTAAATTACTGTATAGTTCAACAAAATCATCTTACATAAAGCCTCCTTTAAAATATAAGTGATATTTCATGTGATTTATTAAGTATATACTCAGTAAGAAAAATACAACAGTTGCATGGACACAGTTCATAAAATTACAAAGTTAAAACACCGTAGGTCCAGTTGTTAAGATGGCCTATACAGGTCAAGTGTGAAAGACAGGGAAGTACAGGGGTTGAGAAAGAAACTCAACAGCAGGGAGCTGCAGTCTTACCTTCTTTTCAGCACCTCCCTCTTCTCTATGCGGTTGAACAGTTCTTGTTCTCTCTCCTTCTCCGTCATCTGTTCCAGTCTTGCCCTGTCTTCCTCGTCTCCCATGAGATCTTCTCCATAGCCATCATGGAATTCTTCATCTTCTGATGAAGAATCTGAATCTGAACTAGAAGAGGAGCTGTTGCTGTCAGAATCTGACACTTCACCTGTAATAAAGGCCCAACACAAGATCATACTATGCTTCAGGGACCACAAGTCAGCAATCTCCACTCCGAGACTCTCCCAGGGGGAATGGCATGTGGTCCTTTCAACTCTCTTAAAACAACTCCTTGATCTACCTTTGACAGATTAGGGACATTTAGGCTGGGAATGGAAACCATTGTGCTCTTTCTATTCTTTTAAGACAGGGTCTTAAAATTCCCTAAGTTTACAGGCCTGTGCCCCTAGACTCAACTTTCAACTCAACTTTGATATTTGGGGGGGGGGAGACCTACAGAAACAAGTTGCGTATATATTTCTTATTTATATTCACTTATAAGCAATACAAACATAACTTTATCATGTAATTTTTGTTAACTTATTATTTTTTGTGTCTATATGATGTGCCTATGATGTGCATTTGAGTGTGGAGGTCCAAGGGTAACATCTAGACTCACCGTGAATTGTTCTACCTCCTTATTGTTTTGCTCTGGAGTCCAGGCTCCGCCTTCCAGGGCTGTAAGTATAGGCAGCTGCCATTTCCACCTGGCTTTTTTTTTTTTATTATTATTTATTCAATTGTGTGTGTGTGCGCGTGTGTGTATGTATGTAGAACTATGGGCGAATTCAGGAACCACGATGTACTGACTGCCTCCACCTTCTTGTTTACTTTGCCCCGGGATTCACAGGCTCCGCTCTACCAGGACCAGAAACGCAGTTGCTGCCTGGCATCTGTACGTGGGATCTGGGATCCGAATTCAGGACCTTCTGCCTGCAAGGCAGAGGCTTAACTCCTGAGCCATCTCTCCAGCCCCTCCACCTGGCATTTTTAACTTGGAATCTGAACTCAGGTCCTACTGCTCTCTCCAGCACTCTGGTTCAATTCTATTATCTAACATATAGTACGCACTTGAATTGCTCCAGCTCTTCTAGGATCCTGAATTATTCATGAAGATCATGAATTCATTAAGATCAAACTTTTTATTTTTTTAATTAATCAATTTGCTTTTGAACTGGGGTCTCATTGTATTGTCTAGTCTAGCAAACTCCTGGATTTAAGTAATTGTCTTACAGTTGGGATGGTAGGGGTGTACCACCAAGCCCAGTTTGAACTAGTCTGTCATTACAGTTCTGTAGGGTATTACCCCACAGACTGCTTAAAACAATTTCTGTGAGGCGGTGATAAAAATATTCTCTCCATCTTACCCTGTCTCATGGGATGCCCTGTTTTGTCTCTGGATTCTCTAGAATGTTTACTAGCAAGAAGCACTAAAGCATACACTGCTGCCCTGACTCGAATGTCCCATCCTTCAGATCCATGAGCTAAATAAACTTTTTTTCTTTCTCTTTTTACTTCTCTCTCTCTCTCTCTCTCTCTTTCTCTCTCTCTCAAAGGGCACTGTGTGACCCTGTGGAGGACCAAGGGTGACTTTGGGAATCATCCTGGATGCTTCTATCTCCTTTTTACTTTCCTCTGGAATTTCCAAGGCACCACTGTTTCTGCCTGACATTTTTAAGTGGAACCAGGGATCTGAACTCAGGATCTTCTGCTTGTGCGGCAGAGTCTTAATTCCTGAACTGTCTCTCCTGTCCAAGTGTCGTCTCCCAACCCCCACCCGGTCCAAATTTTTCATCTGAATGGCTGCTGCCATCTGTGGCTAATAGCTAAAAATAAATGTGACTAGTGTAACTGACAAACTTCATTTTAAACATTAATTTTACTTCATTTAACCTTAAATAGTACTAATAACCAAAAATCCCAAATTGGTTTGTTTTATCAAGAAACAATTTGTTACGAATTTGGTAAAGCGATTATGTCCTGTCCTTTCCTTCCATCCTTCCTTCTTTTTCTTTTTACTTGGAGGGTGGGGTACGGTGATGGTTCTGGGACTAAACTCACAGTCTTGGGCATAACTGCAAGCAGGTTACCAGCAGGTAGGTCCCAACCCCTTTAAGAAGCATCACTTCTTATTTACTCTTCCACTGTGCAAGTCCCGCCCAGGCATCTACTCTAGGTCCTGGTGTTTGCTACGAGTTTTCTCACCATAGACAAATCCCCTCTGACTTTCCTCTCCCGTATACCACAGCCGAAACATCTAACATCTCTTTATTTCACACTAGTGCCATTAATTTGGATGCTTTGCTAAGGGGGCTTTGCATTTCCCAGATTTCTCCTCTACAAAGGCACCTTTTCTCCTTGCAGTTAGTATATACAGATAAATGTTTTAGACTATTAAGCGACTTGTTCCTTACAAACTCATACAATAGTTTCTGACAATTACTAGTACCTATTCATTTATTTAGAGATAGAGTCCATTATGTAGTCCAGGCTGGCTTGGAACTCACTATATGCCTCAAACTTTTCAGCAATTCTCCTTTCTCAGCCTCTCAAAGGGCTGAGATTACAGATGGGCACATCACACCTGTCCCACTTACTGGTTCTTGAGTACATTATCTACTATGATAGTTGAAAGATAGTGCTTTTTCTAATCCATAATGTCTCCTGTATGTATCTGCTGGTATTAAAAGCAAAAAACAAAACCTTATTTTGCTTGTGTTACACATGCGTGTAACAGAGGACACTGTGTTTCCTGTGGAGGAACCAAGGGTGACTTTGGGAATCATCCTGGATTGCATCTACCTCCTTTTTTGCTTCACTCTGGAATCTCTGAGGCTCTGCCTACCAGAGGTGGAAGTGCCATTTTCTTCTTACATGGAACCTGGGATCTGAACTCAGAACTTTCTGCTTTCGAGGTAATCTTAACCCCTGAGCCATTTCTCCAGCCCCTGGTTTTGTTTTGTTTCGAAGGACAATATTTGTTTTTGTTCTTGAGATAGGATCTCACTATAGAGCTCATGGACTTGTAGCCATCCTTCTACCTCATTTTTTTTGTGGTGCATGCATGTGTAGGTTCAGATGTATGTATGTGTGTAGAAAAGGGCACTGTGTATACCTGTGGAGGCCCAAGGGTAACTTTGGGAATCATCCTAGATTGTTTTAACTCCTTACTGCTTCCCTCAGGAATTTCCCAGGCTCCACCTTCCAGGGCCAGAAGTTCAGGCTGCTGCCATTTCTGCCTTGCATTTTCGTGTGGAATCTGGAATCCAAACTAGGTCCTTCTTTCAAGGCAAAAGTTTAACACCTGAGCCATCCCAGCCCCTACCTCAGTTTCTTAAATGCTAGGATTACGTGTTTGAGCCACCACAACCAACACCAAAGTTTATTTTAATTAAAAAAATTTTTTTGGTTGTTGTGTTTTGAGACGGTCTTACTCTATAGCTCAGGCTGGCCTGGAACTCACTATGTAACCCTGGGTTGGTCTTGAACCAAACCAAAGTTTTTAATGATTCATAAACCAACCAGTGATTTTCTAATGACAATGGATCTTGAAAGGATAAAGGGTGGCATATAAAAAGACACATGGCTAGGCATGGTATCAGATATTGGTAATCTCAGTACACAGGAGTTTGAGACAAGAGAATCACCAGTTCAAGTCCAACTGGGCTATATAGAAAATACAAGGGCAACTGAGCTATATAGCAAGACCGTGTACCAAAAAAGAGTGTTGGCTTTGGCAGCAGCACATATATCAAAACTGGAATGACACAGAGAAGATTAACATGGCACCTACGCAAGGAAGGACATACAAATTCATGAAGTGTTCCATGGTTTTTTAAAAAGGCAGTACCAGGCCAGTGAGATGGTTCAATGGGTAAAGGAGCCTGAACGCAAACCTGGTAATCTGACCTCACCTTGTGGAAATTGAGAACTGACCTCTGAAAGCTGTCCTCTGAGCGCCACATAAGCTTGCATGTTTGTCTCTCAAAAAAACTCCAAAAAACAAAAAACCCACAAAGATAGCATATATTATTAATAGGTATTAAGTTAAATAAACAACTTAACAAGAATATGCTTGATTCAATTTGCACTAACGCTAATAGTGCTAAAGACTACTACTCTTACAAGCTGTGGTAGGGTCTCCTTCCCCCGCCAACCCCCCACCCCCAGCCTCTACAGGCCCAACCTGACAAGACAGGAGCTTACACCCATTTCCCCAAGCTAGACCCTGGGCTCACCTTCCTCAGGGGCTGAGCTCTCAGCTGAGCTGTCTTTGTCTGAACTGCCCGAGGAAGCAGTTTTGCTGGTTTGTTTCTTCATGGCTCCTTTCTTCTCTGTTTTTCTGGCTTTTCCTTTCTTCTTATTTTTATTGCTCCCAAATGTCCACTATAAAGAAAAAAGAAAACTGAAATAGGACTAGGTAGTTCACTGAGAAAACAGTTGAAAGACTCCAGAGTTAAGAGTCCTTCCCAAGGCCTGGCGACACGAGTCTACGGTCCTATCAGTCTGAGGGGAGGCGGCTTGAGCACATGATACCATCTCCAAAACCAACCAAGAAACATGAAATGGAGAGAAAATGACACCTCAAATTTTCTGGGAAGGAACAGCAAGCAATAAGTGCTACAGGGCAGTATGTGGGTTTCAGTACCCTGAGGATGGTTTAACACTCAAGTAAGCCTCAGAAAGCCAGGGAAAGAAGGACGAAATAGCAAAAAGCACAGGAGAAAGGATGAGGATGACTTTCTGTCATAACAGCAGTGGCAGCAACTCCGGGCAGGTTAAAAAAAAAAAAAAAAAGGAGTAAATACGCATGTGTATTTTTTTAAAATTCTAGATATAACAGTATAACAATGCTTGCTTAGATCATAAACAGGAGACTCTAAATTAAAGGAACCTTCAATTTGCATCACTATAGTAATAGATGGCTCACACTTGAAATCTCAGAACTCAGAAAGTTGAAGCAAGACTGCTGCAAGTTTAAGGCCAGATAGTTACACAGTGAGACCCTGTTTTATTGAGAGAGAGAGAGAGAAAGAGAGAGAGAGAGAGAGAGAGAGAGAGAGAGAGAGAGAGAGAGAGGGCACGCACAAAAACCTCAGTAAAGATAGGGACCTATTAAGGTTAGAACAACTATCTTCACCAACACTTTAGCTATAAAGCCGATTGAGCATATAATTGCTTTAAAAATGTACAAAGACCTGGGGGTAGTGGCATAATTCAGAAATCCCAGCACTTAGAAAATGAAGGAATATCAGAAGTTTAAGATGGTCCTCAGCTGTATATCCAATTCAAGGCCAGACTAGGTTACTAAATTAGACCTGCTCAACAAGAATTGCAAAAACTATTTATCTACAAGTAAACCAGGACACTGTTGATATTGTATTGATTTAAAATGTAAATAATAATCTTCATCCTTCATCCTCCCATAACCACACTCTTAATTTACATTTAAAATTTAACAAAAGCACAGTATCTTTTCTTTTTTACAATGGAATGGTAAATTAACCTACTTCACAATAGCTATGATCAGAAATACGTTTATCTTGAATGTTTTTCTTTTTTGGTAATTGAAGAGAGGTTACTAGCTAGAACTTTCATATAGAACTATTCCAGAACCATACTCTGTTACTTTATCTTGATAAAAATATTAAATTGTGTTTTTCTAAAATAATTTATTAAAAAGAGAGAGCTCAGAGCAGACCAGTAAGTATCATGATGCAACTGGGAAGTCAAAAGACAACTTTTGGAAGTTGGTTTTCTCCTTCCACCATATAGGCTTCTGGGAATCAAACTCAGATTACAAGGTTTGTGTGTAGGCAACTTTACCTGTTAAGCCATTTCACTGACCTTTGTTTTATATTTTGAGATAAGGTTTTCTTACATAGCTCAGATTTTGAACTCAAATTGGCAATTCTTCTGAATGCTAGGATTTACAAATGTAATTTAGTTATTTTAATTGCATTTATTAACCTGAAATTTATTTTTATTTGCTTATTTGAAATGTTGTGATTTATTTTTTACTCAAGAGATTTAGAAGAAGTAATAAAAATAAAACTACATGTTCCGAAAATTGTATTAGGTGACTGAAGAGCAACTCTTCTTCTGGATTCCATTATTCCACAGGTAAGAAAATAAGTTAGTGTCTGAGTACTACAGCATCCTTCGGGTAATTCACTTCTTCGTAAGTGAACATACTTTCAAACTATTCATTTCAATGCCTGGATTGCCGTCTAGAAGAAATCATAACACTCTCTTTAATGTTTATTTATTTATTGTGTGTTTGTGTATGCCATGGCATTGTAGAGGTCATTGAACGATCTGCAAAATCTTTCTTTCCATCCACCATGTGGATCAAACGCAGACCAGATTTGGTAGCAAGCATATTTCCCCAATGCCGTCTCACTAGCCCCCTAATCCTTCTCTTTTAAAATTGAAGTTTCTAACCTTTTAATTTTAATTGCTCAAGAAAGATAACTTTCAAGCCAGTGTGAAAAAAAACAAAATAAACTAAAGTGTTCACTTTCATAGTCAACTGAACCCAAATCTATCCATTGTCTTTATACACAGAACTAGTCAATGATGAAGAATTGTTACACTGGTTCTTGTTACAAGAAATAGCATCAACACACATAATACTCATTATTTACTTCTTGGTTATGAAAATGGCCTCGGCCAACCTATTATAAGCAGTCATTGATTTTGAACCCCTGCTAGAGTAAGATAAACATGCCACTCTTAAAAGCACCCTCAAAGGGAAGCAGGGCCATTAAGCAGGAGCCAGGAATCCTAACAGAAAGGTTGAAATGTCATGGTCACATGTGTATTGGAGTGGCTAGGTCTATTCTTGCCTAAAAAATTGGATTTCTAGGGGCTGGAGAGATGGTTAAAACTCTGTTTTGGAAGCAGAAGGTCCTTAGTTGAGATCCTAGATCCCACATGAAAACACCAAGATGGAAACTGTGGGTGGCAGCCTACTCTTCCAGTCCTGGTGGGTGGAACCTGGGAAATCCCAAAGCGAAGCAAGAAGGAGGTAGAAGCAATCCAGGATGATTTCCAAAGTCACCCTTGGGCCTCCACAGGGACACACAGTGCCCTCTGACACACACACACACACACACACACACACACACACACACACACACACAATAAATAAAATATTTTTTAAAGATTTGGATTTCTAGTGAAAACAGAGACGCTCTGCACTCTTGGGGAGATTATGAGAGCAAAATGTATATAAATGTGAAATCGCACAGGTGAATTCCACTCCCTGGCTTCTTTTATTAAATTTTTTTTTATTTATTATTTATTCAATTGTGTGTGTGTGTAGAACCACCATGGACCACCTCCATCTCCTTGTTTACTCTGGCCTGGGATTCACAGGCTCCGCCCGCCCGGGGTCTAGGATCCGAACTCAGGACCTTCTGCCTGCAAGGCAGAAGCTTAACCCCTGAGCCACCTCTCCAGCCCCTCCACTCCCTGGCTTGTGTGTTATCTACCCTCTAATTGTTTTGATTGACCTCAGCCTGAGCTTACAACAGTCATTCATTTGTAAGCCTCTGATGTTAATCATTTGTAGGGAGGAAGACAAGGATAAAAATAGAAGAAAACACAATACTGATTTAAAAGGGACTTTCTTGGCTAATCCTGAATGTGAAAGAGCATTTTTTTTCTTTTCAACAATTTTCAAAAGATGACAAAAGTTGCCTGCTATGAGATTTACTCACAATGATGTCACAATGATGTCAAAGCCAAATAAGCAAAAGCTCCCTATGTGGCTTTTTTAGGGGAACTATAGCATAGGTAACTGACTGAGTAAGAGAATATTTGCCTACCATGTTGATTCCATAGGCAATCTTCCACATGATGGGGGTCACCTGTATTTCCACTACCTAAAGATAAATACTTAAAATTTTGGGGCCAGTCTTGTCTAATTCAGAGAAAAGACTAAAAGGCTCTAATAAATATCCGACCGCCATCCCCAAGCAGATTCCATCTGAAACATTTTACATTAAGTTCTGTAAACCAGAGATGCCTAGATATATTTTTAATATTTTATTTATTTATCGTGTGTGTGTGTGTGTGTGTGTGTGTGTGTGTGTGTGTGTGTGTGAGAGAGAGAGAGAGAGAGAGAGAGAGAGAGAGAGAGAGAGAGAGAGAGAGAGAGAGAGGGCACTTAGAGACTTAAAGAATCATCCTGGATTGCTTCTACTTCCTTTACCTCCTTGCTTCACTTTAGGATTTCCCAAGTTCTGCCCACTGGGGTAAGAAGTTTCTACTTGGCATTTTTACGTGGGACATGGGATCTGAACTCAGGACCTTCTGCTTGTGGGAGAGAGTCTTAACCTGTGAGCCATCTCTCCAGCCCCTAGATTTTTTTTGGGGGGGGGAGGGGAGTCTAAGCACGTACTAAACATTTGCCTAATTTCTTCTTCCAAGAACACAGACAGGCAAGACTTGTGGGGCATGTTTTATTTTAGCTGAGGCCAGGAACTTATCACCTATCCCTGCAAAACCCCTATTCCCGAGTCGAACATGGAGAAAATGAATTCTCTTATTGCCAAAGTGGGATAATAAATGGTATAAAAACTAAATGAATGAATGACAGAATTAAACAGATGCTCTAGTTTCTCCATTGAAGTAGAGAAAATCCCTAACCAGTTACAATTTATTTTGGGAACTGTGGCTGTACTGAAAGGCAAGATCTGCTTTAACTTTTAAGTTCTAGGCTGCTATTTTCTTATCTGTGGAATAATGGAGAGTCCAGATGACCTCTAAGACCCCTTTGCATTGTACTACTTTTACAAAAACAATGTCAGACTAAGTCAAAGCCATTGTCAGAAGGTGTCATAGTTGGGCACAGGTGTCACTTGACAGTTGAGGGTTTGAGCTCTGGGCACATTTGTAGAGAATTAGCGGTTGAGTTAGACCCAGAGCAAACCTGCAGGAGATTGTCTGATGGGGAAGGCCCAGCCCTTGGTGGGTGGGACTAGGTCCTGGACTGGTTGAGAGAGTTGGCATCCTTCTGTATACTTGGCCAGACATGCTGGTCTGGCAAGTAAGGATCGTCCCTCTCTCAGCCATTACGTAGAGATGGTGTGGCCAGTTCCCTTACACTGGTGTTGGTGCATGCTCTCCTGTCAAGCTGGACTGCAGACTGTAATCAGTAAGAAAATAAATCCCTGTTTCCTTAAGCCATTTGATGGTTATTTATCAGCAACTATGTTGGCGAACTGCAATAGAAGGGTCCTGCATTCATTATTCTAGATCCAAAAAAATTACAAAGAGGTACCTGAGAGAAAATAGCTCCTGAATTTAGATTTTTTCCCCCCCTGAAGATGTGAAAGGGTCAGAAAAGTTGAAAAGCAGGACTAGAAAGATGGCTTAGAGGTTAAATCACTGCCTCCTGTGGTCGGATCTCAGGTCCTACGTAAAAATACCAGGCTTACGTAAACTCCAGAGACCTGAACAATCCCAGAGCAAAATAAAGGAGGTAGAAGCAATCCAGGATGATTCCAGAAGTCACCCTTGGCTTCCATAGACACACAGTGCCCTCTGATACACACACACACACACACACACACACAGTAAATTTATTAATTAAAAAGAGTTGAAGAGGGGCTGGAGAGCTCTTTTGCAAGTGTCGCGGCGCGAGCAGCCATGAGCAGCAAAGTGTCTCGCGACACCCTGTACGAGGCGGTGCGGGAAGTCCTGCATGGGAACCAGCGCAAGCGCCGAAAGTTTCTGGAGACGGTGGAGTTGCAGATCAGCCTGAAGAACTATGACCCCCAGAAGGACAAGCGCTTTTCGGGCATCGTCAGGCTTAAGTCCACTCCCCGCCCCAAGTTCTCCGTGTGTGTCTTGGGGGGACCAACAGCACTGTGACGAAGCCAAGGCTGTGGACATCCCCCACATGGACATTGAGGCGCTGAAGAAGCTCAACAAGAATAAGTAGCTGGTCAAGAAACTGGCCAAGAAGTACGACGCCTTTCTGGCCTCCGAGTCTCTGATCAAGCAGATCCCCCGGATTCTGGGCCCAGGTCTGAACAAGGCGGGCAAGTTTCCTTCCCTGTGACCCACAATGAGAACATGGTGGCCAAAGTGGATGAAGTGAAGTCCACCATCAAGTTCCAAATGAAGAAGGTGCTGTGTCTGGCTGTGGCTGTCGGTCACGTGAAGATGACATGACGAGCTAGTATACAACATCCACCTGGCTGTCAACTTTTTGGTGTCATTGTTGAAGAAGAATTGGCAGAATGTCCGGGCCCTGTACATCAAGAGCATCATGGGCAAGCCCCAGCACCTGTACTAGATCGCGTTCCAATAAATCCAAGTGCTACCACAAAAAAAAAAAAAAAAAAAAAAAAAGAAGAGGGGCTGGAGAGGTGGCTCAAGGGTTAAGCCTCTGCCTTGCAGGCAGAAGGTCCTGAGTTTGGATCCTATACCCTACATATAGAAGCCAGGCTGGAAGTGGGGGCGGCCTGCGTTTCTGGTCCTGGTAGGGTGGAGCCTGTGAATCCCCGGACAGAGTAAACAAGGAGGAGGTGGAGGAGGTCCATGGTGGTTCCCGAATTCGCCCATGGTTCTATACACACACACACACACACACACACGCACACGCACACACGCACGCACAATTGAATTAAAAAAAAAAAAAGAGTTGAAGAGTAAATGGAACTCAGCATTAATGCAAAGCCTGCTGATCTGCATCTAAATTCCAAGTACAAAGATACAACTCATAAAAACTGCCCACACAGAAAAGGAGAGATTCAATATATGTCAGCAATCCCATACATGCTGACATCCTGCTACAAGCATACGTGGGTAACATCAGACAAGTAATTATATAAATATGTAGTAAAGAAAGTCTAACATAAAGACTAGAAGAAAGATGTTTCTTTTCTAATAAAATAGAATAGCAATTCGACTCTCACTAAGGTAGCAAATACTTTAATACATAGCAATTATCAAATACTACAGGAAAATATATACTACACTACCTCATGTCACCCTGAGGGTGTGGAATTTGCAAGGAATCCCTATTCTGGGAAGCCAGCTTCCTTCAAAACATTCAGAAGGAAGAGGAGCTGGAACACAGATGGAAGTGGTTGCTTTGGACTTGTTAAATACCCTGTATATTCTAGAGGCAAGAAAACAAAGGAAATTCAAGATTTCAGACAGAGGAATATCTCTAGTAGGCAAGAATATAAACATTCCTAGGTCTTGGAACTAAGAGTGAACCAAGCCCAGTTTCTCTGAATTGATTTGCTGTTGCTGCTGCTGTTGTCTGAAGCAGGGTCTCATGTAGCCCTGGGTGGCTCACCCTCACTATGCAGCCAAGGATGACTGTGAACTTCTGATCGTCCTGCCTCTACCTCCCAAATGCTGAGATTACAAATGTGTGTCTTCATGTTTGGTTCTGAGTTGAGTTTTTATGTGAAATGACGAACTTTGAAGTAAATGGGTATCAAGAATAGTAGATACACTAGTAACAAACAATGCTGGGATCCCGGTCACAAGAACTGGAATACAGTCCAAGTCTTCAACCTGAGACTGTTTCCTCATCTGCAAAGGACAAGCAGGAAACTAACAGGAGACAGAATATGAGATGTTTAGAAGCCATGTTGGCAGAGCTCTTGGTTAGCACCAGGAAGCTGGGTTCATCCCCCAGCAGCATATAAAATAGGTTTGGTGGTGCATGCTTGTAACCCCAAACTAGAGAGGGAGAGGGAGGAATATCCAAAGTTCAAGATTAGTGTAAACGCACTTGTACAAGCTTGACAACCAGAGTTTGATCCTTGAAACCCACAAAAAGGTTGAATATTGTGGCTCATATGGTGAAATGGGAGGCGGAAACAAAATTGGCTAGAAGTTCACAGATCAGATAGCCTGGTATAAACCAGTACAAACAAGGCAGAAACAAGAGAGACCCTATTACAGTAAGGTAGAAGGAGAGAACTGACTCCTGAAAGTTGTCCTCTGATCTTCATTCATGTGCTATGATGTACAAGTGTGTACAAGCATGTACGCACACACAAACACATGCGCAAATAATACATGAAATAAAGTTTAAAGACTAATAAAAAAAATCCAAGATCATCCTCATCTACATAGTGAATTTGAGGTCAGCCCGAGTTGAAACCCTATTCAAACAAATCAAAACAAAACCCTGAGTTCTACATAAAAACAATGTATTATTTTATGCTGGAAAAGGGAACTCTATCAGCTCCTCCAGTGAATATGCTTTTCCTTTTTCCCTCCCTTCTTGGGAGCTTTCTCCTTCTCTTTTTCCCTACTCCAATTCTTTCTTTTCCTGTGCTAAAGTCAAAGTAATTGTACGAAGGGTTCTACTATATTCATTATTAAAGATCCTGACAGTGGCCAGAACAAAGGTGTTTAAGACATGAGGATCCTACAATTAGGAATTTTTTTTTCCTGAAGAAAAGGAGTTGAAGAGCAAATGTGACTTAATGTCAGAGCAAAGGACATAAAGAATAGTACAGTTTTTCTTCCTTTCTACTATCCAAGAACAAACAACACTATTTATTTTATAATCTAGTAATCACATATATTTAACTAGGAAGCATAAAGAATGCTTGCACTCAATCACAAAAATTGATAGCGCAGTTATAAAGACAAAACCACAAATGAAGCAAAAACATAATACAGACAAAGGTAAAAAATATTACTACTATGTTATTCTATTTGCTAGGGAGGGTTTTGATGTATTGGAAACAAACTTAAGCATTAAAAAGTATTCCAAATTCTTGTGTTGAAATGCTAATGGTATCTAGATAAATGAGGTGCTACTATATGGGTGGGTGTTTATATAACCAAGACCCAAGAAGCATGTATGAATAAAGGTTTATAATCAATTCAAATAGCTATCACTAAGTTCAAGTACTAAAACAAAGTATTCCAAGTTACTGGAATCTGAATCTGACCTCAGAGTAGATCAGATTCAGGAAATTAGAAGTGAAACAGATTATCAAGAGATGGGAAGAAGAACTACTTCACATCTACAATAATGGAGAAGATAAGCTGTAGAAAGCAATACCATGACATTACTTTAAAAGGCATTATTTCCCAGTAACTGCTACCAACAGTGTGGTTTCATTTACAAGAGATGTGATTTCTTAGCTTTTGGGCTGAGATCACGTATAGTACCTGCTCTTATCAGTTTAAATTAACATACAAATACTGTCTATCAAAAAAAAGTTGTTTCTTTTTTCCAGCAGGAGGATTTCAGTTACTGGCAGTCACTGCTCCTTTTCAGTGTATTCAATAAACCTTTCTTCCTAACCAAAACCAAAACCAAAACAAAAAAAAAAGTATGCCATGGCACATGGGTGGAGGTCAGAGAACAACTTTTAGAAGTCAGTTCTCTTGTTCTACCATGTGGGCTTCAGGAGATTAAATTCAGGTCACCAGATTTGTGAGCAGTGTCGTTACCAGTTAAGCTATCTCGCCATCCCATTTAAAACTTTTTTTTGTTTAATTTTAGTATTGAAATAATTCGTATACATGGATTATTTATTCTAGAGTTGGTGTTGTCTGAAGTTTATTAAATCTAAATATACACAGGAGAGCACTAGTTCAGCAATGAAAGTGTTTGTTAGAATTATGTGCTAACTGTATACTATCTGTATGGTAAAGAAAGAACAAAATGATCTTGGCTATCAAGGCTAACTTTCTGGAAAAAGCTGTTTTTAAATGAACTTGTAAGTTGGAGAAAAGGAGGGCAGGGGAGGGGAGGGGCAGGGGAGGAGAAAGGAGGGAGAAGGGAAAGACGCTAGGTAGAGAGACACATGTCTTGTAGTACCAGCTATTTGGTGATAGCTTGAGCCATGAGTTCAAGACCAGCTTAGGCAACACAGTGAGATCTTGCAACATTAAAAAAAAAAAAAAAAAAAAAAACACGAAGGGAAGCCCTACAGTTAAGTGTATACACAGAGCTCTGACCCAACAATAGGAGTGCAGACAATGAAGGAGTTCCAAAGCCAACTACTACCAGTATGTAAGAACTACAAAGACCACAAACACAATGCAGGGATTTCCAGACACAGCCAATATTCCAACCTAGAATACAGGAAGGGAAGAGGATGCCCCAGCACTAATGTCTGAAGATATAAAGTAAAAGTAACACTAAGAACAGTGAGAGAGAGAATTATTTCAAGCTGTTCCCATATGTCAGCCTGTAGTGCCAGCTCACACTTGCAGTCCCAATACTTGGGAGATAAACACAAGAGGACTGATTCAAATTGATTGGAGGCCCACTGGGCTACCTGAGTCCCAGTCAGTCAGAGCTACATAGTGATACCTTGTCTCGAAATAAACAAAAAAAAAAATAACAAAACAAGGATTTCCTGTTCAGTCTATACATTTTTAAAAGGAAACTAAAAAATCAAATTAGTTCATAGACCCCACTGATTTTTATAAGATTAGGATATTCTCTTGAGGCAAATTACAGTTCCTCTATTAAAAATAAAAGAACAAACATTTACTACTACTTGATATGGAAAACAATTTTAGGTCTATTAAATTATTTAAGACAGAATATTTCAGTCAATCAATGCAAACATTCTCAATTTACAAAGCACGGAACTGGTAAATTATGTTCAACTGTTAACTAAATTTCTTTATATGAAATATTTTAAAATTTACTGTTCAAAACTTATTTTTCTAGGCTGTAGGATGAGAGACAAACCAGAAAAGCAGTAATTAATGTCTCTCCGGGAAATTATTAAGGGGTAAGTTTAGGTCAAACAAACAACACTCACCCCTGTCTTGCACTCGATTCTGGATCTTTCAGACAGGGCTTTTCTTTGTTGCTGGGCAATTTGAGAAGTTGTGTCAGTTTAGACAAGGAAGGGCTGAGCTTTCTTGTCTAAACTGTATTCAATTAATACCATCACTTTGAGGGATGTCAAATCAATCTTCCCAAAGCAAACTTTGTGTCTCACTAAAGTATTGCCCACTAAAATAAATATGTCACTTTAGAAGTTTTTTTGTTTTTGTTTTTCCTGAGACTAGGTCTCAACGTGTAACTAAGGTTAGCCTCAAAACTCTTGAATTTCTTGTCTCAAGCTTTCTCAATGCTGAGATTAAAGGCATGCATTATGATGTCTGATTTAGAATTTCTCCTCTAGGGGCTGGAGAGGTGGCTCAGGGGTTAAGCCTCTGCCTTGCAGGCAGAAGGTCCTGAGTTCGGATCCTAGACCCCACGTATAGACGCCGGGCGGAAGTGGGGGCGGCCTGCATTTCTGGCCCTCCTAGGGCGGAGTCTGTGAATCCCAGGCAGAGTAAACAAGGAGGAGGAGGAGGCGGTCCATGGTGGTTCCCGAATTCATCCGTGGTTCTACACACACACACACACACACACACGCATACATGCACAATCGAATAAATAATAATAAAAAAAAAGAATTTCTTCTATAGAACAACAAGAATTAAAAACTTAAAAACGGCGTGAAGGCAGGTAAAATAATATTTTGGTATTCTATAATAAGATTAGAAACAGGCTGAAGAATGGCCACATAGAAACTAGGTACGCAGAAATTTGGAACTTTGCTTCCACAATTTCCTTCTCCTGCCCCATTCCTGTAGAACTTAGGCTGTGGTTTAGGAAACAGACTGGCAGGCATCAAGTCAACATGTGCTGGCCTCCAAGGCCTAGCCCGTCACACTCACCTCATCGTCACTGTCTGACGTCTCTGAGTCTGATGAGGCTGCAGGCTGACTCACAGGAGGCTCCTTCTCCTCGGAGTCACTGCGCTTCCGTTTTGCCAGGGACAAGAGTTCCTAATGGCGCAGAAAGAACAACATCAGTTTTGTTTGACAGAGAAAGAACGCATGCCATCCTCCCTGGATTTCTTGCACACATTGTGCTTCCAACTGAAGTACATACTCATGAAGACATAATCCGTGACAAAAAACTGAATGCTAGTATCTATCCCTAGGAGCAGAAACTATCCAAAATGCCTCCGCTCCCTCCTTTGAGAAAAATAAAACAGGAAGCCACCTTAGAATTGTCACTGCCTTCTCTCTCTAAACTGCAGAAATATTGGTATTGTCTGGTTAGAGATACACTTATGAAGGTAATCATCTGGGTTTTAAATGGCACAGTCGATACTCTAAGAATCTCATTAATTACATGGTAAAATTAGTATTGAGGCATTCTAATAAGCTGATAAACTAAACTTATTGCGGTTGTTTCATCTTTGAATACTTAATCAGAAAAAGAGTGGATATTTCTGATGTGTAACTCAGGGCCTGACTTCTTAGTAGGAAGTATGCTGGACAGAATTAATTTAACAATTCCAACAGTTTTATATTACCATCTCTGCTCTGTTCTGGAGAGTTAGATGAGATTGGAGTGGGAGAATTTGTTTCTTACATGGCTCCTCTCCCCCATGACTTCTCTCTATTCAGTCTAGTTACTGAAAAACATGACAAAGGGTCACTTGCTCTGTTCTATGCTATCAACAACATCAGCTCACAATTATGCTATTCTTTCTATAGGTGCCAGGCACTTTTCTCAGCATCTACATACTCTGCACAACAATCTACAAAAAGCATTGTTATCATTCCCATTAAAAGATAAAGCTATATGGAGTGGGAGAGTTAAGTAATTTGCCCGAAATGTGTCATTTCTCTAGCATCACAGTTAATGGGTGAGAAAACCCGGAAAAGCCTGAGGAGTAGAATCTAACTCCTAACTACAGTCATGATTTACTAGCTGTTGGCTAGAATTGACATCTCGCACCTAGGAGGCAGATCTCCAAGCCCACCTGACAGAGATTCCTAGATTAAGATTTGGCCTCTGAGCATGCATGTCAGAGACTGCATAAAATGGAGAGAGGGCTGAATACTAACATGTACACATTCATTCTCTGTTTCTTGCTGTGGCTGAGATTCGACCAGCTACTTCAAAGCTCTTGCTGCTGTGACTTTCCCACAATGATGAACTATAACCTGAAATTATGAGCCAATTAAATAGAGTCTGTTTTTGTCAGCATATTTTATCATAGCGACTGGAAAGGAAACTGAAACACTAGTCTAGAACTTTTTCTCTTGGGCCAAAAGATAGAAGGAATAATTAATAAGTACTACCAGTAATATTCCTTGATATTGATGGTGTTATGCAATTATAAGAGGTACCAAAACAGATTTTAAAATAATAGACTGCAAAAAGAAAAAAAAAATAATAGACTGCTATAAAGTATCTGCTTTCTTATGCCAGTTCTCTTTCTATTTTAAGAGTGCTCGCCTTCCTTGGCCAGAATAAGAAAATAACCTTCTCAGACTACACAGCTGACACTCTACTGCACAGGCAGCCACAAGATGTTACTCGTCTTATTTCACTGGAGGATTAGCATGCCAGCTTCCCATGAGGGCTGAAAATCACAAGAACACTCCTCCCCCAAACAGTAACTATACACCAAATGCACAGTATAACAAAATTTATACTTGTGGCTTAAAAAGAAACATCAATTACATAGAATATATTTTATCCTATTTAATGTATGGTTCTATAAATCTGACAAATACATATAGTTTGGCACTACTACACTCAAAATACAGGACAATCCCACGATCCCTCCAAATTCCTTGTCCTTCTACTCCTTTCCTTTTCTCCTGGCAACCACAGATCTGTTTTCTGTACCTACCAATGTACCTGTTATAGACTTTCAAGAATGCAACCAACCATAAGCACACGATACCCTGACACACACAGAACACACGCACACTCAAAAAAATATTAACCACAGGAATTGTATTGTAGTCATGAGCCTTTAAGAATTGTGAAAGATCACTCATTTCAAGTCTTCATAACATTTATCAATTTCCTTTTAGATAACATGGGAAAAAGGGTTCTTTCTAGTAAAGACCATCAATAAATCTTCTATCACTCAAATGAATAAATAAAACGTTTTTAAAAGCAAAGTTAAGGAAGGGATGTGTTTTAAGTTTGAGGCCAACATGAGTTATAGAATAAGAAACTTGAATCAAAAAACAACAAAGGGGAGGGAAGGAGACAAGGGTCAGTGAGATGGCTCGGTGGGTAAGACCTAACACAAATCTGGCAACCTGAATTAAAACATTTAAAAAAATCAAAACAGCGTGGAGTCCATGAGTTCTCCGTGGCTCTCTTGCACCACATGGGTCGATGTCCATGAGTTCTATTCTTTCTCTCCTCTAATAAACTTTGCCTTAATCCTCAAAAAAAAAAAAAAAAAAAAAAAACTCGAAACAAACAAAAAACAAAAAGTCTCATTTTACACTAAAATCTACCAAGTAGCTTTCCATCAGTGAACAATGTACCTGGTAGACACATTTTCACTTTCTGAAACACATTAACTACAATCTTAAAAACAGTATAGATAGCCAGCAAGATGTTCAGTGGATTAAGATACTTGAATGCAAACTTGATGACTTGGGTTTGATTCCCAGAGTACATGTGGGAAAAGGAGAGAACCAACTTCTCAAAGTTTTTTCTCTGACCACCACACATGTTCTTAAAGTTCTTCTCTGATCTCTACACATATACTACAGCACACATATGCCAAGTCGCTCTCTCAAATAAAGATAAATGAAAAGATTAATAGTATGGAGGGCAAAGACCTTAACAGTGTACAAACTACCCTTCCCACTTCTTAAAAATTACATAGAAAGAAAGGAACTGGAGGAACTTCTGGCAAAAGTACTCTATGGTTTAGTTCTTTCTATCCTAATGAGAGTTCCTAGAAATAGCTGGATAGAACAATGTACACCTAAATGGCCTCTGCAACAATGCACACACATAAAGAGAATTTTTATGGTTATGTACCTAAACATTTGAACTCAAAAACAAACAACACCAAATACACAAAAGGAGCAGACCTGCCTTCACTTCTCCTGTGGCCCACTCCACTGAGCCACACTGGGTGAGGTCACACCTCCTATGTCCTGTGGATCTTTCTTACCATCATCCCATTATGTTAACTTACCCAGTGAAAACCTTCCCTGTTTATCTTGACTTTCTTTAGGAGATTGAGATATAGGGTGTCAAAATGAAGTATCAAATGATGAACTAAAGATATGCCCAATGGAATACCTGTGCCAAACTTACGACATACATCGACAGGCAGAGATGCCAGGTCTAGCTTGTAGAGCATAATTAAAAGCCACATTTGAACTAGAGAGCCAAAACCAAGACCTAGAATAAAGAAAGAGACTGGGCTTAGTAGCAGAGGCTTATAATCCATCTATTGCTTGAGGCAGGAAGAGCTCAAGTTCAAGACCTGTCTAAGCGATAAAATATATCTAAAATAAGTCTAAGCAATTTAGTGTAGCTCTGTTCAAAAGAAGGAAGGAAGGAAAGGAGGGAGGGAAGAGAAGAGAGGGAGGGAGGGAGGGGAGCTGGGGGAAGCAATATAGTTCAGCAAGTAAGGTATTTGTTTGCAAACCTGGTAACTTGAGTTTGATTACCAGAAGCCACATGATGGAAAGAGAGAACTGACTTTCAAAAGTTCACTCTAACCTTCACCCATGTGCCACGACACGTTAGTGGTAGAGCATTTACCTACTATATGCAAGGCCCTAGTTTGAATCTTCAGCAAGAGAGAATATGAATAAAAGCTTTTTATGAATAAAACTTGGTAGGTTTTATAGCTATTACCATGCTAAGTTCTTTTTCACTTAACTCCACAAACATAACTAATATCGATCAGCTAAGATGACCAAATACTGGTTTGAACTAGATTTTAGCTCCAAAATTCTCATATTCATAGAAACTCCTCGGGCCAGGCAAACAGGGATGGATGTCACCTTACTACCAGTACCCATTATGTTCCAAGCACTGGATAGATAGTGACAAAAGACTTATATGTCCACAATTTCACAGAATTAAAAATCAAAAGATGGAGATGGGCAAGAAAATGAATAAACAGGCCACTGAGCTAGCTTAGTAGGCAAGATGCTTGCTTATAAACCTGGCAACCTGAATTCAATCTTCAGAAGCCAGGGATTGGAGAGATGGCTCAGGTGTAAGCCTCTGCCTCGCAAGCAGAAGGATCTGAGTTTGAATCTCAAATTCCACATAAAAACAATAGGCAGAAATGGAGGTGGTGTACTTCTGGCCCTCAGAAATATCAGAACAAAGCAAGAGGAGGTAGAGCTGAGGAGATAGAGCAATCCACACTGATCCCCAAAGTCACTCTTGGGTTTCCACATGCACACGCAGTGAGTGCCCTCTGATACACAGACACAAACAACAGTAACAACAACAAAAAAGAAAAATTGCAGAGGCGACATGTTGGAAAGAGAGAAATAACTTTCAAAAGTTGTCCTTGGATTTCCACCTGTGCATTACAGCATGAATGTACATGCCTTCTGAAAGGAAGGCAGGAAAGCAGGAAGGCAGGAAAGCAGGAAGGAAGGCAGAAAGAAGGCAGGCAGGCAGGGAGGCAGGAAGGAAGGCAGGGAGGAAGGCAGGAAGGGAGGAAAGGAGGAAGGGAGGGAGGGAGGAAGGGAGGAAGGAAGGAAGGAAGGAAGGAAGGAAGGAAGGAAGGAAGGAAGGAAGGAAGGAAGGAAGGAAGGAAGGAAGGATAATAAGTGTTAAGGAAGTGAATCACGTGAACGCGGGCTATCTGTAGCAGGAGAGTAGAGGAGGCTTCTGGGAAGAATGACATCAGAAACTCTGAAAGAGGAAAGGAGACCTCCAGATGGCACAGTAATGACTTGTCGAAGAATTAAAAGAGAAACTGATTGATCTTAGCAAGCAAGGGGAGAATGAATGAAGTGGGTAGAATAAGAAGAAACAACATCATTTTGAAGCTTGCAAAACAGGGTTTAAGGGTAGGAATTAAGTACAAGGCTAACCTATCCACTGAGGATATTTATTTATTTATTTATTTATTTGCTTGTTTATATATTTATTTATTTATTTATTTATGGGAGGAAAAAGAAAGGAAGAAAGAGAAAGGAGGACATGGTACCTAGGTGGAGGTCTGAGGACAACTTTTGGAAGTCAGTTCTCTCCTTCTGCCACGTGGGCCTCCAGGGATCAAACTCAGGTCTCCAGGTTTTCGAGCAGCACCTACCCACTGAGCTCTCACGGGTCCTCACTGAGGATTTTCAAAGAGCACTGAGACCACAGAGATCAGGGTGGAAGTGCAGAGAAGAGTCAGTCAGAAGGATGTACTCCAGCCTCAGCAGAGTGGATGGTGGCCTAGATAAGGTAAGCAGGTGCTAAGGAAAGAACAAAAATCCAAAGACATTCGTATTTAAGATGTGCATTTGTATTATTACTTTCATACAGACACTATTAGTAGAGGAACTGATTCAAACGGTGGATATTGCCTCTTTCGTAAGAGCAAGGAAGGGAAAGCAAGGAGTCATGTGTGTGTATGTTTGCAGAAGAGGTGGAAATTTGTATATTGTTAGGACCATTTCAACAAACATGTACTATTTTTTGGCTTTGTTTATTTCTTTGGTACTGGGAACCAAACTCGGGGACTTTTGCTCCATAAATAGCTAAATTTCTAACTCTATATGCACTAATTTGAATTTGCTTTTACATTTAGTTTGTGGGTAAAGATGCCAAAGCACTGATGTGGTGGTAAGAGGACAACTTGTGAGATGGTTCTTTCCTTTAACCATGTAGGTTACAGGGGCTGAATTCAGACTGTCAGACTTGGTGGTAAGCCCCTTTACCCACTGAGCTACCTCACCAACTGAAGTATTCATTTTAATAATAATTATAAAATAAAGCATCAAAAGCAATGACTTCTGAAGAATTGGGGATATAGCTCAGCTGATACAAGGTCATAGGTTCAATCCCCAAAACTACATAAACAAGTTCTGATGGCCCATCTTACAATTTTAGTACTCAGGAGATGGAACAAAGGATGAGGTTATCCTTGGCTACATAATGAGTTCCAAGTCAGACTGAGATACATAAACCCTGTCTCAAAATAAATGTACACACACAAATGTGATACTTTCGCCCCAAATTTCCAGCAAAGTCATTACAGTCCTAGACAAGAATACTGAACACTAGAAATGTCTGAAAACACTGCAGACTGACATGTCACGCCACAATAAGACAAGAAGCAAAAAAAGGAGGGTATGCTGACACTTGGCTGCCTTTCTTTTCTCCCAGAAAATGGTGTTGCTCCAATTCAAGGGGACCTTCATCCCTCGGTTAATCTACTTTGGAGACATCTTCACAGACAAAAACACACAGAAGTATGCCTTTCCAATCCTAGATGATTTTGTTCTTGTTTGCTGGCTTGGGATTATAGTCTCATATAGTGTAGGCTGACATCAAACTTACTAAGTATGATCCTGAGGTCCTTAATCCTTCTGTGCCCCCCACCTCCCAAATTGTGGGATTACAACAGATGTGTGCCACCAGACTTAGCTTCTCCTTGGTGATTCTAAACAAAGCCAAGTTGTCAATGGAGATTAATCATCAAAATCCTCCTTTTCTTCCTCCTCTTTAAGTGATCACATGCATGTATACGTGCATGTGTGCGTGTTGCTAAGCAAAGACCATATATCCTAAAATAGCACTCTCTTTACTGCCACCACAACCTTATTGCTAGTTTTTGAGATAGGGTCTCACTATGCAGCACAAACTGCTTGCTTCAAACTCAAGATCTTCCTCTTCTACCTCTAGAGCCGGATTACAGCATGTGCTGCTTTTCTGTCTGGACACTGAGTCAGTTACCAAGTCTTCTCAGTTCTATATCCTGAACACAGTGATTGATTCTACTATGTGTCATCTAATCCAAGTGAAATGCTATTCCTCTGGGTGTCAGGGACACTATAGTGCAAAGTACACTCCAGAAGTTTCTATTCTAATCTACGCTCTCCATACTGTCACTTGGGCTCCTCTATCTGCCAAGTAATTAGTGTTCCTTCTCTATGTTTCACTTAACAAAGCAATCTGATGAGCTTTTAGAAAGGCAAATTTGAAAAGCTGGGCAGAGTAGCATGTGCCTATAATCTCACCTATTTTGGAAGCTAAGGAAGAAATAACTTGAAACCAGTAATTTGAGCACAGACTGTCACTTAAGAAAAATGGGGAGGTAAGGGAGGGGAAGGTTAATTCTAAATAATTCCAGTTTAAATTTTTTAATGGTTTATTTCCCTAAGAATAAAGTCCAAAATTCTTAACACTGCCAGCACAGCCCTGCTGGCAGGTTTTATTTTATTCTTTTTTCTGTTTTGTTTTGTTTCTGTGATGTGTTCTCACTTTACCACCCAAGCTCCTGGCATCAAGTGATCTTCTCACTTCAGTCCCCCACCTCCAAGTGCTGGCCCCAATCTTTCTACCTCCCCTTCCTTTCTTTTCCCTTAGCACTAGAGCTTGAACCCAGATGTGTCACATGACATCCAGATAAGTGATCTGCCACTGAGCTATGCCCCCAGCCCTTTGAATTTTTCTCCAGTTTTTTATTTTCTTGAGGCAGATAATGAATCTCCCACCTCAGTTGACAAACGTTAGGGTTACAGGCATCCACCACCACATAACCACCATGCTTAGTCAAAGATTTCTCCCAACCCCAACCCACAGTAAGGTAAGTTATTCCTCCTAACTTACCATATACACATGTAAAATACAGTTTTAGGAAACAATACTTATCTTTACTATGAATGATATACATGATGTTTTCTACTCAATTTCATTCTTATTTTTAATGTTGCTTATAATTCTATCTCTGCAACTTGGTGCAGTGGCAGTAACCTATAATCTCAGCATTTGGGGGCTGAAGCAGAAGACTGCCTTGAATTCCACACAAACTCATCAACCTGAGTTCTACCCTTGGAAATCCACATAGTGGAAGGAGCATCGACTTCTGGAAGTAGTCCTCTGATCTTCACACACGTGCTATGGAATGTGTTCTCAAAAAAAAAAAAAAGACAGAAACTCCGTCTGCACTTTCATTTGAGTAAGTCTCTCCAACTGGTTCCACTCATTCCGGGCTTCTTTCAGTTTCATGATGGTACTCAATTCCTGCCTTGTTTCTTTTGTATATGCTGGGTCTTCAATACACAGCTCCCTTCCCTTTGCTCTTCAGTCTCCTAATCAACTTTTCCTTAACACCTATTCCACGTCTCAATTTCAATGTCATTTTCATCAGGGTAGTATAGAACTCGGGCATATTCTCCTAGTGTCTTTGCTCTTTCTTCATAACCCGTAGCGCAATTTTAAGAAAAAAGACTGTCAGGGCACTGTCCCCTCCCCCCTGCCAACTCCCTCTTCCCTGAGAGGTTCTTCTAAGTGGAAACACTTCCATTTTGTTGAGCCAATTGCACTGTAACACATCTGCTGGAAGTCAAACCATCTCTACCCTTGAGGGAATAATAAATACACCAACAGAAACTATGTCTAAAATGGGTTTTGTTGTTCTTAAAAGCTTTGGTATCAAAGTTTCCATGGGGGTCTCTAACCTTTCAAAGGAAAAGGTAAAGACTCCTTTGAGCAAATTTAGCCCTGAGTTCACTCTCTGGAACCCACAGATAGAAGGAAAGAACCAGCCTCTGAAGACTTGCCTTCTGACCTCTACACAGGAGCTGTCTGCTTGGTCTCTTCTCAAAACAAGTAATGTTTTTTAAAAAGCCAGGTGAAATTAGTAAATAAGTTATAGCAAGCTACATATAATATTTATGATAGAAATTAAAGACTTTACAAGTTAACACTAACATAAATTCATTATAGCCTTCAAAATCTGTTCTGATTGACATGAAATAACACTGAGAAGTACAACCATTAAATTTTCTAAGTTTTATGAGGGATATAAATCTATGGAAAGACACTTTGCAAAAACAGGTTTTATGGGCTGGAGAGATGACTCAGGGGTTAAGACTGCTTTACAAGCAAAAAGGACCTGAGTTCGGATCCCAGGTCCCATGTAAAAATACTAGTCAGAAATGTGGTGGCCTACATTTCTGGCCGTGGCTGAGGGTGGGAAATCCCAGAGCAAAGCAAAAAGGAGGCAAAAGCAATCCAGGATGACTCCCTAAGTCACCCTTGGTTCTCCATAGGGAAACACATTTCACACACACACACACAATTTTTTAAAAAAAATTTACATATAATGCTATAAAAAGGAGTATAAGATTATTTAGTAGATCTAGTTTCTCAAAGACAAAGACCTGGACTCGGGAGCTGGCTCAGCAAACAGAGTAAGACATATAAATGCTGGGCAGGTGTGGCAGTAACCCTGCAATCTCTGTACTAGAAGGTGGAGAGAGACCAGTTAGAGCAAAATGGCTAGAAAGACTAACTGAATCTCTGAGCTCTGGGTTCAAGTTCAGACCCTGCCTCCAGAGCCAGGTTCTCACACATCTCCAACAACAACACATACAGAGAAAAAAAAAAAAAAGACTTGTTTTTAGTACTGGGATTGGAATGGAACCTAATGCCTTGTGTATGCTATAAGTACTCTACCATTAAGTCATACCTATCTCCAACTTGCTTCTTACTCTTTATTTTGAGACAGAGTCTCACTAATTTTCACAGGCTGGCCTTTGGTCTCACTTTATAGCATAGGCAAACCTTGAACTTGTGATGTTTCTGCCTCAACGTGAGTAGAATGGCTGGGTTTATAGTCCTGTACTATCAGGCCAGCTTCATAGATAAATTTCACTACTGTCTCTTCAAGTTGATGGGCAGAAAAAAAGGGGGCATGAAAACGTAGCAGCTCTCTAAATAAGGAAGGAAACTATAAACCAGTAGTTGTGGTGGTTCACATCTGTAACCCCAGCACTTGGCTATCAAGACCAGAAAAGGATTGCCTGTCTCGAGGGGAGTGGGGGAAGGCCAGCAGCAAGATGGTTCAGTGGGCTAAAGTGCTTGCACACAATTCTGAGACGAGTTCAATCCCCAGATCCTACAGGGGGGCTAGAGAGAACCAACTCCAGAGGATCATCTCTGATCTCCACATGTATTACATTCACATACACACAAATAAATTAAATAAAAATTTAAAAGAAAAAGGAAACTATAAAGAATTCTAGTGTGTATAAATCTAAATTTTTTGAGACAGTGAGAGAAAGAAAGAGAGAGAGAGAGAGCAAGGGAGGGAGGGAGGAGTGGGGAGCAAAGAAAAAAGGGAGGGAAGGAAGAAGGAAGGGAAGGGAAGGGAAGGAAGAAGTATCTTGCTATTTGTAGTTCTGTCTGGCCTTAAACTCTTAATCACTCTTCCTCAAACTTCTGAGTTCTAGGATTACTACTGAATACCACCATGCCTGGTTAGGGCAGAGTAAAAGAACCAATGACAAGTACCTTGCAATTTTTAAAAAAATTTTTTTTTATTATTATTTATTCAAATGTGTGTGTGTGTGTGTGTGTGTGTGTGTGTGTGTGTGTGTGTGTGTGTGTAGAACCACGGAAGAATTCGGGAACCACCATGGACCGCCTCCACCTCCTCCTTGTTTACTCTGCCCTGGGATTCACAGGCTCCGCCCTACCAGGACCAGAAACGCAGGCTGCCCCGCTTCCGCCCGGCTCTGTCTATAGGTGGGGTCTAGGATCCGAACTCAGGACCTTCTGCCTGCAAGGCAGAGGCTTAACCCTTAAGCCACCTCTCCAGCTCCCAAGTACCTTGCAATTTAAAAACAGTAAAATAATATGGTCAATATAAGAAAAAGGTCACTATCAAGTCACATGCTAAAAGAAAATCCTCTGGGCTGGGGTGTAGGTCAGTATTAGAGTACTTGCCTAGCATGTGTGATGCCTTGGGGTTGATTCCCAACACTGCATGGAAAAAAAAAATAAAGTCAAGAGTTTTTGGACTGGGGATGCTGCTTCGGAGCAGTGTTTACCTAGCATATATATATATATATATATATATATATATATATACACAGCCTGAGTTCAAACCTCAGTACCAAATAAACTAGGTATAGTGGTAAATACCTATAGTCCCAGCACTTAGGAGAAGGAAGGTCAGAGGTTTAAAGTTATGCTAATTAAGGTCAATTACATATTAAGTTTGAAGTCAACCTGGGCTACATGAGGAGACCCTATTTTAAAATAAAACTACATAAGAAAAAAGAAAAGAAAAAGGAAGGAAAGGAAGGGAAAGGGAATGAAATAGAGGAGAGGGAAGGGGATGGGAGACTCAATAAAAAGCATTAGCGGCTGGGTGCAGGGCAAAGCATGCTGCAGCAGCAACAGCAACAGCAACAAAAGGCAGTTTACATAGTTTCAGAGACTTAGATGAGCCAGATTTCAGATCCTGCAGATGCTTGTGTGCCCTTAACCTAAAAAATACTATGGCCAACACGGGCAGCTATTTCTCTCATATACTACTTATAGTGCTTTATTAAAAAGATCAATTTGTATATATGCTGTGATCTAAGTTGTGAACATAAACCATAATTACCTGGACTAGGCCTGTTACAAATAAAGAATTTAGAGCTCTATTCTCTGAGTGATTTAGTAGACTTGAGTTGAAAGCTGCACCCCTTAAACTATCCCACCAACCTATTTCATTTTATTGTGTCCCCTTTTTAATTGGCATATATTCATTGTGTATAGTATTGGGTTTCATAACCAACCTACATTTAAATAAGCAACTCAGATGGCTTCTGTCACTAGGGTCTTCTTTCAATCATTAGTGGTCCTCTTTCAATCACCAGTAAAACCAGCCTGGAAGGCTTATCCATATTACCTTCAATAAAGGCCATGTTGGAAGTACTATAGTAATTTTGATATAATGACTTAGATTCCCATCTGGAAAACTCAGGACCAAAGACCTCGCTGTTAACTGTGCATATTCTCTATGAGAATATCATTAGACACTTGGAGATTTGTCATGGTTTGTCCTTTCCACAAAGATCAAACACTGGACAGTAAATCCAATATTAAATCGCAATGAAAATTCACAATCTAGATGGAGCAGCTTAAGGCAACTTGATCAAAAGAGTCCCAGAATATATTGGCTGTATTCTGAGGATTACTTAAAGATTCCAAAATCAGGTTTACTCTGAATTTCTACTAAAGACCTCAGGTGAAAACAACTAGAAGACAGAGATCCCTTTCTTTGATGCCTTTGAGAGAGATTAGCACAGTGCTAAACAGACAAACAGAAGGCACTGGTGCTCCTATTAGAATGTACTGGAAAAGGTGTGTGTGTGGGGGGAGAATGTATACAAGAGGGCCCATGTGTGATTTCCAGAATCATCCTGGATTGCTCCACTTCCTTACTGTTTTGCTTAGGGGTGGGAAAGGGATTTTTGATCTAATCCTCACTCAATAACAAGAAAGCCAATGAGATGCTGAACAGAGTGGAATTATTTTAAAAAAGTGTTACTTGCAAATTTTATTTTCATTTATTTTTATAAATAGTTATCTACTATTAGGAAGTCAGCAAGATAGCTCAGCTAGGAAGGCACCTGCAGGCAAACCTGGCAACGTGAGTGCAGATCCTGGATGTTGACATGATGGGAAGAGCAGTCCAGGTGATGACCTCCACCCATACATGTGTTCTCTCTCTCACAGACATTCAACATTAAAAATTGAAATTCTTTCAATTCCCAACTTGGAAACACACTTTGTGGATGAGGTAAAATATTCCTATCACCAATGGAAACACTCCACTCATTCATTCATCAGAACTCTGTGGAAATACCATTAAAGACAGAATAACTTGCATTATGAGATCCATTCCTCATTGGAGCAGATGTCTTGAGAGGGTCTTACCGAGCCCTTTAAATAAGCTTTTTAATTGATTTACCAATTTTCTCTCTTTAGTATACTTTATAAATATAAATTCTAGCAACATGAAAAATGCACGAACCATTATTCTTAAACTGGGCATGGTGGCTCATGCCTGCAATCTAAGCACTCCAGAAGCTGAGTCAAACCAAATCAAATCAAACAAAACAAAACTATATTATTCTAATTTTGCAATGTGAAAAACCAAAATGCTAGATTAACTCAGTATGCAGATGTAGGTTGAATTTCAATACTAGTACTTATTAGTTGTGTGAATTAACTCCTGCCCATTTTCTTCATATGTATCTTGGCCTTGCTTTGAAAATGACAGTATAAACAAGAGTACTTAAAGATATCTACATAGATACAGTATAAATGGTAACTGAAATTATCAGAAACACCTATACCCAACAGAACAGAAAAAAAATTGAATCTTCCTGCCAATCTAAAAATGTCTTATCAACAAAATTTCTACACTTAAAAATACATTTTTTTTCTATAGCTTTTAGAAGCCCTTCAATGAGAATGCCTTCAATTTACTCATTCAATTCCTATCTCCAAAGTTTCTATCTCTTGGTAGTCCTCCACAGGCCCTATGACTCCTGTCTGCCTACCATCATTTTAAAGCCTTCTTTCCTTAGCTGGATGTAGTGGCCTACACTTGTAATCCCAGCCCTCTGAAACCTGAAACAGAACTGGCTCCAGTTTCCCACCAGTCTGGCCTACATAGTGAGTGAGTTCAAGGCCAGCATAAGCTACCGTGTTGACACCTTATCTCAAACAAAAAAAGTCTGCTTTCTTTAAAACTTTACTAATCCTTCCTTTCTTTTTTTTTTTTTAATAAGTATTTTATTTGAGGAGAGGAGGAAGAGGGAGGGAGGGAAAAGGAAGAGGGCAAGAAAAGGAGAAAGAGAAAGAGGAAGAGAGAGAGAGGGAGGATATGACTATGCCTTTATCCATAGCACACAGGTGGAGGTCAGAAGACAGTTTTTAGAAGTCAGTTGTCTATGAGAGATGTCTCAGGGGTAAAACTCTGCCTCACAAGCAGAAGTCCCAGATCCCACATAAAAATGTCAATAGAAACGGTGGTGGACAGCACTTTTGGCCTGGTGGGTAGAGTCTGGGAAATTCCATAGCAAAGCAAAAAGGAGATAGAAGCAATCCAGGATGATTCCCGAAGTCACCCTTGGTTCCCCACAGGGATACACAATGCCCTCTGACTCACACACAGAAAAAATAAATAAATAAATAAATAAATAATTTTTTTTAAGTCAGTTATCTCCTTTCACCATGTGGGATTCTGAAGATCTAACTCAGGTATCATGTTTGCCAGCAAGCACCTTACTCTCTGAGCTAACTCCCCAGTCCCTAGTCCTTCCTTCTTCAAATCCCTCCCTTTCCATGTCTTAACTAGTCCTAAAATCTCTAGCCTAGTACAAAGAACTCCACCACCCCCAGGAAGCCTTTTACACAAGAACCTTATATGAGAAACTTTATAGTTTGCAATGTTTGCACCGACATTAATATAAAGATTTGATCCACACATCTGCCGGATTAGATACCCAAGAATGACATTATATCTGCATGTTACAGGAAAGACTAAAGATACATAGCTAGAAAGTAACATAAGCCCAGACTAGTAAGTCAAATTTTCACAGCCTAAGTTCAGTACTCTGGCTACTCAAAATTTAAAATTATTGTATCTAGGATGTTCTTCCATCATATCACTTATTCAAGAAATATGGAGGAAACCATCTTGTATCTTCTGGTATCTTCAGAGCACTGCTACAAAGAACATCTTCTCCCTACAATATTTTCTTGAGTACACAAGCAATGCCAGCCACTTCAAGAGACACTAAGGCCAAAAGTTACTTTCAATACTTCGTGTCCAAACTCCACGTTAAAAAAAAAAAAAATTGGGTCGCTGCATAGAAAGAGCTTGGACCACAGTCCCTCCAAGCTGCCCCGCACTCTCCACTCCTGTTATCTGCCCTCTTTCTGTCTCCCAAGATTGTTTTCTTCGGTCTGACATCCCAAACCGAACCCCTATCAACCGCAAACGACCGACCCTAGTCTCCAAGTTGCCCACAGCCAAGTCTTCCTGTCCAAGCACCTGAGGAGCAGTTCGGAGCACCCACGAGAATTCCTCCTCTCTGTCCACACCTCTGATCAGGAGAACTTCATCTTTAGAGTTCACACCCAGGTGTTCCACCCCCCAACGCCACACACAAGCTCACCCTTGTACCTCCTGCACATTCTCCCAGCAACCGGAGTCGGCGGGCATCTCTCTCTCCAGGCCCGGGTCTATCGACCTGCAGTTCGCCAACCCGATCTGGCCCCAGCAGATCGCAGCCCCCTTCGGTACCCCTAAGTCCAAGGCCCTTCGGCTCGATCCCTGCCCCGCCTCCCCGCCCAAGGCGCCAAGTCTCCGGCTCTTGGTCTCCAGGCCTGGGCCGGACTCCGCGGGCCTTGGACACAGCCGAGAGGGCAGGGAAAGAGCGGCGGCAGTGGTCAGGACCCCGGCGGCCCGGGCGCTCGGGCCAAGAGGCTCCCGGCCCCGCCGGCTCCCGGCTCCCGTGGCCCGGACTCAGCCCTCCAGCTCTGCCGGCCCGCGCCTCCGCGGCCTGCCCTCACCTGATCCAGGTTCTCGTCGCTGCCGCTGTCCTCCGTATCCGAGTCGATCACGACACGGCCTTTCCGCTTCTTTACCATGGTGGTCCCCCGGCTCCCACGCCGGACGCCGCCCGGACTCCAATCTTGCCCGCCTGCCAGTGGGACCGCCACTACCGCCACCGCCGCCGCCGCCGCCGCTCGACCCACACAAAGGCGACCGCGCATGCGCGCTCCGCTCCGCCCCTGGCCCCGCCCCTCGCCTGGCGCACGCCGTTCGCCGGCGCCTGGTGCCCCGCCCTATCCCATCCCCGACGCAGCGTGAGAGGAGGAGAAACGAGCCCCAGGGTTCCGGGCTGAAGAAAGTAGTCTTCCCCTCTCCGGCCCCGGAAGTCTGGCTTGGGTGGCTGCTGCCGGACCTTCGCTAGCTCGGCGGGGTTGGAGTCGCAGGATTTGGATCTGCTCCGAGAAGCCCACGCGTCACCAGCCTCTGCTTTCGAGGGCGTGTGGAAACGACCTGAGGGGCCATTCCCTTGGAAGACACGGTCTTCTGGAGCTTGCTGCGGGCGCGGGCGGAGGAATGAAGGCTGCCTGCCTGCCTGCCCCGTGCTGTGACAGCCCGGAACGGGGAAGAGTGTCCCGAGCGATAACTTCGTGGGCGAAGCTCCGAGAGATAGGGAAAGCTGGGTGCAGGAAACTGAAGTTCTTTTCAGAGAAGCAGCAGTTGAGAGAGGCGGCCCAGAAGGGATGTAGCGGCTTAATCTGTACCAAGAGGAGTTTTAAGTTCTCTGAGATAATCGCGTGTCTTCTGAATGGCAAGAGAGAACTATCTTCCACAAAGAAAAGGGCAGTGAGAATGAAGAGAAGTGCGTGGATTCTGGGTTATTTGCAAGGTACAATCTCCAGGATTTGAAGATTAGTTGGCAGAGGAAAGGAGTTTTGATGTCGTTCTCAAAACTTCATAGAGTTTATTAATTCTGATCGCAAACTTGGGAATTCAAATCTTGTCTTTCCTGGACAGGCTGTTAAGTTGTTCCTCATTAACTCTCTCTCTCTCTCTCCAAGGGTGACTTCAGGAATCATCCAGGATTGCTTCCACCTCCTTTTTAGCTTTGTTCTGGGATTTCCCAGGCTCCGCCCACCAGTGCTGAATGTGCAGGCCACCACCATTTCCATCTGGCATTTTTATTTCCACCTGGCATTTTTACATGGGACCTGGGATCCAACTCTGGACCTTCTGCTTGTGAAATAGAGCCTTAACCCCTGGACTATCTCACCAGCCCAGAAGCTATATATTTTTAAGTGAAACCTATTGGGTTTTTTTTTTTTTTTTTGATCTTTCATGTATGTGTGTATAGGGTGCAAGCATATGTTTTGATGGGCACACGTGGATGGGTTATGTATACAAGTGCACTTGTGTGTGTGCCAATGGAAGCCCAATGGTGATATCAGGAATCATTTTCAAAACATAACATAAAGGCTATTATTACATGAGAGTAAGCTAGCCAGGTTGTTTTAGGGATTCCCAGGCTCTGCCTTCCAAGGCTAGAATTACATGGCCACCTAATCCAGCTATTTTAAGTGAGATCTAGGCATTTGAACTCAGGTCCTTTTGCAAAGGCGAAGGTCCTCAAGCAAAGAGCAAAGGTTTTAACATTTGAGCCATCTCCCAGCCCCTGTATTTTTTTAAGGTGTGTGTGTGTGACAGAGGGGTGGAAATCAAGAGAAAGAACACATGTGTATCATGGTATACAGGTGGAGGAGTCAAAGGACAACTTTTAGAAGTCAGCTCTCCTTCCACTGTGGGAACGTCCAGGAAGGGTGCTCAGTCTCTGGATTTGCAAGCAGATCCCTAATCTGTTGAATTTTCTCAAAGTCCTTTATCCCCATCCTGTATTTTTTAAGTGTCTAATATATCCTATCAGTATATTTCCTTCCAGCATCCCTTCCTTACTCATCAGTAATTTAGCACTCAATAGTTATCCCACTATTGTTGGTCTTCATTAACATTTGGGTGAAACATGACTTAGCTCCTTAACATCATTTCATTGCCTGTTTTCTCAGATCACTCCTAGCAACTTTTGCTCATTTCTCTAAGAAGCATCTCAGTTGGAGATAGATCATTATGCAAGTTGATTGTTAGAGAATGTCTCTGGGATTAACGGTGAAAGGGAGTGAAAGTCAGAGAAGCCAAGCTACAATATGGAGATGATAACCCATCACATGAGCTCTCTGAAGCTAAAATGAACCATCAGAATTGTCCAATTAGATGTAGGCTAGCTGGGAAGCATATAAATCTGGGCTCTCTGCAGCTTAGCCAAACTTCAAAGTATCTAAGTGGCATCATCTGGGTGACAAAGTGCTTCCCTTGTAACTAAAAGCTGAAACATTGAGATTCTTAAGGCCACATCTGGAAAGTGATGGAGATACTGTGATTACAGATTACCCACTGTTGGTGATTGCTTGCCCCTTCCTGGTATGGTCAGCAAATATCTAAAGACTTTGTTGCGGGCTGGAGAGGTGGCTCAGGGGTTAAGCCTCCGCCTTGCAGGCGGAAGGTCCTGAGTTCAGATCCCAGATCCCACGTATAGACGCCAGGCAGATGCGGGGGCGACCTGCGCTTCTGGTCCTGGTAGGGCGGAGCCTGTGAATCCTGGGGCAGAAGGAGGTGGAGGCGTCCATGGTGGTTCGCGAATTCGTCTGTGGTTCTACACACACACGCACTCACACACAGACACATACGCGCGCACACATACACACGCATATGCACACAGTTGAATAAATAATTAAAAAATAAATAAATAATAAAAAAAAGACTTTGTTGCAATGGAAGCTGGGAAATGTAAAGACTGCTCACATGCCTAGCTAACTACTCTGTTGCAATGAAAAGAAGGAAGCAAAATACTCAGAATTACTAATTTCCCTCTCAAGACTCACCCCCTTAATATGAGGACCAAGTTAGGAAATGTCAAGCATAAACTGAACATGAAGTCTATCTAACACTTCTATCCTGGCAAGGAAGACTTTAGCCTAAAGTGTTTGAGTGTGTTTGAAAAGGTATGGCTGGTATACAATAGATCTTCCTGGATGCCAAATCAGAAGCTTTCAGAATAGTGATTTTCATTTTTGCTATTCCTTTTGAAACAAGGTCTTGTTAGGTAGCTGGACTGGCCTCAAATCTTTGATCCTTTGTGCTGGAAATAAAACTTAGGTAAGCACTCAATAACTGAGACACATCCTTAGCTCAAGACTGTAATTTTATATGTGTTTATTTTGTGTGTATTTGTGCTATGTATGCATCGGTCCACACATGTGACAAGATGTATGTGGAGGTTAGAGGATGACTTACAGGAATCAGTTCTCTCATTTGTCCATGAGTTAAGAGGATTGAACTCAGGTAATCAGACTTGGTAACAAGTTCCAATACCTCAAGCAAATGGTCCAATAATTACAATTTAAAAATGTTTAATTTTCTCATTCTGGCCAGATATGGTAGAGAACACCTGTAATGTCAGCACTCATTAAACGAAGATTACCAAAAGGTTAAGGCCAGATTGGCCTACATACTGAATTCCAGGCCAAATATAGCAAGACCTTGTCTCAAAAATTGCTTATTCTGAAGTGGTTTTCAGGGATTTAGTGTTTTTGGAGGGTAGAGTTTAGCCCACATATTGGGGCTGGTTTAATAGCTCAGTTCATAAAGTCCCTGATTTCTGGAAGTTCACATGGTAGAAGAGAGAACTGATTTCCAAAAGTTGTTCTCTGACCTCCTCCCATGCAGCATGGCATGGAGTATCTATACCTTTCTCCCATTTTTTTCCTCTCTCTTTAATTAATTAATTAAAAAACATTTATGCCCCAGACATGTGTACTGGTGAATTCTTACAGTCCCCATACTCCAGTGACTGAAGGAAGAGGATGATCATAGAGAGTTTGAGCCCAGTGATGAGTTCCAGGATAGCCTAGAACTTAAGCCCTGCTTAAGAAAAAAACAGCAACAAGAAAAAGAACAAGAGGGAGACAAAGACAAAAATACGTTTTTGTTCTAATTGTGTGTGTGTGTTACTGTGGACTGAAGCTAGGGACTCATGCATGTTAAGTAAACTACAAATAAGTTATATCTCAACTCTCTTTTTACTTTTTTTTTTTTTTGGTGTATGCATGTACATGCCAGTGTATGTAAGGGTTTGCGTAGAAGAGGGCACAGTGTGTCCCTGTGAAGGCCAAGGGTGATTTCAGGAATCATCCTGGATCGTGCTACCTCTTTCTTGCTTCTTCACTCTGGGATTTCCCAGGCTCAGCTCTCTGGGGCTAGAAGTGCAGGTTGCCACAATTTCTGCCTGGCATTTTTTACTTGGGATCTGGGATAAGAACTCAGGTTATTGTGCTTTCAAGGCAAAGGTTTAACCCCTGAGCTTTCTCTCCAGCCTCTCTTTTTACTTTTTAGTTTAAAGTTTGGGTGCCTATAATCTTAACATCCAGGAGCCAGAGACAGGAAAATTACTGCAAGATCAAGATCAGCCAGATCTATATAGAAAATTCTAGGCCAGACAGAGCCAGAGATATTCTGTCTAAGAAAAAAGGAAATTTTTTTTTAGTTTCAGACAAGCTTCCATTGTGTTGCTGTCCTTAATCTTACTTTTCAGCCCAGGGAGACCTTGACTTATGATTCTCCTAAGTCACTAAAATAATAGGCCTCACCCGCTATGATGTCTTGATATTTGTTAAAGTATCATCACTTTAAAACTTTCCTAATGTCCCTATTCCATAATGATTACTCCTCTATGACATCACACATTTTATATACACACATACATAGATACATACATTTAATTCATTTTTAGAAATATTTGAGATTGGGGAGGGTAAGGGAGAGAATGAGTGTGCATATGCCACAACATGCATATGGAGATCAGAGAACAATTTTGGAAGTTGTTTCCCTCCTTCCACCATAGGAGCTCATTGGGGATCCAACTCAGGACTCAAGTTTTGTGTATGCCTTTACCCATTGAACCACTTCATTGGCTCATAATTGATTTATTTATACTACTGGAGATTAATCCTCAGGCATCCCACATGCTAGGTAAGTACTCTATCACTGAGCAATATCTTTAGTCTCTTTTTTTTTTTTACTTTTTAGTGTTTAAGAGAGGGTCTTATTAGGATGCCTGGTTGACCTTCAACTTACTCTGTAGCCCAGATAGGTCTTAAATATGTGATCCTTCTGCTTTAACCTTCCCAGTATCTGGGATCACAAGCCTGTACTACCAGGACCTAGAAGATTTGTCTTTCTTTAAGTTGAGGGTAGCAACTCAATGGGAGTCTGTTTGTCTATCTTCCCTCCCTCCCTCTCCTCCCTTCCTTCCCTCCCCCCTCCCTCCCTCCCTCTCTTTTTCTTTCCTTCCTTCTTTCTTTCTCTTTCCTTCTTTCCTTTCCTTCCCTCTTTCTCTTTTCCCTCTCCTTCCTCCTCCCTCCCTCCCTCCCTCCCTCCCTCCCTCCCTTCCTTCCTTCCTTCCTTCCTTCCTTCCTTCCTTCCTTCCTTCCTTCCCAGGGGCTAGAACTTACTGTGTTAATGTGTTCAAGCCCAGGTTGGCTTTGAACTCATGGTGATCTAGCTACTTTCCAAGTGCTAGAATTAGAATGCACAACCCTGTCTAGCTATGTAGAGCTGGGAAATCAAACCTAGGGCTTTGTGCATGTAGACAAGTACTCTACTAACTGAGCTACACCCCCAGCTTGAATTATTGTATATTATTATTATTATTTTATATGGTAGGTCCTTACCCCTTTAGGAGAATCTTTTCAAGGGAAGGTTTGTGGGTCCTGCAACAGGAACCAAAACCCAACTCCATACTATTGGAGTTCCCTTAATCCGTAAGGCATCTTGAATCAAGTAAAATCAGATTCTTCAATGCACAGTCAAATTTCAGAACCAGTTAGTAGGAAGACGGGTTGGTGTTTGAAAAATATTTTAAGGCTAAGAGAAAGAGAGATGCTCTGGACAGAATAAAACATAGGCAAGTTGGACATAGCTTCTCAAGGGAAGGGCACAGTTAAATGTCTTAGTAGTAGACACGTATACCATTTTGTTCACTCTCAAGTTCCTACTCTAAAGATTGCTAAGAAACTTCTTTTTCTCCTTTTCTATCTTTTGGTTAACAAGATTACAGGGTGAACCCAGAGGTGCCTTGAACAGGATTACAATCTGATAAAATAAAACCAGGAGCCACTAGGTTTACACTAGGAATTGAGGAAACAACTTTTACTATTGGTATCTTAGTAAAATCTCAGGTTTTCAGCTGGGAAGAGAGAAACCATATGCAAATTATTTTTTGCTGGAATTTTTGAGTCTAAGCTGGCAAGAAAGTTCAACCAGATACTGGGATTGGAGAGTCATTTTTCCTTGTCATGTCCCCTTGATTTTCTCTCTTTTCATTCTGCCTCAAGTCTCAAACAGGTACGGTTCTTGTTATCTAGTATTTTTAAAGTTTTTTTCCTGGAGTGTGGGCTATGAATATTTGTCTCCTTCATATAGGAGACAAATGAGAATTGCAATCCAGTGGCTCTAAAGAAGATATAAACGATGAAAGTTTCTTATGTGTGGTTTTGTTATGGTCAACATTTCTGGAAATCACCATTCCAAGTGTGACTTGTAACTTGGATTAGGGAGTGCTTGGAAAGGGAGTGCTTGTTCTTTAGCAGCCTGAGGGCGGGATACGGAGAAGAGACAGGAAAAATTCTCCACTCTCTTGCCAAAGGCAGAAAATTTCAGAAATAGAAACTGGGACTTTTTGATCACTGTTAACCTTAGACGAAACGCCTTAGGTCGACATCTTCAGGATCCTGGGCTTCCTAGGTCTCTGTGCTGCCCGGAACTCTAGTGACTGAACACCTAGTTTGGCTCCGGACGGCAAAAGTAGATGGACCTGCAGCAGAGAAGAGGAGACCCGGCGGGAAAGGGGGACGGACTGGGCGGAAACCACGGGCGGGCTACTGGAAGGTGAGCGGGAGCTAACGACAATTTGGAACCTCCGGAAAGTGGAAAGGTGACAGCTGTTGCAGGTGGGGGTTGAGGGCCCGCCTGTCACCTAGAATCCTGGTGAGGCGTCCTCCGACCCCCGCGCCTGGAGGAGAGGTAAACTCTGGGCTTCAGAGTGCGTTTTGTCCGTGCGACATGGAATAATTTCCTTGTGGAATCTTCCTTGATCTTTATAATGAGAATGATAACAGTTGCTTTTTCAAGGTGTGAGACGTAAATGAAAGTATATGTAGAACAGTTTCTGGCACATAGTAAGCCTTAGATTTATAATCGTTCATCATTACTAATATTACTCCTTGTCGAGGCTTGGATTCTGTTGTAAAAACTCAGTTACTTTGGGCAGGTATCCTCCAAAGACTGGATTTGACTTTGCTGTTGATAAAAGACTTGCAATTAAAGTCATACTGTTGTCAGGAATGTAACACTACCGAGGGGTTGGAAAACAAGGCTAAATACTGTTAACTCACAAATTCACTCTTTTACCTTTGTGCTACTTTAAGCTCCCCCCCCCAAACATTGATCTGAAAAACATTTTTGGGGGGGATGACAGGGTCTAATTCTCAAGTTGTTTAAGTTGATCTCTAACTGTCTATGGGATGACCTTGAATTCCATATCCCTTGTCTCTGTTTCCTTTTTTTTTTTTTTTTTTTTAATTTTTTTTATTATTATTTATTCAACTGTGTGTATGTGCGCGCGCGTGTGTCTGTGTGTGTGTGTGTGTGTCTGTGTGTGTAGAACCACGGACGAATTTGTGAACCACCATGGACGCCTCCACCACCTTCTGCTCTGGGATTCACAGGCTCCGCCCTACCAGGACCAGAAGCGCAGGCCGCCCCCGCTTCCGCCTGGCGTCTATACGTGGGATCTGGGATCCGAACTCGGGACCTTCCGCCTGCAAGGCGGAGGCTTAACCCCTGAGCCACCTCTCCAGCCCACCTTGTCTCTGTTTCCTAAGTGCTAAGATTACAGAGTTGTACCACCTCACTTTTCCTGAAATTTTTTTTTCATTTTCTTGTGTATGTATGTGTGGTGTGCAAGCATATGAATGTGTGTTTATATGTATATACATGTGTATGTAGGTACATATGCATTGGATTGATGTCAGAATCTTTCTCCATCACTTTTCCACCGTATTCCTTAAGGCTAAATATCTCAATCAAACTTGGAGCTGGACAGAGGGGCTAGTTCTCCTAGCTAGCTTGTTCTAGAGATGCCAGGCTCTGCCTTCTGAGGCTGGAATTACAAGTGGACTGCCATGCCCATCCAGAGAAAATGCTGAATTCTTGTCCTCTCATTTACAGGCAAGCTCTTTAACCACGGAGTCATTCCTCACCCCTTGGCGTGAATATAAAATTAACATATTACAATCTATAACTGTAGCCTAACCATGGGGTTCACAAGAATATTTTTGTTTAGGGCTGGAGGGATGGCTCAGGGGTTAAGACGCTGCCTCACAAGCAGAAGTTCAGATTCCAGGTCCCACATAAAAATGTCACGTGGAAATAGTGGCAGCCTGCATTTCTAGCCTGGAAGGCAGAGTCTGGGAAATCTCAGAGAAAAGCAAAAAGGAGATAAAAGCAATCCAGGATGATTCCTGAAGTCACTATTGGGCCACCACAGGGACATACAGTATCCTCTGATACACACACACACACACACACACAAAGATCAGCTGGCTTACATGAGGGCAAACTGCTTTATTAGTACAGTACAATGGAATTACAGCAGATAAGTAGCAAAGTTTCAGTCCAGGTTTTCTGACTCCATATACAATTCTTTAGTCCACTCTTTTTTTTTTTAATTTTCATGCCTATGAATGTGTGTATGTGCATGCATGTATGTGAGCATGTGTGTACATGTGTGGGTGGAGACCCAAGTTCGATATCAGGTATCAACTTCATACACTTTTCTACCTTATTTTGAGGCTGGGTTTCTAATTAAACCCAGAACAAGCCTCAGCATGACAATCCTGGGGGAATTCTAATTTCCAGAGGTACCTGGTATCAGTAACCTAGATAACCAGAGAGGAAGCCCAGGCTTTTCTTCAGAATATTATCTTTAATATCTAGTTCCATGCTTGAATTATTTTGGGGTTAATAATCAGCTCTCAAGTTTCTAGACTTATTAGCATTTTTGTTTTATTTTGTTTTGAGATAGGGTCTTTTGTAGCCCTAGCTGGCCTTGAATTCACGATGTACCTGAGGATGATCTTAATCCTCCCTCATCTACCAAGTGCTGGAATTGCAAGTGTGTGCCACTGTGCACAGCCACTTTGTTTTTGTGGCTTGCAGTGTAATTCAGTGCTCTGTTTCTGATAGCTACTATATAAGCTATATCATTAATAACCTATGAGTTTCATAATGTATGATCCCCGTTGAGTATAAACTCATGTTATACTCATTGCTACGCTAATAACTAGTGTTTCTTCTGTTATAGGTGGGATTGAGCTGATTGCTGACGTTTCTTTTCTCTGAAAGCCCAGGAGAAAATTTTCACTTTGACTTTTTTACAATGGCTTTGGTTCACAAATTGCTAAATGGCAGTTCTGTTCTCCGAAATTGCCCGAAGCCAAGAGCCGCCTTGCATCCGTTCTTTAGTATTCACTTTGTAGACTATTCTTCCAGTAGTCTTCAGAAACCAGTGACTCCTTCTAACAGTCTGGCCCAGCAGAGGAAGCCTGGAAAAGATCTACAAGGACATCCCCAGAAAGAAGCTGGTTTGGATATAACTTCTCCTGAAGAGAAGCCTGAAGTTAGTTTTGACAAAGCAATCCTGGAAGAAGCAAAGGTCCATTTTAGGCTTTTGAAGGATGAAATTGTGGCTGCTTGGAAAGGGCCAGAAGGTCGCCCTCTGCAGGAAATCTTGCTCGAACAAGCCAAGGTTGTTTGGCAGTTCCGTGAAAAAAAAGACTTGGATAAGTGGATAGTGTCTTCTGATAAGACGATTGGAGGTAGAAGTGAGATATTCTTAAAAATGGGCAAGAATAACCAGAGCGCTCTGCTCTATGGAACTCTGAACTCCCAGGCACCTCTGGATGGAGACAGTAGCCAAAGTGGATACTGTGCAATGATATCCAGGATTCCAAGGGTAGGTGAGATGAGAGCAAGCTCCCTGGTGCCCTTGATTAGAGCATAAAGTGTATCTGTTTGTTTTTAGAAAATGAACACATCTATGATTTTATCTGGGGCGATAAGTACCTAGTTGCTTAAAGTATAACAAACTGGGGGAAGTGGTTCCTATGAAGAAATTACTTGTTTCTGAGCATTATTTTGGGCCAAGGAAAAGCTTATGTTTGAGGAATCCTGAGAAGATATTTGGGAAGTTTGCATTTCCTCTAACTTGGATCAAAGTTCTCTACAGTGAATATAGAAACACCTTGAGGAGTTTCTTCTTAATTCGAGACAGAGTCTCATGTAGCCAAGGCTCTATGAGATTGAGGCTATGTAGTTGGACTTCTAATCTTCCTGCCTCTGCCTCCTAAATGCTGAGAATACAGGTATGTGCCACCATGCCCGGAACTTTCACTACTATATTGCATGTCATGGTGAAGACATGGAACGAGGCTGGTGAGATGGCTCAGCTGGTAATTTGCCTGCTGTGCAGCATGAGGACCTGAATTCAGACACTCAGGACACATATAAAAAAACGGGTGTGGTGGGTATGCACATCTGTCATCCCACTCCTGGATGGGTAGGGATAAGTGGATCCCAATGGCTCACTGGCCTCTCTACAACTAGTGGACATCATGGCTCACAACTGTAATCCTAGCATTTGGAGGCAGAGGCATGAGGTTGCTTCAAGTTTGAGGCCAGCTATGGATATGTGGTAAGAACCCATCTCAAAAAAATATTGTTTTTTAAAAAATATTTATTCATGAAAGAGAGAGGAGAGAGAGAGAAAAAGCACGTTCATTCATGCGACGGCACACAGGTAGAAGTCAGTTCTCTCCTACTATATGGGCTTCCAGGGATTAAACTCAGGGCACCAGGTTTGCAAGCAGATGCCTTATTCACTGTGCTATCTCTTAGGCCCACAAACAAAATTATAAAAGCCTAACATTGGTCATTACTACTAACTAAATTCCACAGTGTATTTAGATTTTACAATTTTTTCCAATAATATTTTTCTGTAGTAGAATCCTACCCAGGATAGCATATTACATGTAGTCATGATGCATCCTTAGTTTTCTCTGGTTTATGACAATGTCTTTGTTTTTGCTTATTTTTCTCTTTTTTTGGGGGGGAGAAAGGGAGATTTATTCAGCTTATAGTTCCAAAGGATCTCTTCCTTTCTTCCTCTTTTCGTTTTTCCTCCCCCCATCTCTGTTCCTCTTTCTTTTATTTTCTCTTTCTGCTTTCCTTTCCCTTTTCCTTCTTCCTCTCCTTTCCTCTTTCTGACAAGGCCTTATTATGTTACAAGGCTGGTTTCAGACTTTGGGATGAATTGATTCTTCCACCTCAGTCTCCTAGTAGCTGAGACTCCAGGTGTGTGCTTTTTCATGAAGAATCAAGATGTAATGGAATGACCCTCAATTTGGAATTATCTATTTTTTTTTTCTGGTGTGTAGATGTGTGTGTGTGTGCGTGCGTGTGGAGAACAGGCACTATATGTGCCTGTGGAGGACAAAAGCTAAGATCAGGAATCATCCTGGATTATTTTACTTATTGCTTTGCTCTGGGTTTCCCAGACTCTGCCTTCAAGGGCTGAAGTGCAGGCTACCACTATTCACCTGGCATCTGAGTCAAGGACCTGGGATCTGGGTCAAGGATCTGGGATCTGGGTCAAGGACTCAGGTCCTTTTGCTTATGAAGCAAATGCTTAATCCTTGAGCCATCTCTCCAAATAATTACCTAATGTTTTTATCTCCTGGTTGGATTGGGGTTTGGATTTTTAGGAGGAATGTCACAGAATTGAAGTACCTTTGTCATGTCACATGTGGTATATGATAACTTATTGATAATGACAATCTTGATCACCTGATTAGTGTTTATCAGGTAGAGTTTTTTTAAATTTTATTCAATTGTGTGTGTGTATGTATGTGTGTGCATGTATGTGTGTGTGTATAGAACCACGGACAAATTTGGGAACCACCATGGACTGCCTGCACAGCCTCCATCTCCTCCTCGTTTACTCTGCCCGGGGATTCACAGGCTCCGCCCTACCAGGACCAGAAACGCAGGCCGCCCCCACTTCCGCCCGGCGTCTATACCTGGGGTTTAGGACCTGAACTCAGGACCTTCTGCCTGCAAGGCAGAGGCTTAACCCCTGAGCCACCTCTCCAGCGCCCAGGTAGAGTTATTTTGAAAAATCACAAGTCACTCATGCAATCCACACTCATGGTGGGGTGCTCGGGGAGGGATTATTCTCTCTCTCAGTGAGTAGCATCTATAAAAATGACTTGGAGTTCTTCAGTAAGAAAGACTTGTTTTTTCTCTTACTCTCACTAGTGCATTCGTCTGATATGAAATTGTACATTGGGTTATAGTGCACTACTATGCTACTACTCTGTTGTTCAGATTGCCTCTAACTCCTTTGATGTTCCCCTACCCTTTGCCTTTTGAGCGCTTTTTGGTGCTGCAAGATGCTTCAGACTCATCTTGTATTTGTCCCGTCTCAAGTCTAGAATTAACCAATTCTCGAAGAAGCCCTGGTTAATTTTTCCAGAGTATTATAGTACTAATGTCTGTGTACTGGGTGTGTTCGTGGCTACTACTTTGTCATGTCTCCATGTCCCTCTCAATGGACATAGCTAGGAATACAGTCATAAGTAATATAGTGTGTTTCAGTTCATAATAGACTTAAGATTTGATAGTAGTCTCATTAAATTAAAATAGAGCTATGTAACACATCAGTTGTTTAACATCGCATTGTAAACATTACTTTAATATTTGTAGAGATGCTAGTAGAAGCAGACCTATTGTGCTGCCAATAAATAAATGTGTGGCAGCGTTTAATGCTTGATAGAGATGGCAACTATTACTAGTTGATGTACATTCTATCACTCTTTTAGAGTGTATCACTTCTGTTTACAAAAAGACTTTCAGGACCTGGGGATGGCTCAGTGGACAAAGGTACCTGCACACAAGCTCGCAACCCAATTTCTATCTCCAGAGCCCATTTGGTAGATGGAGAAAACTGACTTTTGAAAGGCATCTTCCGATCTCTCTACTTTCTTTCTCTAGATAAATAACCATAATAAAACAAACGACCACTAAAACAGTGTGCCACATTGTGCCGCTCATCTCACGTATGGCAGGTTTTCACTGCACCAGGAGACCATATTGAATGATCTTTAAAGGTGGTTTGTCATCCTCTACCACCACCACTTTGTTTTTGGTTTGTTTGTTTTTGTTTTTCAAACTACTTCAAACTCTTTTTAAAAATTCTAGGCAAATGTTCTATCTCTTAGCTACACTCCTGGCCCCAGTTTTAGAATTTTTAAATCTATAATCTTACCAGAAATGCCTTATAGAATGCAGTATTTAAGGTGAACCTGATCGCATAGCTATTTGGGAAGTCTAGCTATTTGGGAAGCTAACACAAGAATGACTATTTCAAGTTCAAGGTTTAACATTGCTACTAATTAGGTTTAAGATCAGCATAGGCAGCTTAATGAGATCCTGTTTCAAAATAGAGACCTGAGTATTAGTATTTTTGAAAAACAGATTATCCTTGAGATTGCTACTAGTAAATGTCCTTGGAAATTAATTAACTAAATTCCTTTTGCTGTTGTTTTTAATTTTCATCTTTTAGACAGGGTCTTATTCTATAGCTCAGACTGATCTAGTACTTGCTGTATAGCCCAAGCTGACCTCCAATTCTGAACAGTCTTTCTGCCTCAGTTTCCCTAGTGTTGAGTTACAAGCATGAGCCACCTGGACCTAAATTCATTTTCAAAGTGATAGTATAAGTGTTGTTCATCACATGTATTTGAGAGTTATGGAGCAGTGGATATTCTTTTTAGCTGAGTAATGGAGTAAGATGTTAACACCTATATCATAGGGCTGTCAAGGATTAAATGAAACTTTATAAGCAAATTGCTTAATTCACTTGATGCTAACTTGTTGCTATTAAATGTGTGTGTGCATGCTCACATGTATGTGAGTACATGCATACATGCCATAACTTGTGTATGGAGGTCAGAGGCAGCTTGAAGGAGTCAGTTTTCTCCTTCTGCCATGTGTACATGCGTATGCTCTGGAGGATCAAGCGCAGGTTGTCAGGCTTGGTAGCCAGTGCCTTTAAGAACCGAGGCATCTTGCTGACCTTCCACTTTATTTTTTTTTTAATTTTTTTTTATTATTTATTCAATTGTGCATGTGCATGTGTGTGTAGAACCACGGATGAATTCGGGAACCTCCATGGACGCCTCCACCTCCTCCTTGTTTACTCTGCCCGGGATTCACAGGCTCCGCCCACCAGGACCGGAAACGCAGGCCGCCCCCGCTTCCGCCTGGCGTCTATACGTGGGGTCTAGGATCCGAACTCAGGACCTTCTGCCTGCAAGGCAGAGGCCTAACCCCTGAGCCACCTCTCCAGCCCCCACTTTATTTTTTGAGACAAAGCTTCTCACTGAACCTGAAGTTTGCCATTTTGATCAGACTAGCTAGTGTGAGTTTGTGGGATCTGCTTGTTTTCATCCCCAGTGGCTAGGGTACAGCTTGTAAAGCCATATCTGGCTTTTTTTTTTTTTTTTTTGGTGTATGTGCATGGGTGAATGAATGCATGTTTTTCCATGTGTTTGTGCTTGTGGAGGTCTGAGGTAATGTTGAAATCATCCCTGATCACTGTTCCATGTTATCGTTTAGCCTAGTATGTCTCTAAACTCTATGAGGGCTAGTCTGGCTACCCAGCATGCTCTAGGGATTCCCAAACTCTGCTTTCCCAGGCTGCCTTATAAGCTGATTGCTGTCCTTCAGATACACACTATATGTATTTCTGGGTGCATTGAATGTGAGTGGGTGTACATGTGTGTGCAAGAAGGCATGAGAGTATATATGCCTGTGGAGGGCCAAGTGTGCCATCAGCACTCATCCTGGACTGCTCTGTCTCCTTAGTTCCCAGGCTCCACCTTCCAGGCCTGGAAGGAAGCAAGGCTGCCACTATTGCTGCCTGGTATTTTTACCTGGATTCTGGGGATCTGAGCTCAGATCTTTTTGCTTATAAGCCAAAGGCTTTAACACTGAGCAATCTCCCTAGCCCCTTCCTGAGGTTTTTTTTTTTCTGGGATCTGAGGATATGAGGTTGGGACCTTTTACTTGTACAAGCAAATACTTTAATCACTGAGCCATCGCCCAAACTCCACACCCTGCTTTTTTTTTTTTTTTTAATTTTCTTTTTTTTTAATTATTATTATTATTCAACTGTGCGCATGTGCGTGTGTATGTGTGTGTGCGTGTGTGTCTGTGTGTGTCTGTGTATATGTAGAACCACAGACGAATTCGCGAACCACCATGGACGCCTCCACCTCCTTCTGCCCCGGGATTGACAGGCTCCGCCCTACCAGGACCAGAAGCGCAGGCCGCCCCCGCTTCCGCCTGGCGTCTATACGTGGGATCTGGGATCCGAACTCAGGACCTTCCGCCTGCAAGGCAGAGGCTTAACCCCTGAGCCACCTCTCCAGCCCCACACCCTGCTTTTTATATGGGTGCTGGAGATGTGAACACGTCCTCATGCTTCACAGCAAGCACTGCACCCATTGGCCATGTCCGCAGTCCCATGATTCTTAGAACTTGAATCCTGTTTTCTGATGAGGGAAGACAGTTGTCATAACATGGACTACTTGGTAGCCATTTTTATAGGACCAGAGGGGAAAAGTACATTCATCCATTTAGCAAACAAATGAGGGCCCATCACATGTAAGCACTGTTTCAGGTCAGTCATGTTTTGAAACACGTCAGCATTCTGTACTAAAGAAATAATCTGCCTCCTTATAGAAGCACAAAAATACAGGAAATGGGTTAGAGGGTTATTTTAATGGTATGATTTATTGATGGTTCATATTTTCCTAAAAGTGGAAAATGAGCTAAATTAACTTAACTTGTCATTATTTGAATGCGAGTTGTCTCCCACAGGCTCATGGTTTGGATCTTACCTATTGTTAATGTTTGGGAAGGTCTTGGCCCCTTTGGGAGAAGAATCCTTGAAGGGAGGAAGGCAGTTACAGGGGCAGTCACTGGGCGCAGACCTTGAGGTTTTGGTAGCCCAGCTCTACTTGCAGTTTTCTCTTGCTTTTTCTTCCTCCATGATGGCAGCTGTGATGGAAGGCTCCCCCAGCTGCTGTTTCCTGCTGTTCTTATTCTGCCGTAATGAATTATATCTCCCCTCTGAAACCGTAGCTCTGATATTATCTTTCTTTACCTTAGGGAGCTTTTGAGAGGAAACTATACTACGATTGGTCCCAGTTCAATACTCTGTATCTCCGTGTCCGTGGGGATGGCAGGCCTTGGATGGTGAATATCAGGCAAGACACTGACTTCATCCAGAAGAAAAATCAGATGTACAGTTACTTCATGTTCACCCGCGGTGGGCCCTACTGGCAGGAGGTCAAGGTAAAAGCACAAGTCCTCACTGTTTATGAAGACGATGTCTGTTGAGATTGTGGTTATATTGTAAATGAGAAGATTTTTTTTATTATTATTATTTATTCAATTGTGCGTGTATGCGTGTGTGTGCGTGTGTGTGCGCGCGCGTGTGTGTGTGTGTGTGTGTGTGTGTGTGTGTGTGTGTAGAACCACGGACGAATTCGGGAACCACCATGGACGCCTCCACCTCCTTGTTTACTCTGCCCCGGGATTCACAGGCTCTGCCCTACCAGGATCAGAAACGCAGGCCGCCCCCGCTTCCGCCTGGCGTCTATACGTGGGGTCTAGGATCCGAACTCAGGACCTTCCGCCTGCAAGGCAGAGGCTTAACCCCTGAGCCACCTCTCCAGCCCCAAGAAGATGTTTTAAGAAGATACGTAGCTTTGGGCATAGTGGTGAAGACATGCAATCCTAGGACGTGGGAGGCAGATAGGAGAATCAAGTGTTTGAGGGCAGGTTGGGCTACATAATGAATGAATTCCTGTCTTTTAAACAAATAACAATAACAACAAAAAAAGGAAGGTAAGAACTGAGTTGAAGAAACTGGGCATGATGGAACACACATGTAATCCATGCACTCACTATGTGGAGGCAGGAGGATCAGAAGTCCAAGGTCATCTTCAAGGTTAGTGTGAGTTACTGAGACTCTGTCCCCTGCCGCCCACCGCTGCCCTGTTCCTGGACTCTCTCTCAAGCAAGTATAGAAACTGAACTGAATTGGAGAACACATTAGAGGTATCTGCTAGAGAACTTACCTTGTTTGGTATGTCAGAAATCTTACATCAAATGATATATGGTAATTCGAGTAAGAAAATCTCTCCCCTTATGTTCTCAGAACCTCCCTCTCTCCCTCCCTGTCTCTCTCTCTCTAATAAATTTGAGGCCTTGTTTATGCTAAATAAGTGTTTTTTCATTGAAGGATTTTTTTCTATGGGTTTTGGTTTTGGTTTGGTTTTAGACTGGAGGCTAGTACTGTATGGATGGTAAAAGAACTTATCAAAAGAGAAAAAGGCAGAAATAAAGAGTCTATTAGATACACACTACTACAACCACAATACGAAAGGTGATGAGAAACCATAGATATTTTAAAGATCTACTTGGTTGGAAGGACCTGCAAGGACCTCAATCAGTGTGTTAATGCCCTGATTTTTGGTCTTACCAGGTGAGACCCCCTTATATCTGCATGGTTAGGTGGATACTTTATAGTTCTATTGAGGGACAAGTTTTATAGTATGAGCAGTTTCTTTTTGGGAATGGCCATCTGTACAAAGCAAGCATGTGTAGCTGAAGCCAAACTTATTGTTTAAGTCTCCTCATTAAAGAATAGAATTCTCTACAGTAGTATCACAGTGCCCTAAGATAGATTGCGGCCAAGGCTTGTTTTGTTAAGGTTAACAGCCTTCTAGGGAGCAACAGAGGCTTTGCTCTGAGTTTAGTCAGTTCTGAAGGAAAACAGCCTCGCCCTAGGGATAAAATAGCTCAACATAACTGTCCATCCCAGAACAATGTCTACAATGTCTCACTCGATAGCTCAGGCTGACCTTGAACTTGGGATCTTCCTGTCCAGCCTCACAAGCAGTGTGTATAACTGGACCTCCAGCTGTTTGCGCAATTAGTCAGTCTGTCATTCTTTTGTTTACTTAAGAAAAAAAGTCAGCCACCAGCTTGTTTTCTTTTTAAGTCAGGGTCTCCCTATGTAGCCCAGGCTGATCTCAGACTTGGAAGCCTTGTCCACCAACCCCCCAAGTGGTATCATATGTCCCACAGTGCTTAGCTTCCTTTTGTAGAAAGAAATATATCTAGGTCTAGTGACATGACTCATTGGGTAAGGCCTTAATGTGTAAGCATGAGTGTGGGCTTCTGTGACCTGCACGGGTGCCTCGCAATCCTGGGAGGTACCAAAGTAGGATCAACAGGAATTGAATCAGGCTGGGTCAAGAGGGGATGTGGAAAACCAAAGCCAAATCATCTTTATTATGGCATCTAAGTCCTTGTATACCATGAAACGGGAATAATGTCTGTACACTGAGCAGAGGGATGACGTCAGTAGTGGCAGACAGACTACACGGGCAAGGGGGAAACAGCACGGGTCAGCCTTCAACTGTTGCTGGCATGGGAGGCACACCGCGACTGTGACTGTGAGGAATGCCCTTGGCAGCCGTCTTCTAGAAATGGGGGGCTTGAGCTTGAGTGTTCAGAGCTCCAGTGCTCAGGTGAAAGCCACAGAGCCTGCCTATAATCCCAGTGCTTGGCAGGCAGAGACGGGATGCCCAGGGCAAGCTGCCTAGCTGGAAGAGCTGAGGTTCAGCGAGCGACCTGCCTCAGTAAAAAGTAGAGAGGGAGCAAGGAAGACACAGTATCAACCTCTAGCCTCCATGCGCACTCACCTACATGTGAGTATATACACACATGTGCCCACGTGCATGTGAGCATGCACACACTCATCACATTCATCACACACACACACGCACACACACACGCACACACAAATTAAAAAGTTAAAAAAAGAAGTTTTTGAAAAAAAAGTTAACCCTTTGACCTCCACAGGGACACACAGTGCCCTCTAATACATATAAACACAGAGACACACGCAAAAATAAATAAATAAAAAACAGACAAAATTTATATATCTTTGGTCTGTGGGTACTTCCCTAGCATTTACAAGACATTGGGTTTAACACCTATCATTACAAAAACAGTTACAAAAAAAATGGAAAATTATGTCTTTAATCCAAAGAGCTAGCAATCTTCAGACCTTCCTTCCTTCCTTCCTTCCTTCCTTCCTTCCTTCCTTCCTTCCTTCCTTCCTTCCTTCCTTCCTTCCTTCCTTCCTTCCTCCTTCCTCTCTTCCTTCCTCTCTCTCTCTCTCTCTCTCTTTCTCTCTCTCTCAATCTCTCTTTTTGTCAAGAACCACTGGATTTAGATGATCCTCTTGTCTCATTCTCCTGATTTGCTGGGACCATAGTGCCCAGCCATGTGTAGAATGTAAAATGTATAGAAATGAAATTTAAATTATTTTGTAATCATTGTCGTTTCAACAAATGTCTCAGTTGCTTATGTCAGCTATGAAATGTTCTCTTCTTTCAGATCCCATTTTCTAAATTTTTCTTCTCAAATCAAGGAAGAATTCGAGACGTGCAGTCCCAGCTGATAGTCGACAAGGTACCATTTTCTGTGCTTCTCACCCAGAGTGATTTGGTCTTTAGTAGTCAGACAGCGCCTGGAAGGAGTTTGCAGGTCTCTCTTGGAAGGGCGGCAGGTGAAAGACTGAAATTCCTACTGAGGATGTCTTTGTTAGCAATGATAGCCAAACCTGTCATGGGAGGAAAACCTCCATCCTAGAGGAATGCTAAGATGTGGTCTCTCAGCATTGCCTGCATTTTATGTTAGCTTTAAAATCAGAGCTCAGAAGAGCTTCTAGGGGGCTCAGGAGTTCTTACTAGTCTTAAGCAGAACCAACTAAAGGGAGGAGGAAAGAAATAGAATGGGGGTGGAGGCAGTCAGCCTGGTATGATGGGACCCACCTGTAAATCCCAGAACTTGGGAGGTAAAAGCAGAAAGATCAGAAGCTGAGGTCAGCCTTGGCTGTACACCAAATTAAGGTCGGCATGGGCCACATAAACCTTGTCTGGGAAAAAAAAAAAAAGAAGAAAAGCAGTCTTGTACTTCCTTTTATGGTCTACTATACTACAGCAGGTGCATAGTATGGCATGCTTGCCGAAGTGTGGTGGTGAAGAGTCAGTTACAGTAGTTAACTCCTAGGATTTCAAACTCCAGCAAGAACATCAGGACATCAGCAAATGAGATTTTAATCAATTTCTCTATTTTAAATTTAGATCTCATCTATAGGATTCACCCTGGCTGATAAAGTGGATGGTCCATTCTTTCTGGAAATAGATTTTATTGGAGTGTTTACTGATCCAGCTCATACAGAAGAATTTGCCTATGAAAATTCTCCAGATCTCAACCCAAGACTTTTTAAGTAGAAACTTGTGACTGTTTTGTACTAAAACCAAGTGTAATAATACTCATATGGTACAAACAAAATAAAACATTTCTATCGTTTCTTTGTTTTCCTTTTCTGCTATGCTGGAGTTTGAAATTGAATGCAATACTTCATGCATATCGGGCAAGCTTGCATTACTTTCCTGACCTAAAAGAAGACACTGGTCATCCAGTGAATGTTTGTATATAATCCTTAAGGTTGCTAAGATTCTTCTGTTGCTAAAAGAGAGCAGATAAGGGGAAGCACATGAAACTAGTTCCAAGCTGCGCTCTAGTTCATAGAAAGCAAGTACATTTACTGGGTATTATGTATGTAGTATCTTTGTCAGAAAGTTCGTATTGGGACTGTTTCCTACATGAGTAGACAGTTTTCAAAGCAAGCAGTTCCACTCTTACTGGTTCTTTCATTTCCTAATTCATTTTTTAAGAAAGGAAACCAACAATACTAAGATAAATATACTATGGAAGTCACTGAAAAACGGGATACCTACTTGGCTTATTTGCCAAAGGTACAAACCTACTAGTTCTTCCTTTGTGGTGACTTCTAAAGTAAACACTAGATATATGAAAGAAATATGATTACAGGCCCTAAAATCCAGTCAAAAATGAGACTCTGGTAAACACAATTTAAATTGGCCAATTTTGTCACTTTCAAGAAAGGAGGTAGGAAACTAGAGACTTTGGCTAGAAGACCTTAAGAGTCAAATGAAATACAAAAGGAACAGCTTTACCAGTATCTTGCCAGAATCTATTCTGTATATCTGTATATAATTATTTTAGATTTTAAGATTTACTAAGGTATAATTTATACAACATATAAATTACATGTTTTAAGTATATAATTCCATTTTTCAATGTGTGCATGCATGCGTGTATACAGATGTGTATGCGTGTGTGTAGGCCAGAGAGCAACCCAATAGTGATATATAAGGTACTAGTTTCTCTGTATTCTTACAATACTTATCTGACTTTTTGTGATTTTTAAAAAGAAAAATTTAAATTTTTTAGTTTTACAAAGCATATTGAGTACTAATCTCTGCTTCTCTCCATCCACCCCTTTTTTTTTTTTTTTTTTTTTTTGAGATTGGTCTTGCTGTGTTGCCCAGACTGGCCTTCAACTTGCAGTGATCCCCCTGCCTTAGCCTTGATGCCCTCTCAAGTGCTGGGATTATGGGTTTGCACATCCACTCACAGCTCTGATTTTTTTTTTCATTGTAGCAATTCAAGTGGGTGTAAAATGATGTGTTGCTGTAATTTTCATTCATGTATTTCTTTGCAGACAATGATGTTGAGCCTTTCCTATAGTTGGTGGCTATTCATTATTTTTCTTGCGTGTGATGGATGTGGGTGTAAGGAGAGACAGAATGAATGCAGGCATCCATGTTTCAAGGTGCACATGTGGAAGCAGAGGACAACCTTTGAATGGTGTTTCTTGCCTTTCTACCTTGACTGGCCTTTTCATTAGTTGCTGCACAAAGCCAGGCTGGCTGTCCTGGGAGCTGCTGCAGATTCTCAGGTCTCCTCTGACACACGGGTGTATAGGGATTACAGATGCAGATGTCTTTTATGTGGGATCTAGAGATCCAAACTCAGATTAGGCATGCTGAGTCATCTTCCTCTTTCCTTTTTTTTTTTTTTTTTTCAGGCCAAGTGGCCACAGAGTTTCTTTGAACTGATCCTCCTGTCTCCACCTCCCTAGTGCTAGGGGATGACAGGTGTATGCCACCATGTCCAACTGTAAGAGTTCTTCATATGTTCTGGATACAGGTGTGCCTTGGTTTGAATGTTTGTCCCTCCAATAAGCCTTGGAAATTTATTCCTATGGTAGAATTTTAGGAATGGAAACTTAATCTGCCTTTAGTGTTTAGAAGTATTTAATCCATATTGTAAAGTTTCAGGAAGGGAAACTTAACCTAATTTAGTGTTTAGAGGCAGACTCTTTGGGAGGCGATCAGGATTAGAGAAGCCCATCAGCGCAGAGCCCCCCAACCCTGATAGAATGGTATTTATAAACAGGACCAGAACAAATAGCCCATGTTTTCTCTTACCGTATGATTCCAGTGCTGCCTCCAGGACTCTGCTGGCACAAAGGCCACCATCACGAGCTGTGGCCCTTAACTGGAGCCATAAAAAAAACTGTACACACATAATCCGTATTGTGAGCAACAAGAAACAGGCTGAGGCTGTTTCAGATAGAAGTTATAGAATCTTTTAATATTTTTGATTGTTCATGAAAGAGTAGGTGTATGTGTGTGTGTCAAAGTGCATATGTGGTCAGTGGACAGCTTTTGGAAGTTGGTTTTCTCCCTCCAGCATATAAACTCCAGGGATTGAATTCAGGTCAGTCAGGTTTGTATACAGGCAGCTCTACTCACTGAGCCATCTTGCTAGCCCCAGAATATATTTTCGTCAGTGACTTGTCATTTTCATAGGTATCTTGTAAAATGCATAATTCAAATTTATTTTGTGTTATGTATGTGACAGGTAAGTGTACCACCATACACATGTGGAGGTTGCCTTTCCACCATTTTGAGAGCTGCGACGCAAGCCAGGCTGGCTGGCCAAGATGGTAGAGATTCTCGGGTCTCCACCTTTAATTTCCGAGGTGCGCAGGATTACCGATGCTTTGGCCACTGTGTCCAGCATTTATGTGGGATCTGGGGATCCAAATGTCAGTCCTTGCACTTGCAACACAAACACTTTGCCTGATGAACCATCTTCCTAGCCCCCAAATAGATGGACTGGCGAATGAACCCAGAGCATTCTACAGCTAAGAGAGTGCATTATCACTGAGTTATAGCTCTAGCCCATTTTTTAATTTTTAGTCCTGGTGCTTGAAACGAGGAGTTTGGGTACTTTAAGCAAACATTGTATCCCTAAGTCACCCTTGAGCCTCCTGAGACCAACTTTCCAAAACTTTTTTTTTTTTTTTTTTTTTGAGACAGAACCTTGCTATGTGGCTCAAATTGGCCTTAAACTTGTGGTTTTTCTTGACTGAGTCCAAGCCTTTTGCGTGCTGGGATTATAGGCCTGTGCCAACATGTATACCTTTTAAATTTATTAAGTTTTTTTATCATATCTTTAAAAAAATGATTGATTTAGTACCAGCAAGGTGGATCAATAAGTAAAGGTACTTGTGTACAAACCAGGCAAACTAAGTTTGATCCCCAGGGCTCACATCATAGAAGAAAACCAACATGCAAATTTGTCTTATGCAAGCAAAAAGACCTGCCTTTGTATCCCCGGATCCCATGTAAAAATGCTGGGCAGAAATGGCGGCAGCCTGTAGTTCCACCTCTGCAAAATAGAGCCTGAGAAACCCCAGAGCAATGCGATAAGGAGGTAGATCAATCCAGGAAGATTCCCAATGGCATCCATGGGTCTACACAGGCAGGCATGCGCGCATATGTGCGCATGCAGGCACACACGCACACAAATACAACACACAAAATTAATTAAAAAGACAACTTGTCCTATGACCTTGACACATGTCGTATAGCAATATGTGCCTGTGCTCACTCTAACAAATTTAAAAAACCTTTAAAATAAATAAATGATTCACCTCAGATTGCAAGGATTTACATTTCCTCAAAGAATTTTATAATTCTTAAATTTGGATTCTGTGATCAACTCTTTTCTGAAACAAGGCCTCACATAGCCTAGGCTGGTCTCAAACTTGATATGTATATGAGGATGACCTTGATCTTTCTGCCTCCATTTCCAAGTGCTTCTGTGATTAATTTTGAATTAACTTATACATGTTTAAGGTTCAGTTCTTTGTATAATGAACTTGTTACACAACATTGTTTGATGATTTATCTCCCACACCTAATAGTCTTAAAATTTGTTAGAACCAGTTGACCATAATTATTCATTTGTAGACTATAAGTCTATTCTATTGATTTGTGTTTGTGTGTGTGTGTATCAGAATATACTGTGAGTGCCTGTAGAGGCTCAAGGGTGACTTCTAGAATCATCCTGGATTGCTCTATCTTCCTTTTGCTTTGCTCTGGGTTTTCTGGCTCCATCTTCCAGGGCCAGAAATACAGACTATTACCATTTCCATTTGATGTTTTTATGTGGGATCTGGGACCTGAACTATGATCTTACTGCTTGGGAGGCAGAGGCTAATTCCTAAGCCATCTCTCTAACCCCTATTCTATTGATCTTTATGACTATTCATATTATGCTGAAACTACAGCCTTAGTTACTGTAACTTATGGTCAGTGTTAAGTTGAGAAGCTTGTCTTCTACCTTTGTTCTTTCTTAAGATTATGTAAGCTATTTATATTTTATATAAATTTCAGCAAATAAAAAAAGCCAATTTGGATTTCAATAGAAATTGTTTTCAATCTATAAATTTTGAGTGCTTATTTTTTAATTTATTATTATTATTATTATTATTATTTATTCGATTGTGTGTGTGTGTATGTATGTGCGCGTGCATGTGTATATGTGTGTGTGTAGAACCACGGACGAATTCGCGAACCACCATGGACCACCTCCACCTCCTTCTGCCCCAGGATTCACAGGCTCCGCCCTACCAGGACCAGAAGCGCAGGCCGCCCCCATTTCCGCCTGGCATCTATACGTGGGATCTGGGATCGAACTCAGGACCTTCCGCCTGCAAGGCGGAGGCTTAACCCCTGAGCCACCTCTCCAGCCCTTGAGTGCTTATTTTTAAGAAAGCACAAATATGTACCACACAGTTCATGTATAGATGTCTGAGGACAACCTTTAGAAGTTGGTTCTCTTTCCACCATATGGACTCCAGAGATCAAACTTAGGCCACCAGGTTTGTCAGTTAAATAGTTATGAACAATTGAGGACTGAGCCTTTAGACACATCTGTGAAGTGTTATTTCATTCAGACATATCTCTGATTGAGCTTGAAAGAAATTATTTAATTGATAATGAAAGACCAAGCCCATAGTAAATGAGATTATTCCTGGGCAGGTGAGTAAAATACAGAGTACAGAGTGCTGGTTTGATATGTTGGCAGACTGGCGACCTAGAAAATACGTCCTTCTTTCAGCTCTTCCCTGTGGATATGGTGTGACCAGTTCCACTGACTGCAAACATTAGAATAAATTCTTTCATCATGATGAGCTTTACCCAGGAGTGGAAATCATAAGCTGGAACGAACCCCTTGCTCTCCCTAAGTTATTTAGTCAACAACAAGATGAAATTAACACACCAAGTTTCTACACAAGTGCCATTTCACCAGTCTAACTTTGAGTATTTTACCTTAATGGCCAGTTCATGCACATGAAATGTCTCCCAATTAAATCTGTAGTTTGTCTCAGCAACATTTTATAGTTTTCAGTGTGTTTCATTATAGTTAGGATATGAAATATTTCTCAAATGTTACGTACTACAGGTTTATTGGAATGTGTAAATCCTGTAGACGTTAGATCACTGGGCCATACCTCTGAGAGGGATATTAGAACACTAACCTGTCCCTGTTCCTGACAGCCATAGGTGAAGAATCGTCCTGCATGGTGTGTGCCCTGCTGCTAGTGAAACAAAGCAAAAGGGGCCAGCCACAGACTTAAGAAAAGTCTGAAACCGGGGCTGGAGAGGTGGCTCAAGGGTTAAGCCTCTGCCTTGCAGGCGGAAGGTCCTGAGTTCGGATCCTAGACCCCATGTATAGACGCCAGGCAGAAGCGAGGGCGGCCTGCATTTCTGGTCCTGGTAGGGCGGAGCCTGTGAATCCCAGGGCGGAGTAAACAAGGAGGAGGTGGAGGCGTCCATGGTGGTTCCCAAATTCGTCTGTGGTTCTACTCGCACAATTGAATAAATAAGTAAATATAAAAAAAAAAAAAAAAAACTGAATGAAACCTTGAGCCAAAATAAACCTTCTTCCTTGGAAATTGACGCAGGTATTGTTAAAAGCAATGTGAGGCTCTTATTAAAGAGTATTGTTAACTTTATTAAGCTAACTTCTAAATGTGTTACTTTTTGATGATTGCATTTCTTTGACTTCATTTTTGTTATGTATGTGTACCACAGCACAAATGTAGAGGTAAGAGGACAATTTTGTGGAATAAGTTTTCTACCTTTTTATAGATTCTGGGGATTAAACCCAGATCATCAGGCTTATGTGGCAAGTGTCTTTACCCACTGAGCCTGTTTGGCTTACTAATGTTTTTATTTTTTGAGGCAGTGTCTATTGTAACTGAAGCTGGTCTAGAACTCCTGATCCTTCTGCCTCTGTCTCCTGGTACTGGGATCCTAGATATGATCCTGCCATCTGCCATTTTTAGTTTTTTTTTCAAATATATAAAGGTGGGGCTGGAGAGATGACTCAGAGCCTGTGTTGGATCCGGGATCCTACACAAAAATACCAGTACAAATGGTGGTAGCCTGTACTTTCTGCTCTGGAAGGCAGAGCCTCAGAAATATTAAGAGTGAAATAAAAAGGAGGCAGGAGCAATCCAGGATGATTCTTGAAGTTACCTTTGGTCCTCCACAGGGATACATAGTGCCCTCTCTCTCTCTCACACACACACACACACACACACACACACACACACACACACACGCGAGCGCGCGCACGTGCGCACTTGGGTTTCCTGACCCACTGGCATTTTTTATAGGTTCAGAGAATCTGAATTCTGGTCTATTTGCTTGTGGAGCAAGCACTTTAAACTGTGAGTTACTTTCCCAGCCCCTAACTTACCTTTTTTTTTTAAGAGAGAGAGAGAAAGAGAGAAAGAGAGAGCGAGAAAGCTAGAATGTGTGTTGTGCATAAAGACACACCCATGCCAGGATACATGCATGGAAATGAGAAGACAACTTTGAGTGTTGATTCTTAACTTACACCTTAAGCAGGGTCTTTTGTTTGCCACTGCACTGTATACGCAAAACTCAGTGACCAGTGATATTCAGGGAGACTCTGTCTGTTTCCCGTAAAGTATTCTGGATTATAGATATACGTCACCATATCCAGCTTGTACATGTGCTCTGATCATCAGGCTCAACAGCAAGCACTTGTTAAGCTATTTTCTTTCCCATTTCCAGTAGATGTAAAAATTTTTAAATTATTATTTATTCAATTGTGCATGTGTGCGTGTGTTTATGTATGTGTGTACAGACAAATTCAGGAACCACCATGGATGCCTCCACCTCCTTTACTCTGCCGCGGGATTCACAGGCTCCGCCCCGGGATTCACAGGCTCCGCCCTACCAGGAACAGAAACGCAGGCTGCCCTGGCTTCCGCCCAGCGTCTATACATGGGGTCTAAGATCCGAACTCAGGACCTTTTTTTTTTTTTTAACTTGTATTTTGATAGGAAAAAAATCTTAACATACACACAAAACAAAAATATAATAGAATCTGGGAGGTGCTGTGGAATGCAAAGGAAGCATGTGGTCATTTAGATCTGGGTATGTAGCTCAGTGGTAGAGCGACTGTCTAGTAATGTGCTAGGCTTTCAGTTCAAATCACAGTCACGTAAGGAGTTGAAGGTCACCCTCAAGTACATAGTGAGTTTGAGGCTTGACTCTGTTTTGTAAAACCTCAAAAAAAGAAAAAGAAAAAAACAAAGACTTGTCATTTCTTCTTGGGGAGAAAAGTGGGTGGGTAATAAAGGAAAGAGAATTCATAAGCTCTCATTGATCTCAGATGGTCGTCAAAATCCTGGGCAGCTTAGGCTTGAAAAGAATGAACCTATCACAATGCAAAATAAAATTTATTTATGAAAACGAAGAATACACAACTCAAAGTCTCTACAGGACAAGATTATGCTTAGCAATTCTAGTCTTATTTTCATAATTAGGAAGCTCTAATTTGAGATGGCATAGAATACAACAGCAATTCTCAGTTCTTTTCTTGTATATGGTACTGGGGATCAAATCCAGAGTCTGATGTATAGCAGACAAATACTGTCCAGTTGAGGAAACATCCCAGCCCTATATCTTTATAAGACCCTGTAACTTTTATTTATTTTGTTTAACTAGCAAGGTAAAAACCAGTAACATTCTATTTAAGAATAAAGTAACAGATGGCAATTACATGGAAATAATCTCAACAAGATTCTTACAAGTATAAAACATTTTCCTCCTAGGTAAAATAGTGATGCTTTAACCAAAACATGGCCGAGTTCAGTCAGATTGTTAAATATTCTAGACTAGAGAATGAAATGGCCATTCTATCCCACCTATTTGTATTTGTAATTGTTTTTTATGATTCAAATTCTTTTGGTAAACTTGTATTGACCTCAGGGAAATGCTCTCATGCATGAGGATGATGGTCCATTAGTACTAGAACTAGTGAAAGGACCTCCCTGTGAAAGAATCTCAAGGATGGTTCTTACTAGAAAACAAGCCATGCACCATCCTAAAGAATTCACAATTTAAAGCAATAGTGTCTTTTCAGAGCTACACATGAAGAACACACAAGTGCTACATAGAAAAAAAAATTATAGAAAAAGAGCTTTTGACTAACGAGAAGGACAGTATAAAATATTTACAAAAAGAATACAAGTTGGGAATAAAGGAATAGACAGGCTGCTAAAGAAATTATTGGCTTTTAACCATATCAAGGCCCCTTCGAGCTCCCAAAACCTTTGCTTTCTTCTCTTTTCGTTCTTGTTCATGTTTTTTCCGTTGATCTTCCCTGAAGGACAGGTAAATTACATGTTAGTTTCCACTGAAGTGCCCAATAGACAGTAACACTTCTATCGCTGAGCTCACTTTCAATTAAATGAAATCTAGCATGCTTTTATAACACACACTTCTATGGGGCACCACTCTACTTAGGGGTTCTATGAACTGTCAGTGTTGTCCTTTTTGAGGTTCCTTCGATAGCTCAGTTGGTAGAACGGAGGAGTGTAGTGAGAGATTGTTTTTTCTGTTTTAACTCAGCATTCTAAAATCATGTTTGAACAAGAGACAGAGGTTACCTTGGTCAGCAACTCCTACATAATAATGTATGTAGCATATTTTTTTAATTTTTATTATTATTTGTTCAATTGTGTGTGTGTGCGTGTGTGTATGTATGTGTGTGTATGTATGTGTGTGTATGTATGTGTGTGTGTGTAGAACCACGGACGAATTCGGGAACCACCATGGACACCTCCACCTCCCACCTCCTCCTTGTTTACTCCGCCCCGGGATTCACAGGCTCTGCCCTACCAGGACCAGAAACGCAGGCTGGCCCCGTTTCCGCCCAGCGTCTATAAATGGGGTCTAGAATCCGAACTCAGAACCTTCTGACCGCAAGGTAGAGGCTTAACCCCTGAGCCACCTCTCTAGCCCCGTATGTAGCATATTATTATAATAATGTATAGTTATATAATATATGTAATCATTCCTATATTTCAAAATTTGGCCTTAAATTAGAAATCTGCACTCCTAGAAGTCAAAGTTAAACTTACAATGTAGTTAAAATGCTACAACTACATCCAGGGTCTGCTGACTTAGACCATTATAATTGTTCCAGAGAGTATTTGCAGATATTTGTGATTCCTTCCAAACCTGATCTTGAATCTTAGACTCTAGATACATAAAGTTTTTTTAGAAAGTTCAAACTCACTATGTAGCTGAGGATGATCTTGAATTTCTAACCCTTCTTCCTACGGAGGGCATCATGTGTATCAGAGGGCATTGTGTGTTCCTGTGGATGTCTAAGGGTGACTTTGGGAATCATCTTGGATTGCTTTGCTCTGGGATTTCTCAGGCTCCGCCCACCAGGATCGAAGTACAGGTCACCACTACTTCCGCCTAGTGATTTTTATGTGAGACCTGGGATCCGAACTCAGAACCTTCTGCTTGCAAGGAAGAGTCTTAACCTCTGAGCCATTTCTCCAGCTCTCCCACCTCCCTCACTCAGCTCACTTTTACAAAGTTCTAAAGATGATTCTGTGTTATAGCTTGGATATCGTTTGTCTAAGCTTGGTCCTCAATGGAACGGTGATAATCTCCAGAAGTCAGAATTACAGAGAAGTAAAATTAGGGTACCATTCAGAAATGGTCTTAATACCAAGCACCTAGTAGTGAGTCAGGTCTTCAGGGACTGGGCTATTAGAAGATGATGCAGTACTTTAGGATTTGTCCTATAATTCACATGCTGATCCTGATTCTCAAAAGTAACGTTATCTGCTATGCTATGAACCTTCAATCAAAATAAGCGTCTTTCTTTATAGAGTACCTGACCTCAGGTATTTTGTTATGGCAAAGTAAAATGAGCTAAAGCATTCTACTTCTAATCTACTTAAACAAACTATTAAAGAGACTCTATCCTTCATGTGCTTCTGTATACTTTCTTAAAATTAAAAAATTTTATGAAACTAGATAACTCATGTACTCACCTGGTCTGAAGATGAGGTTGTTTGTAAGTTTTCTTGTGTAAGCTAACTCTGCTCACATGTTTGTTTAGAGAACTGTTTTCTTTAGATTCTCCCCATGGCTTCAGTTTTCCTAGTTTAGGAAAAGGAAAGTAATAAAATTCTTTTATTCAGACTTAATTGTCTACTTGCTTCCTGTAACATTCATTCTTTGTTTTGCAGATATTAATCTGTATGTGCTATAATTAATTTTGTTCATAATTCAGATATAAATTGTTTTTTTTAATTTTTTTCTTTATTATTTATTCAATTGTGCATGTATGCATGTGTGCGTGTGTGTATATGTATGTGTGTGTAGAACCACGGACAAAATCGGGAACCACCATGGACCGCCTCCACCTCCTCCTTGTTTACTCTGCCCCAGGATTCACAGGCTCCACCCTACCAGGACCGGAAACGCAGGCCACCCCCGCTTCCGCCTGGCATCTATACGTGGGGTCTAGGATCTGAACTCAGGACCTTCTGCCTGCAAAGCACAGGCTTAACCCCTGAGCCACCTCTCCACCCCATAAATTGGTTTTTTTAAACATTTATTTCGCACTCTGTGTGTGTGTGTGTGTGTGTGTGTGTGTGTGTGTGTGTATCAGAGGGCACTGTGTGTCCCTGTGGAAGACTAAGGGTGACTTTGGGAATCATCCTGGATTGCCTCTACCTCCTTTTTGCTTTGCTCTGGGATTTCCCAGGAACCACCCACCATGGTCAGAAGCGCAGGTCACCACTGTTTCTGCCTGGCATTTTTTATGTAGGACCTGGGATCCAAAATTAGGATTTTCTGCTTGTGAGGCAGAGTCTTAAAACCCTGAGCCATCTCTCCAGCCCTATAGTAATATGTCTTTGGCTGATGGAAATATACATGAAATCAATTAATATTTGTTCAGTGGAATTTTTAAAAATATTTATTTTCAAGAGAAAGGGAAAGAGATAAGGTATATACATGTATATTATGATGCACAGTTGGAGATCAGAGGACAACTTTCCTTTCACCACATGGGCTTCCAGGGATCAATTTCAGGTCGCTAGGCTCAGCTATTCTGTCTACCCAATGGAGACTCTGCTGTAGTAGTTCATGAGGAAGCAGGGGGTGAATGAAGAATTCCAGATAGCTAATCATGACTCCCATCTTAAACTCAGTGACTAGTGCGTGCTGGACAAGCACTTTACCATAGATTTTATGTTTATATAAAACTTTACCATATATATCTTCAGTCTTTCTTTAGATACAGGATTATTTATCTTAAATCTTCCACAGGCCCTGTACACCAAACTCTCCCACGTACCTTTTTTTTTTAAATTTTTTTTTATTTATTCAATTGTGCGTGTGTGCGTATGTATGTGTGCGCGTGTGTGTGTGTCTGTGTGTGTAGAACCACGAACGAATTCGGGAACCACCATGGACGCCTCCACTTCCTCCGCCCTGGGATTCACAGGCTCTGCCCTACCAGGACCAGAAGCGCAGGCCGCCCCCACTTCTGCCTGGCATCTATACGTGGGGTCTGGGATCTGAACTCAGGATCTTCTGCCTGCAAGGCAGAGGCTTAACCCCTGAGCCACCTCTCCAGCCCTCTCCCACGTACCTTTATGTGGCTCATAGTTGAGGGGACGAGACAAACTTGCTTTGAGATCAAATACTGGTTTTTTATTGGAGCCTGGAGTCGGTGTTGCTATATTTGTCAACTTGAACGGGGTTATGACTAAAAACAAAAACAAACAACAAATAGCTTAATTAGAAAACAACAAAACAAAGTCTATTATAATACTACTTTTCCATTTAAAATGTTTATGTTGTGTATGAAAGTTTTTCCAATTCCTTAGTTGAAATCCTAAACCAGTATGACTTAAGTATTGGGAGGTACAGCTTTTGGCAGTTAACTTATCATGAATGGGATTAATGTCCTATAAGTAAATCCCATATTATCCTTTAGCTTGCTTTTACCACCTGAGAACATTAGTACAAATCAACAGTCTGTACTGGAAAAAGGGCCTTTCTCAGGTCCTAACAACATCAGAATCACAACTAAGCTCCCACAGCTAAGCAATAAATTTATTTGTGAGCGATTTGATCATTGGCAACTTGCTATAATAACTGAAACAGGCTAAGTTAATTCATATGAATGGCGTAAATTAAAAAAAGAGCAAAAATAAATTTAAAAAGCTGACTAGATTTATTTCTCACATATTAGTGAATGCCTGAAGAGTTTTAATGTGTGGCATTCATAGAACAGCTGAGACTCTGGAATCCCATTTAAAGAAAGCTGACAGCTGTTATGGTGGGACGCATCTGTAATAGCAGCACCTACAAGGTAAAGGATAGGATTAAGGATATTCTCAGTTACATGACACTTTTTCTCAAAAAAACTCACTAGAAATAAAAATAATTAGACTAGTATAGTAACTCACAGCTATAATCCCAAAACTCCAGAGGCTGAAGCTGGAATACTGCTGCAAGTTCAGGGCCAGCCTGAAATATAGTATGAGACCCTGCCGAAAAATTAGGGCAGGATGTGGGGTGTGGGGGTGGAGAGATGGTTCAGGGATTAAGACTCTGTTTTGAAAGCAGAAGGTCCTAAGTTCAGATCCCAGGTCCCACATAAAACGCCAGGAGGAAAAGGGATGGCTGAAGTCACACTTGGTCCTCCACAGAAACACACAGTGCCATCTCTCACACACACACACACACATAAAATAATTAAATATTTTTAAAAAAATTTATAAGTGGGGAAGGATTTGGACTGGAGAGAAGACTCAGGGGTTAAATCTCTGCCTCACAAGCAGAAGGACCTGAGTTCAGATCTCAGATTCCACATAAGAATGTAAGGCAGAAAGAGTAGCAGACTGCACTTCCAATCCTGGAAGGTGGAGCCTGGGAAACTCCAGAGTTAAACTCCAGAGCAAAAGCAAAAAGAAAGTAGAGCAATCCAGGATGATTCCTGGAGTCATCCTTGGGCTTCCCCAGGCACACACAGTGCCCTCTGATACACAGACATTCATGGATGGATAAATAAATAAGAGTTAAAGCACCCACTATGTAAGCAAAAGGACTGGAGTTTGAATCCCCAGATCCCATGGAAACTGTTAGGTAGGTGCGGAAAGCCACTTTTTTATTTCTATCCTCAGAGGCAGAGACCAGGAATCCTCAGCGAGATCTGACTCATCAGACTAGCAATATCAGCAAGCCCTGAGTTTGACTGGAGACCTTATCATCAAAAGAATAATATGGAAGAATAACGGATGATTCCCAGTGTCACCTTAGACTTCCACATGTGTATACATTCACAATGTGCCCACACACATAGTCACATGCTAATATTCCCCTCGATACACATGAAAATGGAAAAAAAGGTACACAAAGGTATGGTTAACTGAAGCAGATATAAAGAAACTTCACATATGGTGAAAAGATATCTCTAGTTAATTAGTAAAAGCTCTTATTTAAGAATGTGAATTTTTGTACCTTAAAGTTAACACCTATGAGGAGAGTATAATTTAGTAAGGCACCAAATAATCTGCCACATTGTGTAATCTTTTCTTCTCTTAGGTCATCGCAAAACTCGGCTGATAAGATGCCTGTTCACAATCGTGGTGACCTGAGTTTAATCCCCAGAAGCACATATGATAAAGGTGACTTTGAAAGTTGTCCTGACATTCATGCATGTACCATGGTATGCATGTGCATTCTCTCTCCTCCCTCTAAACGAATTATTTCTCAAATACATATCCCATTGTGTTAATATGAAGTTCAAGTAGGAACTGACAGAATGAAGCTCTCCTCTGCTGGGAATGGCAGTATGAACGGTAAGGTTCATCCACTCCAGGAAATGGCATATATACTTCAATTCAGTAGTCCTATTTTTAAGTCTACAAGAAACTTTTTTCAATTTCATTTCATTTATTATTGTGAGAGCGCATGATCACTTAGGAGAGAAATTCTACAAATTTCCTATTTTCACATTAGGACACTATGTATGTGTGCATGTGCTTATTATATGTGGAGACCAAAAGACAACCTCAATGTCATTCCCCAGGCACCATTTACCTTCTCTTTCAGGAAGACTTTCTCACTGGCCTGGAACTTGCCAAACAGCCTCAGGGTCCTGCCTGTCTCTGCCTCCTCAGCAGTAGCATTATAAGCAGCCACCATGCTTGTTTTTGTTGTTGTTTTAGTATATGTGTATCAGAAGGACTGCAAGTCTTTGTGGAGGACCCAGGGTGACTTTGGGAATCATCCTGGATTGCTTCTACTTCCTTTTTGCCTCGCTCTGGGATTTCCCAGGCTCAGACCACCAGGACTGGAAATGCAGGCTGCAGCTGTTTTCCGCCTGGTATTTTTACATGGGACATGGGCTTTGAACTCAGGACCTTCTGCTTGTGAAGCAAAGTCTTAACCCCTGAGCCATCTCTTTAGCCCATGCTTGGTTTTTTTTAAAACACAGGTTCTAGAGATTGAACTTAAGTCCTCATGCTTACAAGGCAAACATTATTTGACTGAGCCATCTCCTGATACTGGACTCTTTTTTTTTTTTTAAGAATCTGAATTCAGGGCTGGAGAGGTGGCTCAGGGGTTAAGCCTCCGCCTTGCAGGCGGAAGGTCCTGAGTTCGGATCCCAGATCCCACGTATAGACGCCAGGCGGAAGCGGGGCGGCCTGCGCTTCTGGTCCTGGTAGGGCGGAGCCTGTGAATCCCGGGGCAGAAGGAGGTGGAGGCGTCCATGGTGGTTCGCGAATTCGTCCATGGTTCTACACATACACAGACACACACACACACACAGACACACACACACGCGTGCACACATACACACGCCCATGCGCACAGTTGAATAAATAATAATAATAATAAAAAACATTTAAAAAAAAAAAAAAAAAAAAAGAATCTGAATTCAGATCCTCGTTCTTTTTTTTATTCAACTGTGCGTGTGTGTGTATGTATGTGCGCGCGCGCGTGTGTGTGTCTGTGTGTGTGTAGAACCACGGACGAATTCGGGAACCACCATGGATGCCTCCACCTCCTTCTGACCAGGGATTCACAGGCTCCGCCCTACCAGGACCAGAAGCGCAGGCCACCCTCGCTTCCGCCCGGCGTCTATATGTGGGATCTGGGATCCGAACTCAGGACCTTCCGCCTGTAAGGCGGAGGCTTAACCCCTGAGCCACCTCTCCAGCCCCTGATACTGGACTCTTGAATTTCATTGTGTTTCTCACTATTCAGTCAGGGCAGTAAACCATAAAAAAATTCTCAGTGGATACACTGATTATTACCAGCACACCCTCCCCTAGTCTAAGTTCCTGTGGATTCCTCTAATTGCAGAATTCTGACAACTTCTCTGAATAATTGAGGCTCCTTGGATTGTCATATTCAGGAGGAAGATATCTAAGAGAATCCTAATGTTTATTGGTATGTGGTGAAGGAATCAAATCTATGGCTTTGCACATAATAGGCAAGTACTCTATATGAGATACTTATTTTATTTTAAACCTTCACACACTCCACACTACTATTATATGTCTTTTTTGTTGTTGTTGTTCAAAACAACCTGGTAGCAAAAGGAAAAAAAAAAAAAAAAGACAAAACCACCTGGCAGGCTAGAGATGAACCTAAAAGAGCAAGTCATTAGCATGTGTAAGGTCATAGGTTCAATCCACAGTACCACAAAGAAAAAAAAATACTGGGCATTTGGAAGTGGCAATCAGTTAGGCAGTATGTTTAAAAGTATATATGGTTTATTCTGGTTTCCACAATCTATTATTCCATGGGCTCCTTGTTCTATGATCCTGTCAATTTTAGAGGCCTCTTCAAAGACTAATGAATATTGTGATCATTTTTCTAATGACCTGAGTCCTAGTGAAGGAGCTGAAAGCTCTTTAAGAAGGCTCATGGTATTAGGACTCCATTCTTCATGCAGGCATCAGTTTTTGGTTCATGTTTCTGACATTTTTTTTTCACCAGAATAAAAATGAAAAATATGTGAGATGAATTTTCTCTCTTAATTTTATACACATGGAGAAGCTTTAAGAGGTATACTTAATTCAGAAAGTTACAGTTTTAAAGATGAACCAAAAAGGGGTGTGTGTGTGTGTGTGTGTGTGTGTATGCGCAGATGTTTTACCAGTAGCAGAATTCCCTTCAGTGGCCTTTAACTTGGGTGTCCTGAGCACAGCCTGGTCCTTTGAGGTATTCCCAGAGAAGATCGCATGTGGAGACTTTCTGGCTGGAGTCTTGGTCAAGGAGCGCTTATGCTCATTATCTTTAGTAGTGGCTGAAAACCTAAACTCAACAAAGGAATGAAAGATGTGAGTGAATTGTGTAAAGCACACTGAAACCCCTGGATCATCACCAGGCAGCAAATGCACCTCAATGAATATCTCTATATTCATCAACTCCTCTTACGTACAAGATGTGTTTTCTTTTTTTTTTTTTTTCGGTGCTGGGGACCGAACCCAGGGCCTCGTGCTTGCCAGGCACGCACAAGATGTGTTTTCTAAGCAAATCACTTATCAAATTATTTGTACAATATTTTTGTATTTTTTGGTATCTCCATATTGGTCAATGACAGAGTGAGCAGAATTTGAGGGAAATGCCTGCAGGCCTGAAATTAGCATGAGTTCAGCAGCAATCTGAGATGCTCTCCACATGCACATTTGAAGACTGGGACATAGCGTAGTGGTAGAATACCTACGGTCCTTGGTTTCAGTCCCCTGTACATGCATGTGTATACATATGCACATACAAATACATACAACCTTTGAACATTTTTTTTAAAAAATTGATAATTCCACCCAAAATCTTACCCCTGATTATATTTTAGAGTGATCTCTTTACCTGACATTCATTTTAGTTGCTGAGAGGGCAGAGTGCTTGACTGAACTCTTCAGACACACTGTGCTCTGACTTGCAGGGCCCTGTGACAGGCCTCGTGAGCGCCGCCGGCTGATGGGTGTACAAGGCACAGAGCATCTTCCTCTCGGAGGAACTGGGGTCACCACCGGTCCCTTTTTGCCAGGCTGTTTCTGAAAAGGAGAAAAAAATCCCAACATTTTAAAAACTTGGTCTCAAGATAGGTGGGATGCATTGCCAGCACAATGGAGAATCAGGAGTTTAAGACCAACCTGAGCTACAAAAATTTCAAGTATGGCATGGGCTATATGAGGCTCTGTCTCAACAACAACAAATAATAATGTTATGGTTTTAAATGTGTCCCCCACAGGTTCACATGTTTGGAAAGGTAATGACACCTTTGAGCGGTAAAGCCTTACTAGAGGAAGGCAGTCATGAGGGTGGGCCTTGAGGTAGATTAGTCCCATCCTATCTCTGGGGTGGTGGGAATCTTGCAGTTCTCAATTTCTAATATGTTTCCAGTGACTTAGTCCACCTCCAGCTTCTGCCAGCCCGGCATCCCTTTTCCACCATTAAAGGACTGTTTCTCTCCTCTGGAACCTTAAGCTGAATAAATTTACTTTTCTCCCTAAGTTGTTTAATTTTGGGTGTTCTCTCACATCATAAAAAATAACCAGTACAAATAACAATAATAATAAATAATCTAGGACTGAAAAGGAACTCAATAATAGAACAGTTGTCTAGCATGTCCAAGAAATGAGTTCCAAGTTCAGTAAACAGAGGTCAACAAAATAACCAGTGGATAAAGCACCTCACTCTCAATGGATGGCAAGGGTACTACCACTAAGCAATATCTCCAGCTCCTTTAAAACAGACTTTATACTGTTTTCTGTTATCTTTAATACCAAAAAGTGGATATATATATATGAATGAAATGATAAGTCTCAGAGCATGATAGATAGTTTATTAACCTCAAAAATCTACTATGGAGATTGGCATAGTGGTGCACATCTGTAATCCTGGGGTAGTAGAAATAGGAGGATTAGTAGTTCAAGGCCAATCTTCGCTCCATAGCCTGAGGCTATATGAGATCATCTACATTCAAAGAAAAAAGAACCTATTTTGTATTTACTATATATAATTTACAAATACTTCCCCTCAAACAATAGAACTGAAAAGTTCTTATTGCAGGAATAGGGAGTAGAAAAGGGTTGGGGCAGTTTCATTCAGCCTAGGCTGCCGTAGCCAGCTCCATAGTTGAGGATGATTGAACATAGGACCTCATGCTTATGCTAGGTTAAGTGCTCTAACACTGAACACCAACCTAGCACCAACCCTAAGCTATTCTCCTATTCACATCTTCAAGAACAGCATTGGCTTTTATTGGGGAAATCGTGCTGACAATAATTTCTACTTAGAAAATGAACTCATGTACATGAGTATGACTGCCCACCAAGGACTTCACAGACCCAGCTCTATGGTAAGGCATCTTGGCAGCTAGCTCACGACTGCAGTAAAAGGAGCCATATGTCGTTCCACAGTGCATCAACATGAATTCTTATCCCAGTATCCAAAATAGTCCTGGCCATATGTAAGAAAGTTAGGTATATAGAGAGTATTTTGATTTTTCCACCCACACTGTTAGGTCAGAATGAAGGAATTGAGAAAATTAATGTTATATGACTTTGCTTGTTGCTGTTTGCTAAAACACTGATAAATAGTATCTTTAAGTAACAGTGATTTGAAAATATTATTGAAATATTTGATATTTTAGTTAAGTTCTTCACCAAGAAGGAATTACTTAAAACTTACGTGGTTTTTTCTCCTGTCCCTAATTCTGAAACACTCACAAATCCGCAGTGACTAATAGAAGCAAGAGAAAGTGTTTCTATTGACAATCCACACTGTCTGCTTCATCTCTTTTTACTGTGTTGCTAGAATCAAACACAGCACATGGTAGACATGGGTTCCAACACTAAGTGATAACTCTCAGTCTCTTTAAAATAGACTTTATACTGCTTTCTGTTATGTTTAATACTAAATCTGGTATAATTCTACTTTTTCTCCCCCAATGACTCTTAACACAATAACTAGACAGCGAGTTCTCACTGGGTGGCTGGGCCACCACGGGCTGTGCTTAAATTAGTTTTGAGAAACAGCAGGTAGTGTATTATGAAATTCTAAAAGAGATGTTTCTCAGACCCATGTGGCGCCCCTTTAACTCCAGACAGTAATTCTGACTTCCTGACATGCCATCAACATACTTCTCTTGTCACTCAACCTAACAGTTAACTTCATCACTTTCTCTCACTTGAGAGGCACTGAGTCCAGCAGGGTCTAGACTGAAGACTCCTAGGGGAGCTAGCTATTGCCAAGGAACCCTTTGGGTTAGCCACTTTGAGCCCCCTCATTTTCCTTGCCAGACTAGGGAAAGAAGATGGTTCTAGGCAGGTCAGTTCATCACTGATGCAGGAAAGGCAGATAGCAGCATATGGAAAGCAGGACGCTTTGCCACTGTGGGACTAGTTCTCCATCATGAGGCTGCACAGCTTTATATGGACCTTTATAAAAGTTCTGTGGATGGGGCAAATCAATTTTATTTTTTTTATTTATTTATTTTTTTTAAATTATTTATTCAATTGTGCGTGTGTGCGCGCGCGTGTTATGTATGTGCGTGTATGTATGTGTATGTATGTAGAACCACGAACGAATTCGGGAACCACCATGGACGCCTCCACCTCCTTCTGCCCCGGGATTCACAGGCTCCGCCCCACCAGGACCAGAAGCGCAGGCCGCCCCCGCTTCCGCCCGGCGTCTATACGTGGGGTCTAGGATCCGAACTCAGGACCTTCCGCCTACAAGGCAGAGGCTTAACCCCTGAGCCACCTCTCCAGCCCCATCAATTTTAAAATAGAGATAATGTCAAGCCAACGCTGTGTTCATCGGGATATAAAGCTTTTCAAAACTTGAAACCATGCCTGGTGCAGTGGTTTATATCTATAATCCTGGCACACAGGAGACTGAGACAGGAGGATGGCTGAAAGATTGGGAGCAACATGAGCCATGAACAGAAAACAAACTACAAACCAGTGTAGTCTGAGAATGTGAGTTTTAAGAATTAGTAAGAAAAAAAACACATGAACTTTATTTGCATACCTTTAGCTCAATAAGTGAGTTGTGTTCTTTAAAATGTTTGCTTTTTCTCACAATATATTCATCAATGGATTCCATCTTCTTAAAACGAGCTTCGTGGAGCCTTTTAAAGTCTAGAATGTTCCAAATTGTGAAAATTAATAAGATTCATTTTTCTCACCTCTGCTTTTTGTGAACACTTACTCTTTATGTGTTTGACATTCAACTTTAATATAATCTTAGCTAAAACTTAAACTTCAGAAGACAGCTTGTGGAAACTCAGGAAAGCATATTCATCTTAAGAACCAGCAAGCACTCACCAATGTATTGTTGTTGTTCACTTCCCTGACATGAGCTGGAAACAGATTTTTTCTCCTTCCAGTTAGTTAAATAGCCTTTTACTGAATCATTACAAATTAGGGGTATATGTGTGCCTGCACATGTGCATGTTTGAGCAGAAGATTGAGACTTGTTTATGGTTGGGGGCTTTCTACATGCTAAGCACATGGTTTACTCTGAAACTTGGCATTATATAATGCTTAAAAATTTCCAGGGTTGGGGCTGGAGAGGTGGCTCAAGGGTTAAGCCTCTGCCTTGCAGGCGGAAGGTCCTGAGTTCGGATCCTAGACCCCACGTATAGTCGCCGGGCGGAAGCGGGGGCGGCCTGTGTTTCTGGTCCTGGTAGGGCGGAGCTTGTGAATCCCGGGGCAGAGTAAACAAGAAGGAGGTGGAGGTGGTCCATGGTGGTTCCCAAATTCGTCCGTGGTTCTACACACACACACACACACACACACACACGCACACACACACACACACGCACAATTGAATAAATAATAAAAAAATTTACACACACAAAAAAAAACTTAAAAAAAAAAATTTCCAGGCAAAGGATTGACAATTTTTTTCCATGTTAGGACAGACACGTGGCACATCTCTAAACCCAGCACATGGTGAGTAGAGACAGGAGGATCAGGAATTCAAGGCTATCTTGAGTTTTATTGTTTTTTTTTATTCATGTGTGCATGTGTGTAGAACCACAGCGAATTCGGGAACGACCATGGACCGCCTCCACCTCCTCCTTGTTTACTCTGCCTGGGATTCACAGGCTCTGCCCACCAGGACCAGAAACGCTGGCCGCCCCTGCTTCTGCCCGGCGTCTATACGTGGGGTCTAGAATCCGAACTTAGGACCTTCCGCCTGCAAGGCAGAGGCTTAACCCTGAGCCACCTCTCCAGCCCCAATACTATCCTGAGTTTTAATAAGACCTGGTCTCGAAAAAACGAAAAGCAAAAACTTCAGCTCAAGGAATCAGTTAGTTAAGGTAGGCAAAGAGTAGTTAGCTGACCCTGCCCATGCTATTACAGTAAGTCTAGATATCTGAATGTTTGCTGAATTTCTAATATATGAACAGAACTCTAATTATAAATATCTAATCATCTATGTGTGATAGTTAATTCTAATTATCAACTTGACAACTGAGAACTGAGTTTTTGATATACTTATAAGGAATTTAATCTAGTTAAGGCAAACCTGCTGGAGACTGTCTAATTGCATTACTGATGTGGGTGGAACCATTATCCCAGTAGGTGAATATGATGGAAAGACTGGTTGTCACTCTTGAGATTGACAAGTAGGGATATTAGAAAGCAAGTACACAGCTCTATTCCTTGCCTGTGGTGTTTTTGCTGTGGATATAATGTGTCAGTTCTTCTGGCCCCTGATACTGGTAACTCTCTCCTGCCGTGATGAAGTGCAATTTGAAATTGTAAACTGGAATAAAAATCCCTTATTCCCCAAAGAGGGTTTAATGACGCATGCACTATAGCAAAGGAAATATGAAACTAACATGTTATGTGTCAAACAGTGCTTCAGGAGTTCAAGATTCTTTTTATTCTTTTGACTGAGACAGAGTCTGACTCTAGTCAAGGCTGCCCTGTAACTCACTATGCAGCTTACTCCTCCAAGTACTGGGATTACAAGCAACTACACCTGTCAAGAAGTGCATCTTCCAAGCTGAAAAGATGACTCAGAGGTTAAGGCCCTGCCTCCTAAGCAGAAGGACCTGAACTTAAATCCCAGCTCCTACCTACATCAAAAACACCAGGGTGAAATGGTATCGTCCTGCCCTTCTGACTTTGGATAGTAGAACCTGGGAAATCCAAGAGCAAAGAAACAAAAAGGAGATAAGAGTAATTCAGGATGAATTACCTTTGGGTGTACACAGGCACACACAGTGCCCTCTGATACACACAACACACACAATAAATAAATAAAATTTAAAAAAAGAGAAATGTATCTCTCCAAATATAACCTCTTAGATTTATTTGAAACTTGATGCAAGTAGGTATTGTGCCAAATACTTCATAAATACTATTTTATCAGATATTTCTTAAATCCCTGATACATGCTATCTGATGTGTGCTAGGTCATTAGTGGAGAAAAGGTGTTCTCAGTGATACATCAACTTGATAAAAACATGAAATAAAGTTACTTCCACTTTACACTGAAGAGGATAAGCTGCCCAAGATCTCAAAGCTAAAAAAGAGTAGTGAAATATGAACCCTGGTTCCAGCACCTGACATTTGAACTGTTGTCATCTACTGCCTGTCTGACAAGACTGTGAAGAAGATCAACCGTTTATGTTGTGTGTGTACAACACTTACTTGGAGTAGTGGCTCCAGTTCTTTTATTGTTCCCAAGTTTGGAAAGCCCATCAGTGCACAGAGACCTTTTTTCTGAAAGTCCCTTTGAATCTTCATTGTCTAAGGCAAAAGAGACAAATTGAATGAAAAGGATTTTTTCTGTTAAGGTCTGTTGACTTAAGTAATGAAGGATTTAATAAAACAAACAAACAAAACAGCCTTTAATGAAGTATTTGCCTAGGATTAGGATTATAGCTCATTGTGAGCTTGCTTAGCATGTGCAAGGTCCTATGCTCCATTCCTAGTACCACAAAACAAAACAAAACACAAACAAATAAGAAAAAAGATAATTTTACCAGTTTCTACATACAATGTACTACAATGTTAGTCATCTTACATGAAGAGATATGTACTTGAAAAAGGAAGATCTTCGTTTCTTAAAGATTAGTTGCAAAATAGAACATGAAGCATCTCATTTAAAATTTTTTCTTTTTATTATTTTTTTGTGTGTATTTTTCAAATTATTTATTTATTTATTTGAGAGAGAAAGACTCACATAGGCACTGTATGGGCTTCCAAGAATCAAACTCAGACTACCAGTTTTGTGAGCATGAGCCTTACCCATGGAACTATCTCACCAGCTCGATGATGTGATGTGATGTATGTGCAGACATGTGAATGCCAATAAGTGAAGGTCACATGACTTTCAGGAATCAGCCTCTTCCTTGTAAGTCAGGGTCTTGTTTATGTCTCTTTGTGTGCTAAGGGTGACTGGTCCACGACTTCCAGGCGATTTCCTTCCCTTCCCTCCCATCTCTCTATAGAGGTGCTGGGATTACATGTGAGCCACTGCACCTGGCTTTTGGTAGGTTCTGGGTATCACATGTTGTCAAGCTTGTGTGGCAAGTGCTTTTTCCTGTTGAGCAAGATCACTGGCTTTCCAGTGGACATTAGTATGAGAATGTTCATTTAAGAAACAGACATTTAGGAAACCAGATGTAATAATACATGCAAAAGGCAGAATTCAAGATCAACCTCAGGTGAGTTCAAGGCAAACGTGGGCTACATAAGATCCTGTCACAAACAATGTAGGGAAAAACAAAACAAAAACACTCCCCACCCCCAATAAAGTACATATTTAGGAGTAAAGGAACACATACTTGTAACTTATTCTCAGAGTTAAGGAGGGAAAATGTCTGATATAGTAAGGCAGGCAGAAAGATGCAGAAGCAGAGAGAGACAGGGAGGAAAGGAGACAAAGAGGGAGGCATCGCCGGGTTTCCTGAGGAATAAAAGTGCTCTTAGGAATTGAGCAACTGAATTTCTGGTGTTCTGAAACTGTTGGTAGAAAAAGTTTAGGGAAAAGGATTTTATGAAGTTAGAGACTAAGGAACAGATATAGCACATATAACACATATATAGCACTACCAAAAAGGTAGATTTCACAACTCCCTATAAATTTCCTATCTGAAGAAACAATTCTTTGTATCAGTCCCTGAAGTCACTAGAGAGGCTACAGATAAAAAAAAAAAATACCTAAGAATTCTCTTGCCATCAAAGAGAGATTAACCTTCTAAGCTATGCAGCAATCATTTTTATTCTGGTTTCTTTAAAAGCTAGGAATAAGGATGTAGCTTGGATACAGTACTTGCTTACTATTCTCAAGGTCTTGGGCTTGATTCCCAAACTAGAAAGAAAAACATAATAATACTAATTAAAGATGAGCCAATGGTCATCTGTATTTGGTGTGAACTTTGCTTTAATTGCAAAATGTATAAAAGTTCTATATCTTATTATGGGTTGAATATCATCCCTGAAGACATGTTCAGTTCCTTAACTCTAGTACCAGTGGTATGAACTTATTTGTGGATTTAGGATGCCTGTTTGCAAACTTGGCATCTTAATTTCAGTCCCCTGAAGCTCACTTGGAAGAAGGAGAGAACTAACTTCTGAAAGTTGTCTTCTGGCTCAACCAGTGTGCCATATATGTACGAACCTTTTTTTTCTCTCTCTCTCTGAAGACTTTTCTCAAGTAGGTCAATGTATTACCTCTCTCTAATAAATGAACTTACTTGGGAAAAAAGTCTTTGGAGATATAATCAAATTTAGGTTGTTTCACTGTGTTATCTAACAGGACTGATGTCCTTTGAAATAGAGACTCAGATAATGACCTCACACTCTCAAGGTTGAAGTAGAACGATTGCTGTGAGCTTCAGGCAAGCCTCAGCTGTTGCGTGAGACACTGTCACAAAAGTAAAAAACACACAGAGAAAAACTGTCATGTGATTAACAGAGGCGCAGACAAGAGCCATGCCACTGCAGTCAAAAGAATGAGCAGGCAGGAACAGCCACCACAAAGAAGAGACAAAGAATGTGTTCTGTGTCACAGAATAGCATAATCCGTTGGCACTTTCATTTTGGATTTGCAGCTCCCAAATCTATACAGGAACCAATTTCTACTGTTCTAAGCCACTTATAACCCATATGATCCCCTGGCTAGTACATTTCTGACAACGTCAGGCAGCATACCACTGATTTCACTTTTTCCTGAGGAAACGGCATTCTCATCTCCTTGGCTCTGGTCTGGCAGAGAAGGAACTTTTGTAATACTTCTGAAATCTTGGTTTTCTTGCTTTTCTTGGTTCTTGGAATCATCCTGCTATAAATATTAAAAAGGAAATGAACTTAAGTGATAAATAAGTTTTGATGCCTTCTAAACATAAGTATAAAAACAAGGGGAAAGGGCTGGCAAGATGGCCTTTGACCTGAGTTCAACCCCCACCCCCACCCCCAAGCCCACATAGTGAAACCAGCTCCTGCAAGCTGTTCTTTGATCTTCACACTAGCAGTGGGACACAGACATGGACACACACACAATTAATAAATGTAAGAAAAACATAAAAAGGTGGAGAAAGGAGTTAAAAGCAGAACAAGACTCCTGGAAGGAAGTTTTGTTTCACCGATGTTGAGACTGTGATTTTGGAAACTGGAGATATTAAGGACTGTGTAAAGAATGGAAGATTAGTTCACTTATGAATGATAAACAAATGCTGCCAGAACTACCTTGGCTGTAATTTGACAGTCATTGTGGGTGTTATGAGTTGTAGTGTTTATATAGTTTCCTACATAATGATTTAATTACAAAAACCAAAGCTTTTAATAGTTTTTCCACTGTCATGTGAGTCTCATATCTTCAAATTATATCACATTACAATATTTGATTTTAAAAATTATTGTACTTTAGCTGATGATCTGAGTTTCAGTTAAAAAAAAGTCTTAAATTTTTGGCTTTTCATTAGGAGAAAATTTCCAACAATTTCTGAAATGGTCTTAAACATACTCCTGCCAGGTTAAGACTATGCATTTGTATGATGATTATAAAATTACACACACCTGGACATACATATATAAATGTATAGATCAATGGTCATATCTGAAAAACGAATTGAAGATTGTCTTCATCCTACTATATTAAATATTTAGCCAAGATTCTTTTCTTTTTCCATTTCCATTTTAAAACTACTTATTTGAAAGAGAAACAGAAACAAACACACACACATAGAGAGAGAGAACATGTGTACAACGAAAGTCAGTTCTTTCCTTCCACCAGATAGGTGCCAAGGATCAAACTCAGATTACCAGGCTAACACTCAGACACTTGCTAGGCCATCTTGTTGGCTTCTCTTTTTCTATATTCATGCGTATATGTGTGGAGTATATGCCTGTATATATGCATGTCATGTTCACTTGTGCATGGTCAAAAGTGTGTGCATATATGTATAGACTCAAGGTCACATTGGGACTCATCCTCAAACACTCTTCCACCTTATTCTTTTTGAGACAGATCTCAAATCATACCCAGAACTTAAACACAGTGCTTGTCTTGATAGGAAGCTGCTTCTAGGATTCCCAGGCTCTACCTTGAAGCTGGAATACATGCATGTTGCCATGCGCACCTAGGGAATTGCGGCTCAGATCCTTTTGCATGTGTTGCAAGCACTTTAAATACTAAGCAAACTTCCCAATGCCAAGATTATGTGTGTGAAAATAAGTAATCCATCCTATTAGTATGCAAATTTGTTTTTAATAAATAGTAAAATCATATGGATCCCAAATAATTGTTTTAAAATCGCTTTAAAATAAATTTATTGAGTTAACAGTAAATGTTGTTATTTGTATATCTATTTCTGTGTATGTGTGTGTGTGTGTATGTGTGTGTGTGTGTGTCCACTTGTTAGTGTACTGGACATATAGAACAGAGATCAACATCAGGAGTCTTCCTCAACAGCTTTTTTTTTTTTTTTTAATTCAATTGTGTGTGTGCACGCGTGTGTATGTATGTGTGTGTGTGTAGAACCACAGACAAATTCGGGAATCACCAAGGATGCCTCCACCTCCTCCTTGTTTACTCTGCCCCGGGATTCATAGGCTCCACCCTACCAGGATCAGAAACGCAGGCCGCCCCCGCTTCCGCCCGGCGTCTGTACGTGGGGTCTAGGATCCGAACTCAGAACCTTCCGCCTGCAAGGCAGAGGCTTAACCGCTGACCCACCTCTCCAGCCCCAATAGCTTTTTTTTTGAGAGCTGTAAAAGTCCTTCTGTCTCTGCCTCCCCAGTGTTGAGATTACAGTTTTAATGTAGGTGCTGGAGAGTGAACGGAAGTCCTCATGCTTACATGGCAAATACTTCACTGACGGAGCTACATGTATCTGTAAACCTAGGGTTTCATAAAATTCTTTGGGCAAAAAGAGGTTATGAGTAGAAAAAATTTAAGAAGTCCTAACAAGAGAGACTTAGGTAACCTATTGACCACAGGACCTCATAAAGCTAGAAAATTAAGTGAGTCCAGTCATGGTGGCTCACACCTGCACTCCCAACATTTGGGAGCAAGAGTCAGGAGGATTACCATGAATTTTAGGTTAATAAGGGCTATAGAATAATACCCTAATTTAAAAAGTAACAACAAAAAATAAGACAAAAAATGATTATTCCTGATAGAAGTTGTATTTGGTTTTCTTTTTTTGGTAGTTGTTCATTCTTGCCTTTAAATATATTTATTCGTTTGTTTGTTTAGTGTATGTATCAGAGGGCACTGTGTGTTCCTGTGGAGAACTAAGAGTGACTTCAGGAATCAACATGGATTGCTTTTGCCTCCTTTTTGCTTCACGCTGGAATTTCCCAGGCTCTGTCCATCAGGATTGGAAGTGCCGGCTTGTGCAGTTCCGCCCAATATTTTCACATGGGACTTTGGATTCAAACTCAGGACCTTCTGCTTGAGAGGCAGAGTCTTAACCTCTGAACTATCTCTCCAGCCCTGGCTATTGTTCGTTCTTGAAACTGGTATTGCTATGTAGCACTAGTTGTCTTTGAACTTGTGACTGTCCTGCCTCTGCCTCCCAGTGTTTTGGAATTACAGGTATGCACCTCTTAGCCTGACAAAAAGTTACATGTGAGTGAAACAATAAGGTAGAAGAATAAAACCAGTCTACTCAAAGCAAATGAGGGAGCCCTGAGTTATTCAACATGACTTTTTACACTTGTGAAAGACTAAGTATAGAAGAATTACCAAGCCAGTGCAGAAATGGCAGCAGTTTGCACTTCGGGTCCTGGAAAACCAGAGCTTGGGAAACCCCAGAGTAAAGCAATAAGAAGGTAAAACTCTCCAGGATCATTCTTGATGTCACCCTTGGGCTGCCACATGTATACAAAGTACCCTCTTCTACAGCCACCTGTGCCTACTCTCAAGCTCAGATATACACATGCCCATAGGCAAAAAAAAAAAAAAATCCTGAAGTCTAAATAAATATGTACCACTGAAGTAGAGAAGAAAAGTGAAAAAAAAAGGACATAAAGAGAAAAAAAAAAACAACTATGCTCCGTGGTGTTTTTTTCCCAATTGAATGTACTCTACTTTAAGAGAATAATAAATGAGCATTCATAGCATTCATATTTACTTAATAATGTACATGCAATACTGGTAATTGTTTCAAGTTCTTTTTTTTAAATTTTTTTTCTTATTTATTATTTATTCAGTTGTGCGTGTTTGAGTGTGTGAGCATGTGTGTATGTATATGTGTGTGTGTAGAACCACGGACGAATTCGGGAACCACCATGGACCGCCTCCACCTCCTCCTTGTTTATTCTGCCCCAGGATTCACAGGCTCCGCCCTACCAGGACCAGAAGCACAGGCCGCCCCCGCTTCCACCCGGCATCTATACGTGGGGTCTAGGATCCGAACTCAGGACCTTCCGCCTGCAAGGCAGAGGCTTAACCCCTGACCCACCTCTCCAGCCCAGTTCTTGAGGTGTGGTAAGGAGCAGACTAGACACAAGTGTGCATATTTAAGAACTATGCAGCACATAGTGAGTTTCCATTCACCTACCATCATAAGGCAAGATAACTGGAAGCTCACTAGACATGTTTGGCATAGGTTTTCTTCAGTTTGCAGTTCTATTCACCTGGGAGTGAAGGTTCCCATGGACTGTCTTGCGCTTCCTCCTTCTTGATTTGGTGCCATGGCTAGCTGTATCCCTCTCAGCTTCTTCCTGACTATTAATTTGTATCTCAAGTTCATCACAAGAGATTACAGAAGTTTGATTTTCATCCTGAAAAGAGAGAGATGAATATGCAATATTGTCTTATGTACATGCATATTAGCAATCACTTTCTAAATTCAAAATTACTTATTTTCATGAAGTAAAAAATACTATGGAAATAATATGATCAACAATCAGAACATGCAAAATAAACCACTTATATAAGAATCACTATCAAATCAGTATACTAAGGGTTACATTTCATATTAATATGGAAGGTTGTTTCATTATAGAAAACTTAATACTAGGAAAACTATGCTTCATATACTCAAGGTGGGAGGAAAACTTGGTCACTTTTTCCTTATACCACAATGAAATCTGGATGGATTAAAAACCTTTTTCCTCTCCAGTACTAGGGATTAAACCTACTGTATTCCATATGCTGAGCTATATGTCTTTCCTTCTTTTTTTCACTTTTTATTTGAGACAGGATTTTGTTGAATTACCTAGGACTGCACTGAACTCAATATCCTACTGTCTCAGCTGAGATTATAGCTCTAAACAACATCAAGTTAATTATTTGAGAGAAACATATACATAAATATGGGTAAAAACATCAAACACAAGGACTGAAGGTATGTAGTTTCAATGGCAGAGCAACTTGCCTTATATGCACAAAGGCCAAGATTTGGACCCCTGGCACCTTAGAGGAAGTGGGAGGAATTATACAAAAGAGATTATAATGAAAAGCAATTGGTTCTCTCATCTTTGATATTTAAGGTTTCTTTCTGCTATTTATTGCTTCCTTCCCCTTAAATATCCTATTCATCCATATTTACCTTCACCTTTTCCCCCTTTTTATTTTTAATCCTCCTCCCCTCCTCAGTGATGGGAATTCATGCATGCTAGGCACAATAGCTCTACCCCTACTTTCAAGTGAGGTCAAGATCTAGGATAATCCTAAACAATTAGATGGCTGATGAAGACCAAAAACAAAAGGTACTAATTAAGGAAAAAGACAAGGGTAAGAAGAAATATCACTGAAAATAAATTCAGGAAAGGAGGCAATGAAGACAGGGAACATTAGAGAGCCTTTGGGAGGTCAGCAGAAGAATGGTAAAAGTTGCAAAAATTGGGCATCTGCCTCTCATGGTACTCCATGTTTGGGATCCATGAGTTCCTATCTGACTTTTCTCTCACCCCCCACGTCTGGAGTCAATGAGTTCTCCAGGGGTGTCTTGCCCCTCACAGATTCACATCCATGAGTTCCATTCTTTCTCTCTTCTAATAAACTCTGCCTTAATCCTCAAAAAAATTGCAAAAATTTAAAACCAGGCACAAAAATAAATGAATACTTGACACTTGGGAGGTAGGCCTCTGGACCCACCTAAGCAGGTATAGGAAGATCTGCTGATTGTAGGTGGTACCATTTTCTAGGTGGGTGTTATATGGCTGATGGGCTAGTGAGAAAGCTCAGCAGGTAAGGCTCCTACTTACGAATCTGGCAACCTGAGTTCAATACCCACACCAGAAGCCCACATATATACAAGTATGTCTGCGCATGCTTTCTTGCTTTCTCTCAAGTTAATAAATATTAAAAAATTTCAAAGGAGGGCTTCAGAGATGGTTCAGGGGTTAAGACTCTGCCTCCCAAGCAGAAGGTTCTGAGTTTGGATCCCAAGTCCTACATAAAAGACCCTGGTGGGTGGAGCCTGGGAAATCCCAAAAAGAAGCAAGAAGGAGGTAGAAACAATCCAGAACAATTCCCGAAGTCACCTTTGGTCCTCCACAGGGACACACAGTGCCCTCTGATACACACATACACACACAAAATATTTTTTAAAAATTTTTCAAAGGAGCAAGGATTTTTATATTGGAGTAGAAAGATGCTCTCTGGATTCTACTTTTCACAGAAGAAAGTAAAAAGAAAACCATTTCTATTGGAGAAGTGGTACCTTTAGTATTATATATATTGTTAGGACCTGTAGCTTTCTTTTTATATATTTTTTATTTTATTTTATTATTTATTCAATTGTGCATGTATGGTGTGTGCGTGTGTGCATGTATGTGTGTGTGTGTAGAACCACGGATGAATTCAGGAACCACCATGGACTGCCTCCACCTCCTCCTTGTTAGCTCTGCCCTGGGATTCACAGGCTCTGCTCTACCAGGGCCAGAAACGCAGACTGTCCCCGCTTCCACCCGGCATCTATACGTGGGGTCTAGGATCCAAACTCAGGACCTTCCGCCTGCAAGACAGAGGCTTAACCCCTGAGCCACCTCTCCAGCCCCACGACCTGTAGCGTTCATCTACTTACCATCACTACCCTTCCTCACAGTAGCACAAGTCAAAAATAATGGCGTCCGTTCTGTAATTGGTGTAACTACCTATTAACATGATGCATTGAAATGTCTTGCTTAAAAAGATATGTCTTTTTTTAATTAATTTTTTCCTCTCATACAAACTTAATAGGTACCCCGTCCCCTTTCTCCCTCCCTGGACTCCCTTGTGCCTCCCCCCTTTTCCCCTTCCTTTCCCCCCTCCCTCCCTTTCTCTCAGTGCCCCCTCCTCCCCCATCCCTGGAGCATTCTTTAGTGTGAATGTCAAACTTATCTCTGGGTCCTCCACTCTAATGAGGTGTATGGACTCAGTAGCATTGCCTAGAGCCCTTTCTTGTGTTCCCCTGTAGCATAGGATCACTAAGAAATGTCTTGTTTTAATTCCATATTGTTTTTGTGTTAAAATGATCAGAGATATACACTTGAGTTCTAGACTGACCTGGTCTACAAAGTGAAATACCCTGACTCATAAAAAGAACACTTTAAGGGCACCGAGACCCCTGGAGGCAAGGGATTGACAGCCATAGTAGTGATCTTATGCTTAAGGGAACAAGAGAAAGGGCTTATGGAAATGCCACTGGGGTCCTTATATGTCATCGGAGAGGAGGACCCAGTGGAGAGTTAGGCGTACACAATAAAGGACTCTCTGGGAATTGGGGGGGAGGCACTGGGAGATGGGGAGGGGAAGAAGGGGGTTCGGGGGGAGGAGGGGGAAGGGAGGGAACTGGTAAAAAAATTTTTTTTAAATGTATAATTAAATTTTTAATAAAAAAAAAGACAAAAAAAAAAAAACACTGAAAATAATAAATAAAATTAGACTTCCAGAAGGTCACATAAATGTAACAACTGTGTATCCTCAGACAGTGATTTAGGGGTCTGAGTAAGATTGATGATCTCTGTCATGTATTTGAATTTTTGTATCTTTTACACAAGTATTACCTCTTTTCACCCTCTTATTAATAAATTTATTGCTTATCACTTTGGAATCCTATATCTGACTTCTAACTTTTATCCTGCCCTAAATAGGGCAGGGTTTTATATATATAAATATAAAATGTTATATAAAATAAAATGTTATATATAATGAAATATTTTATCTAGTAAAATATTATATATATATATTCTTGGGCTGGAGAGGTGGCTCAGGGGTTAAGCCTCCGCCTTGCAGGCGGAAGGTCCTGAGTTCGGATCCCAGATCCCACGTATAGACGCCAGGCGGAAGCAGGGGGCGGCCTGCGTTTCCGGTCCTGGTAGGGCGGAGCCTGTGAATCCCGGGGCAGAAGGAGGTGGAGGCGTCCATGGTGGTTCCCGAATTCGTCCGTGGTTCTACACAGACACACACACACACACACAGACACACACACGCGCGCACATAAAATTATTCAACTGTGCGCATGTTCGTGTGTATGTTATTCAACTGTGCGCATGTTCGTGTGTATGTTATTCAACTGTGCGCATGTTCGTGTGTATGTGCGCGCGTGTGTGTGTCTGTGTGTGTGTGTGTCTGTGTAGAACCACGGACGAATTCGGGAACCACCATGGACGCATCCACCTCCTTCTGCCCCGGGATTCACAGGCTCCGCCCTACCAGGACCGGAACGCAGGCCGCCCCCTGCTTCCCCTGGCGTCTATAGTGGGATCTGGGATCTGAACTCAGGACCTTCCGCCTGCAAGGCGGAGGCTTAACCCCTGAGCCACCTCTCCAGCCCTGCTTTTCACTCTTGATTTGTCTCTTGGATGGATGGCTGAGCCTGGCTTTCAGGGCTGCCAGAACACATACTCTGACCCTCTGAACTCTGGTAACAACACCACGATCCATGTATTGCTCTTAACCTGGCTTCTATCTTGGCTTTTAAATGAAACAAGTGAAATGCTAAGCGAGAATAAGGGATAAACCCTGTTTAATCCCCAGAATGGAAAGAGAACACGCAAGACAGAGAAACGAGAGCTGCTACTTTATGACTTCAGGCCTAACTTCTTCTCTACTCAGTTTCTGCTAGCACTTACAACATTTGACAACTCATATTTGATGTTCTCTCTCTCTCTCTCTTTTGAGACAGGGTCTTTCCATGTATCCCAGCTGGTATGAACTCTTTTCCTGGTTCAGTCACTGGAATGCTGAGATTACAGGAATGTGCCAACGCACTCTACTTTTGCCTTTATCTAAAGATGTCTTCTTAATTAGGCTATATGACATTTTCATCTCTTCTTCTTTTTTTTTTTTTTTGGTGCTGGGGACCAAACCCAGGGCCTCGCGCTTGCTAGGCAAGCGCTCTACCACTGAGCTAAATCCCCAACCCAACATTTTCATCTTCTATTATAAATAGTTATGAAAAGATTCAGTCCCGGGGCTGGAGAGGTGGCTCAGGGGTTAAGCCTCTGCCTTGCAGGTGGAAGGTCCTGAGTTCGATCCTAGACCCCACATATAGACGCCGGCCAGAAGCGGGGGCGGCCTGCGTTTTTGGTCCTGGTAGGGCGGAGCCTGTGAATCCCGGGGCAGAGTAAACAAGGAGGAAGTGGAGGCGTCCATGGTGGTTCCCGAATTCGCCTGTGGTTCTACACACACACCACACACTACACACACACACACCACAACACAATGAATAAATAATAAAAAAAAATTAAAAAAAAAAAAAAAAAAAAAAAAGAAAAGATTCAGTCCCTCACACTATTACTGAGGATCTCTGTAGTAACAAATGATCTGTTTTTTCCTTCCTTCCTTCCTTCCTTCTTCCTTCCTTCCTTCCTTCCTTCCTTCCTTCCTTCCTTCCTTCCTTCCTTCCTTCCTTCCTTCCTTCCTTCCTTCCTTCCTTCTTCCTTCCTTCCTTCCGTCCTTCCTTCTTTCTTTCTTTCTTTCTTTCTTTCTTTCTGCTTTTTAGTCTAGGCTGTCCTAAAAATTCACTATGTAGCCTACTGCTCACTCTCTTAAGGGCTAGAATAATAACTATCTCACTAAACCCAATCTTAAATCCTTACTGATAGGTGTTAATTGTTCATTAATTAAACATGATTGTTTCACTAGCTAATTAGGTAATAAAGAAAAGTACTCACCTGATTCTTACTTTCTTTTCTTGCTTCTGGATCCAGGTGGGCTTTCAAAGCTTTTAGTAACTTGTCTGCCTGTAGGAAAGAACTTATCATTACAGTGAAAATTCAAACGTGCAAGAAAGAGATGCCCAACAGAGGGCACTGTGAATGCCTTCAGAGGGTGACTTTGGGACTCACCCTGGGTTGCTCTACATTCTCTACTTTGCTCTGGAGTTTTCCAGGCTCTGCCTTCCAGGGCCAGAAGTACAGGATGTCGCCCTTTCCATCTGGTGTTTTTTATGCGGGATCCAGGATCCAAGCTCTTCTGCTTGCAAGGCAAAGGCTTAATCCTTGAGCCATGTGTTTAGACCCTCCTTCTTTTTTAAAAAAATTACTCACTTATCACGTGTGTACATATACATGGATAGTACAACTTTTGGAAGTTCATTCTTCTCTCCTACCTTTGTGTATGTTCCTAGGGATTGAACTCATATCATTGGGCTTGCACAGCAAGTCTCTTTACCAGCAGAAGTTTCTCACCAGACTTTGTGAAACTCTTGAGTATAAACTTTATCCTTGGAACAAAGGGCAGTCACTGAAGAGCTGGATCAGGGCAGAGTACAATCAACTTTGTATCACTCAATATTTGGGATGCAATTGATGGGAGTTAAGATTGAAGACAGGGACACAGCTAGGAAGCTTCTCAGGGAATCAGAGATGTCTGTGGCCCGAACTAAAATAGAGTTAAGGCAGTAGAGATGGACAGAAAACCATCTTAGGAAGTAAGTTAGGAGAAGGAAAAAAAGAAAAAGAAAGGAAAAGAAAGCAGTAAATCAGTATGGACAATATGGGAGTCGAATAAAGATTCTTTGTTGGGCCCATGTTTTTGTTTTAGACAGGTGGCAGAGTGTGTGGAGATCCTGAATACAGAGAATATCAAAGGCAGGGCTGGTCTTACAGGCCCTTGGGGAAGAGAGAACTCCAAGTTTCTCTTCCCATTTATAGAATACCTTCTTTTGTTTTCTAAAAGACGAATACCAATCTGACTGGCTTTCCTTCTATTAAAGGTCAAGTATATAGAGACACATGGCAATCCCAGCAATGTGGGGTAGGTAAAGAAAGACTAAAGTAGGAGGATTATTGTGATTTTCAGACTAGTCTGAGTTACCAGTTCTTTTTTTTTAAATTTTTTTAAATTTATTCAATTGTGCATGTGTGCGTGTGTGTGTATGTATGTGTTTGTGTGTGTGTGTGTAGAACCACGGACGAATTCGGGAACCACCATGGATGCCTCCACCTCCTCGTTTACTCTGCCCCAGGATTCACAGGTTCCGCCCTACCAGGATCAGAAACGCAGGCCGCCTCCCCTTCCGCCCAGCGTCTATAGGTGGGATCTAGGATCCGAACTCAGGACCTTCCGCCTGTAAGGCAGAGGCTTAACCTCTGAGCCACCTCTGTAGCCCCACCAGTTCTTTTTATTCACCTTTTACTTAGATATGCAGAGGGGAGCTAAATACTTCTTTTTAATGATGGGCCCATTTCCTAGACTATGATTCTTCCTTCTCATGCAGTCTCTTATATGTGCAGTAGTGAATGGTAGAGAGCCTGAAATTTGGCTTGAGATTTGAAGTATAGGAGATGCTTTTATTTGGGTGTGTGCTTAAGTTACATGTTCCAATTAAATTTACTGTTATACTCTCCATGAAAATATCCAGTTAAGGGGCTGGAGAGGTGGCTCAGGGGTTAAGCCTCTGCCTTGCAGGCAGAAGGCCCCGAGTTCGGATCCTAGACCCCATGTATAGACTCCGGTGGTAGGGCGGAGCCTGTGAATCCCAGGGCAGAGTAAACAAGGAGGAGGTGGAGACAGTATATGGTTGTTCCCGAGTTCGTCCGTGGTTCTACACACACACATGCACACATACACACATGCGCACACATGCACAATTGAATTAAAAAAAAAAAAAAGAAAATATCCAGTTTATAATAAAATGGTATCTTATTTCCTACTTAAAGAATCTAATTAGGTTTTCACTCAGAAAGGGGTATCCAGGCCTTTGTGTATGTGTGTGTGTGTGTGTGTGTATCAGCGGACTGTGTGTCTCTGTAGAGGTCCAAGGGTGACTTCGAGAATCATCCTAGATTGCTTCTATCTCCTTTTTGCTTTACTCTGGGATTTTCCAAACTGCCTACCAGGATCAGAAGTGCAGGCTACCCACCATTTACATGGGAACTGGGATTCAAAATCAGAACTTTCTGCTTTCGAGGCAGAGTCCCAAACCCTGGAACCATTTCTCCAGCCCAGGCCTTTATTTTTTTCAGGTAACTTTTTTTTTTGGGGGGGGTACACTTTTGAGATAGTCTCTGGTGACCCATGTGCGTAACTTACCCGGAACTGCGTAAGGCAGCAATTCACCTTGAACTCCTGATCTTTCCGCTTTCTACCTCTAGAGTGCTAAGATTACAAGTCTGTGCACAAGGGTCCTGGTTTAGGCATACATGGGTTTGAACAAAGGATGTCTGGTATGTTAGGCTGGTACTCTGCTCACTGAGTTACTGCCCCAAGGTTTTTTTTTGGGGGGGGGGTTATGAGGTTGGCCTCCAACAAGCTATGAAGCAGAAAATGACCTTGAATCTTAGAATTTAAGGAGTGCAGGTTTATGTAGTGCTGGGAATTTAATCCAGGGTTTCCTTCATGGTAGGCAAGTACTCTACCAACTAAACCACTTCCCAGGCCCTAGACATTTGACTTACGCCCACACAACTCCACTCATTTCCATCCACACACATTTTTTCTTTTATTGAGACAGTGTAATGTTGAGTTAGTTATGATACTTCTGATCCTGCTGCCTCTACCTGTACTGGGCTGGGATTACAAGTATATACTACTATTCTTTTTTTCTTCCTTTCTTTTGTGGGATTTTTTTTTTCAGCTTTTATTCACAGGATCTCATATTGCATTGCAGCCCAAACCTACTCTCACTTCAAACTAGAAGTGGTCTTCCTGCCTCACTTTCCCAAATGCTCAGATTATAAGTGCAAACCACAGTATCCAGCTTTTTTTTCTCTCTCTTTTCTTTTCAAGACAAAGTCTCCCTATGAAACTCTGATTAGCCTGAAACTCACTGAGTAGACTAGGCAGGTTTCTGACTGGTGGCAACCTATTTGCTTCACCCCTTCAGCTTAGCATTTTCATGTAAATTCTTGAAATCAAACTCAGATCTTCATGCTTGCAAGGAAAGAACTTTACTGATCGAGCCATCTCCAATCCTGACATTTTTTTTTAAGTTTTATTTATTTATGGGGGTAGACACATACATGTGTCATGTGGGTTTTCTGGGATTGAACTCAGGTCTCCAGGGTTGCAAGCAGGTGCCTTACCCACTGAGCTATTTCGCCAGCCCCTGTTTGTTTTTTTTTTTTTTAATTTTTTATTATTATTTATTTAATTGCGTGCGTGTATGTGTGTGTGTGCATGTATGTGTGCGTGTGTGCGTGTATGTGTGTATAGAACGATGGACGAATTCGGGAACCACCATGGACGCCTCCACCTCCTCCTTGTTTACTCTGTCCCAGAATTCGCAGGCTCCGCCCTACCAGGACCAGAAACGCAGGCCGCCCCTGCTTCCGCCTGGAGTCTATACCTGGGGTCTAGGATCCGAACTCAGGACCTTCTGCCTGCAAGGCAGAGGCTTAACCCCTGAGCCACCTCTCCAGCCCGTTTTTTGTTTTTTTTTAAAGGCAAGGTCTTATGCAGCCTGTTGATGATCTTAAATTTCTCATTCTCTTACCTCTACCTCTCAAAGTGCTGGTATTACATGCTTGTGCCATCGTGTCTGGTCAGCTTATGTGGTGATGGGGATGGATCCCAGGGATTTCTGAATACTAGCCAAGCATGCTATTAACCAAGTGCTACATTCCCAGCCTAGTTTACTTGTAGTATGTGTGTATGTGTGTGTGTTGTGTGTGTGTGTGTGTGTGTGTGTAAATTCACATCCATCAACACATACGGAAGCTGGGCTGGAGAGGTGGCTCAGTGGTTAAGCCTCCGCCTTGCAGGCGGAAGGTCCTGAGTTCGGATCCCAGATCCCACGTATAGACGCCAGGCGGAAGCGGGGGCAGCCTGCGCTTCTGGTCCTGGTAGGGCGGAGCCTGTGAATCCCTGGGCAGAAGGAGGTGGAGGCGTCCATGGTGGTTCACGAATTCGTCCGTGGTTCTACACACACACACACACACACACACACAGACACACGCGCGCACATACACACGCACATGCACACAGTTGAATAAATAAATAAAAAAAAAAAAAAAAAAAAAAAAAACACATACGGAAGCTAAAAGAGGATGAAAAATGTTCTATCACTGTCCACCTTATTTCCTTAAAGTAAGATCACTCACTGAGTCTGGAGCTAAGCTGGTGGCCAGCGAGACCTCTTGGGTGCTAGAGATTTGAACTGTTTCATATTTGTGCAATGAGCGCTCTTATCCACTCCATTATCTCCTCAGTTTGTGATTAATATTTAAAAAAACAAAACAAAACAAAAAAAGACCTCTTATGAGAAAGAGAGTAGCAGGTACATGTGCCATGAGGTCAACTTTTAGAAGTTGGGTTCTCTCCTTCACCATGATGGGCTCTAGGAATTGAATCCAAGTTGCCATGTTTGTGAGCAGGTACTTTAAAACCACTGAGTCATCTTGCAGGACTTTGGTTGTTTTGAGACAGGTTCTCAATTTTGTAGCCCAGGCTAATCTTGATTCTTGATTCTCTATCTCCAGTTCTCCAGTGCAAACACCCAAAACTGACTAGAGTTTAACATACTATCACCCACCATGCAACAATGATGAAGTGAGGTGCTGGAGGCAGATCCAAATAAGGACATCTAGCAGGTCAAGCAGAATAGGGTGCAGTTTGTGACTGACTGGAAGGACAGATGTTACCAGCATGTATTCATGTGATGACTAAACTATCTGTATACAGTGCTAGGCGCTGTTCTAAGGATTAGAGAGAAAAAAACTAATAAGGTCCCTGCCATCTAGGGAATTTTCAACAGTGGATTCATGGGAAAAATAGCCTCTTACCCAGGTAAGCTAGAAATAAGTGAATAGCACATCAAGGGGATATGAAGAAAAACCAAATCTGGTTGTCAGGTGGGATAAGCATTCTCAGCTGAAATGATGGTTAGCAGCTAAGATGTAAATGAGATTAGAGGCAGCAAGAGTTAGAGTCAGACTAGAGCAAACAAGCCTGAAACTCAACAATAGGAAGGCTGAGGCAGGAGGATCCCAAATTCCAGGCGGGCCTGAGTTATATATTTTTTTTTCAGAGTAGCCTAGGCTATAAAGTGAGACCCTGTTTCATATATATATTTTTTTAATCTCAAAAGCATCTATTTAGGGCTGGAGAGATGGCTCAGGGATAAAGACTCTGCCTTGCAAGTAGAAGGTCATGAGTTCGGATCCCAGGTCCCATGTAAAAAAACAACAGACGGACATAGTAGCGCCTGCACTTCCGGCTCTGTGGGTGGAGCCTGGGAAATCCAAGAAGGAGATAGAAGGAATCCAGGATGATTCTCGAAGTCATCCTTGGTCCTCCATAGGGACACGTGCCCTCTGATACACAAACACATACACAAATCATCTATTTACTATAATAAACATAATCTTAAAATTGCAGTTATGAAAATTACATTTACCCCAAAATTTCTTTACTACACAAAATATGACCTAGAAATGGAAAACAAACCTTTTTCATTTTCCAGAAAAAAGGTGTAATTTGATAATTAAAGAACTTTGAATATAGCCCAATTAAATATACCTGTGCTACCTATTCAGAAAAAAATTGTCCTTCACTAACAAGTCAATTTAACCCCCAAAGTAGCAGTCATTTATATCAATGATTAAAAAAAAATTTAAAAAGGGGCTCAAGAGATGGCTCAGGGGTTAAGAGTCTGCCTCAAAGGCAGAAGGTCCTGAGTTTGGATCCCGGGTACCATGTAAAAATGCCAGGTGGAAAAGGCAGCCTGCACTTCCGGTTCTGGTGGGCAGAGCCTGGAAAATCCCAGGGTGAAGCAAAAAGAAGGCAAAAGTAATCCAGAATGATTCCCCAACTCACCTTTGGTCCTCCACAGGAATACACAGTTCTCTCTCTCTCACACACACCCCCACACACATGCAAAATAAATAAAGTTTTTTTTAATTAAAAAACAAAACACCAGTCAGATATTATGCGAATAAGCAGTCATTAAGTTGGGGAGCCATTAAGTACTGTTGCCCTGAAACATTCCCAAGCACTTTTCCTTGATAGTCATATAGCCAAGGAGATTCCTTGATTTTTTTTTTAATATTTATGGTGGCTGATTAAATATCTAGTCTAATCTTCCCAGTAGTGTTAAAGCCTTCACCTCAAAAGCAGGAGTACCTGAGTTCAGATCCCAAACCCCACATATAGCGATCACTTGCAATTCTAGCCCTGGAAGGTGGAGCCAAGTAAATCCCAGAGCTAAGCAATAGAGGTAGAACAATCCAGGATGATTCCCCAAGTCACCCTTGGTCCTCCAACAGGCATACGCACTCCATCGTTCTCCTGTGCACACACCTGCATACACATGCAAAACATCCCCCCCCCAAAAAAAAACCCCGTGGGAAATCTCAACCACAATACAGAAAGTCCCAATCTGACACCCAGTACCCACAGTCTTCCTGCAACTGGGCATTCTGAGACCTTGACGGCTTGAAGCACCAAAACATTACCGCCACTTCACAAAAGAACTGGTGTTTAAGAGATTTCCAGAGGACAATTCAATTCTTTCTTTAACGGTTTGCTAACCGACCTTGGACGCCACATTGTTTATGCTTTCGGAACCAGCGTTTCTCAATCGGCACTCAGCGGAACATCAGCCAAAACCCAACCAGCCAAAGCTTTGGGAGCAGAGGCCTTTATGAATCCCCCCAGTGAAGAGCGGACGCAGTGTCATCCCGAGCTCCTCCCGGTCCGTCCCTTTGCACCCCGAATCCCCGAGATCCCCCCACACCTCCTCCGCCCACCCGGCTGCCTGCCCCGCCAGCACCGTACCCTCAGGTTAGCCCGAAGACCCAGACTCTTGGCTAAATTCTGCAGGTCGCTGTACTTGAAAGAGTCCAGCTCCTCTGCGGAGGGGACGGTCATCGCGTTCCGCGGTCCTGGCGACACCCAGAAAACCCGCCAGCAGACCCACACCCACGACTCAAGACTCTGGCGCTACTCTCAACGTCGATCGAGCTTTATTTTAAGTTTAAATGAGGACTACTACACGTTCATTGGTTGAAAACGCCGCGAAGGCGGGTTTTCTGGCGACGGCCAATAGAAAGGCTGCTTTCCGGCGGCGGCTCGCGCTTGCGGCTCTGGCCTCGGGAACGCTCCGAAGGTTGTATGGGGCGTGTCCAGGCTGCACGGCGCGGTGGAGCCCGCCCCCGACCGCATTGTCCAATGAGGACGCAGCAGCTCCGTTTGGGGCGGGGCCCGGCGTGATTTTGAAACGGAGGCGTTGGCGGCGAAACGATGGCGGACTGCTCACGGCGCTATCCTTCGCGCCACGCGAAGCAGCCCAAGGGCGACTGTGGCGCTGGCGCGGAGCAAGCGATGGACGCGCGTTCTCCGACGACCTCCATGGAATGGGACACGGAGGTGGTGGAAGGGTCCTCTCCGCTCGGCCCCTCGGGCCCCTGGAGCGGGGCGGCGTGCCCCGTGGACCTGCGGCTGCCGCCCTGGCTGGCGCCGGAGCGCTGCGCCGTGTTCCAGTGCGCGCAGTGCCACGCCGTGCTCGCCGACACGGTGCACCTGGCCTGGGACCTGTCGGGCTCGCTCGGGGCCGTGGTCTTCTCCAGTGAGTTGGGGGAGCGTCCGGGAAGGGTCGAGGCGCCCCGAGGAGGCGCTCTGCAGAGTTGGGAAGGAAGGAGGCGGGAGGTTTGGTTTTGTCCTGTTTTTTCTGGAAGTCAAACCCGGGCCCCAGCGCGGGCGGGCACCAGCCGGGCTCCTGAGCCGCACGCCCTCCCCTTGTGTCCTGGCCGGGAGTAGCCTGCCCGACGCGAGGTTTGCCTAGAGACCCTTCGAGACCCTCAGACTTACGTGTCTGTCTCCCCAGGAGTCACGAGTAACGTCGTTTTGGAAGAGCCACTGATGGTCGGCATTGAAGGGTTGCTCAAATGCAGGTACGTGAGGAGCGTTCCCGGGGGTCCCTAGCCCCTGACTCAGTGGCTTGGATAAGGAAGAATCTGACGCGTACCAGGAGAAGAACGTGCTTTTCTATTGTGAATGACACGATGCATTTATACGTTGCAATCATAGGAACTTCCTACATTAAAGAAGCGAAAAAGTTGTATCTGGATGTAGGTTTTAAGATCTGAGGACTGCATCGCTCAAGTGGCTTGTAATGATAAAAGGGGAATATAACTTTTTGGTTTGTACTGAGACAAGTGTGTGTGTGTGTTACTGGAGATTGAACCCAGGACCTCGTGTTGTGTTAGGCAAGCACTACCTCTGAATTATAATCCCAGCGCTTGAATAACATTATAAACTACAATTCTTAAAGAAATGCTAGGACTTTTTAAATTTTAAATTTAATGTGGGGTCTGTAATAAATCATGGCAGAACTACTTCTGCAATATCTTAGAAAACTAAGGAAACACAAGTTGCTTGAATACTGTCTAGTAAACTTGGCATCTTCAATGTGCTAATACTTTGCCTTTAACAATAATCAGCAAGCTTGTTCCTAAAGCAAGGCTCCTAAATTTTGAATATTGACTTGGCCAGCAAACAGTTTACTCTGACCATAGGTTGGATAAAACATTGGTTAGTTTGTTGTTTTGTCAATAACCAAGAAGACTTAAAGAATTTAAATTAGATCAATGTCTTCATTCAACTTCCCCAAATAAAAGACCCATTCTAACAGAGACCCTCCCACTAAAGGTGACATGAAAAAAATGGTGGCATATTGAATTGGAGTTACTTGGATCAAGAGACAGAAGTATTTTGAATCAACTAGAGAAAAGCCTGGTGTATCTAAATCTGTGCTGTCCAATATTATGACCACTAGTAATATGTGTCTGCTAAGATGTGGACATTCTGAACTGAAATAATTTGAATTAAGTATATAAACAGAATATCAGAAACCAGTACAGAAAAACTAACCTTTGCTAAATATTGAGTACATGTTGAGTTGATATTTTTTTAAAAAATATTTTACTTATAGGGGCCAGTGAGATAGATTCACTTGCATGCAAACCTGTAGGTGGCCTGAGTTTGCTCCTCAAGAGCCCATGTCGTGCAAAGACAGAACTGTCTTCCAAAAAATATTTTATTAACTTGAAAGAGAGGGAGAGAAAAAGTGCACACACATACATACCATGGTGCAAAGGTGGAGGTCAGAGTACAACTTTCAGAAATCAGTTCTGTCCCTCCACCATAGGAGTTTCAGGACTGGAACTCAGATCATTAGGCTTGACAGCAAGTAAAGGTACGCGCTTTACACAAGTACCTTTACACAAGCAAGCACCTTTATTTGCTGAGCCAACTTGTCTCAGAGTGGGTTGATTTTTATTTTTCTTTTTATTTCTCTCTTCTCCCACAGCACATATAACCTTTTGTTCTGTGGTTCCTGTGGGATTCCTGTCGGTTTCCATCTGTATTCTACGTATGCTGCCCTGGCTCCTTTAAGAGGTCACTTCTGCCTTTCCTGTGATAAAATGGTGTGGTGAGTAGACAGAGATATACTTTCCAAATAAATTTTTAAAAAAAAGAGCATTTTTACCAAAGATGATGTTAAAAGTCAGGTATTGTTCTTAAAAAAAAAAAAAGTAAAAACAAAGTATCCTAATATAACATGATTTTATATGTCTTTTTATCATATCATATCTTAATAATCATGGAATATTCAAAAGGATTTCTTTTTCTTTAAGGAAAATTCTAGAAGGTAAGATTTTGTAGGATAGTGTTGTCATAGATACTTTCTGGGTTTGTGCTCTGTCTCATATTGTTCCTGTGCCATGTAGCCAAGGGAGGCTGTTTGAGACTCTCCCTCAGAAAAAGTATTACAAACAAAATTTGTTGGGAGTGTTTTCTTTTTAATTTTAAAAAATATTTTATTTATTTATTCTTTTATTTATTGTGTGTGTGTGTGTGTGTGTGCGTGCGCGCGCGCGTGTGTGTATCAGAGGGTACTGTATGTCCCTGTGAGGGACTAAGGGTGAGTTCAGGAATCCTGGATTGCTTCTACCTTCTTTCTTGCTCTCTGGGATTTCCCAGGCTCCCCACCACCACCACCACCAGTACTGGCTGGTGTTTCCGCCTGGTGTCATGTCCTCCCCCTCCTTAGACACACACTTGGGATCTGAACTCAGGATCTTCTGCTTGGGAGGCAGAGTCAACCCCTGAGCCACCTTTCCAGCCCTAAAAACAAAATTTACGGGGCTGGAGAGGTGGCTCAGGGGTTAAGCCTCTGCCTTGCAGGCAAAAGGTCCTGAGTTCGGATCCTAGACCCCACATATAGACACCGGGCGGAATCGAGGGCGGCCTACGTTTCTGGTCCTGGTAGGGCGGAGCCTGTGAATCCCGGGCAGAGTAAACAAGGAGGTGGAGGCGGTCCATGGTGGTTCCTGAATTCGTGGTTCTACACACACACACACACACACACACACACACACGCACGCATGCGCACACACATACACATGCGCACACACACATACACACACAATTGAATAAATAATAAAAAAAAAAATTTACACCTGATCCAAGCTAAGTCAAATTTTCTCCTCCCCAGGAATTTGAAACAAAGATTGTGGTAGGATTTGTCTTGCTGTTACAACAAAATATCTGACAGAAGCAACTCAAGGAAGGAGGGTTTGATTTACAATTTTAGGGTATAGTCTATCATGGTGGGGAAGTTTTGCCAGCAGGATTTTGAGGCAGCTGGTTGTCTTATATTCAGAAAGGTAAGGGAACTAAAATTTGAGTCTATGAATCCAAAGCTCATTTCCTTTCTTAAAGCTTCCAGCTGGACGTGGTTGTATATACTTGTAATTCTAATACTGTTTTAGTTTTCATTATTCATGGCTGTTAACAAAATACCTAATCCAACCAATTTAGAGGAAAGAGTTTAATTACATAATTAAATCATATTCAGGTTACAGTCCATCATTGCAGGGAAATTACACCAGTGGGAGCTTGAAGCAGCTGGTTGCATCACTTCTGTAGCATCAGCAGAGGGCAAGGACCAGTCATGCCAGCTTGCCTATCAATGCTCCCTTTCACCATCTGTTCTGAGTCCCAGATCACCTGCCTAGGGAATGGTTCTGATAATAGTGGGCTGAATCTTTCTGTACCAATTTTGAAATCAAACAGTCCCTCACAGGCATACTCAGAAGCCAGCCCTTAATCTAGAAAAATCCCTGCTTTCTAGTTGTCCTGTTGGCAGTTAATACTAACCATCACAGGAAGCAGGATGATTAGGACTTGAAAGCTAGTTTGGGCTACATGAGATCAAGTCTCAAATTCAAAAAACTTTATAATAAATCATAAAACAAATATAGAAGCTTCTGTATTTTCATCTAATTTACTTAAATGTAGCCGTTATGAATGTTTAAATAATAATATTTACAGAGCCTATATTTTACTGTGAGACTGTTCAGTGTACATTGGGGTTTTTCATTTGTTCATTGCAAGTTGATCTTGGGGCAGTTCTCCTGCCTATATCTCCTGAGTGCTGTGGTTATAGGAATGAGCCATCGTTTCTTGCCTCTATAGTAATTTCTATTTAGAATTAAATTTAAAAAGAAAAAAAATTGGGCTCTTTAAAAACACCAAAATATATTTAAATAAAAAATTGATGTGTTATTTAAAGATTACTTTTTAAATTTATGTTAAAGATTCAATTTTACATTTTTTTTAGTTTTTTAATTTTTTTATTATTATTATTATTTATTCAACTGTGCGCGTGTGCGTGTGTATGTCTCTGTGTGTGTGTCTGTGTATGTGTAGAACCACGGATGAATTCGCAAACCACCATGGACGCCTCCACCTCCTTCTGCCCCGGGATTCACAAGCTCCGCCCTACCAGGACCAGAAGCGCAGGCCGCCCCGCTTCCGCCTGGCGTCTATATGTGGGATCTGGGATCCGAACTCGGGACCTTCCGCCTGCAAGGCAGAGGCTTAACCCCTGAGCCACCTCTCCAGCCCCTCAATTTTACATTTTAAATTTATGTTAAAGATTCACTTTTACATCTAATTGTTTATGTATAATAATTATTCATATGATCCTGTTTAGTCTTTCCTGAGATATAATTTGACTCTGCAATAGGTAAGAATGAGGCACAGAGTTTCAGTATTTTAATTGAGAATTTTTTTCCAATTAAATATACAATGAGTCTTGACGTCATTAAGCAGGCAAGCTTTGCTTAACATATATCAGAAGTCAAGCTTGATCATTGATACTAATTTTTTTCTCTGTTTTCATCTAGCTATCTCTTAAAAACAAAAGCTATAGTAGATGCATCTGAGATGGATGTTCACAATGTTCCTCTCTCAGAAAAGATTGCAGAGGTAAACAGGGTTCTGTTTCTTTTATTACATAAGACAACGTTTTCTATTTTGTTTACTTATTTATTCTTTTTGTTATTGTTGTTTTTTTTTAATTATTCAATTGTGTGTGTGTGCGCATGTATGTGCGCGCACGCGCGTGTGTGTGTGTGTCTGTGTGTGTGTAGAACCACGGACGAATTCAGGAACCACCATGGACGCCTCCACCTCCTCCTTGTTTACTCTGCCCCGGGATTCACAGGCTGTGCCCTACCAGGACCAGAAGCGCAGGCCGCCCCCGTTTCCACCTGGCGTCTATATGTGGGATCTGGGATCCGAACTCAGGACCTTTTGCCTGCAAGGCAGAGGCTTAACCCCTGAGCCACCTATCCAGCCCTGTTATTGTTGTTTTTGAGATAGTATTTTGCTATGTAACTCTGACTAGCCTGATATTTACTATGTAGACTAATCTTGCTTAGACTATAGCAGTTATCCAGTTTTCCATTTTTGTTGTTTGTTTTTGTTTATTTTTGTTGTTGTTTCTTTGTCTTAAAACAATGCTGAGGATCAAGTTCAATGTCTTGTACATACCAGTCAAATATGCCATCTCTGAGCTATATACCTTCCCTTAATATAGACAGTTCTTGATAATTTGTGTCTACAAATTGCGGATGATAAATTGATGTGATAGTCTAACATGAAGCAAATCTTAAAGCTGTATTATGAAGTCCAGCTAAGGAAGAGAGGAAGCTTTTCACCTACTGTATTCATATTCTGCTTTGCACTGGCAACAAATGGCATCATCATACACAGAGCTGTCCTGTGGAAAAGCTTAGACTTACATGTCTCAGAAGTAGCAATTCTACAAGAACAACAAGATAAACCACAGATTAGAAAAGTTGAAAGTTTATCACAGAGATTAGTAAAAACTCAAATACTGTTTGAATGTTAAAGACTGTCTGTGTAAAGGGGATCTTAATTTATTTGAATACAATTTTGCTCATTTCTGTCAGTAGAACAAATCCAGCAGTTAAAAGAGGGTAATAACTAGTGTGGTACCAATGGAGGTAAATAGTTGAATATGTGGACAGGCAGAGAAAGTAGCTTTATACAGGAGCATCAATTAGCCTGTCTAAAATGTCCATATGAAAATAAATAAATAAATAAAATGTCTATATGTCCAGATTCCAGTAAGTACTATGAAAATGTTACCTTTATATAATAACAGAAACATTGAATTCAGGCAGGATGGGACACACATACTCCCAAGGCAGAGGAGGAGGATCACCATGAGTCTGAGGTCAGTCAAGAGATACATAGTGAGACTTTGTCCAAGAAAGAAAAAAATTGAAGTATCAGAAACTGCTTTTGAAAAGTCAGATTTTGGACATAGCAAACAAAGCTTCACAGTTGCTGTTAAGAGGCCTGGGATGTAACTGAGCTAATAGAGTGCTTGCCTATCATGCTCAAACCTTTGAGTTCATTCCAAGTCTGGGTTTGGTGACACAGGCCTATAATCCTAACATTCAAGAAATGGAGTCAGGGGGCACCCTAGCTCCTCATGGTACTCAAGGTGTCATGAGTTCCTTTTCCAGCTGCCTGCTTCTCATGGAGACTCTCTAGCCCCTCGTGGCACTCCATGTCTGGAGTCCATGAGTTCCAGCCTTTCTCTTCTCTAATAAAGTCTATCTTAATCTTAAAAAAAAAAAAAAGAAATGGAGTCAGGATTAGGAGTGGATCAGGAGTTTGCCATCCTGGGGTGGCATTGAAAAGCTAGTCTTGGCTATGTGAAACCTGGTATCAAAACAAAAGAATAAGGATAAAAAATTGCCTGGTGTTAAAAATACTTTGAGAAAGGAAACCTCTTGTAGAAGGTAAAATGTCTTATCAAATGGAAGATATCAGTAGAATCACAGAAATTTTTTTCTCATTTTCCCCCCTGTGGGGATATACATACACATCAGCAGTGAATTCATGAATATTCCAGCCCTGTCATGTCCAGAGTATAGTCTGGTTGTTCCCCACCACACTTCAGGACCTTACAATCTTACCATTCCCTCTTCCACAATGTTCCCTGAGCCTTGTGGTGGGCGTGGGGGTGACTTAGATGTCCCGTTCAAGGTCAAGCAGTCCACAGTCACTTATTTTCTGCATTCTGTCCGGTAATAATTCTTTATGAAAACCACTTTCCTTTACAGCACAAAACTTCTAAAATGAGTACTGAGAGCTCCTCTAATCTACAGAGCTGGCACATTCCTCTGAAACATAGAATTTGTGTGTGGGGGAGATAGGTGGAAAGGGGGTTATTAATGTATTCATTTTTATTCTTTATTCTTAATGTAGGTATTCGTGATGAGGGGGTGTGTATACTGTGGTGTGCATGTGGAGGTCAGAGGACAACTCTGGAGTTGGTTCCATTTTACATGGGTTCCAGGGACGGCACTATTGTCATCAGACTTGTATGGCAAATACCTGAGCCATCTTGCCAACCTGGTTTTTTTCCCCATGTGTGGGGATATATGTGTGGGATGTGTTAGAAGAGGTCACTTGAGTGTGTGTGTGCCTGTGAAGCCCAAACATCAGGAATCACTTTGGATTGCTCTTCCACCTCATTACTTTGCTCTGGGGTTTCCCAGGCTTGCCTTCCAGAGTTGAAGTAAGCTGCTGCCATTGCCTCCCAGCATGTGTGTGTTTGTGTGTGTGTGTGTATCAGAGGGCACCTTATGTGCCTGTGAGGCCCAAGGGTGACTTTGAGAATCATCTTGGATTGTGCTATACCTCCTCTTTGCTTTGCTCTGGAGTTTCCCAGGCTCTGCCTTCCATTTCCACCTAGCGTTTTTTATGTGGGATCTGGGATCTTAACCACTGAGCCCCTCTTTCTTCAATCCCTACTTTGTTTATTCTTGTATCTTGAATAATAAAAGGTCTAGCATATCAGGTAAATTGCCATGAAAATGTATCTAAAAGAATCTAAATATAAGATTTCCTTTAACCATGAATTTATTAGGCACCCTTAATTCAGGATTCTTTAAGTTGAAGTACTTGTCGTATGCTGAGTAACACCACTAAAAGGAAGGGAAGACTAATGGTTGCTTCTTTCTCCACAAATTTCTGACCCAGTGTATTCTAATTTTCATGAAACACTGATGCTCAGCGCTGTTCAACAATAGTTTTTCACTTGACATTCACTTGACAACTTTATGCAAGAACTCGTTGCCAATTGTCAGTCATGACATGAAATAGACTAAATCTGAAATGACTTTACAACAGCAAATTGAAAGTTTGTGGTGAGATGCCTTGACAAGTCTGTATTTCTCTTCCCAGCTGAAAGAGAAGATAATGCTGACACATACTCACTTAGATTCACTAAGGAAGGCTTTGAAAAAAATGACTCCTGATCATTCCAACCAAGAAAACTGATCCAGAACAAGGTATGAGTATCAGGCTCAGGATTATTGTGCTAATTTCAACACAGGTACTGTTTGGTTATTTCTTTAAAAAACAAACGCAAGAAAAAATGGTTTAAAAAAGAGATGCCAGAACTGTTGGCTTGTGCCTGCTAACCCTGTACTTGGAAGGTGGAGGCATGAGGATTAGAAGTTGAAGTGTATTCCCAGATACATAACCAGATCAGCCTACGCTTCACGAGACACTTCAAAACCCCACCTACCAAAAACAGAAATTGTTTCAGTATTTTGAGAATATTCCTTTCCTCAGTTTACTAGCTTGTTCCCATTCTTGGTAATTTTCTCTCAATCAAGTGTCTTTTTCTGTTATAAATTGTGGGGGAGATGCAGGAAGAGTGGGGAATGAATATAATGAAAATATATTACATGTGTATGAAATTGTAAAAAAATAAATATTAAAAAAATTTAAAATTGTTTTAGCTCATTGATTTCATAATATCTGTTTCTGAAAACATTTTTCATAGGTAAGTATGTATTAGGGTAAAAATGTCTTAGGATAAAGATGTACAGTTGGGATAGTGAGATATAGCTCAGTGAGTGAGGTACCCAGAAGCCCACATGGTAGAAGGAGAGAACAGATTTTCAAAAGTAGTTGTCCATGGAATTAAGAAAATTGTTCTCTGACCTCCACCCATTTGTTGTGGCACACATATGCTTACGTTCTTTCTCTCTTTTTCTCTCATATTGTCTCTCCCTTCTCTAACATTAAAAAAGGTGAACAACTAATTGGCATTGGCTGTTCCACACTAATGCACATGTAGGTAGCATTAACTGAACTCAGTACAGTATTAAAAAAAACCAAAAAAATTCATAATCAATCAGAAAATAGAACTGGAGGTGTTTATATAAGGTACCTGCTTGAAAATCTGTAACCTGAGTTCCAGCCCCTGAAGCCCATATGGTTAAAGGGAAAACTGATTTCCAAAAAGTTATCCTCTGAACTCTAGCCGTACACCATGGCATATATGTATGCAATTTCTCTTTCTCTCACAAATAAATAGAGTTGGGGTTAATATTAGTCACTGGTATTTCTACATGGAACAGTTATATGAAAAGTGATAAATCATTCTTACTTGCATAAAATTGATGTAAATTGTATAATATGCAATTTGTGTCTTTTCAGGTTTGTGTGCATTTTAAGACAGGGTCTCATCTAGCCCAGGCTGGCCTGGAGCTTGCTGAGTAGCAGAGGATAACCTTGAACTCTTGATCCTCCTGCCATCTCTCACATGCTGGTTTATTGGATCACAGGCATGTGCCACCATTTCACCTTCAATTTGCCTCTTTTCTGTTGTAAACTAAGCTTAATGATAATAAGGATTCTAATAAACACCAAACACTTGCTTAAGTGCTCTTCTTTCTAATTTTACTATATATACATATATAATTGAGCAGAGCAGCTTATCAAAATATTCACTTAATGTGTTTAAACAACATAAAGCTAAGTACTAGGGGTAAAATTTAGGAACTCAGACAATGTGCATCTTCACAGAGTTTATACTCTAGAAAATGACAATTTTAAATATGTAAGATTGGAACAAAAGGGTTTTAGAGGAAAGAGATAATGGTACAAGCACTTTCAGCAGGTGCCTGCCGTAGTCCATAGTTCAGGGAAGATCTCTAAGGAGTGAAGTTTGTGAGTGGTCTGAAAAATGAGGAATTAAGATGGTGGAGGGAACAACATGTGCAGATGTCGTGTGGGGCTCTTTATAAATTTTTTATTTATTCAATTGAGCATGTATGCATGTGTGTGCGTGTGTGTATGTATGTGTGTGTGTGTAGAAGCACAGACGAATTCAGGAACCACCATGGACACCTCCACCTCCTCCTTGTTTACTCTGCCCCGGGATTCACAGACTCCGCCCTACCAGGACCAGAAACGCAGGCCGCCCTGCTGATGTCTATACATGAGCTCTAGGATCTGAACTCAGGACCTTCTGCCTGCAAGGCAGAGGTTTAACCCCTGAGCCACCTCTCCAGCCCAGTGTGAGGCTCTTTAAAGCCCTTCAGAGATCTTCCAGCCAATCCTTTGGCTCTGCGGTTCCTGCCATAATGAACTGTATCTCCCTCTGGAATCACAAACTAAATAAATCTTTCTCCCTTAAGTTGTGTATGAGTGCTGTTTTGCAGCAACAAAAATGAGTAACTGCCAACACATTGTTAACAGACCGTTATCATATACTTAGCTGTGAGGGGTCCTCGGGCCTAAAGCCTGCTCTCTGGACAATGACACATTAGCATCTAAAATGGACAGTTGTTAGGTGGATTTCTCTCTTTGGAAGTTGAGTTTTGCCTCTTGTCTGCAGACAATGGCAGGTGAATTCCTCCCTTTGGGAGTTGAGTTTACCTCTTCTCTGTTCTCAGATGGCTTTTGTTCTTCTCAGAACTGGCCAGGTTAAAACTCCCCCCTACAGTTCCTTGCCTATGCATTTTAGACAATACATGAACCAGGTAACTCTGCTTTGAGACATTCATTGTCCATTCCCTTTTAGCAATTAAGTGTCATGCCTGCTTTTAATTCTACCTCGACACATCATGTCTGGTCCCACACACTAAGTAGATGTCACTCCTGCCTTTTCTTTGCTAGCCAGACTATATACATTTAACATAATTATGTAAAGAATTTGGCCCTGCTCTTCTTTATTTTCCTATAAATACTTTCGGATGCTAAATAAAATCGGCTTAGATGATGGAGGACATCCTAAGCTCTCTCTGACCTGATGCCTGATCAAGTCCTACAGCTCCCACTTGTTTCCTGCATGTAAATGTCTAGGTTTATGTTAGTTCTTGGGCCCAGACACTCAATATAAAAAGCATCTTTAAAAATATTTTGTAAAAGGGCAGTGAGATGACTCAGTGGGCAAGGGACCTGCTCTCAAACCCTGGAAGCCCACATGGTGGAATGAGAGTAGTGACTTCTGAATACTTTGTGTATTTCAGAAGGGAAAGACTGGAATAGTTTTCATATTTCTTTAGCATCTCCCTACCAGAAACTAATAAACATTTAAAATAGTGTTTCCCGCAGGTAAAATAATGGTTAAGCTTATAAACATGTTCTCTCACATGGCTGGCTGTTCCCTTGGGTCATATATATCTGAAATTGCCACAGCCAAAATATTAAGAAACATTGGTCTTTAAAACAAAACAAAAAACTTTATTATTATTTGTGTGTGTGTGTGTATCAGAAGGCACTGTGTATCCCTGTGGAGGACCAGAGATGACTTTGGGAATCATCCTAGATTGCTTCTACTTCCTTTTTGCTTCACCTTTTTTTTTCCCAGGCTATGGAACCTATGATTTGAACTCAGGACCTTCTGCTTTAGAGGAAGCATTTTAACCCCTGAAGCATCTCTCCAGCTCATTTTTTTCTTTGACACCTACTTTAACACCGGCCCATGGAAAGGTTTCTTTATCAAAATATACATTATTTGAAATTACCTATTTTAAGTAACAACACAAAGAAATTTCAGTGCATTCTCAGCCCATGCTTTATTGCTAAAAATACATATATACACATAGGTGCAGAGTTTCCAACTCTCACAGTTCCTTTTTCAAGGAATAAAATTTCTTCAGAATTTCCAAAGATGCATAGATTTAAGAAGCTGCCTTTTGTAATACATCCAACATATTCAATGAAGTTCTTTTAGCATCCTCTTGTAAACTAGTGGTGCAGTGGAGAGAGACTACATACAACAGCAAGTAAGCAGTAACATAAAGGACAGCAAATAAACGACTGAAATTTACTTTCAAAGTTTTTTTTTTAAATTACAAGTAACATGCTGCTAGAATTATTTGTCTAATTCCTAGGATGGGGGTGGCGGTGGCAGGGCATTAAACCGCAGGCGCCACTGAATTATACCCCAAACACAAAGGTTTATTTTAATTGAGGACATGGTATACAATCACCAAAATAAACCAAATGTTTTGAAAATCATTAGTAATCATAATTATATTCTGACTTTAAAGCTTAGAAGTCTGCACTAGAGAAATTCCCTGTATTGTTTGCTTTTTCCACTATTACTTTATTTTTTCAGCATTATCTATTTCAGTATACTTATTGGACTATTGGGAACAGATTGTAGAACCCTGACCTTTAATATTTACTGGTTGGCAGACTACAGGAAAAATTGTATCTGGATATATCTCACTTGCTGTGAGTGGAAAACAAGTATCACATTGATTCTAATTCCACTATGAACCACTGAAGTTACCACTGCAGCTGACATATATAACATTCCCACAGAGAAAAAAAAAATAGAATTTTAAAAACAGTATTTTTCAATCATGTAACATGTAACCTGGATTTGAGCCATTTGAAATATCATATTACCTGAATTATTTTCTGTATCATCTAGAATCTTTCCTACATTAAAAACTCTAATTTGTTAACACTACTTGAGTTATTTTAAAGTCAGGAATCTTCAGAACATTGTATGTTACCACAAATTTTCTTTTTTTTTTGGTAACACTAGTGATTGAACCCAGATCCTAGTGTATGCTAGGCAAGTTTCTACCACTACGACTGCATCAGTCCTTTCACTACAATAAGCTGATATTTGTGCATCATACTAAATGACACATCTTTTTTTTAAGGGGAGAAAATCTTTTTCTGTTCATCTGGATCAAAAATTTAAGCAAGATATTGTGGAATATGACCAATCTGTCAGAATAAAACTCTGGCTACAAAAATAGTTTTTAATGTAATATCATAACACACTAAAGGAAACCATAGATACCAGTATTCTCATAATTCTACAAGTAGAAAAGATCCTTTAGCTACAGGGGTCCTTTTTTGCTGGCCAATACCAGTACTATCCAGAACAGATGCCTAGTTAACCTGAAAAATCTAAGTATGTCCATACTGACTCTACATTTCCAAGGTACTAATTTGGCTTTTGTGGGAGGGGTTTAGCTATGTTGTAGGCTTATCCAAACCCTTGCTCCAGCAGTCCTGCCTCTTGCCTCCTGAGTAGAAGGGTTGGACTAAGCTCAATCCACTAGTTTCTTATTAGTTTTAAGAAACCCCAAACTTCAGTCTCATATGACAAACTTTACCAGACAAAACCCTGTATCTAGTTACTTTACATATGTATACTGGTTTCACTAAGTAAGGAATACTGTACTTAGCCGATTTTCCTACCCTTTCTGAAACTCTGCACCTTTCTGATTATTATAGCCATAGCACTTACTTAACATGCTTAGTTCGTCTTTTGTTTTCAAACATGCTTGAGTACAAATAGAACTAGAGTATAGAGTGAGCATGTTATGCTCTGTTCTAACAGTTTGAATGTCTTGTGGTCGCCCCTGTTTATCTTCTTCCCATTTACAATGGAAGATAGTCTTTAATTAGAAAATAAAAATAATTCAAACAATAAGACCAAGCTATTGGATTAATTATCTATTGCTTCATTATTGATAAAAACCATATATAAAATTACTAGTAACCACCTAACAATGGAAAGTTTCAGTCATGCACTAGAATATTAGTATTCTACAATCAGTTATGGGCCTGCCACTATTGCTTGTACTTTAAACCAGACCTGGTTTAAACAAACATGCAGAGCTAAACCCTTTGGTTCAGAAAAAATGTGGAAAAGCAAAGGTACATGCAAAACCTCAATGGAAATTGTTAACTAAATTCTCTAAAATCTCAAGCAGACCATATCTACTGCAATGCTGTTTCAAAAAAGATACACATCACACAGAAAAAAGCTAAAATTAAGACTCCTACTCTATTTTATAAAAGGCTTATCTGGAAATCTTGGCCCTTTGGGATAAAGAATGATATAAAAACCTTGGGAGAAAGAGATGGCAGTTACATGGAGTAAGGAGTAGTCTTGGCCACACATTGACAACTAAGTCATCAAAGAACATAAGTCATTCAGGGGATGAAGATACTTAGGAAGAATGATTTCTTTTCTGATTAATATTAATGAACAGCTCTTAAGAGGACAAGGAGTTGACAAACAGCTAATACAATGTAAACTCAAGTAATAATGCCCTGAAATTGAGCATAGCCCTCTGTCTTTTAAAACTGTAGGCCATAGGATTCTTCTAAAATGATACTCTAGCCAAAAAATGTTCTGAAAACTAGAAGCAGGTTGCTTGCACCAACAGCACCATGAGAATGTAAACGCCTAGAGGACAAGGGTCTTTTCATATTTTGCATATCTCAGATACGTAAACATGAGACTATATTAACTTTGAATACTAATTAACCATATGCTTTTAAGACTACAAAACGTGTAGCATACTTTAGCAAGTAAAGTAGCTGATTAGAATTAGTCATGTTCCCATGATCATGCAGATGTCTGATGTTGCTTGGTTGTCTAATATGGACAGCACAAGATATTTAAAGAGAAATTAATTTAATAGATCTTTTCCTTGTCCTTTAGACTTGTTATAAAAATTAAGTATTTATAGTCTTAGACCTACAACACTAATCTTCTTTCACAGGGAAAGCAAAGAAACCAAATCTTTTCAGAGATCTTCAAGGTGCTAAATGGCCAAGATGGATATGAGGTCAAAAGGACAAAACACCCTGGTTCTATTATATCTCCTTATGTGAATTGTGTGATTCCTCAAATCAAGAAAGTAGTTTACTGGGTTCTCTTTGTAGGATCCGTCACATGCGCATGAGACATTTCAATAACTCCTAAACTGGCTATTCCCTAATCTTTTGCATACTTTTAAATCCTAAACTTCCTTGTTCATAAACAAGAAGAATATATTGCCAGCTACCCAAGTTCTTGGTTGGTTGATTTTAAGAGTGGAATCACACACAACAGATTTTTCTCAGGAAGCCGATGGATAAAAGTGACACAGCATCACAACATTCTACACAAGAAGTGACTATTGCTAACAGAATCAAGTTAATCAAAAATCCTACATTTTGGCTACACTAGGACTGAAGTATATTTCCAGATTAAGCACAAGAGTTCAACAGCTGTAAACTTTGGGGAAACAAAGTCTTTAAAATATAGAAAAATTGATACTTCTCACACAGATATAGTAACATACATTCATAGTTTCAAAAGAAAGTATCCTTTATATGCTCTTTAACCTAGAATATCCTTTTTCTTTTGTGGAACTCTGTGAAACTGCAGAACCCCACAAACTTGAGTAGTAATCACTTATTCAACTGTACAGCTTTGAATACAATTTACTATACAGGAAAGATTGTTATTGCTACTAAAATTCTACTTTTTCAATATTGTTAGTTCATTTTATGGCTTTTTTTGCAACAGGAAATATCCTTTCCTATATACTGTGCTATTTTTATATGCATTACTTTTTCAAGTTTTTGCTTTTTTAAATGTAAATGCTTTTCAGACTCTGATTCTCCCAGGTGCTAAAAAACTTGAGTCAAGTTGGAGTACTACTTTAAGTACTCTATATCTGGCTCTGAATATCCACTATTATAATCTACTATTTCTACCTTGTTTATATACAAGATTTGCCCATGAATAAGGTTTAAATCTCCTATTGTACTTATGTAATCTGTGTTCAACAATCCTAGATTCCCTAGTTTTTTGGAGACAGTTTCATAAAGCCCATGGTGGCCTCCAACTCAGTAACTCAAGATGCCAGTGAATTTTTGATATTCTTGCTTCTACATCCTAAATGCTGGGATTACAGGTATGCACCACTACACCTGGAAGGACTTATCCTAAAACTTAAAAGCCATGGCAGAAAACTGCTACTTCCAACTTTCCAAGGTAGCTTTTAGAGGTAGGAATTTTCTTTTACAGAAAACTACCTTTATCAGAACAAAACAACTACTCCATTTTCATAAGGAAAAGTTAAAAAAAAAAAAAAAACTGTCCAAAGATTACCAAGGGAGAATTGACTTTTTATGGCAGGCTCCATTGAGCTACATTTCCAATTCTCATGAAAAAGTCTGAAATCCCATCAACTCACAATTTTGCAAAAAGGAAAAGCCTGTAACATAAGATACTCCAATTAACACCCATGCTGCAACCAGGAAATATACAGCGTCACTGAGGCAATGAACACAGCATCTTAGTAAGACATCCAAAATATTATTTCCAGATATAAAAATAGGAAAAATGAACTCAAAAGAATGTAAAGATAGTAAAAGGATAAGTTCACCTCAAATTAAGAGAGCAATACAGAATCAGGAAAGGGGACATGTTTTGAGGTTTCAAAAGCTACACAGACAGCTATTTCTAGCTACTTTGTGAAAAGCTAACATCCTCAAAAGATTTCAGAATGTGAACCCACATTTCTGTTGAGAAATGAGTTGTTTGGCCTTATCTCCTTTTCCCAGGAAGAACATCACAGGTTCATAAATTTATGAAAAAAGTAAAGGCCTAGATTTTCCACTCTTACACTACTGGTTATTATCAGTAATTCATCCTGAAGTTTAAAATTATACAAGGTTCATGCACTAAATCCTAACATGGCACTAATATGCTACCAAGCACTATGCTTACAAAACTATACACATCTCAAAATGGAAGACATTGGTGATTTTGTTGTTCTTAAACAACTTGTAACATTTGTCCACAAGTATTAAAATATACATATATATATATTTATATTGCACGTATCCCGTTTTTGTTCAGTAATTTTTCAAAGGAAAACTTTCAGCTAACATGGAGAACAGAGGCACAGCTACTGATGGAGGCACAGCCTAACATTAGTTTTTGCTATTGAAAACTCAAGAAGACCAAAAAGTGGAAAAATATATTACATATTAAGCAATAACTGGAATATTCCCATGTTGCTAAATGTCACTTGATTATCAACCATGCTTGATGCAGGAACAATTTCTTTCAAAAATAACATTAAACAGTTGGACTGTTTTGTTTTTTGATTTAAGCTACAAATATGCCACATTTGGAGAAAGAGGAACCAACACCTGTTCAAGTATGCCAGAGTGGTTTTCACTGGAACTGATGCCCCCTCCCAAAAACCCCACCCAAAAGAATATCCTTCCCCCTTCCAAAGGCTGAAGGGAAAATGGGTGGCAGACACATTATCTGTATGGTATTTTCAAACATCAGTGGGCTCCACTGTCTTCTAAATGAATAAAAAGTATCTAGAGGCACCCAGGAGGAAAACTTAGCTTTTTTTTTTTTTTTTTTTTTTTTGGAGATATGGTCTCCCTTTGTAACTCAGGCAGGCCTAGACTTTCTACGTAGCCCAGGCTGGCCTCATCTTGTGGCTGAACCTCCTGCTTCAGCCTCTCTATTACTGATACTGTACCACCAATGTGGTAATTTAAGGGACTTTTAGCCAGTTATTTTTTTCATGCATTGCCCCCATAAAAAGGCTATTTATTTTACATTGTGCATTATATCAGAAAGCTATTTTTGGTCATTTCTATCACTCGAATTTTGGTAAATCTGCCCTATGACCCCCAACATCATAGCACCTACAGTCCTGGGCAACGAAAAACAGAGATTGAACAACATCTGTTCTTAATTTCATCTAGCCAACTTAAAATTTTCTGAACTCACAAAGAATTGCAAATAAAGTTTTTTCCATTAGGTAATAATCTGACATCTCATATAATGGACCTCTGTTGCTACAGTTTGTTCATTGTAACGAAGAACTCTTTGGGGAAAGTGGAACAAAGATTCATTATTTCTTATTGAAACTAGTTTTCTTTCAGGTCCAAATGTTTTAAACCAACTGTAACCTGATAACAAGATCCACACTTAATAGAACTACTTTTATTCGAGGTTTTGTTCAGATCTTGAACTTCTCCTAAATCTATAGTGAACTAACCACAGGACTGGGAACATTGCTTCTGAGGCCCATTTTCTCATGAGAAAATTCAGTTACAACTAGGGAAATTTACCTGAGTCTCAGAATTTCAGCTTAACGTTACAACTATTGTCTAGAAAAATAAACACCCAAGTAACTATCTTGGGTTGAAGGAAAAGTTATTTATGCTTTTATAAAAAAATGCAACTACATAATGTAAAAATGCAGAAAGTCAAATGATGCTACATAAGAAATTTTTGCTTCCTTTTCTTAAAAGAAAGGATTTATATGGAAGATGTTCATATTCTTTTCCTCTACTGCTCTAGGTCTAAAGTTGACAGCAAGTTATATCATAAGATCCATCACATATTCTTCACCAGGAACCACTTATGTCTTCAAGTACTTGACCACATGGAAAACCAGAGTCTCACATACTACTTGTGAATCCACAAAAACTAAAGGATGTATCAAGTTGTGAAGCAGCCACTCCTTGGATTAAAGAGATGAACAATTTCATCCACATCTGGATTGTATTTCTTCCTTCGCCTAATTTTTCCCCCTGGAGAAATGGTCCAATCAATTGGCCCATGCTGGCCTTGAACTTCTGATTCTCTTGCTTTAGCTTCTCAAGCACTGGAATTAGAAAGCAAACAAAACCATGCCCAAAAACAATCTATGTTTTCTTTTGTAACTTTTTCAACTAAATTCACATTGTTATCTGGGCCTACCTAACAAATGAAACACATTTAAAAATGCTTAACTGACCACAGCCTTCTGAAAAAAATCAACAAGAGCTTCCTTCTCTAAGACAAAAAACTCTCATTTAAAAAAAAGTGGATTTACACATGTAAAATATGTGTGCGTGAATAAAAACTGGTTTTATTCACAAATGAAATCAACCTTGATATCTTGTCTTTATGGTTCTGTATTACATCAAAGGTTCTGTTCTTTTCCAGCAATTCTATGTCACAGGATGAGTCAGAATTGAAATCTATTTAATTTACCATCTTTTTCATTTCAAATTAATATTTGGAAATTACTGCTGTAGTCTCAACTGTGCTTTAATAGTATCAAAACTGGAAGACATTTAATAAAGAAAACCTGAAGTCACGCATACCTGTTATTGTTTAGTATTCTTGTTTGAAGTAGAAAGGAAAGAATCCACAAGTACCACAACCTAAATACCTGTTTCAAATCAGTCATCTTCCTTGCTTGCACTTGTGAATGATTTCTTTATAATTGCCAAACTATAGCAGAGGATCCCTGGCAGTTTTTTTTTTTTTTCCTTTTTTTTTTTCTTCTTGAAGTCAGTTGGACAGATGCATCCTAGGAGCTTCTCTGTTGAATCTGAGAGGTGGAACAAAGGAAAACCGATCATTCCATTCCAAACCATGGAGGTAATGTGTAGAAGACGCCTACATTTCACTAGGGAAAGTGGCTGGGTAAAAGAATTGAACTACCCGTCGAGAAGACAACATGAAAATTCCTGGAAATATAAAAGATTTATGATAGGAAGATTAGAACAGGCACTTTCCTGGATATGCTTATTTTCATAAACAGAAAGACCATTTTTGGGTGACACGCTTTATAATGCCATCCTGTGATAACAGCACTCAAGCAATTAAAGCAGAAGGCCCACAAAGCTCAAGGCCAGCCTAGGGTACACAATGAGACCATGTCTCAAGCAAAAAACACCCTTTTATTTTCAAAGAAGAAACCTTGAGTAGAAATAGTTATAACTAAATGGTAGGACACTCTCTAGTATAAGGAAAGTCATGGGTTCAAGCCACAGAATTGGAGGGGGGTCTGTTAACTTTGAGTCTGTGGGTATAAGTTCAAGTCTATGGAAGCCTAACAACTTAGTTTGATCCCTAGAACCCATAAGGAAGGAAGACTGACTTCAGAAAGTTACTCTCTGACCTCCACATGCATATGCACACGCGCGCACACACACACAAACACTAAATAAATAAATAAAAATTTAAGTAATTTTAGCAGAGTATGGTGACACACACCTGCAATACCAGCACTTGGCCACAAGTGGTCTAACAGGAGAACATCTCAAAAACAAAAAAACAAGTTTCCTGAGCTGATCATGATGGTGTATCCTGTAATCCCAGCACGTGGGAAGCTGAAACAGAATTACTGCAGCTCTGAGGTCATTGTGGGTTACATAGTGAGTTACAGGTCAACCTGGTGTACAAGATACCCTTTCTCAAAACAAAAGGAAACAAATGGTAACTCCTATTCTCCTTTCCCTGCAGACTGGCAACTACCATTTAAGCTTCTATCTGATTCCCACTACTCTAAGTACCTCACATAAACAATATATTCAAAACTTGAATCCTTAACGTAGTTGTACAATGAACAATATATAATACAGTCAATGTTAAGTATGTGTTAGAGGTTGAATGAGTCCTGCCAAAATGCAAAAACTGAAGTCCTGGATCTAGTATCTGAGAATGTGATCACATTTGCTTGGGATATAGTTAAGTGATACTAACAGAATAGGCCAGGGTTTGACCCTAGCACCAAAAGAGAAAAAGAAAGAGAGAGAGAGAGAGAGAGAGAGAGAGAGAGAGAGAGAGAGGAGGGGAGGGGAGGAAAGAGAAAGAAAAAGAAAGAAAAAGAAAGAAAGAAAGAAAAGAAAGAAAGAAAAAAAGAAAGAAAGAAAAAAAAAGAGAGAAAGAGGAAAGAAAGAGGAAAGAGAAAGAAAGAGAGAGAGAAAGCTCCCAGCTAAGCCAGCTGTGGTCCTTAGTTACAGCATGTCTATAAAATAATACAACAAACAAAATTTTTGTGCAGGATAGTGCTAGTTAAGAAAGTACAGGGGCTGGGGAAGATGGCTCAGGGTTAACTCTTTGCCTTGAAAGCAATAGGTCCTCAGTTCATCCCTAGATTTCATGTAAAGTCAGATAGAAATGGCGACAGTCTGCACTTCGGCCTTTGAAGGGAGAGTTGGGAAACCTCAGAGCAAAGTAAAAAAGAGGTGCATGATTTTTGAAGTCACCCTTAGGCCGCCACAGGCACACATAGTGCCCTCTGATACACACACACCCTCAATGTACAGCAACATTTTTTTTTTTTGTTTCATTAATTTGATTAACTCTGTATGTTGTCTTGTGCCCAATGAAAATTATTGGTTGGGTACACGATTAAGTTATTTCTTTCTTATGCACTGCCACTGTTTTTATTAAAAGCATAAAATGAAATCACTGGTGACGGCTGCTTCTAATGTGCGCTGCAGCACAGGTAGGAAAATCACTTGCCCTCAGCCATTTGGGATCAACCTGTGCAACAGCACAATCAGTATCTTTAAAAAGAAAACAAAACCATAAAGCTGTCTAGGTAAGCAGACAGTTGGAACTTGGTCTTTGGTTTTTGAGACAGGTCATAGACCAGTAACTTTAAACTTTTACTCCTCACCTCGGTTTCTCATTGTACCCATGTTGTAATCACTTTTTATATTCATTTTCTGAATTTTATTGTTCTAGTTCTTTCTAGCCCTTTCTAATATGCTGAGACAGTTTTTGGGATAATGAACCCAGTGCTACTTACGTGCAAAATCCTGAGTTCAGAATTTTGTTTTGACATGAATATAAAAGCACCAAAGGTCAGGAAAATGGTAGTGCTGGGTAATGAGGTATCTGAAAATAAAAAGAACATCAAATAATACATATATTTCTTGTTAGTACTAAAAGTGTTGTTATTCAAAATTATTCTAATTAAGCCATTCTTTAAAAATTCACTATCAGTAACTAACCATCAGAATGTTACTCCATCTATATTGGCCCTAAATATTAAATATCAAAATTGCTGCAGGAAGTTCTGAAGGTTTTTATCACTGTCCTCTGAGAATCTGGTATTATACTGTTCTTTCTGAAAAAATGTACATAAATCTGCAAATAATTTATATTTTTCTACTTAACACTTTAAGTTTTAATGCAGATATACTTTCCTCTCTAAGACAGAGAAGAATATTACTATACTTTCTTCTGGCCCATGTTTTTTACTCAAAGAAAAACGCTACTCCCAACCGAAAGGTCTTATTTCTAAAGAAGTGCTTTCTTACTGCTATTTTCAGTTCCACTAAATCCAGGACTAACAAAGAGCATTCGATCTATCAAAATACATTTATTTGTATTATGTTTCCATGTGAACTCTAGCCAAATAATGAGCCACAGCTTTGCGTTTCTTTTTGAGACTAGGTGTGGCTGTACAGCCCAGGCTTGTCTCAGAATCAGGGTCCTGGGATCACAGGCATGCCAACGCCTACCTGCTTTTGATGGGACCTCACCAATTCAGAGGCCAAATAACAAAGACCTGCTTAGAATATAACCAAGACCTTCATTCGAAGGGCTATACAATACTCCAAATTACGAAGAGATGCCGGATAAAATTAAACAGGAACCGAATACAAAGGGCTGACACTACTAATACTTTGCAATCTCTACACTTAACACATAACAATAGTCTCCAAAACTATTTCTCTGGGGGAAAAAAATGCATCCCAAACTGTCTCATTTAGCTCTGGGTAAGAAATCAACCACCGAATTCCACTGCGACCCAGGGTCCGCAGGAATGGCTGTGCCACAAGGTCGTTATCAAGGCGCGCAGGGACAAAGCTGCCTCCTCCGGTCATAAAAGTTTGGCAGGTGACAGTGTACGGTGAGGGTTGCCGGAGGACGTCTGCGATACACACGCTCAAACCAATAGTGGGAGGAAGCTGTTTCAGCAAATCTCAAGGTCAACGCGCTGGGGACAGAAAGACCCCTCAGGGTGGAAACGGGCCTCAATTGTTAACTGAAGACCACCGAGTAGACACGAGGAGTGGGGAAAACAGGAAAAGACAGACGTGTTGTTAAGGCAAACAAACGGTGGCAGAGACCCGCGGCTTCCGACGCAGCCCCGCGAACGCGATCGCGGAGGACGCGCGTAGACACAAACGCGCCCAGGGCGAGGGCGCGGCGGGGCGCAGGGTGCGGTCCGGAGGGCGCTGCGCGGCTCCGGCCGGGGGCGGCGGCCGAGCGGAACGCGGCCGGCGGGGCCCGGCGGGCTCCCGGTAGGCGCGGGACACTACGTCCCCGGCCCGGCCGCCCCTCCGCCTGCCCGGCGCCCGGCTTCTCGGCTCACCTCACACGATCCAGCAGACGCGCCCGGCCTCCCGCGGGCCAGCCGGCCCCGGGCCCGGAGCCTAGATGCCCGGGGCACGGCTCATGCCGCCATCTTCGCTCCTTCTCACGTCCCCAACCCAGGGGCGGCAGCCCCCGCCCTGCTGCCGAGTGCTGATTGGACGGAGCTTGGGCCGCGCGCGCTCTCCTCCCGCGTCTGATTGGTTGGGACGTACATCAGTCAGTACGCTCTCCTCGCGATTCTGTCCCCCTTTTTTTTGTTGGGTCTGGGTCCTAGGCTGGGTGGAAGTAACGTGGAAAAAGCGTTTTATAATTCGTTTAATAGGAATGACTAATTTGCCAGTAGAGGCAATGGCCATATTTCAATAAGATTATGTGGCTAAGCCACATGTCCATTTTAAACCCCTCTTAAACTATATTAATAGTGATTTCTTCCCAGGCCCAAAGGTTTTTCATCCTGGGTGCAACAGTATACCTAGGGTAACAATTAAATGCTCCCCAGTAGTTCTGACGGTTCAAAATCTTCGAGGGCCTACGGTTGCCCTGCGGCTTGGGGAATGCGCAGGACCGATTTCTTCACTCTGAATGGAGGCTCACTTTTGATGGAATGAAACCGTTAACTAGGACTCTGGGGTCCTTCAGTAATGGTTCCTAGGGAGGAAGGGAAGGCAGTAAGGTGGCTACCCACCTAGGCTGTGATGAGCAGGACCCTGGATGGTTAGTGTGGCCCACAATGCTTCCCAGAAAACTAACCAGGATTATCATCTGAAGCTTCTTAGAATCCAGATTCCTAAACAGAATCCCCTGTCTGAAGTGTGCTGTGCCGAACAGACACATTTGTGTCTTTCCACACAGTCAAAATTTATTGAATAACAAATTCACAAGCTACATGGCCGAATTTACCACCTAATCATGATTTCCCTGTATAGATTACTGGAGGCAAAGACGGGGTCACATTAATCTGGATTGGATTCAAACTCATGTAGCTGAGGATGTTGCCGGATGATTATCCCGTTGTTGCATGATTCTTGGATTCAGAGTCAAAGATTGAAACCAGAACAGTGTAGAGGATTAAGGTAGAGTTTATTAGAGGAGAGAGAGAACGGAACTCATGGATCCTAGATGTGGAGTGCCATGAGGAAGAACAGGCACCCTGGAGAGCTCAAGGACTGCAGGCATGAAGTCCATGTGGGGCATGCCACGCCAAAGATGGCAGTCAAGTTCAGGACTCTTTGAACACTTTGGCAAGCCTGGGAAAATGGCTTTTCTTCATTGGTTAGCTCACATTGGGCCCAACCCAGTGGCTCTTGGGCCCACCTTGAGGTGGGGTTGTTCACAAAAGAGAACTAATCTCCACATCCTTTCATAAGTAAAGGTGGGGGGGTTGGCAAGGGGTGTTCCTTCAGGGTAATCCCAGCAGTGGAGGAAGACATAAGACCTTCAGAGACCTTCCTAGCATGACTGCTCTGAACCTGCTTTTCCCCACCTCTTAACCTTAAGAGGACCCAAATTGCTCAGGAGATGAGGGGCAACGACTGCTCTGCCTACTTCCTGCTGGCTTAGGTGAAGGAATATGAGCAATCTGGTGTCATCTATGAGATGCTGGGATGGTCTAGAGGTCCCCACATTTGAAAGTTTATGGATATTAATCTGGAAGAGACAAAATGACAAATTAAGCCTACAAGATCTAAACATAAGGATTAAACCATTGTAACTGGAAAGACAAATGGGATAAAGCAAAGGAGTTTAGCAGTCTTATTGTGGACACAGTCAAGAATTAGTAAAACAACAATAACAACAACAAAAATGTTATCTTGTTTGGAATAGGGATTTTTGTAAAAGCCAAGAGCTGTAGGCAATCTGCATAGGGGAGAAGACCTTTCCCCTCTGGCAGCTGTAAATCTCCAAGACCACATTCTAAGGCCTGTCCAAAAAAAATATGTTAACTGTCTGAATCTTTGGGGAGAACAATCTAAATTCCTTCTTCTTTCCCTTCTGGGTTCTTAAAAGCAAAGTGATACAGTCTTTCTGGGACCAAAGGAATGTAAAAGAACACACACGGGCAACACAGTTTCCTGAGGTGGATAGTTTTGTGGGTCTCTGATAATCCTGTCCTCAGGGTAGAGTCATTTCTCCGATTCAAAAGAAAAGTCACCTTTGATTTGCTAATGGGGCAAATCTGTTTAACTGCTGACATTTTGCTTTCTGCTTTTTCCTGGTTTATTGCATTTTTAAGTTCACCCAAGCTTTCAGGACAGGGCAAAACTTTAGTTTGCCATTACATACTTAACTTCAGACAAGCTTTCAGGATGAAGGCAAAACTTTACTAAACTTTCTGCAAGCATGTCTCTGGCTTTAATTCCACTGCATTAATTGCTCTTCTTGGGCCTCCAAACTGCAGGCTTTCTGCCACATGCTGTCTGGAGTCCGCCATTTTCTGAAACCTTGGAGAAGGGCTCTATGAACCCTTCCTCTAGTGTCTTTGATGCCTCTAAAATCAGAAACACGTGGATGACTTTATAACAGCGCTAAAATATTCCATTAAGTCTAAACCTAGGATATTTGGGCATGTAAAAATAAAGGCATGTCTAAAGATAATACCATTAAGTACAAGTAAGGAATCTCAGTACTTTGCTTTGCTAAACCTGTCATTCTCCTGATCTTAACAGTTCTAATTAAACCAAAGGTTGACAAAGGCCTAGGAAGGAAGTTGAAGACCAAAAATTTGTGCTCCTTTGTCTATTAACTAAGGAACAAAATGTCTTCCAATTTGCATGTTAAACCCAAGGTTCTCATGAGATGCTATTATCAACCTGTCATTTAGGCTCTTTTTTCGCTGAATATCAGCAGCAAACTCCTCTTTCCCATTAAAGCAGGTTTAGAGCAGCCAGTGCTGAGACAAATCTGAAGGTCTCTGAAGGTCTTTGAAGGTCAACCCTCTCTGCTGGGATTACCCTTCACCAACTTCCCCCAACCTTTTGCTTATGAAAGGATATGGAAATTAGTTCCCCTTTACAGAAACAGCCTCACGTATGGTGGGCACAAGATCGACTGGGTTGACCCAACATCAACTGGTTTGGGCCCCGGATGTTGGCCCTCACTAACCAGTGAGGAAAAGCCATCCGTCACTCCCCCTGCCTCCCACCCCAAAGCCTAAGTGTATAAACATACCTGATCTTGGCAGTCATCTTTGGAGACTGCCCCTCATGGATTCCATGCCTGGAGTTCATGAGTTCCATTCTGTCTCTCCTCTAATAAACTCTACCTTCATCCTCCACATGTGTTCTGATCTCAATCTTCGAATCCAAACACAGAACTCTGCAACAAGGATGATTTTAAAGCTTATTTGGAAGGATACATACAGAGAGAAATAGAGGCGCATGCATGTACTATGTGGCTTTCTGGGTATCAAACTCAGGTGACCAGGTTTGCAAGCAGGCAATTTACTCCCTGAACTATGTCACCCACCAAACTTTAAACTTTTTTTTTTTTAATATTTTAGTGTGTGTGTGTGTGTGTGTGTGTGTGTGTGTGTCTGTGTGTCTGTGTGTCTGTGTGTCTGTGTGTCTGTGTGTATCAGAGGATACTGTGGGTCCCTCTGGAGGATCAAGGATGACTTTGGGAAATCATCTTGGATTGCTTCTTCCTCCTTCTTTCTTCTCTCTGGGATTTCCCAGGCTCTGCCCACTAGGGCAGTGCCGGTGGCTGCCATTGCTGTCATTTCTGCCTGGCGTTTTTTAAGCAGGACCTAATCCAAAGTCAGGATCTTCTGCTTTTGAGACAAAGAGCCATCGCTCCAACCCCAAACTTTAAACTTTTGATCCTTGTATCTCTGATAAGTATACTGATGTTACCACCGAGGGGTGTGGATCCGAATCCCTTTTCTCTACTGGATAAAGATTTTTATGGCAGAAAAAGATTGAAGACATACAAGATGAAGGGTTTATTTCTTCTTTGTGTGTATGTATATCAGAGGGCACTGTGTGTCCCTATGGAGGTTCAAGAGTGACTTTGAGAATAATGCTGGATTGCACTACCTCCTCTTTGTTTTGCTCTGGAGTTTCCCAGGCTCTGCCTTCCAGGCCACAAGTACAGACAGCTACCATGCTGTTTCCCCTAGGCATTTTTTTATGTTGGATCTGTATCCAACTCAGAACTTTCTGCTTTTGGGGCGGAGTCTTAATCCTTGAGCCATCTCTCTAACAGGCAGCAGTTTATTTCTTAAAGGTATATTTTAGGGTGAAAGTAAAGCAACAGAAAACTGAACTAAGAGACATGAAACAGAAGTCAGAATGCCCCACTAAGTGGGGACGGGATCCAAGGTTGGAACCACTTTCCCTCTCCTCTGTAGGACTCTTCTAATAGGTTGGAAGAAGGGGAAGGTTATTCCCATTTTCCCTTTGGGACTGGTTAATTTCAGATAACAGTGAATGAATGAATTGGTCTGTTCTTGGGCCACATTTCACAAGTCTATAGTTGGCCTATGTATGTGCAAGCAGGTCAGCTCCCAGTGCCTACTGGCAGGGAAACAAGCTATTTTTTATCTTCAGGAGAGAAAAACAAGGACATGAATTACCACGATAGCAGTCTTGGGAGTCTGGCCTCAGAGAATGTCTGCCCTGGGCTCCTTCCATCTACTGTCTATCTATCTGGGGGTTTTAATTCCTATATACTATCTCACTAACACTCTTGGTTTATTAGATACTGGGGATTAAGTCCAGGCCTTCCTGCCAACTGAGCTATGCCCCCAAACAGATTTTTTTTCAGTCTTAACTATGAATATTAACTCAAATTGCACATTACATTTCACACAGTAATGCGTACGTGCAGGCTACAGAATGGCTACAAAAGGATTTAAGAATCCTTACTGGTTGCAAGCAGAGAGCTGATACAGATGTGAAAGAGTTGCTGAAGGTGGTTAGATATTATGGAACTCAGAAAACCACAGTGGGATGAGACCAATGTGGCAGATTTGAGCTCGGCTTCAAGGTTCAGTTGAACTGCAGAGGAATTATTAAGGTAGGTCATGAGGCATAGGGCAGAATAGGAACAGATAGACAGATGGACCAGCAACAACTCAGTGGATAGTGTCAAGCAGTAGGGACCCTTCCAAGCGGAAGTCTTTGGGACAGTGGGAAACTGTCAATCGTTGATATAAAAGGTACTGAGTTGGTGGATCTGTCACCATTCCAGTGCTATGTCTTTTTTTATTTTTGTATCCACGTGTGTTCATGCAGGCACACTCATGTCATGGCAAGCTCTAGCCATGACGTTCCCATAGTACTGATATCGTTTCTGCTGCTGCACAGCAAACTCTAAGCTCACTGGCTGGCCCTAGTGCTTCCTTCCATGTCTCTGTCACCTCTAGTGGGTGCTAGTTACTGACATGCCACAGCATCCAGCTCTTTGTGTAGGTTTTGAAGACTGAATTCAGGTTGTCAGCCCCAGATAGTAAGTACTTACACTGGCTGAGCCATCTCCCAGCTGTTAGAGATTCAACTACACCCACTTATTTCCCTGGTAACTCTTCAGTTTCTATACATAAATTAACTCAGCTGGTAATGGCATAGCCGGGACAAGTGATCCACCTATAGGGGTGCCAAAGAAATGGGAGGAGTCTGTATTCTCAGTCCTCAGCAACCATCTCAAGTCTCTCCTTTCCCAGCAAGACCCAAGCAGAAGCTTCCATGAAACTTCCAATATATGAATATCTTGATCTCTCTTTCTCAAGCTTCTAAAATTTAAATGTTTCCTCTAATATTCAAGACTTTTTATAGTTTCTTTTAGGACCTTAGTTTTCCCTAACTTCTTTGCCACATGACTGCTTACCAATCTCTACGCACGCCTCTCCCCAGCATCTGGATTCCCAGAGTCTTTACTCCTATTGTTGTTTTTTTTTAATAAACATAAATATTCTCAACTTTTCCTGCTTACTATTTCACAGAGAAAACGGTCCCATTAACCTAGACTGGCATAACTTCTTTTTTTAAATTTTTTTATTATTTATTCAATTGTGCGTGCATGCGTGCGTGTGTGCATGTGTGTGTGTGTGTGTAGAACCACGGGCGAATTCGGGAACCACCATGGACGCCTCCACTTCCTCCTTGTTTACTCTGCCCCGGGATTCACAGGCTTCGCCCTACCAGGACCAGAAACTCAGGCCGCCCCGGCTTCCGCCTGGCATCTATACGTGGGGTCTAGGATCCGAACTCAGGACTTCCGCCTGCAAGGCAGAGGCTTAACCCCTGAGCCACCTCTCCAGCCCTAGCATAACTTCTTTTTGAGGCCTTGGTGAAGGTATTGCACCCATTGGTCTGATATGTTCAATAAGTTCTCATTACCCCATTTTTGCGGGGTAGGGTGGTACACTGTTAGGGACTGATTCAGGAACTCATGTGTACTAGGCAAACACACCATTCCACCAACACTATCCAGTTTTATCTCTAGCTCGCTGATATGGTTTACCATACCCATGTATACTCCCAGAATGAGGTCATTGCAAGTGGAGATTATATGCCTCTTCAGGTGTGTGGGTGTAGCTGCCCCCCTTCCTGGAAGAGGCAGCACAAAATACACTTAAAAGCACTTGCAGTCTGCTAAAATTCAAAGTTTTCACCTAGGAACAGAATCAGTTCTGAGAAGTGGTTCATCAAAAAATGAAAGTCTTCATGGCTACTCTTCTGAAGACTCATACTATAGCATATATTTTAATAACAGATAGAAATCTGTCATCTCACAGCTGGCAGACAATTCCTTCCCTCCAGAAATTCATGATAGAAAGCGTTATAACTTCGTAATTCATAAGGCTGCTCTCAGAGCATGTCTCCAAGCCAAGTCACCTCAATAATTATTTTTCAAGGTGGTAAGGAAAAAGTTGTGACATCTGTACAAACCAGACAGGAATCACTGAGCTCAACCTCCAAACATGTAGCATCTAGCCTCAATCATACCCAGTAACATTACGCTTTTTTTTTTTAGCATTAATAAGAATGTTTAAGTAGATTGCCATTATATGAATCTTAAACCCAAAGCCCCAGTACGATGCACGCCTTCAAATCCTTATCTTATTTTTATGGAATGCTTCACGAATTTGCGTGCCATCCTTGTGCAGGGGCTTATTGTACCCTAGACTGACCTTGAACCTCTGTAGCCAAGAATGATTTTGATCCTCCTGCCTCTACATTACAAGTACTGGAATTGCAGGCATGTAATGTAGTAGGGCATGACTTTGAAATCCTGATTTTTTTTTTTAACTTTATTTGTGTGTGTCAGAGGGCACTTTGTGTCCCTGTGGACGGCCAAGGGAGACCCAGAATCATCCTAGATTGCTTCTACCTTTTTTGCTTCCCTCTGGGATTTCCCAGGCACTGCCCACAAGAACCAGAAGTGCAGGCTGCCAACATTTCTGCTTGGCCTTTTTCATGGGACCTGGGATCCAAACTCAGGACCTTTTGCTTGCAAGGCAGAGTCTTAACCCCTGAGCCATCTCTCCAGTCTGATCCTTTTGTCTTCCAAGTGCTGAGATTACCTGACTGCTCCACCAGAGTGGGCTTCAAGGTCTTTGTTATAAACTCATGTTTTGAAGCCTGTAGGTTAATCGATTGCTAAGATTACTTGATCTATACTAGAATGTCTATAGAGCTATTTGGTTTCTTTCTCTCTCTCTTAGACAAGGACTCATATAGCCCAGGCTGCCCCCCAAATCTGTGTATTCAAGAATGACTGAACCCCTGGTCCTCCTGCCTGTATATTCTAAATGCTAGGGTTCCAGGCATGTCCCACTGTACCCTGGCTTGGTATTTGTCTTTGATTTCAAAGTATCTTCTCTTTTATAAGCAACATTTCTTGAATCAAGAGAATTGCAAAAAGAAATTTAGTACTAGATACATTCAGTTGCATAGTACTTGCCAGGCATGCTGGAGACAGAAACCACATGCATGTGTACGTGCATGTGCCTCCCACATGAGCTGGGTAGGAGGCACACACTATAACCCCAACTCTCAGGAAGTTGACACAAGAGACTGCTTGATGGACATACAGGAAGACCCTGTCTTTGTAGGGTAAGGAGAGCAGCAGAGGATCAGTGAAATGCTTCAATGGATAAAGGTGTCTTTGAGCAAACCTGAGTTTGATCCTCAGAGACCATATGGTAGAAAGAGAGTACTAGTACTGCCAGAACTATTAGACTATGGAGAAATTGCCCTCTGACCTCTCTATGTGCACCGTGGAATATATGCCTGCATGCCCGTGTTTATTAAAATAAAAAAAGAAATGGAAACTTGCCTGGAATGAATGGAAAGAGGTCAAAGCTGAAACACTGCGAGTCTAGGTAGGAAGTGTGAACCCTAGATGCATATTTCCACTTTGCCTGTCTACACAGCATCGAGTACACCTGCGGTTGATAGGGCAGAACTAAACTTAGCAAGGAAGAAACCGAGTTATAGAAAATTCTTAAAAGACAAAAATCAACCAAATTATTTTGTTTTAACCACAAGTATTTATTGATGGATCGAGGAATAAAATTTTAACAGGACAATAAGGCACAACTGTAGATTAAAACAGCCAAGGGGGGGATAATCTTAGGAACTTTGAATATGTAAATCAAGAAGCCTCTGAAGTACCTCTCTAACAGATCAGAATCAGACAATTCTTCCCTTTTATAAAATTTCTGTATTACATATTTGATCACAAGGTCAGATAGACACTTCCTAAAGAATTCCCCATTCACGCATGCTTAAGTGATCTAACCTGGCCATTCCCCTGTTCTTCACCTTTACCCATAGGTTTTGCTTTTTTTTTTTTTTTAATAGTAATTTCTTTCCTAAAGAATTGTTAACACATCTTGGATAGCCTTCCAGAGAGGCAGGCAAGCAAGCAAGCAATGAGACAGAGATTGACAGACAAGGGTAGATCCATGAAAAGATTCATACAGACACAGAAGGGAACAGCCTGATTCAATGAAGTCTAAACTAAGCTGACTTTGACAGAAAAGTTGCTCTGGGCCAATCTAATGCCATCTTAATCTGTGCCACCAGTGCCGGGCCCCATGCTTCTGAGGGATTTGCAGTGATCTAACATGGAGAGCAAGGAAGGTCATGTGACTAAAAAGCTAATGAGACAATACATTCAATGCTTTGGACTAGTAGTAAGAGCTGACTAGCATTAGAATTTGCAAAATGTAAATTCATACAGAATGTCGTGCAAAATTTTAAGACACTGAAGATAATCTTCAATTCTTTAGGATTGAGATACGTTAGGCACTTCCATAACACTAGTCTTTCTGTTTGGAAACAAAGTAAAAAACCTAGTGTACCTAACATAGAATCACATCCATGCTTGACGGAGGCCTGGCCTCCTTATGATGAGAACCACGAGAAGGCTCCAAATGTACTATCACAGCAGCCCAGGGCCAAGCAGACTGCAGGCATGTGACTATTTTCTGAACTGCCAATACTGTACTCATAAAAGGAGCCATGCAAGTATGTAAGCAAAGCATCAGAGGCCAGAGGTAGAGCCACTTTGGCAAGCCACCTAGGAGACAAGGCTCTTCAGGTCTCACCACAGTCACCTTTCAAGGAGGACATCTCTGCTCAAAAGCCCTTGGATGACAGGGCAGTGCGAGGGACCAAGAAAGAGTCACATTTTTCCAAGAAAAATATTGGCTACTGAAAAGCTCCTGGAAAGGCAATATTCCAGAAACTTAAGTGAAGGTTGGTAAAAACCACCAAGACCACCTAACCATCATGGCAAGTCAGAAATAGGATTAATAGCATCACCTGGTGTCAGGTGGAACGGAAGAATCTTGAGGCTTCGTGGAAGGTTGAAAGACTGAGTGGATGGAAGGCCGGGCACAGGGAAGCGGGAAGCAGAAGACCTGTTAGAAGGATGCCAGAGGAGGGCGCCCCACTGCAGGGACGGCCGCACGGCTAAAGTCTCCATCGAGGCAGAGCTTTGCGGGCTGGTTCGTGGCATGAGTCCCGCTCTCCTTTCCTTAGAGTGGATGCATGTGTGACATTCAGCAGCAACGCAGGGGAATATGGTTCTGACAGATGGAAAACTGGTGGATGGATACTGAACAGAAATAGACTGAGGGAACCATTCTGGAACGCCCTGTTCATACACCAAAGGCAGGTTTGTGTGTACAGAAGAGATCTGGGTTTGTCATGCAAGAGCAGCAGTACTCGGAGAGAAAGGGGATGAAAGGGTGGAGATGGGCTGGAGGGAAAGAGGACGCTGAAGTTCCAGTTCTTAAATACTAGAAAGCAAGAACAATTTGGTCTCTGTCCTTCAGTGAAGAAATCGGATGCTCATTTTCTGTTCCACATCCACCTTCTCCAAAACCTAGAGTTGAAAAAACCGAAAAACAGTTATCAAGATTCTAACAGTTCCAAGCATTTTCAAATACTGGATTCCTGGAGCCAGGGGTTGGGAGAGAGTGTGGCTAACACTGACTTCTGGAGAGAGGGAAGGCCTGACGAAGCCCCACTCCTCCTGGAGGTACTGCTGATTAGGTGCTGGCTTTGCAACTGAAGCTACTTTCTTCAGTGGTGTGACCACTGATACAGTGCCCGTGTTCCAGCAGTGCTCGGGCACATGCCAATGAGGCAACCCTTACTAAGCATACAAAAAGACAGGATAGTAATGAAGAAAGAGAAAACATATTACAGTAGGAGGTAGACTAAAGAGCAGAAAACACCAGTGGGAGAAGGAGGGGGAATGGGACTGGAAAATATGGGGTGAAAATGACTTAAAGTCATTATATACATGTATAAATGTGTCAAAGAATTTAGAAATCCTAAATTAAAAGAATAAAATAGCTTCCCTTCCCTTCTATTCAGACTTTTCACTTAAATCAAGTGGCTCCACTTGAGGAACTTGAGGCTCCACTACTCCCTAAGAGTCTATAGGTAGCTAGCTAATGGTTGTTGCAGAAGGGAGAAAAATGTCTTCAGAGATGTAACCATGGGTAAATTGCCCAAGTTTCTGTAAATAACCCCTCACTCATGCTACTGTAAGTAATCCCAATTTAACTCACTGGGAGGGAGAGAAGGAAGGAAGGAAGGAAGGAAGGAAGGAAGGAAGGAAGGAAGGAAGGAATGGAGGGAGGGAAGAAGGGAGGAGGGAGGGAAGGAGGAGGGAGGGAGGGAGGGAGGGAAGGACGGGAGCGAGGGAGGAGGAAGGGAGAAAGGGAGGAGGAAGGGAGGGAGGGAGGGAGGAAGGGAGGAAAGGAGGAAGGGAGAGAGGGAGGAGGAAGGGAGGGAGGGAGGGAGAGAAGAAGGGAAGGAGGGAGGGAAGGAGGGAGAGAGAGAGAAAGGAAAGGAGGGAGGGAGGGAGAGAGGAAGGGAGGGAGGAAGGAAGGAAGGGAAGAAGGAAGGAAGAAAGAGAGGAAGGGAGGAAGACAGGGAGGAAGGGAGGGAGGGAGGAAGGGAGAGAGGGAAGAAGGGAGAGAGGGAGGAAGGGAGGGAGAGAGAAGAAAGAAGGAGAGAGGGAGGAAGGGAGGGAGAGAGGAAGGGAAGGAGAGAGGGAGGGAGAGAAGGAAGAAGGAAGGGAGAGAGAGAGGGAGGAGGAAGGAAGGGAGAGAGGGAGGGAAGGGAGGGAGGAGGAAGGAGGGAAGATAAGAAGGAAGGGAGGGAGAGAGGAGAGAGAAGGGAGGGAGAGATGGAGGGAGAGAGGGAGGGAGAGAGGGAGGAAGGAAGGGCAGGAGGGAGAAGGAAAGAGAGAGGGAGGGTGGGAGGGGAGAAGAGAAATAGTTGGGACGAGGAAAGGAATCAGCAAGGGAGAGGGGAATAGTATACATAAATACATGTGCTAAAATTTCATAATGAAAGCCATTACTACATATAATTTATGTCTAAAACTTAAAAGGAGAAACAATCAAGAGGTGACTGGCAGACCACGTAAGCACCTCAGGGAATAACTGGGTTGAGATCTTAAGAAGTTTCGACTTGGGGATGGCTTGCTTGGCCACTCATGTTCCAGGAAGACGGCAGTGACTCTCTCAGATCTTTATGCACGTCCTTTTTTATTGATCTTTCACTTGTGCGTTTGTACAAGAGGTGCCGCTTCCATTTTAGAGGCTGGAGATGGTTCAAAGGATAAGGAACCACTTGCCCCTTGAGCGTGAGGACTAGAGTCATGTAAAGACCAGGCCGGCGTGGCTGCCACCTGATCCTGGAAGGAGGAGGTAAAGACAGGGACTTCCCAGGGCAAGCTAGCTAGGTAACCTATCTAGCTGACTGGTGAGCTCTGTGTTCTGTTGAGGGGCCCCACCTTAATAAAAATGGAGAGCAGGGGCTGGAGAGGTGGCTCAGGGGTTAAGCCTCTGCCTTGCAGGCAGAAGGTCCTGAGTTCGGATTCTAGACCCCAAGTATAGACGCCGGGCAGAAACGGGGCGGCCTGTGTTTCTGGTCCTGGTAGGGCGGAGCCTGTGAATCCCCGGGCAGCGTAAACAAGGAGGAGGTGGAGGCAGTCCTTGGTGGTTCCTGAATTCGCCGGAGGTTCTACACACATCTACACAGACACACACCACCACAACACACACACACACACACATACACACACAATTGAATAAATAATAAAAAAATTTAAAAAAATAAAATAAAATAAAAAATAAATAAATAAATAAAAGTGGAGAGCAATGGGAGAAGATGCCTGATGGCAACTTGGGGCCTCCACATACTCACACAAGTGACATACGTGTGGCTACTCACATGCATACACCACACACAAACATATGCTCTCCTCACCCCCCACCAAGAAAAAAAGAATTGGTTTGGAGCTGTGAGAAGTGGTGTGTGTTGATTGGTCTGGCTTCTTGACAGACTGATAAGTTAAGATAACTTAAGCCCAGCAGTCAAAGCTGACCTGAGCGCATAGCAAGACCATCTGAAAATCACTCTTGCAACTGTACCAAAAATAAAGTTAGCATCAAACAGAAAGAAAAAAAACAGCATTGATAAGTTAGTATTTTGAGGACATAAACAGGAAAAGAAAGGAAGCCCTGTGGACTTATATGCTGGAGGGTCCTCTGTTCTGAGACAAATCTCAGCTCTTGCCTTTACAAGACAAAGGTGGCTGTTCTGTTTCATATTAAGTAATCCTTGACATGTTATGTGAAAGTCACATCCCTGAAGTTACTTACTTTGTTTAAAGTGTCAATTTTAAAAAAATGAAACATTTCACACAATTTGCCTGTTATCATTGCACAGGGGCCATGCTAATCTCTGTATCCGATTTTAGTATATGCACTGCCGAAGCCAGCACTAAGGTGTCAATTTTTAATATGTATATGTGGGATGCCGGGGTCTTATTTGCTACTCTACCACTGAACTATATCCCATACTCCTTAATCCCCCCCTTAAATAGGGTCTCACTAAGTTACCAGGCTGGACTCAAACTTGTGATCCTCCCACTTTGACCTCAAAAATAGTCCTCAAAGATAATTTATGTTTCTTGGGCCATAACGTAGAAATAACAGGTTTAATGTACCTTCTAACCCAAGATGTAGTTGTGTGGACTCCAGAGAGCCCAAACTGATTTTGGTCAGTGAGCAACCAGCTTGGCTCCTGTAACAAGACATCTGCGGGTGGGTTTTCTAGACTGCACAGTACCTAAATAATGCTGAGGATCTCAGCTTGTGCTACATTCTTTAGCACATGTGACGTGCCTCATAGTCCCAGGATGACATTATGTCTGTGTTCTAGAGACAGACACTGTTCTAGAGGTGCTGACGAGGAAGGAGTCACCTGGCGAAGCATTGCTGTGCCCCAGGGGCCTTGCCGAGGAGTTTGGCTCACATGCTCATCTAGAGGCCTAGATAGGCAGCTGAAGATTTCAGTTTTCTAGCTGTCAGATTTGAGGAAATCAAAGGAAAGGGGGAGTTGAGGTGACTTTTCTTTTTAGAAAGAGTCCCCTGTAACTAGAGGCTCTTGGTGTTACTGCAGGTGCTACGCATGATGGTTGGAGTGAATATCTCAGATGAACAGCTGGGCAGCATCGCAGACAGGACCATCCAGGAGGCCGATCAGGATGGGGACAGTGCCATATCTTTCACAGAATTCGTTAAACAATCAATTTTAATTGTTTATGATATACATGGAAGTTCTTTGTACTATTCTTATATAAATGTAGACCAATGTTCTGAAAGTTTGAAACTATTTCCACAAAAAGTGAAAGAATATATATAAACTCGAATAAATCTCATTCTTGTTTCTAACAATTTAGTAACAATAGTAACGAAAGACAAGAACCATATTCTACCTTCTTCCCACTAAATGCCAGATCACCAAACCCTTCTATTTTAGTCTTCACCATGTTTTTCTTGTGGTTTACATTTACATGGTGCTAAACTAGCTTATCCCCACTACACCTAGACTTAGTAAACTAAGTTTAAAGGCCTGAAACAATAATTCTGACTTTTAGTCTTCATTGACCATTCAGGGAAGTGATTTTTGACACTATTTTTTTTTTTTAATTTATTCAATTGTTCGTGTGTGTGTGTATGTGTGTGTGGTGCGGGCGCGGTGTCTGTGTGTGTGTAGAACCACGGACGAATTCAGGAACCACCATGGACGCCTCCACCTTCTTCGCCCCGGGATTCACAGGCTCCGCCCTACCAGGACCAGAAGCCCAGGCCGCCCCCGCTTCTGCCTCATCTATATGTGGGGTCTAGGATCCGAACTCAGGACCTTCCGCCTGCAAGGCAGAGGCTTAACCCCTGAGCCACCTCTCCAGCCCTAGGGAAGTGATTTTTATCAATGAATGAACAAAGAACCCATTTTTTACTGGATTGCTTAAGACGAGAAGAAAATGACTAGAATCCTGATTCTTTAATTCAGCAAAAACTCAGTCTTATTATATATTTGTCCTATAATACAAGTGCACATTATTATCAAAATGTAGGTCCTCCTTAGCCTTAGAGAAACTAAGAAACATACTCCCTTTTAAATGAAGAACAAGGCTAATTTGAATTCCATAGCCACATACTTAGGTTTAATGTTTAACAAATTAAGTATTATACCACAAGCTCATCTGCTAATTCTCTGTCCCTCTGTGTGTGTGTTTTGTGTGTGTGTATGTGGTGTGTGCTTGGTATCTATGATGAATGTGTGTTGTTATGAATACACATGTGGATGTGGTTGGGTGTGTGGTATGGTTGTAGGTACACGTATGCAGTGTGTTCTGATCTTCAGGTAGGCTAGGCTAGCTGATCAGTGACCTTCCAGAGATTTTGGAAAGCACTATAAGATGCTCCACTTATGTATAAAACTATAGTTCTCACTCTGTAGAATTTAGCTTCAGGTCCCAGACATGGAACATTTGTGAATAAAGTTTAAAAGAAGAAAAAAGTATACTGTCCAATTTATTCAGGAGGCTAAGGCAGAGGTTCACTTGAATCTAGGAGTCTGGGGCAAGCTTGGGAACCCCATCTCCAAAATGCAAGAGAAACCATCTTCTTTTTCTTTTTTTTTTTTTTTAATTTTTTTATTATTATTATTATTATTATTCAACTGTGTGCATGTGCGTTGTGTATGTGCGCACGTGTCTGTTT